>OY986057.1:7879915-8566768 GCA_963920205.1 Stenodema calcarata
AGTCGATACCAGTGACCAACATTTTCTTCAGTAGTCGACATGGTTTTGCACTAGTAGTCGACCTACATGTGTTAGAAGTCGACAGTATCACTTGAGTCAGTAGTCGACAGGTTTTTCGTCATTCCATCGTTTTCGAATTTTACGACATCTAAATAAAACACATTCAACTGTGAATCGGAACTTGAAAATAGATTAATAAGATGTACCTAATGAAGTTATCAGACTTTTTATTTGCAAACAGCTCATTATCAGTCTCAAATTTCAATAAGTACTTAAGTAAAAAGGTATGAAAACTATAGTCGAAAACTCATTGTCAGAAAATTGACATTACAGTTGGGCTTAGGTACCTATTTACACATTTTTTTGACATTTTCATGTCTTTGCTTTGGCACATAAACTGAAACGGGAAAAATTTGTTCCCTTGATTCACCCTTTCCCTCAGATCACGTCAGAACACAAGCGACCGGCGGGAAATTACGTCAGATCCTATGACGCACGAGCGTATGACGTAAGACGGCTGGCAGGAGGCCAACTAGTACGTCAGAGCCTATGACGCACGAGCGTATGACGTAAGACGGCTGGCAGGATAACTAGTGCGTCAGAGCCAATGACGCACAAGCGTATGACGTAAGACGGCTGGCAGGTGGCCAACAAGTACGTCAGAGCCTATGACGCACGAGCGTATGACGTAAGACGGCTGGCAGGAGACCAACAAGTGCGTCATAGCCTATGACGCACGAGCGTATGACGTAAGACGGCTAGCAGGAGGCCAACAAGTACGTCAGAGCCTATGACGCACGAGCGTATGACGTAAGACGGCTGGCAGGATAACTAGTGCGTCAGAGCCAATGACGCACAAGCGTATGACGTAAGACGGGTGGCAGGTGGCCAACAAGCACGTCAGAGCCTATGACGCACGAGCGTATGACGTAAGACGGCTGGCAGGAGACCAACAAGTGCGTCATAGCCTATGACGCACGAGCGTATGACGTAAGACGGCTAGCAGGAGGCCAACAAGTACGTCAGAGCCTATGACGCACGAGCGTATGACGTAATACGGCTGGCAGGAGCCAACTAGTGCGTCATACGACGAGACCTTTTATGTCTCTGCGCCCCCTGTCACACCCACACCGCGTACCTCGTACTTCATTTTGGTTTATTATCTTCGATAATGAACCATTGGAATCGCCCAAAGAAAAAAAAATTTTAACCCCCCCTCAAAATTTGTTGGTTTACGTTTCAAGATCGAATAAAAAAAAATCCGTCCGTCCGCCGTACGCCGTCCGCGGCACTTTGCCCAGTTAGCGTTGAGTTAAAATTACGAAATTTTTTTTATGGGTTTCGACCAACCCCACAATGGTCCTCGAAACTTTTCATAACCCTAGGTCAAGGGGAAGGGGTTCAAAACGAATTTTGAAAATTTGAAAATCTCATATCTCGAAAAATTCATATAGAACGGTATGTTTTTTATTTCTTTTTCTTTACATGGGCTTTCCACCTCAGCTTGCAGTCGAGAGTCATGCCAATGTATTTCGCCTCGTCCGCTTAAGGTACTGTTTGTGAGTTAATATTAACTTATTAAATTTTAATGGGATTACGTATGTCTTCAGATTCGTGAAGTTTATATGGATAGGTTTCGTTTCGTTCAACTTCTTCCTAATCGCTTCGTCCATTTTAGGACGTAATGCGAGATTGCAATTCTGACTTCGCCGTCGTGTTCAGCGGTGAAATGTCCAAATGTCGGATGCAATGTGGCGATAAATAAATAATCAAAATTGTTGGAAAAGTAAACAAAATAATGTTATTTCTGGATTCGGTTGATGTTACCAATGTACAATGGAAAATAACTAAACTTGCCTAAATCTATGGCCATAGAAAAATAAACTCCCTTCTGTCTATACCAGACTGTGTTGCAAATCGGCACCATACCATATTCTCACCGTACTCATACCATACCATACGAATTTCTTTCCTATCATACCATACTGTACTATACCAAATCATACATACAATAATATACCATACCATACTCATACCATGTCATACAAACCGAGTGAATATTGAAATGTCATCCATTTCTGACCTATATTTAAAATTTCAAGTATCTAGCTCATCATCAAAATTTCATTTGTTTAAACAAATAGGTATTATTTAAACAATTTTACAGACAAAAAACCGAGTGAATATTGCATTGTGATCCAGTTCTGACCTATTTTTAAAATTTCAAGTCAATAGCTCAGCATCAAAATTTAATTTGTATTATTACAAAAAGGTATTATTTAAACAATTTTACAGATGAGAAACCGAGTGAATATTGCAATGTGGTCTATCCCCGACTGACGGTTAAAATTTCTAGACTGTAGTTTACCTGGAAGATGAAAAAAAGGCAGTTTTATTCTGGGCGGCTACCCGGGACCCACCTAACGGCCGTTTTCGACGCGAAGTTTAGTGTTTTCCCATTATGTTTTCTGCTTCTCCCTTGTTTCATTTATAAATTAAAGATATTTTCTACAGTCGGACATGAAGGAAAATGGATGTAGAAAAAATTACTTGCAGCTAATAAAGGTGTTGAGGGATGGCAAATTGTAACATATTATGTAAGTAAGATACCTAATATTGTTGGTCTGCCGAAAAAATCAGTTGGATATTGATGGCAGACCATGTCACAAAGTTTCTTCTTACAATGTAGTATCATGTGCCAAAATTTGAATCGTCCTAAAGAAGATGCATTTTTACCATAAAAATGGTCAATAATTGAAATTATTTCTGTTTTCCCACGTTTGAGTTCAGTCTGCCGCCAGAAGGCAGCGGAATATTGATGGCAGACTGCGTCAAAAAGTTTACACTAACATGCTAGTATCACATGCCAAAATTACAACTTTCCCAAAATACATTCATTTTGACCTTGAAAATTGCAATTTTTCAATTTCAGTCTGCCTAACTTAAACAACGGGATACTGAAGGCAGACTACTCTTTTTCAGTCTTATTGCAGGAGAACAATGTTGAGCCGAAATTTGAAGCATCCTAAAATCACAAAATTTTGATCAGTAATTTGGCAATTTTTGCATTTCAGTCTGTCGGTAGAAAGCAACTGGCTAGGCAAGGCAGACCATGGTCTATTGCTCTCATACCACAGGTACTTTAACGTATTGAAATTTGAATCTTCCTAAAACTGATGAAATTTATCACCAAATTTGGCAATATTTCAATTCAAGTCTGCCATTACTTTTCAACTGCTTTAGATTGGCAGACAAGTCTCAAACTCCTTATTTGGGCATATATAATCATGTGTGAAAATTTGAGGCGTCCCAAATACTGTAAATTTTACACCCGAAAAATGCAATTTTTGAAATTGAGTCTGCCACGCATTTTCAACCGGTTGAAAGTGGCAGACTGGTGAAAACATCTATGTTTGGACATAATCTATCATCTATAAAAGTTCCATCCATCCTAAAGACAGGTCATGTTTGTGCGTTTTCGTCACTTTTTAAATGGCTGCCATTTTTGAAAGCAACCGCTTTGAAATGGCAGACTTGGATTTTCTTACTCAGAATTGACTAGATTTTCATAATTTTATATCAAACCTTCTCCTAAAATGAACACCCATTTTCGGCCTCGGCTCCAGGACTATTTCAATGTACGAGTAGGTAATAGACGTTTGATAATGGCGGGGCGACCCACTAGTTCGTAGGTTACTTCAAAAATTCGCTCATAAGGTGACTCGAGCTTGGCAAGACAAGAACCTTTCCAATTCCAATTCCTACAGTTACTATAGGTACTCGAAAACGGAAAAATAATCTGTATCTGTCCCCTTCGCCCAAATTATCGCATCTACTGATAGCTTCATAGGGATCCTTAACATTTGTGGAGCAGGAAGAAATAATCCGCCTGGGCATGTTTACAGCCTTTTACTGTGACCGTTGATTTTCCCTCTCCTTAGAATCACAGTTCTCGGTACTGAAGAGAATTTAAGAAAATTTTGAATGATGAGTGATTAGGATTGATCGAGGATCAGTGGATAAAAGAACCGGCCGAGTAGGAAATTCCAGTTATTTTCATAGCTTTCAAAAATTTAAATATTTATGCTAAATCAATTGGTAATAGCACAAAATCATAAATTCTTATTTTGCCTGATTTGGAAAATCATAGAATACAATCATCATATCTCAAGACGTGTTCGAGTTGTAGATCATTTTAAGTCACATGATAAATCTCGAAAGTCCTTACATTGTCTCTACTAAGGTCACCTGTGCTTCGACGCGTCATTTGAATGCGGTAAGTACCATCTTCTGCAAATAGTTATATTCTACGATATAAATTTGTATAAAATAAACTCGTATAAATTGTAATAATATACTCGTATAAACTTTATAACGAGAGGGTATATGGACACTTTTTATTTTCTCAATTGCAAAATATCAGTAAGAGCTTTCCAAAATTTACTTAGGTCCATTGGATGAGTGAATATGGTTTGTGAAATGTATAAGTTGTGACATTGCGTGTTTTGCGTCTGCCTGAGAGCCCTCAGCACCCCGAGGTTTAGACGATTCACGCAGCCTTGTGCCCAACGTGATGGAATGGGATAGCTGACGATGGGCTCTGGTATTTCCAGCTGTAGGTACCATTGTGGTGCCAAACCTGACGTTACTGATTGTGTTCCACTACCAAACATCCTTTACCAAATCTATAATTCCCCTTCAGGGCTACACGATAGGGGAGGCTTCGCCCGGGCAAGAACCGGAAAATTTGTCATTTAATTTCATAAAAAGTTATGGAAACAATGGTGCATAATAAGTTTGAGACATCAAGGTACACATTTACTAGCTCTGTAATGGTTTGTCTGTCTCTCTACAGTAATTTCGTACCAAAATCCCTTTCTCAATGACAGAACAATCCGAATAAGCTGAAATCCAGAGGGCATGCGGTACAAAGTTGGTTCTGTATGAATTTCATCAAAATCCCATCGTGACTTTCGTCTGCGCATCATCTGCCTTTTCGGCGCGCTTCTAACTCCGAAATCATTGAACCCATTTTCATGACGATTTCAGGGATCATGCAGGGTGAACAGCTATTTTATTGGAATAGGATAAATAATACCGCAGTAATAGTACGGTAATAGTAGCATAGTAATAATATGTCAAACAAGTTGAAGATTTGTCTCCTACAATTCTCTCGTTCAATTCTGTCAGGTTTTGTTCTCAATCGAACCTCACACATACCCGCCTGTGCCTTCGAGAGGACAATACAAGACTTACGTTGCTCTTATTAAGCAGGTCAGCGTAGAGCTGGCGGAGAAAATATATTGAGTCGATGCAGGAAGACATTTTTGTAGTTTGGTCACAATAGGAAGCCCTATATCTTCCAGGAGCCGCGAACAAATCATCCTGATCCTAACTTGAGATTGATCTTCAGTTCCCACAGTTTACTCAGTCAAGAGAGCAACTTTTAGGAGTGGAGGTACTTAACACTTTTTCCTCAAACTCACATGTGACAAGTAAATGGTAAGTCAAATGGGCCGATTTAGTGGCATATCGTAAAATCCACTACACAATATACGATTTGTGCACAATTATGAGACCCCCTCTTATTGTACATTAAAAATATACTATTTAAATAATTTCATAGAAAGCTAAGAAGAATTTTAACTAAGTTGGCAAGCGCCACAAATTGGTAGGCGCTACCGCAAGGTCTAAGCACCTTCGATCCACACAGAAACCATAGAGGTCTACACATATTTAATACAAACCCGAAACCCACATTCAAGGTCGAGGTGGTCTGTGAGGGGTTTGAAGAAGGCTTGTACAAATCCAAACATACTCGAAAGGTTGATGAGGAATTTAATTTAACTCAGTCATGTTATAGCCGTCAGGGTAGGTCATGTTAAGTTCCAAACTTGTAGCTAACTTCCTTTTACTGCAGACTAATATCAAAATGTATAGTTGAATTGAAATTGAAATTCCTATTTCACAAAAACAAGTTTGAAAATGTTAAATCAAAGTAGATGTTTTGACTGACTACTCAACTAAATAGGGGTCAAGTTGAGTCTAGCATTTTTTCCAGTTTATTGGGAGAGGAAGTCTTACTGATCTTTTCCGTGAAACAAACGAGAGTTGATTAATCTGATTCTTCGCCTAATTAACATACTGATATCAAACAGAGAGCTTTTCTAGACATCTTCAAGTTCCAGTGCTATTCAAGCAAATTTTCTTGTTACTCATTCAAGATCTATTACCGTAAACCGGGAAGACATCAAAGCAGGCTTTAAAATATTTAAAAAAATCCACAATCACGCAGCAAGGTTTAGGAGGGACTTTTCGAAGAAATAACTGGTTTTATGTAAAATGTCTTGGTTATGTAAAATCTCTCCATTTTACCGGTTTTATAACCAATTTTGTCTCGTTTTTTTGCCGAGTAACACCTCAGTTATAAATTGTTCGTTTTCTGTTATCAGATTAGAGCAGATAGACCGTGAAGAACATCTCAAGTTACAACCACGATTCTTCTCCTCAAAGTGCTCCAGTTTAAGATATCGTAATTCTGACTTCACCATCATGTTCAGCGTTGAACAACCTTTGAAATGAGGTGTCACTTGTCAGACTGTTTCATTTTTGAAATTTATGGGTAATTTTCCTCCCTTAAAATTCCCCTGATCCCCCCTTAGAGTGGCCCGATTCTGCCCATCTACGAACTTGGCCTTTCAATTGCTAAGACAGATTTTTTTGTGCAAATTTGAACTATATATCTCAATTCTCGATGATATAGACATTTCAAACAATAACTCCCGATACAGAAATATCAGGCGGATTGTGATAAGACTGGGCGTATTGTAATATGCCGGCATATAGACCAAACGACGTTGAGTTTCCCTGGTAACGTGAATAATATATCTATTCTATATTTGATATACATACCTGTATAATATTTAATATTGATTTTTTAATCAATATTTTAATTTAATATTTATATTGGAATTTTTTTATTTTGGTCCCAAATCAATTTTCATTTCCAATAAAAATATTTTTCTAACAACTGAATACTGTCCCGAATAGACTTGGGCGACGTTTTACTAGGGAAACAAACGTTTTTAGACAAGTGTCTCGATTGACCCAAGTAATGGGAAAATCGGGACAGGCCGTTTGAAAAAAATATAAAATCGTGGCGTGGAGGTAAACAATTTTTCTTTTGGCAATGGAGACGTGAAAGGGGTACCTACGTTTTAAAATATCTCCAGCCACATTCATGCATTTAAAAAATGTATTTTGGGGCAAAAACGTGAAAATTCGTCCCTATTTACCCCGTTTAACGGTATGATATTCAAAAGACCTAACGAGAATGAGTGAGCTAATTGCGCCTGGTGCAGATTAAACGTGTTTTTGTTCTTTAATTCCAGAAAATACAATCTAATCTCACAAGAAAAGAACGATAACTGTTAGCATATAAAACAGCAAAACACGGTGTCTGTTACTGAGTAAATATTGGTGAATTTCAAGTGACGCTAAAGGTGCGTTTCCACCGGCCGAACGAACACCGGCGAACGAAGAAATGTGTGTTCGTTCGGTTGGTGGAAACAGCAGACGAGCGAATGTTCGTTTGTTCACTCGTCATCACTAGGTGACCGAGCGAATCTTCGTTCGGCGTTCGGTTGGTGGAAACACCTGACGAGCGAATGTTCGTTTGTTCACTAGGTGACCGAGCGAATCTTCGTTCGGCGTGTTCGGCCAGTGGAAACAGGTGATCCTTCAAACATGCGAACAAACGTTCGTTCGTCAACCATTTTCAGCGATCGGCCCAGGCCGATCTTTTTATCGTTCGCTCGGTTGTTGAGTTCGGTTTTAGTTCGCGTTTCTCGACTTTTCATTACTTTTTCATTCGTTATATTTTGCGATGGAGTGGACCAATGAATTTAATTCTGGAGCTAATAGAACCGTGAAAAATGTTCCGTGATTCCATCCGGAAGAAATTTTGAAACTGCTCAAGTTCGTTGTTCAACTCTTGAAGGAGACTGTCAACATTAATTTTCATCATTTTCATTTTTGAAACCCATCGGCATGGTTTTTTCCAGAGGGTCGAAAGTAATAATTACCTATTTTCCAGAGGGGAATCGCTCATTTCAATAATTTTTATTTCAGAATAATTCTGAAAAATTTTACAATTATTGTAAAATTTTTCAGAATTGTAAAATTTTTATAATTAGAATTGTAAATTTTTTATAATTTTTATTTCAGAATTGTAAAATTTTTCAGAATTGTAAAATTTAAAACATTATTTTTTGAGAAATTGACATGTTCTCAGAACATAAATTTTGAGCACGGGTAAAAACAAAGGTTTGCTAGGGCTTCGATATTTAGATCTAAATATAAGTCGCATACTGACTTTATTGCCATCTCAAATGATCTAAAAGTAGCTCAGAGTACACGAATGCATGAAAAGTAATTTTTAGGGCAGATAAAGGGAAGAAACTACCCAGTGTAGGTGGGTACTTCTGTCCTAGGACAGAAGTACCCTACCCCAATGTAGGTGGGTACATTTGGCCTAGGACATAACTACCCAGTGTAGGCGGGTACTTTTGTCCTAGGACAGAAGTACCCTACCCCAATGTAGGTGGGTACATTTTGCCTAGGACAGAACTACCCAATGTAGGTGGGTACATTTGTCCTAGGACAGAAGTACCCTACCCCAATGTAGGTGGGTACATTTGGCCTAGGACAGAACTACCCACTGTAGGTGGGTACTTGTTTCCTAGGACAGAAGTACCCTACCCCAATGTAGGTGGGTACATTTGTCCTAGGACAGAACTACCCAGGGTAGGTGGGTACTTCCGTCCGCCTACACCGGCTCGTGGTTCAATTCTTGAAGGAGAGTGTCAATATTGATTTTCACCCTCTTCTGGATAAATTTTGAAACCCACAGGCATGGTTTTTTCCTCTTCTTTTTAGTCAATAAAGAGATTACAACAAAAGCGGCCGAAATACAAACTAAATCTTCGTCCATCTAGAATTGAAATGAATTGAAATTTCCTAGGATTGAAATGATTAATGTGGAAAACGTGGAAATTGAAATGAGAAATGTGGAAGAACGACACGAACAAAATGAGCTGTTTCCACCGAAGCGAACGAATGTTTGTTCGGCGTCGTCATTTGTTCGTTCGGGCACGGCCAGTGGAAAGCATTTGCCGTTGTTTTCAACCCTGGCGCAATACTGGAACCCCTTGCTATCAGTCGTCATTCCAGGGAAGAAGGCCACCCTAGAAATCAATACAGCTGAGCTTTCGGGCCCTTGGCATGTCGTTAAATCTCCGTAGGTACCCTTCCCGTCTTCCCTAACCATAGATGAAATTAGAATACCCCGTTCTGTTTCCCCGTCGATCAACATGGACGTGTCTCATTGAATACAACATTACGACGGTGCATCAGTGCCAGACATAGTTATAAAGCCGGACCAAAATCCGACGATCCTTTTTGTGTCTAGATCAATGTATTAGACAGATATGTAAGGACACGTGAAGTATTATAGAACCACTCTCATTGAGTACAGAGACGGTGCTAATCGACGAACTTTAAGCAGAACAACGAGGGCTATCCAAGGGGCAGTAGGGCGAAGATTCCGCTTGCCATGGATGGGCGGGCAACCTAAGAGCATAATATATTATATTCTCCATGTATGGAACAGTTATACAGAGAAGAAATTGATCAGCTCGGGGCCAGATGTATGATGACAGCTTACTAGGACCATAGGTTTATAGGAAGAGGGCCAAATCGGATTGAATCAATCACTTAATTTAGGATTCAGTATGTGATCAGAGTTTGTACAGCCAGACAGAGTACAGATTCCTTCTCTTCACTCGAGTTGTTGGAGTGACGCTGCGAGGGAGGTTACAGATGGAGAATAATCCTGAAACCCGAATTGATTACCATACAGGAAGATCTTGAAGAAGACATCCTCCACCGATGACTCCCATCTCTGACAGTTCATGCTATTTGAGGATATTGAGCGGTGTGGTGTACATAACCTTGATTCTGCACGAGCAGACCTCAAAACACTTTACAGAATAGTATACATAGTCTCCCCAGTAGGAGCACACAAGTGCCGACCTGAATGCGGCGAATGCCGACAAGGAATTTAAAGGGTTCCAAAACCGATCAGCTAGTTAATCAAAGAAACGGTCAAACTCATACTCACAGATGACTATGTGGATCCGGACCAAACCCCGATGTTTGGTACTTCAGACAGTGTCATTGGAGACTAAGAGGTCCTCGTATGCTGATATATATTTATATACTATTTTTAATTTATAAACGCTGCGGAATATTTCTCTGACGAATGCCCCAAAATCTGCAGTTACCAGACAACTAAGACAGTCTATCATGTTCCAACCGGGTAGCTGAAACACTAACCACACTTCCGAGTTATGTGTAGAAACTTCATCATCTTTTTCATGCTCTGCCCCCAATCTGGCAATGAGGGTACATTGATACTGAGGACCTTTGTTCCTTTTTATTTTTAAATGAACATCTTCGTACCTAGTAGAATGCCCGCATGGTCGCACTCAGGCGGGTATAGCTTTCAGCGTCCTCAGGATGTGAAATGTTTGTTTCCACCGCTATAATGTTCAACGGAAATGTACGTAAGCACTTAGTCTAAATCGAGGAATATCAATAAAGTCCATTCCCACATTCCATAATTCCAGAAAGAAGAGACAATTAATTCCGAGATTAATTCCAATAATTTGTTTTCACCGATAATGGTAAAAAAAAAAAAAAAAAAAAACTTGACAGTAGAAAGAAAGTATTCTAAGAAAATTTGAATCAGAAGGTAGTTTATAAAATGTTGGACATTAGACTTCTTGTTCTAACGCCAAAATTCATATGTTATTTACTGACCTCATTTTTATTTAATTTTCCTTATCATGAATTCAGTTGTTTTAATACATTTTGCTTATCAATCCTTCATTTTTCACACGCATAGCATTATAAAAATAAGTCTGTTCATATAAGAAGAAACAGGCCTAGCATACCAATAAGCACACATAGCACACATATAACAAACATTTTTTACAGTCTAAGTAAATAATGATAGTTCCAAAATTAAGGTGGCTTTTTGAGCCTAAGGTCCTGTGACCCGTTCTTCCCTGCTTTTTAGTAAGTAGATAGTACAAATCTGAAACGCTTATTTTAATTGGTTTTTTTTTAAATGTATATGTCTTAAGACAATAATTGTCTTATTACAAAGAGTGGAATGACATAATATCAACATACAAGAAAAGAAACAAGGGAAACACGGTAGAAAATAAACAGATAGTGCATGAACCTTTTCACAGCAAGTGTGCCGAGAAACCGCCTAAAAAACGAAACTTATCTATATATATATCACTTCACGTTATTGTATCATTTCAAAAATTATATTAACAAGTAAACTATTAATATCCAACAAACAGCTAGCTCATTATCATACTTAACATTACTGTTTACATTTTTATAACACAACATATTATAACAGTATAACACCCACCTAGTTCAAAAAACGCTGTCTACTTTTCAACGACGCATTAACATAATATGTTTTTTTTTTAGTTTGTTTTCATATTATTCTTTTTCCTTCTTTTTCTCTTCTACCTTCAATATATTGCTGAGATAATCTAGGAACATTGTTTCGCATTGGAAAAAGCCTCTCGTTTCCCGTCCCAGGACAGGCACCCAGAAAATGAATGAGGGAATCCTCCGCATTGGACACATCCGCACATACAGGGCACTCCGCCGTTACATCGAAGGATGCCTTCAGCCTCCCCGAGTACACCGAACACCACTGAGTACCAGCTAGTCTGACCTGACACAGCAGTCTTTTGCACCGGTAGCTCAGGTCGAGGTTCAGGTGGGCCGCTGGGGTATCGTCAGTAGGAGCCCAAAACCTGTACACATGACTAAACGAGGATGCCGTCACCCTACTCTGATCCTGCAGCCAACATCTTCTGGCGAAACCGTCCATCATTTCCCGACGACCGGCACTTAAACGGACGTAGTCCTGCGATAGCCACAAAGTCGAGCACCTCCTCAAGAAAATTTCCCAGATACGTGGCCCAGTTAAACCTTACATGCACGTCCTTCATCGCTAGGTCCAGCAAACGAAGGAAACAGATCCGGGACAAACGGCCCTCCTCCATCCGGCAGATCCTAAACCACCACCCCAGCGCTCGATTCACCACCTGGACCTTCGTATGAGACAGCCCAAACTCAAGTCGCACCATGTAATCAGGAGTGTTCCGAGCCAAATAGAATGCCGATTTGAAAGCCCGGACCTGTACCCTCTCAACCACCTCCAAGTGTGAAAAACCCCAGACTTCGGATGCGTATAGGGTCGTCGCAAAAGCCACCGAACTCAAAACCCTGAACCAAGCATCAAGAGCACTAGTGCCGGTCCTACTTAATATAGGGAGCAACGTTCCGGCCGCCGACTCTCCCCAACGTCTCTGTGCGTTGGCGTTCTCGGCAAAAGAACCATTATTCCTAAAAACCACTCCCAGGTAAGTATACCTTCGAGCAGATGTGATCTGGCCAGCTCCACATTTAAAGGAAAGATTTCTGAAGCTGTTTGTTTTGCTGAAAATCAGAACATTGGACTTATTGTAGTTTATTGATAGGGTGTTGACACGACAGTATTCGTCAAAAATTCTTAGGGTCTTTTGCATGCCAGAAGAACTGTATGCAAATAGGGTCAAGTCATCTGCGTACTGCAAAGAAAGTATGTCCTTTTCTCCAACCAAGTTAACACCGCCCACGCCCCTATTGGAAAGAAACGAATCAAGATCCGCCGGGAAAATAGCAGCGGTGACAGTACGTCACCTTGCAAAATACCCTCCGTGATTGCAAACGGTCGTGTGTCCCTCCCCTCAACCCTTACACAAAAAGATGCATTCCGATACAAAGATCGAAGTATTCTCACCAGCTTCGCACTGACATTCATTTCATATAACTTTCGTCAAAGTATTGTATGTGATACCCAATCGAAACATCTCTGGAAATCTATGGAAGCGACATAAAGTGTTCTCCCAGGAAGGCGGGTGCACAACGATACTGCACTGGTCAAGACATAAATATTGTCAACACAACTACGCCCCTTCCGAAGGCCATTCTGACTTTCCGGTAGCAGCTTATTTTCCTCCACAAAATTTTGAAGCCTACAAAGAAGGATTTGATTGAAAATTTTAAATATTGTATTGATCAGTGATATACCTCGGTAATTTGTAGGGTCATTTTCATCGCCTTTCATATAAAGAAGGAATGTACGAATCCGAACTAGTACTGCTGGAAGAGAGCATATATTCAATAAAGATATTATTGAAAAAAAATCCACAATCAGAGATAGCCAACAATCGGGAAGATTTTTATAAACCTCATAGATGATACCATCAACTCCAGCGGCCTTATTATTTTTGAAGGACGCAAGGGCTGCCACTAACTCCTCCAATGTTGCAGGCTCATCCAGGTTCGGGTGGTGTGTACCCAAAAATAAGGGGGTGTCTTCAGAAATGTCATCCTCAAACTCATCAAAGAACGGGTATATTTCCCAGTAAAATCTTTAGACAACACCAATATCCAACTTTCCATTCCTGGGCCCCTTACGTCTGATAGTTTTAATAGTCCTCCAAAATTCTTCAGAGTTGCATACATTGGACAAGGACGCTCGAATATCTCTGAGATAATTGGATTCTTTAACCGCTAGAATAGCTTTCATATTTAAATATTCTTTAACTAACGGTGCTGTGAACTTTTTTATTTTAGCCTTTCTTAATGATGAGCGCATTTGATATCGGGCCGTTTACAATCCCCGTCAAACCATGGCTTACCCCGTGGAGTGCTGATTATAAATTTTAATTGGTATTACTTAATAACAGTTTAGATGTGAGCCCATTCGATGTGGAATGAACGTCATACATACCAATGTCAAATGGATGAAAGCCACTTTGATGAAAAATATTTAATTGGACATAACGGGGTGGATATATGCCATTTTGGTGATAAACCGATTTTCAGCGAGCTTTTGAAGGTGGACCATTTCGGAAGGAAAGTGTTGAAGGGTATACGGACTTACGTCCCAGTGTAGGCAGTAATTGTCATTTTCCTTTAAGAGGCAACACTGTTGTTCATAACCTTCAATTAATCGTTCGATGAGTGTCAACGTGCTTTTCTGCTGTCTAAAAAATTCTCAATTTATTATTATACTTTTATATTGTTCCAGTCAGTTGTGATTAAATACGTTATTTTATCGTTTACGCGTTTATTCCTTGCGTCTCATTTCAAGAGGTTATACGGCCCAGAATTCGATAAAATACGGAAGTTCGTGAAAATACGTTCGTTAAAATGGAACAAGCGTCGCAAGTGACGAAACTACGAGGGAGTTCAAATTGGAGCCTTTGGAAGTTCCAAGTTCTGATAAATGCAGAAAGCCGGCACATCGACGGGCATCTCCTCGGAACCAAGGTAAAACCAGAATTAAATGACAAGTCGAATGCTCAACAAGAAAAAGAGCTTGAAACTTGGAAAACGGCCGACAGTAAAGCAAAAGAATTAATCGTCAATAGGCTTGAAGATGAACCTATGGTTCATATACTATCATGTCAAACAGCCGCTGAGATGTGGGCACGGCTATTATCTGTTTATGAGCTAAAATCCGAAACATCAATTCATTTACTACATGAATCGTTCTTCAACTATCAATTTAAAAATCAAGGAGTCGCCGCTCATATTTCGGGTATTGTTGACATCGTCACTAAATTACGATCCCTTGGTGAAACCATCTCGGATAAACAGATAATAACAAAAATTTTAATGTCGTTGCCTAGTCACTTAAATTACTTCATTTCTGCGTGGGAATCTCTTGATTCTTCAAAACAATCAATAAACGAACTTACTTCAAGATTGATAATAGAAGAACAACGTCTGAATTCTCGTGAAAGTAGTGGTTCGAATTCACATGCTTTAACTTCTCAGTCCACTTACGAATGCGTATTTTGCGGTAAAAATCACCCCAGCCACAAATGTTATAAAAATCCAGCAAGAAAATCGGAGAATAGTGTTAACAATAACAAATGTGAATACTGCAAGAAATTCGGTCATGTCAAAAAAGATTGTAGATTTCGCATTAGTAAAGAAAAATCCTACAAATACGAGTATAAGCAGCAAAATTCAGGACAGCACTCAAAAAGCATCGGAAGTAAATCTGACCCGGATAAAAATGCTTATATCAGCGTTGCATTAATGGGAGAAGAGTCTAGTTCTACCAAGCATTGGTTTCTTGATAGCGGAGCCAGTCAACACATGACTCCACACAGAAATCTATTTGCCACCTACAAGTCATGTACTAAGTATATCAAGATTGGCGACGGCCGACTCATTGAAGCCATAGGAGTTGGAAATGTTGATTTTACTACCGTTGTTGACAATAACCCTGTTGAAAGTGTTCTGTTGAATGTTTTACATGTACCCGATCTCAAAATGAATCTATTTTCAGTTTCACAAGCACTTTCCAAGGGACACACTCTGATTGGGAAAGGTGACACCTGTCAACTCGTCAAAAACAACAAAGTTTTTTCAACAGCAAAACTCAATGGTAATGTATTTATACTTGAAAATATCCATCCATTACCTGAAACGGCTGCAATCGCTGTCAACAAAGAGTCCCTTGAAACCTGGCACAAGAGACTAGCTCATCAAAATGTTGAATACGTCAAGACGGCTCTGTCAAATCTCAACATTGATTATTTGAAAAACGATTTCTCCTGTGAAGCGTGTAAATGCGGAAAAATTCACCGACTGCCATTTAAATCCAGTGTAAACAGATCCAAAGAGCCATGCCATCTTATCCATGTCGATCTATGTGGACCAATGGAAGTTTCTAGCATTGGAGGCTCGAATTATTTTTTGCTATTCAAAGATGATTTTTCACATTATCGATTTGTTTATCCCATCAAATATAAAACTGAAGTTCCAGGTGTGCTGAAAAAGTTCCTGGCATTAGCAGAAAACGACACTGGAAGAAAAGTCAAAACTCTGAGATCGGATCATGGAACTGAAATTTTGAATGAAGCTGTCACCAGAATGTTGGAAGACGCTGGAATTCGACATCAGCTGTCTGCCCCGTACTGTCCTGAGCAGAATGGTCGCATTGAACGTGAAATGCGAACAGTAGTGGAAGCAGCTCGCACTATGTTGATTGACGCAGGTCTCCACAAGCGCTATTGGGCGGAAGCAGTGGCAACGGCTGTCTACGTTTTGAATCTTACGGGAAGAAGCTCAGTACAAGACAAATCTCCACACGAACTATGGTTCAACAAACAACCAAATCTGAAGCATCTCAGAATATTTGGTGAAGGCGCAGTTGTGCATGTACCTGATCAGCGTCGTCAAAAATGGGATCCTAAAGGGAAACACGGCATTTTTGTTGGTTATGAGCCTGATAGTAAGGCATATAGAATCTACATAACAGCTGAAGATAAAGTTATGATATCTCGGAATGTGATTTTTTCCCAAAAGATCCCACTGCCACAACAAAAATCGTCTACTGTATTTGCAGAACTTTTCCCAGATATTGATCTACCAGACAATGAGGAACAACAAATGGGAAATCAGATTAACTGTAACTACAATTCAACTGGAAATGAAAACTCTATTGTCAACGTGAACTCCAGTTACAGTGATGAATCTCCCGAATCGTCTGATCACATTGAAGAAGAAACTGGAGAGGAACTAGGAAGAGGCTGCCGAAAGAAGATACCTAACAAGAAATATGATGAATACGTTCTACTCTCATTCTCAGAAGCTACCACTGGAGATGATAGTCACCGTTGGAGAGAGGCAATTGAAGAAGAGAAAAATGCCCTACTAGAAAATGAGACTTGGAAACTAGTTGATCAAAAAGACGTGAAAAATAAGAAGATACTTACTAGCAGATGGGTATTCAAAGTAAAAGATGATGGCAGATACAAGGCAAGACTTGTTGTCAGAGGTTGTCAACAGAGAGAAGGCATTGATTACACTGACATTTTCAGTCCTGTTATTGGATCAGACGCTCTTAGACTTCTATTGGCATATGCAGCCAAGAAGGATTACTCTATAATGAAATTTGATGTCAAAGGAGCATTTCTATATGGAACTGTAAACGAAGAACTCTATATGCAACTGCCTGAAGGTTTTGAAACTTCAATGACCAAAGGAAAGATCTGCAAGTTACAAAAATCTCTGTATGGTCTCAAACAGGCTCCTGCAAGATGGAACGAACGACTCAAACTTTATCTATGCAGTCAAGGATTTCACCAACTTAAAACTGAACAATGCATTTTTGTGAACAATAAACGCAGCTTGTATTTGGGAATCCATGTAGATGACGGAATACTTGCTGGCTCAAACAAAAAGGATATGCTCAATCTACTGATTGCTCTTCAAGAAGAATTTAAAATAACCTACGACACAGATCCTCAAGTGCACCTTGGAATTAATATTGAACATCAAGACGGTCAACTTAAATTGTCACAACCCACCTATGCTGAACAGATTGTTGAAAAGTATAGAATGTCAGAGGCGAAACCTACCTACACTCCATTGACAGTTGGGCAAACTACAACATCTGACATCTCAACCGACCAAATCAAATTCCCATTTCAAGAAGCAGTGGGAAGTCTTCTATACCTATCTACAAAAACTCGACCAGACTTAGCTTTTGCTGTTGGTTTGAGTGGTCGGCACGTCCAAGAACCTCAACGCCAAGATTGTACAAATCTCAAGAGAACCCTCAAATACGTGAACACGTCTAAGGATCTTGGAATCTTCTATAAGATGAATAACCCTGGCGATAACAAGTTGATAGCGTTTTGTGACGCAGACTTTGCTGGTGACGCAACTACTCGAAGAAGCACCACTGGTTTTGTCATTTTTTACAACGACGGACCTGTCAGTTGGGCTTCCAGGCGTCAACCGATTGTTGCTACTTCTTCAACTGAGGCAGAGTACATAGCTGCTGCCGAAGCTACAAAGAATCTACTCTACATGAAAAGCTTACTTGAAGAACTTTCTATGACTCCATGCAGCATCGAATTGAATATTGACAATAAAAGTGCTATTGATTTGATAAAAAATGGGATTATAAATAGGCGAAGCAAACACATAGATGTACGCTTTCATTTCATAAAAGAGACTGTTGAAAAGGGTCTTGTTATTAACTATTGTCCTACTGAAAATCAAATTGCAGATATTTTTACCAAGCCCTTAAATGCTCATAATTTTGTAAAATTCAAAAACAAACTAGTTCATTAACTATGCCATTTTGTATTTCTGATTGTCAATGTGACATGTCAATTCACAACTTCTCTATACCTAATATGAATATGTATGCTCTCATTATGATTCAAGATATAATGACAATTAGAGGGGTGTGTTGAAGGGTATACGGACTTACGTCCCAGTGTAGGCAGTAATTGTCATTTTCCTTTAAGAGGCAACACTGTTGTTCATAACCTTCAATTAATCGTTCGATGAGTGTCAACGTGCTTTTCTGCTGTCTAAAAAATTCTCAATTTATTATTATACTTTTATATTGTTCCAGTCAGTTGTGATTAAATACGTTATTTTATCGTTTACGCGTTTATTCCTTGCGTCTCATTTCAAGAGAAAGCAACTCAGGAGGTGCTAGGCTTTATTACAAAGATTCATTTTGAATAGAAGCTACTCAATTGGCCTTTCATGGTTAGTAAGGTTCACCTGAAGAAATAGGTTGCGTAAAAGCAGGTTATATCTATGGAAATGTCGCATGCGCGGACTAGAGTCGGATTTCGATGAAATTCATATGAGACCATCTGCGGACTGTAGGTGCTCAATATTCTTTGAATAATGCCTTATATCTCCCAATATCCAATAAAGCCAGTGACCTCCCTCCAAATTTTCCGTTGCCCTCACTACATCGAGATCACATTACAAAAACGCATAAATTGTTTCTGCATTCATAATTCAGTCGTACGTGTAAAACCAGCGGAAGCCAGTCAGTGTGAACGGCCAGATGGCAGTATTTCCCTCGAATCCATCGTGTAGGGCAGGGAACTAAGCAATTCATCACGTTTTAGGGAACTTGGGGTTCGTGGATCTAATCAACCAGCATGAATACGATCTATTCATCAGGCCGGACACGTGCAACCCGAGGGTGAGGCTAGCTTTCAACTTTACGGTTGAAAATAGTAAGCCAGATCAGGTGAGGATAACTTTCTACTAAGCCCATTTCCTTAGATTAATGTGCGGAAGGGTGGAGGGAGACAAGAATGTAACACGAAATCATCCTCTGAAATAAGTACATACTTAGATCCTAATTGATTAACTTGTTTTGCATGCTAATCATGTTTTCCATTTAAATAACAGTTTATGTATAAACCTATTATTTTCAGAGTGAACGTACTACCTTCTAATTCTGTTGGTTTCATGATGTTTCTTTTAGTATTTAGAAATATTTAAACAAATTAACAATTATTTAGATAGTTTTTGCACGAATGTTTTGGTTTATTATATTCGACGATGAACCATTGGAATCGACCAAGGAAAAACAAATTTTAACCCAAAATTTGATGGTTTCCGTTTCAGCATACGTACTCGTAGATTCAGAAAATCAAATAGAAAAAAAATCCGTTCGTCCGCCGTTACGCCGTCCACGCCACATCGCCCAGTTAACGTTATCAAAAAATTATGAAAGTTGGGTTACGGGTTAGATTATCCACACAATGAGCCTTGGAACTTTTCATAACCCTAGATCAAGGGGAAGGGGTTGAAAATGAATTTTAAAACTTTGAAAAATTCACATCCCAATAAAATTTGGATATAGCGGTGTTGTTTTTAGTACACACTCAGATAGATTTTAATTTTTAGAGTTTTGGTTCATATCTTCGATAATGAACCATTGGAATCCCCAAGAAAAAAATTACCCCCCCTCCCCTCTAAATTTGAGGGTTGACGCTTCGAACATCACATGGTTTCGAGATTTCGAGTTAATTAACTTTCGTCAGCTCGCGCTGACAGGCACGAAACGGGAATGTATTCTCTAGTTGGGGTCTGCTCTAGCGGGATTGTTATTATTTTTCAGGCTATACTTCAGCAAAATGTCAGTATTTCACTATTTCCAGCATGTAAAGATTTCATTTTATAACTACCAATAAGTTTTGACACGTTTATGGGGGCTGTTTCTGTAATCTACCGTCTTCAACCTAGTTTACGTTTCTGTCTTTATGTTTTCCTCTTGGAAGATGTTATCTGTTGTGGAATTAAGCAAGAGTTGCGTTTTGTTGTGATTAGGAATCGATATCATAGTCCAGAGGATATCATTCGAATCCTTGGTGAATTAGGGAGGGAAGAAGAAAAAGAGGAGGAACGAATAGCCGTCAAAATAGAGGAGATTGATGATACAGGCTTTGAGCCTCAAAGGAATTTTACTGTATGTTGACAAAACCGATGCATTATTCATCGATGAAAAGACTGTCGAAAAACATTGACTGGGTAGTACAATTCTAATCACGACGAAGAAAAAAGTACAGAATATTACCCACATAAACGCTTTTGTGCTCTACTAAGTTTACCTATTTTATATGTCTATTATTTGAAGTTTTTTGTTGCTCATAACTCTTTGTTTTATACTCATAGCAGTCCACACCTCAGTTCTTCACTATCTTGCTGGTGGGTTGAAGAAAAACCAATATGTAGAGAAAAATAATTTAGTTTATTGGATGTCGATGGTTTTAGAAGAAAAACATCGATGTCGAAACATCGATGTTTTGTTCATCGATACCCATCCCTACTGGATAACCACCCAGCCATCATTGTTGTCGCTGACACGCACACTATCTGTCGGTAGCGTTAATAATTACAACGAACAGTTTGGAGCCCGCTCATCATTCTTAAGCAGAGTACACACCTAAAATGACAGGTCCACCCGTCGCAGGTCCACCTGCCATCCACCACGAAATGCAAGAGGATCCACACCTACAGTCTGCCGTTCGTCAGTTGGTTGAAAATGTCGAAAGATGACGCTATTGCTGTGTTCGTTTTCTTATTTGCTACGGATTCAAGACGCAAACGTTAACGTAAATTCTTTCAGTTTTCCAGCAATCTTGCATAAGCAGCTTCTTTCCGAGGACGATGACTGTAGTCTGCACTCTTCACATTCCAAATATATTCCATTCTTCACATTCCATGTATTATACATGGCTCACTACGATAAATCTCTATGAAATCTTCCCTAATCTCTTTGTTTCTGGCTGCCATTATTCCACTGCTGAAAAACCGCACTACCATGAATGATAAAAATACACAAATATGCACGAATATGCAACGCAATTGAAAATTGATATCAGAAGCAATAAAAATAAATAAATAAAAATAACAAATGAATAAATAAATAAATAAAGTGATAAAGTGAGCTCTCTCGACACAACCTCTTGGAATACTGAAAGGCGGACGGGATCCCTAAACACTGACAGGTAGACTGCTGGTGGCAGGCCACCTGACAGATCCGAAAACTGACAGTTATTGTTCATCTACATTCCATAGTTACCTGCCATTGTCAGACCTGTCATTTCTACCTTAGGTGTGTACCCTCCTTTAGCTACGTAGCGGATATATATAGCTCCGCCCGATTTCTTACTTAGCATCTCTGCCTACTTTTCCCAGTTAGCATCTCTGCCTACTTTTCCGAGAATGAGTTGTGGGGATTCCGATAATAAACGTTGTTTATTATCAGAGCAAATGTTTTATTGACTTTGGGTCGAGATTTAATTCGTGTGCTGAGTAATTTGTCACTCTAGCCATTAGTCTAGTTAAATAAACTGTGTGCTAAATACCCGAGGCTCTTTAAAAAAAACTCTGCAAATCCTTGACAAAACGTTACCATTGATTACTAATTATCAATGAAATAATAATTATTTTTATTTCTTAACTCTATATCTTCACACCTATATACTCATTTTGGGGTTGGTCCAAACCCAAGTGCCACGGACGGCGGACGGTCGGATTTTTTTTTAAATTTCATTTTCTGAAATACCTACCGTATTTACTTATGTATTTCCAAATTTGAGGGGGGGGGTAATTTATTTCTTGGGCGATTCGATAATCTTAGATAATGAACCAAAACCGCTGTCGAAACTTTTACTTACAGTATCAACTTTAACATACATGTATATTATGGTTCTTTAAGATACAATTTTTTTCAGTAATAATAACGTAACTTGAGGACAATATTGAACAAGCCATTGTTGAAATCGCTTTGTTATGCATTAGCAAAATCTGTATTTTTCTACGGCCTTCCGGTGGGGGGGGGGGGGGCTACACTACAGCTTTGGAACGTATTAGGGTGAATCAGAAGATGTTAATTAGAATAATAAGTGGCAGTACATTCCTAGCTCACACAGAGCCAATCTACACTACTGGAGCTAAATAATATCAAGCAAATATTTAAGCAACAACATTTCTCCCACCCGAAGCATGAAATTCTCACTAGACTTCAAGTCAACAAATGTTTGTCACTGCCTATGTTCAGTACTACTGCAATCCTGAACACATATTGTTATAAGGGTATTGCTTCATACAATCGATTGCCGGCCACTGTAAAGGAAAAGAACCTGCAGAATCCAGAACGGTTGGGATCTATTCTAAAACACTATTTTATCAATATGTCATTATAAGTTATAGAACCTTATGTATCTACTTATATTGTTGTATTATTACAACAATAAAAAAATTGAAATAGTAACAATTAGTGCCTAATTTTGTCGGATATCAATATGTGAGTACGTAGCTCGTTGGCGGCTCATCTCCCTACCACGGGCTATGCCCATATAGGAAATTATTTTCGATGTCAAATATTTGTTTAATGGAAAATTTATGTATTTCAGAAATTAAGTTCATTTCATTTCATATCACTTCTGTTAGCTTTACAGGGAAGAGGTGATGAGGGTTGCTGGGGGTATAGAGGATGAGCGTGATACCTGATGCCTATGCTCATTACAATGGAATTGAGTAGGTACAATTATACGAATTTCCAACGGAAACATTATTGAGGCTGAATGGAAAGAGCAAGCAGGAATACAGTAGCTACTGTGCGTCTATCAATTGGAGTTTTATGCGGTTTCACGACGGATTAGTTCTATCGCCTACTTCAATTGGTAACTTTCAGAAATGAATGGAGTTCTACGTGGGACCCCCAACAAGAAGAATCGATATCATATTGCCGCCTTCAAAAACACGCTGGTCCCTTCAATGTATAATCGGATATTAATCGATAAAACTCACAATTCGAAGTTTAATCTGATATTAGTCGATAACACTCACAATTTGAGGTGTTGGAGAGTTATTCACATTTTTGGAATAGGTGAAGGTACGAATAACACATGTTTGTCACGCGTCATGAAGATCAATTTCTTCTTCTACTTCTGGTTAGAAAAGGAGAAATATTGGTGGTAAAAGAATACATAGATGTATCACGTTTTGGAAGATTACCACTTAACTCTATTGATTATGCAACAGTACTAAAGAAAATCTATATGCAAATGTTGTACTTTACGTTAGTACAAATCGAGTTTCACATGTGTTTCTTGGAGTTGCTTATGGTTGCTAATCTACGAGTTGTACTGGTTGCTAATCTCGTACGTTCGAACCATCCCATTCATCTGAGAGCTTCCAGAAATGGTGCGGTAGGATGAATATAAAATACGATCTAAAAAATAATGTCATCAAACTCATCATTCCCAACCCGAGATATATCCTGACGTCACACATGCTTAAGAAAGCTAAATATTACAAATATGTGATAAAACTTTTATCGAGATGTTAAATCGAGAGTCTGGTTGCGACAGCTTCCATTTTTTATATTAATTATTCATGATTATTGATGATTGAGAGTTGTTCTGCAGTCTTACCAAAATTGTTTGATTGTTTCACCTAATTTATGATCGGTAATGGCAAATTGGTCAACTTGAACACTTGAAGAGCGATACAGTGATCGGAATTATGAAGAGTCACGCTGGTAACCAACTTCCTGAAACAGCAATAGATTTTTTTTTTTTTTTTTTTTTTTTTTTTGGCTCTACGGCTGACTTGATATTTCTGCCTCTAAGAAAGGGTCAGGTGGAATAGAAAAACTTGCGGTTAGAATTCCTCCCTTAAAACAAACATAACTAAAATCCAAATTGAAGTTCACACCACAGCGGGTAAGAGGAGTAAATCTGCATGTGGAATAATAACCTCAGACAGATGGTAGCGTTGCTAGGCCACCTGGCGTTTAGTGCGTGTCCAGCGGACACCTGGCAGACTTACAATTTGAACTCCGGTCCACTTTATCATTAATATTCAGTAGCTATCATAGTCTTGGCGCGGTTCCAGCGCTGTCAGTCAGTGCTGTAATCAGTTTCTGTACTACCGCATAAAATGATCCGAGCGCTGCACAGAATAGTAACCCCTAACGTTTCTTCAACTCTGGAATTGTGATTAGTAATCACTGATTACCTTACTAACAACCTGCATTTCATACTTTCGTCGCGAAAATTGGTATTATGGTTGCATTATAGAAGTTGTTCAAATCATGTAACAAATACATGTTTTTGTTAGTTCATTTAGAAACCATAGTTATTCATTAGATATCATTATTATGTATATCGATGGATACCGATTCATTCGCTCCTGTTGATATGTTGGCTATCAATTTCAGAGGGTAATAATGAATATCATCAACTTCAGTAAAAGAAGAAATAGTTTTCTGTACGGAATGACTCCCATTGTCAAATCAAGCAGCAGACCCAACTGGTTCGTAAAATTTATTATAGTCAGAAATGCACCATTCGACATAACTGCACGGTACGGAAACATTTAATACACAATATTTTTCGTTAAACAAATGTCACCTCAACTCATAGTTAGTGAATTTTCTATGAAAGCAATGGCTTCAATATTTTTGATATAAATCTGTGACAGAAATTTTTTTATACACCTTTTGTTAGTCCATATTATATATGTTATATACTAAAACATTCACAGCCGTGCAGATACGAGTATAATAGCGTTTTAAAAAACATTTTGTCTCATTTTATCCGAGTAACAACTCAGTTAATAGATTTTCGAACGCTAAACACGATGGTGAAGTCAGAATTGTGATATCTCATTACGTTATGAGACTAGAGCAGATGAACCGCGAAGAACATTTCAAATAAAAACCCAGTTTCTTCATCTACCAAGTGCTCCAGTTTGAGAACGGTACAAGATATCGCAATTCTGACTTCACCATCGTGTTTAGCATAAAAAACCTTTACAATGAGGTGTCATTGTCAGACTTCTTCATTGTTGTAATTTACGGGTAATTTTTCCTCCCTTAAAACTCCCCGAAACCCCCTTAGAGAGGGCGGATTCTGCTCATCTACGAACTTAGCCTTTCGATTGCCATGACAGATTTTTTGTGCTAGTTTCAACTTTTTATCTCAATTCTATCGAGTGTTAATTGTGAGGGATATGCGACACATACAGTGAGGGAAAAAAAGTATTTGCACACCTCGTTTTTTCTTGATATAATGAATTGAAAACTAAAAACACCTCAGCTAATAGATTTTTCAGCGCTGAACACGGTGGTGAAGTAAGAATTGCGATATATCATTCCGTTATCAGATTAAGTAACAACTACGTTTCTAAGAAACGTTTTCTTCATCTTCAAAGTCCACCAGTTTCAAAATCAGTGTCAAATGTCAAAGGTTGGATCCGGTGGGCATGTTACTTGGGAAAATCGCTAATGCAATAGAAAAAATTGATTTACTTAAAAAGCAATGAGGGCCTTAAAAATGATGTGTATTTTCAGGCAAAGGATGCCGAACAACAACGTTTTCTACCACAGCTCCCCTTTCCACAACAGCAATTACGTTTTGAGCCTCGCATTTAATTTTGATAAGGAAGATGACGTTTACGAGTTTGCATTTTGTTATCCTTACAGTTATACGAAATGTCAAGCGTACTTAGACACGATCGAGCAGAAGAATCTTCCATATTTTAAACGGGAGCAACTAGGGCAGTCAATTGTGAGTACCAACATTTCAATTTTTTGAATGGGATAGTTGTGTGAAGTTGAAATATTCTATTGTTCTGTCATTTTTCGGCTCGACTTCTTATCAGAACCAAATAGTGCAATTTCAGTAGCTAATTTTCGAAACTATTTGGGGTACTTGTAACTGTTGGCTGCCAACCTCATGGAATCACCTGGCTAGCAACTCACAACTTATGTTGTAAAAAGGATTATAAAAATATATTCAGTTATATTGCTCACCGTTCTATTTCACGTTATTACAGTAACAGTCTGTCATCCTGACCGTTCTTTGACCGAAGCCTTGCATTTTTCTGTGGGATATATCCTTCCTTCAACGAGTTGGCCCTTGCATGACTATCTAAACTTTTCCTTTGTGCACGCGCATCTTCAGTCGGGTATCACGAAGATGATTTACAGGATAGGTATACTCTGTTCACCCTACAAAAGCCTATGAATGCTTATGAAAAGCCTTACAAAATACTGCATGATCGGCATCGTTCTTCATGGATTTTGGGTTGCTGAATCGATTTTGGAACGGACATACTTCGAGTTGGGTATCTCCTAATACCATTGCTGGCGCACTGTTACAAGTGGTGATAGGTAGTAGGTGTTACTTGCAGTGGAGCCTGTTTAACCTAAAAATCTGAATAGATTGTGAAACAATATAACGTAGATGAAAAAGTTGTAATTTTATATAAAACAACAATCGAATTCAAAACCAAGAACGTTTAGGAGGCATTAAATGGTTAATTTTTTTTTTTTTTTTTTTTTTAATGATAGACCAAGTACATTTTCATATAAATAGTAAATTAAGGGTAGTATTTAATTTACTAAATTTAGTAGTTAATTATAGTAAATTGAGGGTAGATTTAAGTAGGTACGTTACTAAGAAGTCTTATGAAAGTCGCTCATTCATTTGACACTTTCTCGACTGTCGTATATTCAATTTGAGACCCATACTGAGGAGGAGTTTCTGAAGATAATTTATTCTTGGATTGCATCATCGACATAAATGTATTTTTCATACATGTATAGCGCAGTTAACGGAAGTAAAAATGCAAACTCTTCACGACTGGAAATCAAACTATCAAGTAGGCCGTTACATGTGGGTGTGTTTTGAAGCCATCCGCAGATCGCGACATTGAACAAGAGTGTGACATTAGATTGGCATCCAACAACTTGTCGAATGCCCGAAACGATAGATTTAGGTCATATCCTCGTATCCTCGTTTATATCCTCGTATTTAGGTTTATATACATTCAATCAGTCAGTGGGTGACTAACATAATGACCACGTTAATTTTATGTGTATTCATTTATAGCGCGTTCTATACCCCCCCCCCCCCCCCAATGGTGGGCTAATGCAGTGGTTTTAACTCTCCAGAGGCTCCCAAATGGTTATAAAGTTGATCAGTAGGACGGTGATTTACGGTGACAACTAAAATGGACGTGTGATTTAAAAGCCATGTTTCAGTGAATCTAAAATATCGCATCCGTCGTGGAATAAGGGAACAACTCAAAAAACGCCATTTTTGAGTTAGCACTGGAATTGTATTATGGAAGGGGTCTATTTTGTCCGTAGATGGTCGGAACGAGGCTAGTTCATTCCTGCTCCTCGAGTTGCCTCGTCTAGCCACTTGTTGCCAAGGGGATTAGGAATGGCCATTGGCGAAAGAGCAAAACTTCAAACGCGTTTTCCCGAAAATCAGCTTTTCTTGATTGTTCCCTTATTCCGCGACGGGTGCGATATGAAAAGTTGTTTACCCAAAGTGCAATCACTTTCATAGAACAATAACCGATCAGGCTTCATCGATTCCAATCAATGGTGTATTGGATTCAAATCAATCAATCAATCAATGGTGTATTATTTCTCTTTCAGCAGAAGAGAAGAGTTGACCTTCTGACGGTAACGGATCCAAGAAATATGGCACCCAATGGGAAAGTTCACGTGGTAGTAGTGCTCAGTAGAATACACCCCGGCGAATCTCCTGCGTCGTTTGTCTGTCAAGGTGGGTTAGGTAGGGGAAACAACTCAGTCTGAATTGTATATACCTCTTGGTCTGAATCCCGGGATAAATAAGTAAAGTCCATCATGAAATCATGGCAGACCGTTCCATGAACCGTTTTAAAATGTGAAACTAGGCTGGCAAAATGAGTGTGATGTTCCGCAGATTTGACTGTACTTTCAGGCATGCTCCTGTCATGCACTACCACCATATATGTTAATATGATTGTATATAGGTGAAAACCACGTCGAAGACTTGAGCATCGTATAGTAGATGCTATCATTGTGGCAATACTGATCGATATTGAGATTGATTCAATCATAGGAAATCCCAAATTTTGAGTGTTAAAATTTGAACCATCCACTCATTGAAAACATCAATATCCTACATGGATCTTCACCTACCTACATGGTAGTGAAGTAACGGAAAAGATGAAACAGCCAAATGGCTTATTAGCAATATTCTCCATATCACTCAATAGAACAAACCAATGTAGTACTCTTTTTAACTCGAATGACACCAATAGTATGCATCAAAACTCTTCCTTGGATGTTGCCTATAATGTAATTGTTCCAACAATATGTTTCAGGAATAATCGACTTTCTTATTAGTAACCATCCGACAGTTATATCATTACGAGAAAAAGTGGTCTTCAAAATTATCCCAATGCTCAATCCAGATGGTGTTTACCTCGGTAATCATAGGTGAGAATATCAGGGTTGCACATTCTGCAAATATTATAAGAAGAAACATTTCTTTCTACATTTAATAAACAAAAACTAAGATTCCAATAGCCTACTACATGAAACCGCATATTTTAGGTGTTCCAGTATAGGCCTAGATTTGAACAGATCCTGGGCAAGAATTTCCAAATGGCTTCATCCAACCCTGGAGTGTACGTACTCCTACATCATGGCATTGGACCAGGACAAGGTATCCCAATTATTGATACCATTTTGATTTTTCTCTTATGCAGAAGGAGTTCCATAATTCAGGTTCATCTATTCTCGACAATTTAAACCAACTTCGAATCCGGAGAGGACCTGGTATAGAATATTGAATGAATATATCCGTATTTATTCATGTCTAGGTATAGAATAATAGGTGGGCCTAACTCGGTTACGCATGTTCCTGTAAAAGACTCAGCCACAATCTCTGAATCGTGATTTAGATTATCGTTCTAACACACATGTATACTAGTCACATACTTTCATTAGAGACACAACTGAAGATAATCGTAACAGGGCTATTGAGCCATAAATTATCCAGTTCAAAAATGATAATTTTGAATCAATTTTGCAGAATATAGAATTGGATTTTGTAATGGATATCCATGCTCATTCGAATCTACGAGGCGCATTCATAAGTGGAAATACTTACAATGATGTATACAGGTAATTTGTAGGAATTGTGTTATTGTTGTTATATATTGAGATATATGTAAAATAATATGATATCGCCCATGACATAGGATCAAGTCAGACTCGACAGGTATCTCCTGCTCTGCTCTCTCGATTTTTGTTTCTGTGTTGATATAATTAACACACAATATTACTCTTCACCTTCACCCAGCGGTGTAAAACATTAATTGGAACTTTGAGCCAGATGCTAGTGTGCTTGGCTAGATGCTTCAATCTCCGCCAAAACTACTTCGGCTCAACATCAAGAATTCTATAGACAAAATTCACCACAGTAGTGAGGATTAGTAGAATTTTGCCGCTATAAACAGCAAACCACGAGGCTTGGATCAAAACATCCTGAGTTGCTGACAGCATTGGTTCCACAATCACATAGTCATGAGGGTATTACTTCTACTCACGGATACGAGCCTTCGTGTAGTAAGCCCGTCCTCGTACCTCACCATGCTCGAACCCACACGTACTTCATGGAGTTAGTGGGCTACTACTGCAACATTAATAACATCACTTCTATGTTCCAATAGGCCTGCTCAAGCCTACACATTTCTTAGCATGCATGAAATGTGTGGTGCACTTACTTAATCAGTTATTATTGAATTGATTGTATGCATTTTTTCTCAATGATAGGTATGAACGACACATAGTCTTCCCGAAACTCCTCTCCCAGCTTGTCCTGGGATACGAAACTTGTCATACTGTATTCAACAGGGACTCGAATAAAGCTGGATCTGCGAGACGAGTTCTGTGTGACAGCCTCAAGGATTCCGTCAACTGCTATTCTTTGAATGTATCGTTCTACGGCTACTATCACTCGAAACATGAGCCGTTCAAGTACTATACGGAGGAAACTTGTATCCTTTCTATATCGTGTGAAAGGCACTTTAGGTAGTTTTATGTCAGGAATGTACAGGTATTCATTGTACTCTTAAATAACCATTTTAAACTTTATTGTTCGTTCAGGACGCTCACACACGTGGGTGTTAACTAGAAGGTGCATTCGTTGAAAATTGATTCATGTGCCAACGTTTCGAAGAATATATTTCTTCATCTTCAGGGCTGTTGATGGATGAAACTGAAGAAACTGGGGATTTGAGATTGACATCCCTCAACATCATTCTTACTGATGGTCAAACTAAATCACACACACTCATTATGGCAGAGGTAGCAACCACGGATCAATCTCAAATCCCCAGTTTCTTCAGTTTCATCCAACAACAGCCCTGAAGATGAAGAAATATATTCTTCGAAACGTTGGCACATAAATCAATTTTCATTTGACCGACCCTCGACATCCCTCAACATCATTCTTACTGACGATCAAACTAAATCACACATTATGGCAGAGGTAGCAACCACGGATCAATCTCAAATCCCCAGTTATTAATTAACCCCCAAATTAATTCTAAATAATTTAGCATCTATATAAATGTTTAAATCATCATTTATATTAATAAACTATATGAAATAAAACAGAACAGTGATCTAGACAGGAGGGTGATCTGTACAGAAGACGATAAATCATTGTCCATGAATTTTCAAATTGATGTTGTTCATCAATTCAATAGTCAATAAGTTAATATCCATCCAGGTGATTTATTTGATTCAAGTGAAACTAAGAGTAACAATTCTATATCTAAAATATGATGGAAATACCTTCTACAACTATGTCGACATTTGGAAAATAGTACCTTCTTATCTCTTATAAGATCGTAATGCATGGTTCCACTCAGCCACTTTCGAACTGGTACTATTTTCCAAATGTCGACATAGTTGTAAAAATATTTCCAAATGAAGAAGAGGTTTCAATATTCTATTTCTCGGTGCAAGGGTAGTTGAGATGGTTCAACACGCCCATCGACGAATCGTGCAGCCAGCACACTCTAACGAGGGTGAATTCAAACATCTCTTACTGCTTTTCTTCACCCGAGAGCGTTAGCTGCCCTAAAACGTAAGGTCTCGTATGGGGATTCGTTTTACAACTCATTACCTAATTATCTGGCCGCCCAAAGGCAATTCCATTCTCCATCATGCGTGGTGTTAGTAATGGATAAATTAATGTTGATATCATGCCCAAAATAAGTAGTCGACAATTGACATCCCGCTGTCACTCCTTCAGCTCGTTATAGATAGGTAATAACTATAGAATAGATAATGAGGTCCTAAAGATGATGGGGTCCTAATTATTTAATACATAGAACTTCTTTCGTAGCGTTAGCTGGGCACAACAGATCTAATTAGGACGAGGTGCTTCACTAAACCTCCCAATATCTTATCTCTCTTCGTAGTATTAGATCAGCACACTCCAAAAACATCTTTGAGCCCCATTTCGGTTTATTATCTTCCAGTAATAAGCCATTGAAATCAAGTAAAATAAATATTTTTACCTACGAAATTGGTGGTTTCAAGATCAATACAATCAGAATATCGAACGAAAAACGCTACAAATTTTACTCGAGCGATCCATTATTTTCTGAAAACAATATCCTTTAACTCCATAACTATACTCAATGATTGGAGTAATAGAAAGGTGGCCAGCCAGGTGATCCTCCAGTAGGAAGGGCCGGAATTTAATTGCGAAACAGACCACACCATCTCCTACTTTCTCCTAATTTCTGCGGTCATTTTTTCGAACACACAAGATTTTAGTTCATCATACCACATTATCTAGGGACGCGGGAGCGTCCCGCCCGCCAAGAAACCCGAAGCCCTGAAAACCGAAGCGACTGAGACACTGATTACGCGACGGAACTAGTTGGGGTTTTCACCCTACCATAGCTCGGTCCCCTGAGTGTCTCGAGAGTTGATTTTTTGTACACCAACTCTCCAGGGGCACGTGAGGACGTAAAACAAATTTCAGCTCTTGGGAACATCAGGTGTCGGGGGTATAACAATTTTAAAACCACTATTTTTCACGTTTTTCGTGTTCTTCTTCTCGTTGTTGTTGTTGTTGTTCATTGACGGGGCTACAGCCCAGCAGACAAATCGGATCGAGCTGAAATTTTGCACACACGTTTGTTATGCTCCAAGGGAGTGCCTTTTGACCATTTTTTCTCCCTCCCCCCATTTCCCCCCCAATTAGGGGGGAAATAGTGTTTTTTAGGAATTTCAAATGGTCATAGCTCCTTCAAAATTGAAGCTTTTTCAGATTTTCTTTTTTAGTTGTGTTCAGCTTTTCAAACTGTTTAATTTGAGATCAAAAAATGCTTCCTAAGAGGAAAAATAAAGGAGTTATGGTGATTTTTCTATTTTCAACAACAACTGCCGCAAATATTGATGAAAATTGGTGCGGTTGGTCTTAAAATGTCCGCTAGGTTGTCTAGAATATGCTCAATAATTTTGAACTAAATCTCAATCGATTTGACTAATCCACAGCCAAAAATACGTGAATAAATTCCACATCTACTGATTTGGCTAATTTCCGAAAACATCAAAGTTGAACGGTGGTCAGAAAAATTGTCGTAGAGTGGCGCCTGTTTAAGGATCGATAGGAAATTTTATGGGCTTTCGAATGAGGGTAGCGCACTTTGGCACTTTTCCCAACGGTTCTCGAGTTATTCGCGATTTTTGGTATAAAAACGTGCGTTTTACCAGTTGCAAACTTTCTCTTTCCTCTTTCTCTTCGACACCAATAATTACAATTATTGTAATGATTCTCAACAACAAAAATTTGCACAATCCCCAAGAAAAAATGCAACCAATTTTCAAAAAATTTCTAATTCAAATTTATTCAAATTTCTAATTCTTTCTATTTTTTTAAATTTAATAATAAGAATAATTGTATTAAATTTTAATAATTGTTTTTAAATTGTTGATTGTTTTAATTAATCGAAAATTTTAAAACTAATATTTAACCAATTCGCAAAAATTTTAAAACTACTTATTTTTCAAACACATTTCAGATAACAAACAATAATTTCCAAAAAATAATTATTCTTGTCACAAAAACAAGAAACAAAAAGGCAAATTAGTAGGCGTACTAATTTTAACATGAATAATGTTTTTGCGCTGGCCTACCAGAGTTGAAAAGCGTAACGAAGTTTAAGTCACGAAATTATGTCACGAAGATTTTTAATGATTTTCACGTACAACCGAGCCGTTTCTAGGGAAATGAAACTTCTTTAGTTTTCAACGGACAAAAATCGTTCTCCATTCGTTGGAAAGCCTTTAATTTATGCATAAATTATATACTGCCAAAATCACTGTAAATATCGAAGAAGCTGAGATACAGCCCTGAGTAAATAAAAAAACTAATAAATTTTCCGCACATTTCTTAATATTTTCCATACAGACAAAGAAAAGAGATAAGGAAAAGGGGAAACGGGACGCAAAAACATTATTCATGTTTTGCATAGCAAATACCTCGTTCTATACAAAGTATAGAAGAGAAAAGATCCGGGGGGTCCAGGGGGGCTTGCCCTCCTGGCGAGGCGCGAAGCGGCGAGTTTTACTAAATTTTGACTAGGATAAAACTTCATTTAGAAAAACATTTACTAGTTACCTCGTAGGTACTTTTGTATTGTATAAGTTGTTGAACCGTATTGTATAAGTACCACTCGAAAACTAGCCATGCAAAAAGATGTGATATCCCCCCAAAAACAACTCCGTTGTAAAAACTGGCCCGCCAAAAAACCTCAGCCGCAAAAAGGAATGATATCCATTTTGCCCGCCAGCCACATATATAGGATGCTCAGTGCTTCGCACCTCGCTGTTGAGTGTGCATATAGAAACCTGATCCTCCTACCCCTAACCTCCACCGTCAATGTTTTCCTGTTCCCTGTCACCTTCCCACAACCCCCTCTCACCCTTAGTCACCCTCGGTTTCACCTAATATGTTTCCTCTGTTACACCAGCAGGGAGCTTTACGCTTCTTTCAATGCTGTTGGCGGGAGCTTTTTGCCAGATGAACAAGCTAACATAAGTATTACTGGTGGTCACGAGTAATCAGCGGTGGTACAACTGTAATGAAGTAATGCTTCAATTCAGGCTTGTTCATCTGGCAAAAAGCTCCCGCCAACAGCATTGAAAGAAGCGTAAAGCTCCCTGCTGGTGTAACAGAGGAAACATATTAGGTGAAACCGAGGGTGACTAAGGGTGAGAGGGGGTTGTGGGAAGGTGACAGGGAACAGGAAAACATTGACGGTGGAGGTTAGGGGTAGGAGGATCAGGTTTCTATATGCACACTCATATTTACCGGACGTCACGAAACGCGTTTTCGAGGTATCCATATCTCGGCTCCTATTTGACCGATCAACTTGAAAATTAGTTTGGGTCTTCTTTGAGTGTATATTAGAAAGCCCTGAAAGTGTCAAATCGATAGGTCTAAAGGGAGCCGAGCTACATAACTTCAAAAACCCGGTTTTACGGCCTTAGATTGTTCTTCTCCTTCTCCTTCTTCTTCTCCTTCTTCTTCTCCTTGTTCAGACAGGCAAGGCTGGAGCCTCTCCACGTTGACCGATTGACTTGAAATTTTGCACAGAGCTTCATTTAACCTTGAGACAGAGCCTTATATAAGATTTAACCCATTATCTCAACCCAAAAAAGTTTTAGAAACAAAAAACCAGAAACTTTAGGAAAATTCTGTCCACTTTGACGAGTCTACAGCCTGGGTAAAAGGACCAATCGACTTGAATTTTTTTACATACCTTCTTTATAGCATATCTCAGTGCCATTTGAACGAAATAACCCATTATCTCAACCAAAAAAAAAAAATTAGGGACAAAAAACTAAAATTTAGGGTAATTTAGGCTAATTTTGGCCATATCTCGGCTCCTAGTTGACCGATCAACTTGAAATTTGGTTTGGATCTTTTTGGTGTGGATAAGAGAAAGCCCTGAAAGTTTCAAGTCGCTAGGTCTGAAGGGAGCCGGGTTATATAACTTCAAAAACCAATTACCATGTTTTTCTACTTTTTTCAGTCGGTCAAGGCTACAGCCTCTCCACCTTCGCCGGTTGACTTGAAATTTTGCACGGAGCTTTGTTTCAAGTGTAGCAAGTGCCTTTTGAAAGATTCAAGTCGATATCTTTAAAGGGAGCCGAGTTATATAACTTCAAAAACCCGGTTTTTCACCATTACCTGTTCTTCTTCTCCTTAACCAGTTAGGCCTTTCCGCCTGCACGGATTGACTTGAAATTTTGCACAGAGCTTCGTTTCAACATCAGCCAGTGCCTTTTGAAAGTTTAACCCATTATCTCAACCCAAAAAACTTTTAGAAACACAAAACCTGAAATTTAGGCTAATTTTGGCAACTTTGACGAGTCTACAGCCTGGGTAAAAGGACCAATCGACTTGAAATTTCGCATAGACCTTCTTTATAAAATGACCCACTTCAACAACAAAAAGATGTGATATCCCCCCAAAAAACACTCCGTGTAAAAATCACCCCGCCTCGCAAATATCATTCTTCAGAGGCCGGAAAAAGTTATGATATCCACTTTCCCCGCCCGCCCTTTTCCTCATTAAGGAGCTAAGTATAATGAAAAGCTTAACCACTTCACAAGCACCGTACCCCTTTCGAAATCTCCCCTTGGCGCTATTGCGAGACGTTTTTATTACTTCCACAAGCAACTAATACTTGTATAAAACGTTAACCACCATCAAGTATTAGTTGCTTGTGGAAGTAATAAAAACGGCTCGCAATAGCGCCAAGGGGAGATTTCGAAAGGGGTACGGTGCTTGTGAAGTGGTTAAGCTTTTCATTATACTTAGCTCCTTAATGAGGAAAAGGGCGGGCGGGGAAAGTGGATATCATAACTTTTTCCGGCCTCTGAAGAATGATATTTGCGAGGCGGGGTGATTTTTACACGGAGTGTTTTTTGGGGGGTTTCGTATACGAGTTGCATACAGAAAACTGATCTAGACGGGAGGGTGATCGTTTCGCAAAATACGAGGGACGTCCTGAAAGCAAGGTTACAAGGGTTGTGTAGGACTAAGGGAATTTTGTTTTTCAGAGTTGTCGTCACAGCAGCCAAGTGCATCAAACAGTTCGTTCTCCAATCGCTTCACCTAGCTCGTATTTTGGCTGCAAGAGAATTTCTTGAACGGTATAAAAGCGAGGGTGACACTTTTCGTAATGAACTGGTGACGGGTGGGTTGTGAGTAATACCATGTTGAATTCCGAAAACCCCGAGAATGTTTCTTGCCTCTTTCCGAGCTTTCATTTGTTTGCGCTCCTCACAACCCCCTGCGTTTACTGGAAGCCATTTATCTGGCATTTTCTATATTAACCGCTTACTCTGCCTTCCGCTTTTGTCTTATGAGTTCGTCATAGCAACGTCTTCAACTGAAGGAAACGAAGTAAGATGTAGACTTCTTTATTGCGCAGAATCAGTGTAGGCCCCTGGGTTCAATGACTTTGGTCCATCCTCATTTGCCATTGGGAATACGCTCGTCTCGCCGCACCCCTTCCGTCATTCCCGGAAGTCGGCCGATAACTCGGAACTCTCGCCAAACTGTCCAGCCAGACTGAAGACCCCAAGAAAACACACCTTTACTCGTGTATTCTCGCCAGAATACACTCCGGTGACGATACACTCTTTACTCCGTCGAGCTGTAGAAAAAGTTATCTAAGGCCCAGGCCAGGAAATTACCTAAAATTCGTTGGTCGGGAGCAATCAGCTAGCTAGAAAAAACTTTGATTTCATCAAAGACTTCATGTGGTAGATCACTCCGCCCTTTAGCGACATATGGCGGGTGGTCATGCTCAGGGCGATTTTTTTCAATTGCAACGTTGGTTCGATACTGCTTTATTTTATGTACTTGTCACTGAACGGATTGCGGTATGAACTTCATGATATTGGGAATTTTCCTAACGACGCACAGTGGGGCAAAGCCGGAAAACACCCTCCAAAACGGAAATTAGTTTTGCAAACTTTTCCCGATGGTTTCAAATAGTTGTAGACTGTATCCCTGTAGCCGTTTTCCCGGAAGAATTTTTTTATCAGCTTGGACTGAGGAGTCAACATGGAATGTTTTGAGGCTTCTAAAATAGGCACTTATAAATATCAAGTTTAACGTATTCGTGTGTGTTCATTTTTGAAGATAGAAATCTGAAATGTTTTGGGTGTGTTCTACATTAAAGAAAATTAAGAAACTTCAACCCATTTGTAATACCAAGTAATTAATCGTGATTTTATCGAGTGATCCCGGGTTTCTAAGCTTTCAAAAAATGCTCCACCTTACTACGCTCTGGCTGGGAAATTTTTCGCTTGTAAACATTTCAGCTGCAACCTGCTGCGAATCTGGACGTAGGATTGATGTTAGTGTGAAAAACAATGCCTCTTCGGCCACTTTCGGCGAGATAAAAGAGCTTGATCGAACATGAGGTGTTTACTCCGCAGCTGAAGGTTTGCCGGTATGAACTTTGATAATTCACATAAGATTTATTTTCCAGACCATTAGTCAGTCAGACCATTTAGTCAGTTTAATATCCTAAGCGGTCATCGCGAAAATGCCAGATCTCGTAATTAAATATCGGGAATTATGCGAGGTTTTGCTCAATGATAAGAATTTATCAGGATTTGTCATTAAAAATTAATGTAGAACGGCTTATCTCAAGCCAGGTTGTTCAAAATCGTACAAAATCTCTGAATGATTCACAAATAATTAAAAAATTATTATTATTCAATTTCAGAAAAATTCAGCTAGAAGTTGCACGAAAAAAAAAAAAATTGAACTTAGTGTGCCGTGAATCACAGAAACGATTCTTAGGCCAAATCTTAAGAGAAAACCAAACTCATTCCGACAAGCGCAGAAGCCCAGGCATTATATTCCAATGATTAATTAATTTATTAATTTATGTTCAAGTATATTACAAGCAGGGCGTGACTTCATTGCTCTTTTTCTACTATTTTCGTTCTATTGTCATTTTCGTGGCCAATTTTGTATAACAGAAGTCAATTCAACTATTCTTCAGGTACCCTGACATACTCTCATTAATTATAAGTACCTATATGAATTATGTACTTACTTACAATTTTTTCTCGAGAGATTGTGTACAATTATTTGGACCTTGGAGAGTTAGGACCTTAGAGAGAACTCTCTTCTACTCAGCACCCCAAAATTCAATTTTTATGTTCTACTTTCTACGTTTAGAGCATATTGACCCCGGGCATATGAACTATGATATCCTCTGAAATTTAGAATGTAGAATCGATTGATAACATTACCAGCTGCGTATCTCGTAAGAGGGTTGAAATACAGTGAGAAATAGTGAGTCGGTGACCCATGTGAATTGACCCATGTGAATTAGGTCAATGTGACCCTCTGACTCCGTAAAATGCGTAGTTATTTGCAAAGACCACGTGTGATTTTTTTCTTCAGATTTTTGAAAGCGTAAGTAGAGTTTTTACATAATATGTAGGGTACAATATATTATATTGTATCCTATATTGCATTCGCTATATATTGTATCCTCAGAACAAATTTAATTCTTACGATTGGAATATAACCGATCTTGAATACATCAACAAGGTGATTGGATGGAGAAGATTTATTGTCCACCCACTTGGCAGATATTTGTCATAGTTACCTATGCTTGGGAAGTTGGCCTCCCCCTTTATATCCTCTATCACTGGAGGTAGAAAACAAAGCCCATCATCGTAAATACGAATTGAATACTAGAATGCGCAAATCTGCCTGTTTCTTGGTAATATAACACCAAACCAAAGGGAAAGAGAAATCCAAACGAGCTGATATCGGACACTGGTAATTGCAAAATGACTGTTATGAAATGGGGATTCATAGGGATTGGAATTATGGCTGTTCATCTGTACATGCTGAAATGACAGAAATTGTAACCTTTATATCATCGGCTCTAGTTTACCAATCTTGATGACATTTGGATGTTGTCTGAATGGGATGCCAAACGATTCCTTGTGTATTCCAAAGTTATCGGAACAGAACTATTGGCTGTGCGTGCGAAAAAAATGATAATTTTAAACGCTTTTTGTCCCTCGTTCGGTCCAAACGGCTATGTTGCAGTTTTCAAGTCACATACTCTCATAATGTTTTTGCGAATCAAGCAATGATAGCGTATGCACATGTTACTACGAGCCTCTCAGTCTTCGTACAGCTTCGAATTGGTTATACTGTTATATTGGGCATGTAAAATTTACTGTTTAATTAATTTTACATATTTACTGTAAATTATTTACTACACATCATTATGATTATGTCTTGAAAACCAGAATGATTTGTGACTCCTTGACACAAAGTTGAAGATTTCAAAGTAGGCAGGAACGTTGTTCAGTCGTTCGCCGAATACTACACATCGACTGGCCTCGTAGTTCCAACAGTGAAAAACTTGGACAAACACCCCCACATGTCAAGAACTCTTTGGAGGTAAATAATACGTATTTATTTCTTAACATGCAGCTCTTATGATATACATCTAGATTTTATCCCTAAATTTGTCAAATTTGAAAACGAATCTGTCCGCTGTCTGGGAGGTCTTTGTAAAGTTGGTTATCACACAGTTTGCTGGCATTAATTAGCATAATACATAAATAAAGTCAAAATATCCTTGTTGGGAAATCAAAATGAATGTAAGAATCTACTCCGAATCATTCATTGTCCATATGTTCATTGTCTCTATTCTGAGGTCCAAACGGAGATGAGAGGTTCTCATTATAAGGCGAAGATATACCTAATTCTCATATATACGATTATGAATACCTAGATTTGAACAAAATTGTACATGTATCTGTTTGAAGTGGTACATAAGTATGTATGTCAAGTTTATTATATACCTACGTCACATAATGAATACGTTTATATATACTATGTTAACATAACACATATACACGAAACGAATACACATGCGGTATGGATTCAGAATGCTCTTAAACGATTTGTTTTCATAAGATTTCTTTTCTGTATTGTTCATAAGATTTCTTTGAAAAATCGCTGAAAATAACCAAGTTATAATTTGGGTGTGAATAATTAATTTGTGTAGCGTAATTTCTGTTTTCAGGTACCACGACGAGAGCAAAACGTTGAAAAGACGACACAGTGCTCCTGGAACTTGTTACGGTCGAATGAATATCGTGGATCTCGGGAACATTAGACCGCTTACAATGGAAACTCGGCGGTCGAGGAGCTACACGAGAAGGCGAGAGACTGCTCGGCCCTGGCTCCCATCAACTGTCGACCAAGAACAGCCCTCTCTCAGCATTATTGACTTCAACATGATGGCCAGAGGGGGTCTTGAGCAAGCTACAGCAGTCAGAAGGAAATTCAATATCTTCCGATGAGAGACCCATGTAGAGAACATTAGTGGCGTGGTCTCAAGATGTAATCAAATAATCATTGGTCATTGAGGTGTGCTATATATGACAGTGTAATTGAATCAGTCGTTTCAGAAACCCCACATGTCCAAAAAAAACGATATTGTCGGGCTTTAGCAAAATTACCATCTACATATACAGGGTGTCCCAGTATGAACGGTCCAAACTTCAGGGATCAATTCTAGAACTAATTTGCAACAACTTTTGTCTCATAACATTTTTTCTTAACTCTGCTGAAAATCCGCCTTTTTTTACTTTTAAGATGTTTTTCGTGTTTCCGACCTTAAGTCACTAAAAGTACCATAACTGCCCTAATTTACGGTGTAAAATAAAAATTGAGAATACCGTTGGAAAGAGCGTTAAATTTGCTTTCTTTTCAATACATAATAAAAATATTATGAACGAGCAAAGTGAGTGAAAAATCACGCCAAAGTGAAAATGTTGCCAGTTACACCTTTTTGGTTGAACATGATGGCATTTTTAAAAGCTATTTTTACCCATACCTGATCGTTCTTCTCTTTGGAAAAACATCTGCAATTCAAGAGCTTTTGAACGGTGTGTTTAAATTTATTTGTACCTACATAATGTTTTGAGAAAACGGCGTTTGAATGCGGAAAAACGCGATCTTTTTGAGCAAAATCGAGGGTTTTGCACGAAAATTGATATCGTCAGGACTTGGAGGTAGGGGTTGCATTTGCTCGACATTCCAATATTATTTACGCTGAATCGAACGGAGACACTCCTGAGCCTCTCCATCTGAATTAAAACAGAATTAGAAGGTGCTTCAATGAAATGAGGCAGCAACGTCAAGATATTCGAGACGCTACCTCGTTTGTGTTGCGACGAGGTCTCCTGTGTCGTCAACAAGGCGGTGATCACTTTGAGAAACTGCTGAGAAAATACACGCAATCATTCCGAAGCATAATTCTATGCTTATTTTTCTATTTCCCTCAGGTCGATTTGGTATCAGGTAGTGGAACTCCCGACCTGTCAAAAGATCAGGAGAACAGTTTTAATTCAGACGGAGAGGCTCAGGAGTGTCTCCATTCGATTCAGCGTAAATAATATTGGAATACCGAGCAGATACACCCCCCACCTCTCCAAGTCCTGAAGATATAATGTTTCGTGCGAAACCCTCGATTTTGCTCAAAAAGATAGCGTTTTTCCGCATTCAAACGCCGTTTTCTCAAAACATTATGTAGGTACAAATAAATTTAAACACACCGTTCAAAAGCTCTTGAATTACAGATGTTTTTCCAAAGAGAGGAACGATCAGGTATGGGTAAAAATAGCTTTTAAAAATGCCATCATGTTCAACCAAAAAGTTGTAACTGACAACATTTTCACTTTGGCGTGATTTTTCACTTACTAAGCTCTTCATAAAATTTTTATTATGTATTGAGAAGAAAGTAAATTTAACGCTCTTTTCAGCGGTATCCTCAATTTTCATTTTACACCGTAACTTAGGGCAGTTATGGTAATTTTAGTGAGTTAAGGTCGGAAACACAAAAAACATCTTAGAAGAGAAAAAAAGTCGGATAGTCAGCAGAGTTAAGAAAAAATCTTATAGGACAAAAGTTGTTGCAAATTAGTTGTAGAATCGATCCCTGAAGTTTGGGCCATTCGTACTGGGACATCATTCAAGAGAAAGCCGATCGTTCACGTGTGTTTCAAATGAAGTTTCATGCGAGAGGATATCCGATTGTTGAGAAAAAAAAAAACCGACAAAAACCTGACCTTGGGGGACATATCGGGTTTCCGCGATGTTAAGAAAATTAAAAAAATACCTTGATACCTCAAGAGATGTCAAGAAATGTTGGGGAAACATTTATGCCTGACCAACGACAGCACAAGAGGGACCGAAAGTACAGCATTTTGAGACACTACTTTTTTGTACAGTACCTATAGGTACCTACCTATTGTTTTTTCTCCAATACTTGTACCATTTTCGGTTCTTAATATGTTCATTGTCAATGGTTTCTTAACGTGTTCATTTTGTTGTCTTATTAAAATCTGTGGCTTACAATGAGTGTGTTATTTGAAATCTGTGGGTCTGCAAACCAGGTGTCTCAGGGGCATTGTGCATATAGCAAAACACTCGTAATTGATTGATTGAATATCATGGATCTCGGGAACATTATAATTCTGGTAGCACATTATAATTCTGGTAGCACATTATAATTCTGGTAGCACATATCATGGATCTCGGGAACATTATAACTGGGCGGTCGCGGAGCTACACGAGAAGGCGAGAGACTGGTCCCATCAACTTCCCATCCACACCCAAACAACAATAGTACCATATCAGAATAAGTAAAATATGCGAAATATACGACAACATGCGAAATATGAGAAAAGGTGCGCCACCAACCAGAATATTTAAAAAAAAGTTTCATTTATGCAGCATGACTTAGTGAGCGAATTTCCTAAATTTCTATTATATTTCCATTTCTGTTGTTTTTCTTTTTTTCTCAATTTTCATCTTGATCAAATTTTCTTGATCTTGATCTCAATTTAGATCTAATTCAAATATGACTAGTTTCAATCGATTTTTCGGCCCGTTTTTTAGCCACAACTCGCTCAAGTTAGACCCGATTCGAACGGGACAATATCAATCAATTTAGCATGCTGTCTTCCATGGATTGGCTAATTGGTTAAACAAATGAACAATATCTAATACATTTATTTCTTACCTTCAATTCAGAAGGATAGGTAGAATACAGCAACGTTCAATTAGCAAAAAGAACATGGTGTCCATGAAGAACTTCTCAATTATCAACCACGTTTCTTCATCTTCTAAGTGCTCCAGTTTGAGAGCGGAATAAGATATATGGGAATAGCTGAATATATAGCGGAATACGACAACCCTATGGGCCAGATATTCTGGCTTAACCATCTTATTTAGCGTGTAAAAACCTTTAAAATGACGTGTCACTTGACAGACCGTTTCATTTTAGCGAATTTTCCGAAGAAAAAGTACCTAGCTATTGTTCTTGGTCCAAAATTTTTAAAACTCGAATGTTTTAGCGTCATTTCTCATCCCAGTTCAATAGTTATTTTTCCTCGGAATTAATTAATAAATAAAAAAACGATTTTTTTTTGGTCTCCTGGGAAGTTGGGAAAAATGAGATATGTCATGATGCCCGTTAAACGACGATATATATATATATACAGGGTGTTTCTTAAGTAGTGAACCACCCTTTCTAACTCCGTTATTTTCAGGAAAATGAAAAAAAGCTTCTAAAGTAACCCCCCTTCATTTTTTACAATGAATTCGAATATCTCATTCCCGCACTTTGCGCATGCGCAGAAACATGCGCAATTGACACCAACTTCGGTTTTTCAAGTGGGTACCCTAATTTTTTATTGCAGATTCAGATGCTACGTAAAATTTCATAAACATTTGACCCCTCAATCGATGAATTTGACTGCGCAGAACCTGTTCTGCGAGCGTGCAAAGTTGCTCAGATGCCAAATGTCGCAAAACATGGCGTCTAGTAATCCCCAAGTGTTGCACATGATTTTTCATTATTTTTCAACGCTGATTCACATGGTGCTATCCGTTTTTTGATTTGACTCGATTTGAACGAAATAATTGCCGAAAGTCATTTAATAGTCCGGAGAACTAGACGGTGATCAATTGGAGGTTTATCGGGGTGTAAGGCGGAATAAACCCTGGCTGCTCTCCGAGCACGACTGCCCTCATGGTCGATTTGAACAAAAGTCGATTATTTTGTATGGAAAAATAAAAACGTGTTTTGAGGCGTGTGTTTGCACATGAATTACATAATTTGCTATTCCCATCCCCTCTCCCAGTCTCAACAGAAGCGAAAGGAATGTCTAAAATAAAATAATAAAACCTTGCAGCTGCACCTGAAATGACGTAATCCATTCTAAAAGCGGTCCTCGTGTTCCTCCGTTCAAATCGAACTCGGTCCCTCGTGTCTCCACTTGATGACTGTTGACCCTTTCCAATATGCGAGCAAGTGACTGCATGTCTCATATTATCGCTCAGATAAAGTTATTTGCACTCTGGGAGGCCCAATCGTTAGGTTTAATCTGCTTCTTGTGCAAACTATTATTCTCAGTTTCTATCAAGATGCCTCCCCGATTCAACGCAACTAAAATGACCGAGATCGTCGAAGTATACTACCAAGAGTATACCACCAATTTTACGTAGAATCTGAATCTGCAATAAAAAATTAGGGTACCCATTTGAAAAACCGAAGTTGGTGTCAATCGCGCATGTTTCTGCGCATGCGCAAAGTGCGGGAATGAGATATTCGAATTCATTGTAAAACAACGGTATATTATCTTCCTTGTGCAGATCACCCTTCTGTCTATACCAGACTGTATTGCAAATCGGCACCATACCATATTCTCACCGTACTCATACCATACCATACGAATTTCTTTGCTATCATACCATACTGTATTATACCAAATCACACATACAATAATATACCATACCATACTCATACCATGTCATACAAACCGAGTGAATAATGAAATGTCATCCATTTCAGACCTATATTTAAAATTTCAAGTATCTAGCTCATCATCAACATTTAATTTGTTTAAACAAATAGGTATTTGTTTAAACAAATACCTATTTGTCATTCAAAAGTGGACTAAAATTTACACGGTTCAGTTAAATATTTGGAGATAAGACATCGTCGAAATTTTAAATTTCGTTTTGAACCCCTTCCCCTTGACCTAGGGTTATGAAAAGTTTCGAGGATCATTGTGGGGCTGGTCCAAACCCAGAAACCAAATTTCGTAATTTTAACTCAACGCTAACTGGGCAAAGTGGCACGGACGGCGGACGGCGTACGGCGTACGGGGGACGGCGTACGGGGGACGGCGTACGGCGGACGGACGGATTTTTTTTTATTCGATTTTCTGAATCTACGTGTCTTGAAACGTAAACCAACAAATTTTGAGGGGGGGTTAAAATTTTTTTTTCTTTGGGCGATTCCAATGGTTCATTATCGAAGATAATAAACCAAAATGAAGGGGGGTTACTGTAGAAGCTTTTTTTTTTCATTTTCCTGAAAATAACGGAGTTAGAAAGGGTGGTCCACTACTTAAGAAACACTCTGTATACAGGGTGTCTAGTGTAACTATGTGACAAACTCAAGGAATCGATTCTACAGATCATTTACAACAAAAAATGCCTCGTAGAGTTTTTTTCTTACTCAACTAAAAATCCGACTTTTTTCACTTTTAAATGTTTTTTCGTCTTCTCGATCTGGTCGCTGTAAAACGGACCTAAATCCCTTAAATTATTATGTAAAATAAAACCTGAGGATACCGTTGGACAGAGCGTTAAATTTCCCATCTCTTTGATACAAAATTCGATTTTTTTTTAGTCTGGCCTAACTGGTAAAAAATGGCGAAATTTAAAAATTTGAAGATTTTCTTAAAATCACCGTTTTTTCTTTAGTAGTTCGCTTTGTTATTACGGAGGTCATTCGGCGGGCACTCATTCAGAAAAACTTGCCCAGAATCTCAGCTTTCCAACGGTATAACAAAATAACTTTTCACAGTGGAATTTGGCGGAGAAAATGACGTTTGAGTCCTGAAAAACGTGGGTTTTTAGGTGAAAATCAACGTTTTCCACCAAAAGCCGACTTGCTCCATAAAAATTAGTTTGATATCGCAATTCATGCACTCTTTTACGCTGAATCGAATGGTAACACTCCCGTGCCTCCCCAATTAGGAAAATAGTCATTTTTTGGTATTTCATTTATTGGTGAATGGGGTTTCACAATAAGTTTTCAAAATGAACATAGTTCACTACTGCTTTCTGAGATATGGGACGGTTGTTACCATTCGATTCAGCGTAAAAGTGTGCATGAATTGCGTTATCAAACTAATTTTTATGGAGCAAGTCGGCTTTTGGTGGAAAACGTTGATTTTCACCTAAAACCCCACGTTTTTCAGGACTCAAACGTCATTTTCTGCGCCAAATTCCACTGTGAAAAGATTGTTTTCAAAGAGATAGGAAATTTAACGCTCTTTCCAACGGTATCCTCAGATTTTATTTTACATAATAATTTAAGGGATTTAGGTCCGTTTTACAGCGACAAGGTCGAGAAGACGAAAAAAATCTTAAAAGTGAAAAAAGTCGGATTTTTAGTTGAGTAAGAAAAAAACTCTACGAGGCATTTTTTGTTGCAAATTACGTGTAGAATCGATTCCCTGAGTTTGTCACATAGTTACACTAGATACTCTGTATAGTGTTGACGGGATTGACTAGTGTTGAGAAGTAGGTTGTATTCAAATGACCAAGCTAGTCTTGTTTTCAGTGTTTATTTCCTCACGACGTTTCGGCAATGGAACAAAGCCCTATTCATGTGAGACTATCGACATGTAGACGTGAAACGTTTTACTTTAAATTAAACCAAACGAACTTGAGAATGGGTAGTCACACGCATGGCTGTAGTAGTGAAATGTTTTTACAAGGCAGAGTTGACCTGTTGTTTCACAAGTCGCTCTAGTATAAATATAAACCGTATTTCATCAAACGTATTATCACATCATTTATACAAACTTTGAGTTCGAATGGCAGAATTGTTTCAATAGTTGCGAAATTCACCAAACATCTGTATGGTTTACAAGCTACTTTGTTTCCTGGGAACGATAAATCGGTTTACCATAAAATTTATACTACCTATTTAATAGTAGATGTCATTCCCAAACCTTTTTAATATTGCGGAACAGATTCCTGCTTGACGGGTTCCGGAAGTAAGTATGCGATCGATAAAAAACTGCGGCAGTTAGTTGAGGGAACAACAGAATGCTCTGGTGATACTGTCAACACGATGAATGTGGCATTGCCAACCTTCACACACTGTTCAATACATTATTACATTTAATTTTCACATTTACATTTAATTACATTTACATTTACATTTACATTTACATTTACATTTACATTTACATTTACATTTACATTTACATTTACATTTACATTTACATTTACATTTACATTTAATTTTACATTTAATTTAATTTTAATAAATCTGACTACAAGTGCTCACTAAGAAATACTCAATGGGCTATATGTTCTTGCTCGCTGATAGACCAGTTACATCAATGACACAAGTCAATACTCCAACTAGCTTATACGTTTATACCTATAATAGTTTACACGAAAACGTATTGAGAGGTGACTATCAAATTATGAAAGAATGTGTAGCTCTCTCGTTAATTTCTTTCATTCTGAACGGCACTGGCGTCTTAGCGTTTTCAAGTCATTCCGTCGTGTAAATCCAAAAATTGTGTACGCCGTATGGTTTTATACGTAACACAAATGAATTAAATATTGCCTACCTCATTTCACAAAGAACATTACCGTATAACTCGTACAAGCACACTCGCACACTTCAAGAATCGATTTTACAGCTGATTTGCAACCAAAAATGTCTTTTAGTTCAAGTACAGCGGTCAATGTAAAAAAAATCCACAGTCATGCAGCATGGCTACGAGACCGAATTAATTGGAATATTGTTCGTCTAGCTTCACTCGGAAGAGCCTCTCCAACGATTATGATTCAAATATTTGGTGGACTTGTGCAGGAAAGTAGCTTGTAGCCCTTGTACGAGTAGCTTGAACCCCAATGTATACAGTATCAAACGCCTGAGACATACCCAGAAAGACGGCTGAGTCCAACGATTTATCACTTCATTCCCCCCTTCTCTTCCAATAATTTTTCTATCAGATTAGTGATACTATGTGGATAACTGATCGAGTAAGCTGTGTGGTGGCGTTTCACCGACTTGTGCAATAAATATTACCTCTGCTACATTCCACTCTGTTTTAGTAGCAATTCGATTTCACACATTCGTAACTCAAAAGTAGACGCGTTGTCAAGAGTACTGTTGTCAGTGTTGTTGTTGACTACATTCTTTATAGTCCACTACACCTTCCCTTTCTAGTTACAGAATTAGCTACAACACAAATACAGTATTCTAGCTTGAACAAACTCACAGGAAAATTAAATTGAACAAATATGACCAGAGGAGCCTAACAACAAAAGTCATTTTAAAAATGTCATATCGCCTTCCTCAATTGGTTTTGAAGCAGACATCTCGGAATTCTAGATACTGTGGAAATATAACTTACCACCGGAAAGGCAAACACGCCAACGTCCCACAACTGCACCAACGGAAACAACCACGTTTGGTGAAACAATCCACACGGCAACACAAGTTCCACTTTCACAAACACGTTGTGCAGACAAAACTAGTAGTTCTACACCGCTGCAACCATGTTTTAGTAGTAATTCGAAAGTGGTTTTATTTCACAAATTTGTAACTCAAAAGTAGACGCGTTGTCAAGAGGAATGTTGCCAGTTTTGTTGTTGACTACGTTCTTTATAGTCCACTACACACTCCCTTGGAAACGTACTTCAGCCAAAGTGATGCATCCATAAGGTATTGCAACTTTATGAAACTTTTAAAGGGTAGTTCGTTTAAAGTGTTGCATGTTATTAAATTATTGTGCAGTCAAGTTTTTCTTGAACTCAAGAGGGTTATGATCTTATTTCGAAGTTCATTCAGAGTGTTTGACATGGATGTGTAGTTCTTTACAATCTGCGTACGGTGATCAGGTTCAAAAAAATTATGAACTCTTCCTTGGCCCGTTAACGGAAAGGAACGTTTCATGATAAAGCTGTATCCTTACAATAAGGAAATCATTCAAGTAACTTACGAAACCAGTAATATTCTCACTCCTATAAGGGTAGAAAAAAATGAGAATTATCACGGAAGAGTAAATAGTAAAGAAAAAGTTTCATAATCAGATTTAGAATGATGAGGGAACGAGGAACGCGCCGAATAGAAATATTGAAGTCAAACAGTTCGAAAGTAAATGATCCTCTTTGCGAGGTCCGAATAAAGTATGTCCTAACTACTCACACTATTGGTGGGATGAAAAATGTGTGGAATAGAACTGACTGCCGTTGGCAATCTCCATGTTTTGGAAGCCACTCATCAATCACCGTGTGGACGTCCGTACATTCAAGAATGAAAAAATTTTTAAAGGGGGTTAAAAATTTTTTCTTTGGGCGATTCCAATGGTTCATTATCGAAGATAATAAATCAAAAATTGCAGATGAATGTATTAATATAATAGGAATATTATTGTAGATGAAGATACAACTCCGGTGGCCTACAATCCACGCTTGGCCAGAGGGATGTAACAATGAGACAGTTCAATCCTGTACCTATAGATTGCTTCTCTTCGTGAGATTTCAAAAAACATTCCATAACCATGAAGTACAACTCAAGTAACAACTTTTCTTCATCTTCAAAGTGCTCCAGTTTGAGAACGGAATGAGATATCGCAATTCTGATTCACCATCGTGTTAAGCATAAAAAAAACCTTTAAAATGAGGTGTCACTTGTCAGAATGTTTCATTTTGAGAGTTTATGAGAAATCCGCCCCCCCCCCTAAAACTCCCCAAAACCCCTCCTTAGAGTAGCTCAACTCCCCAACATATCGTTCATGTCCGTAGTAGCTTGAGAGATCGAACGGTAGTTAAAAACTCTGCAAATTCTTGACACAACGGTTTATTATCTTCCTTGTGCAGATCACCCTTCTGGCTATACCAGACTGTGTTGCAAATCGGCACCATACCATATTCTCACCGTACTCATACCATACCATACGAATTTCTTTTCTGTCTTATCATACTGTACTAAATCATACATACAATAATATACCTTACCATACTCATACCATGTCATACAAACCGAGTGAATATTGAAATGTCATCCATTTCTGACCTATATTTAAAATTTCAAGTATCTAGCTCATCAAAATTTAATTTGTTTAAACAAATAGGTATTATTTAAACAATTTTACAGACAAGAAACCGAGTGAATATTGCATTGTGATCCATTTCTGACCTATATTTAAAATTTCAAGTATCTAGCTCATCATCAAAATTTAATTTGTTTAAACAAAAAGGTACTATTTAAACAATTTTACAGATGAGAAACCGAGTAAATATTGCAATGTGGTCTATCCCCGACTCACGGTTAAAATTTCTAGACTGTAGTTTACCGGGAAGATGACAAAAGGTAGTTTTATTCTGGGCGTCTGAGGGTTGGGTCACATAACGGCCGTTTTCGACGCGAAAGATTAGTGTTTTTCCTAAACCTTTGCGCGCTCACTGTGAACGAACGGCTGGTCGCACAAAAATCCAATTGGTCTTAAAAGATTCGTAATTGTTCAGGTCATTCAAAAGTGAACTGAAAATTACACGTTTCAGTTAAATATTTTGAGATATGACATTGTCGAAATTTTAAATTTCGTTTTGAACCCCTTCCCCTTGACCTAGGGTTATGAAAAGTTTCAAGGACCATTGTGGGGCTGGTCCAAACCCAGAAACCGAATTTCGTAATTTTAACTCAACGCTAACTGGGCAAAGTGCCACGGACGGCGGACGGCGGACGGGGGACGGCGGACGGCGGACGGCGTACGGCGGACGGACGGATTTTTTTTTATTCGATTTTCTGAATCTACGTGTCTTGAAACGTAAACCAACAAATTTTGAGGGGGGGTTAAAATTTTTTTTTCTTTGGGCGATTCCAATGGTTCATTATCGAAGATAATAAACCAAAATTAGTTATAAAATAAATTAAATAAATGAATATTTGCTTCTTTTCATTAAGCACATTGGGTATCTACATTTTTATAAGGTATACATTAAGCTCATTGCTCAATGACTAGGAAAAGCTCGATGCCAGCCATGGAATCGAACCCGGCACCTCCCACGGACCATGAAATACAGAATCAAGAACCAAGAATAATTTTATTGCAGAAATAAAGCATACAAAGCTTGTACAGGGTGTTTGAGGCTGATACAATACCGGCCTGACGGCCCTAACAAAAATGAGGGATGATGGAGGGTAGAGACATGGAGTGAGGTTTGTGGTGGGGTCTTAACACTACGGAAACGTAATATACAATATATACAATTACTTAACACTAATTACAAAATATACAAATATACACAATTATCGTTAGATACAGCTCTATATATACAATTATTTACAGGTCGATGTACAAATTTATTTTTCAGGATATAGTTTCCTTATAGTGGGAAGTGGTGAGTGGGTTCTCAGATCCGCCTCCTGTGGTGGGTTCCCCAACGGGACTTTTGAAGGGTGTGTCGGACAAGTGCGTTTGGGTGGGATCGAAGTTTATCAGTGAATTTATTTTTGAGCTTTGTGATGAATGTGTGAATTGTGTCGATTGAATGTAGTTTGTGGAGTGTTTCTATTTTACAGCGTCGGGATGTGTGGGTTGAAAGGCGGATACATTTGTTTTGTGTGATCTGTAGTTTGTTTATGGAGGAGGGAGCTGCAGTGTGCCAAATTGGGGAGGCGTAGGTGATGGAGGAACGTATCAGGGCTTTGTACATAAGGAGTTTGGCTTCTTTGGATAGGGCGTGGGATTTGAAGACGTGAAAATAACGGCCAAGTTTTTGGCGGGCGGTTTGGTTGATACGCTTGACGTGTTCGTTCCAAGCCAGTCGTTTGTCGAGGTGGAGGCCTCGGTATTTAACGGACTTGGAAAATTGGATGGGAATTGAGCGATTGAATACAGAATACAGAACGTTTATTAATAGAAGTTAGGTACAATACAAGTATTGGGTCTTAGGGCTAATACATAAACACCGGCCAGAGGCCTTATTTGACTTAATATAAGTAATGACATGGCGTTTTAAAACGACGGGAGATAAAATTGATATATACAATAATGGTTGTGCCGCGGGAAAAGTGGAAAACCCACAGGTCAGGATGTTTTTCTTAACCTAAGGAACTTAACTAACACTAGTTGTGTACCCGCGCTTCGCAACGGTAGAACAGAAACCCGTATCCCCCCTCCTCAACTGGTCAAAAACCTTCCTAATGTTCACACAACACAATTTCAATGTTTCACTCCAATTCGTCAAGTAGTTTTTGGATTGCCTGTAGACCCCATCCCCCCTCCTAAATTGGTCGGAAACCTTCCCCAGTGTTCACTCAACATTTTCCCTAAGTTTCATTCAGATCGGTCAAGTAGTTTTGAAATCCCTGAAACACCCCCCCCCCCCCCTACCCCACAAATTACTAAGGACTCTCCCTACCTGGTCAGAAACCTTCCCCAATGTTCACACAATACAATTTCAAAGTTTCACTCCAATTCGTCAAGTACTTTTTGGATTGCCGGTTTTTGGATGTTTTCAGACAAAACTCATGACTGGATGGTGGGCCTAAGGACACATAATATAGAATATATACAATTACTTAACATTAATTACAAAAATATAAAATTATCATTAGTTACAGTTCTATATATACGACCATGGATTGATTGATTGATTGATAAATAATATTTTATTGGCATAGAGGTACATACATCAGTTTACATTTAAGTGTGTTAAGATACATATGAACAATATTGGCCTGCCGGCCTTGAATGTCTTGTAGTCTTAAATAGTATCTATTGTATTTTGTGTCTTAGGTTTAGGGGGTAGGGAGAGTAGACCATGGAGATCGCCAGAAATGATTTATATTGCATCATATCTATTACACTAAAGAAGTTGTACAACACATAGCCATAAAGTAATATTAAGGCAATTATTGGATTTATTATTTTCACCTGCTATTCAAGTGATCTTTTTCACGTATGAAGACCATATCAGTGAACCGCTGTTTTCCTTCTATTAAGTCAACTTACACCAATCTTCCAAAATATCCATAAATGTTATATTATTATAATACATATCTGTTGAAAAAAGGATGAAAGAAAATGAACAACCGGGCAGTGGAATGAACAAAGTGAACAGACACAGTAGGGGAATCCACATTTGACTAAAGGCAGACACTTTAAAATACAACTTACAACCAGTATTTTTGTCTAATTTTTCGAAGGCTATATGGCTAAAATCTAGAATTAGCGTTACTTCAATTGACTCCTGCTGAACAAGCCTGATCAATTGACGAATTGCACCCTCCCTCTCAACAACAGTAATTGGTCCTGTGGCACAATCTTTTCCTGGAAGATGATCAATGAACCGATTGACATAAGCAAGTACGTTAATGAGTAGTTTTTTTTAATTTTTTTTTATTATAGCTTTTATCATTATCTGCAGACGTGGCTAATATGCTGGTTCACCATTGAAGGCAGCGCGAGAAAAATGATGGCATCCGGAGTTATATTACACCTTGATTTTAGATGCGTACCATTGGAAATACTCGGCTATTTATTATGAGCCAGTGCGGACCTGTCAATATGTGAATTCCATACGGATTTCAGTAGTATTATAAGGTAAGCTGATGATCAATCTTATTCAATTCAATTATTCATCCAAAATCCAACGCTTCGTAATGTTCCAATATCTTATGCACAAACAAGAAATGTTGGTCATTGTAGATAATATCTTTGTTAAAAAAGGCTGCTTGCTCATCGTAGGAAAGTTGGAATTTTTATTTTATCATGACAATTACGGCGATTACGATTGAAATAAACCAAAATTGGCTGGTTAGAGCTGGACATTTAGACAGCGAAAAAAAAAAATGTTCTACTTGTAGATCCTGGAAAGTTGAGTTATTTTGGGTTTGAAAGGCGTTTTGAAATTCATTTGCCCAAATTAATTTAAAATTCAACTTAAAATCATTTGCCCAACTTAAAATCATTAAAATTCATTTGCCCCTTCTTAAAATTCAACTTAAAATTCAATTTGCTCAACTTAAAATTCAACTTAAACTTAAAATTCATTTGCCCAAATTATAATCAACATTTTGGTTCAATCAATTTGGAATATTATGAAAATGAGTGAAAGATGGGCGATCATCGCTATAGAGCTCACGCAGTTTCACGTAGTTTTCGGGCTTTTGGATCAGAAGGGGAAAAATCGATACTATTTCTCGCTTAATTTTAACCGAGTTGGCTTCTGATCGGCTGACCGTCCCTGATCGCCTCGCCCCTTGTGATATTTGACCGCTCCCTTCTTTGAAGCAGAGGATGTTGGTGAAGAGCGGCGGGGGTCACATTCGGACAGATGCGTCATCCACCCCAACGCGCCGTTTTTACAGTATTCACGACAATTTATATAAACGTGCACAGCTGTTCAATTTTTCTCGGCTCAGCCAACTGGAAATATCGTGAAAAATAGAAAGGCAACACACATTGACGACAATAGAGCTTCTAGCCATTTGCATACATTAAGACCCGCCGAAGTGTCTCCCCCTATTCTACCGAGCAGACTGCATCGAGATTTTTCTTTATCGATCCTCCTACATTAATCATGAAAAACAGGAGTTCTACAATTCTGGCATTCAACAAACGGCAAAGGTTTCAAAACTACCCTGTAATTACCTCGCTCTACTATTCCTCGCTATTGCTTCTGAAAATCATAGTGAGTAGAGTTTCCAGGTTCGTGAGATCGATACCCCCGTACTTTCTCCTGAAAAATGCAAAAGGATGTTCGATTGTCGGTAGCTCTCACAAATGAAACAGAAAATTGATGGCAAGTCAATAGATCAGAACTTCCGCTAATCTCGAATTTTCGTGGGATCACAAGGTGACAACGGAAGGCGAAGCTCCAAAGTCAGCAATTTGGCGTCGAGCCCACTGAAATGATTGTGTAGGTGTCTTCTGTCTGCCGTAGAAACGTCCAATGTCTGGCTTTTCCCCAACTGTAAATAGGGAGAGTAGGACGTTTGGGCCCATTGCCGTACTGTCGTACAAAAGGGCTAACCCAGCAAGAGCCCGCCAAAACATTGTGACCAAAACCTCCGTGAACTTTGCAAGCACAAATATACGGTTGGTGAACACTTGTTGTTGGAGGAGGTGATGGCTGGGGATGAAGATCTGCAGCTGGTAAGGACACATTGTTGAATTCATGTATCACAATTTTATTCTATCCTCCGTTTTTGGTTTATTACCTATCTTCGATACAGATCATTATTACGACTTATAATTAATTATTAATAATTATCATCAAGTATTGTAAATTATTATTAATTATTAATATTTAATAATGATTATTGATAATAATTATGAACTATTACCTAACGTAAATCCTCACATTTTGAAGGTTGTAATCTTTTGTTTTTTTTCTTGGGCGATTCCAAAGGTTCATTATCGAAGGTAATAAACCAAAATCAGTGTCTTTCCATTTTCTGGTTCTATGTATTTTGAAACATGAATCAACCAATTTTGAGGCGGGTTGTAAATATTTTTCTTGATATATTCCAAAGATTCACTATTGATATATTCCGAGATAAGGCGCTTTGAAAATGTCAGCCTCTGTTCGGCACCTTCCTATTGACTTTAGGGCTATGAAAAGTTTTGTACTCGGGCTGGCCCGAGCCTGCATGCCAAGTTTCATAGATCTCAGTTTATTTTTGTGTTGAATTAATTAGAAATAATTTGTACCAATATAATTCTAGGGTTTTTATTTCCACCCGCCAACGCCGGCAATAAGTAATTAATTCAATAATTATCATTAATTACTAAAAATTATTTATTATACCTTATTATTTATTAACTCAATATCTTAACACCAATGTGCAATTATGATCATTTTGTCTCCTTTATACCTTGGTAATACCTCGGTTTATAGATCTTTCAATGCTGAACACGATGGTGAAGTCAGAATTGCGATATCTTATTCCGTTCTCAAACTGGAGAGCACTTTGAAGATGAAGAAACGTGAAGCAAAAAGAATTTTCGGTCTTTCTTCGGGTTTTACTTATAACTCCACAACAGAGAATGTCAATCTTATGCCAAAAGTCGCTATACAAAAAACTGAAGATTCCACGTCGATTGAAAAAAAAGTCATAAATCGGTCGAATAGGCCAACAATAGGCCCTAAAATTTGAGCATCAATCAAAGCGTTCAAAAATCACCAATTTGTCAAAGTTTTAGGGACATTTTAGGTGCCTACTCATATTCTTATTGGCGTTGCAAAGAGAAAACCACTCTCAGTGATACCAATGACTCAAACTCTCCCTTGATACCATTCTTAGATAATTATGTATCGTGAGGAGTTGACATTCTCCCTGGAGATTCCTGAGCAGTGCTTGCAGAAAGCGGAGCAGTACAAACCTGCTTTGTTGCAAGAGCAAACAAGCTGCTGCGGTGCAACCACTGTTGAAAACGCAAGACACTGTTCAGTCTCCGTTTCCCTGTCCCCAAAACTTTGACCAATTTGAAATTATGATGATTTTTGAACTCTCCGATTGATGGTCTTCGAATTTTAGGGCGAGGTGTTGGCGATTGGGTTTGATGTTGTAGCAGTACGGCACATTGAAATTCGAGTAGTATCAGTTTTTGCAAAAATTGCTAAAACTCGCCATTGTTTGATCAATCGTAAAACGATTTATGACTTTGTTTTCAATCGACGCGGAATTTTATCACCTTTAGTTTTGTACATAGTGACTTGTGGCGTAAGATTGACAGTTGTGGAGTTATAAGTCAAAACCCAAAAAACGTCCTGTGAAACATTTTGAGGTTTTTTGGCTAACAAAAGTTTTTTTTTTGTTGCTTTATTTGGCTTAGGTGCTTGACCCATTTGCCATCAAATTGTACTTGTTTATAAATTTACACACATACAAAACTTAATTAATATACTAAAACTTAATTAATATACATACAAAACTTAATTAATATACTAACCTTTATGAATAATTTACAAAACAATATTGGATTCTTCTAAAAATTTCAGGATGATGACATATTCAGTTATTTTAGTTTTATTAAGGACAGAAGTTAATGTTCTTTCTCCTAACATATCCCCTATTATTAGCTGTCTTGCCTCTTCGTATAGCGGACAGTCAACAACAATGTGTTCCATGTCCTCTAGTATGTCGCAGTGCGTACATAGTTGGTCTTCTGCACGGTCGTAGAGGTAGTGTTCTCCTTATGTTGCCGTGTCCTGTCCGCAATCTGATGATTTGAATGAGTCGTTTCCTTGATATTTTCCAATTGAAAAACCATGTGCGACGGCTGATTTTTGGCTGCACATTGTAGTGAAAATATCCTTTAATCATCGATGTTGCATCATACCTATTTTGCCAATCTAATAGGTGTTTTTTCTTTATGTAATTGGCAACATCGGGTCTAGGTGCTAGGTCAGGAAGAACTTGGCTGTTACAATCCTCTATTGCTCTTTTTGCTGCAAGATCCGCCTGCTCGTTGCCGTACACTCCACAGTGGCTAGGAATCCATTGTATGGTTATACGATTCTGAGTGCTTTGTAGTAGCCCTGCCACTTCAATCAATAAATAGTTTGAGCACTCCGTCATACCGATATTTTTTAGGCTTTCACACGCGCTTTTTGAGTCTGTGAGCAGTACTCCTTTATTAATACCTGATGATCGGAAATTTTCTAAGCCAAATTTTATCGCCACTAGTTCCGCAGACATTATACTCATATCACAAGATAAACGACGGCTGATCACTATTTTGTTCTGTTGATCGAAAATACCTATTCCACAAATATCTTGCTGCTTTGACGCGTCCGTGTATATTGTTGGCATTCCCCTATAAGCTTCCTGCAGCATGGCTTCAGTTAGAGTTCTCATCTCTTGTGTCAAGAGATACCTCTTGCTGGTTTTAATCCCAGGTACCTGACACTTCACTGGACAATGAAGAATACATTCATCGGTTTATTATCTTCGATAATGGACCATTGAAATCGACCAAAGAAAAAATCGCCCCTCAAAATTTGTTGGTTTACGTTTCAAGATACGTAGATTCAGAAAATCGAATTTAAAAAAAATCCGTCCGTCCGCCGTACGCCGTCCGCGGCACTTTGCCCAGTTAGCGTTGAGCTGAAATTTCGAAACATTTTTACGGGTTCCGACTAACCCCACAATGATCCTCGAAGCTTTTCATAACCCTAGGTTATGGGGGAAGGGGTTCAAAACAAATCCGTCCGTCGTATGCCGTACGCCCAGTTAGCGTTGTACTAAAATTACGAAATTTGGGTTAAGGGTTCGGGCCAAACCCAAACCACCCTAGGTCAATGGTGAGGGGTTCAAAACGAATTTTGAAAATTTTAAAAATGAGTTCAAATGAGTTTAAATGGAACGATATAGTTTCTAGTTGACATTTAGATAGAGTTTATTTTTTAGAATTTTTCAAGACCATCCGTAACTTTGTACGACCAGCTGTTCGTTCACAATGAGGGCTCAAAGTTGGGGCACATCAAAATTCGCCAACAAGAGGGTGAATCGTGCGGCAGCCTATCGGGTTATACTGGCTCAGGGGATTCAGACAGCACATGGTTTTCAGATATCGAGTTAATTAATAATAATTATTAATAATAACTATTAATAGTAATTCATAAAAATTATTGATAGCTAATGATCAATCATTTGTTTCTTTTTGTTCAGTTAGCCAAGGCTAAAGGTATGATATCCCCCAAAAACACTCCGTGTAAAAATCATTCTTCATCAGCCAGAAAAAGTTATGATTCTCAGCCAGAAAATGTTAAGTTTCTCAAGTAACAACCACGTTTCTTCATATTCAAAGTGCTCCAGTTTGAGAACGGAATAAGATATCGCAATTCTGATTTCACCATCGTGTTCAGCGTGACAAAACCCTTTAAAATGAGATGTCATTTGTGACAAATGATTTGTCGGATTATTTCATTTTTGAAATTGATGGGCAATGTTTTTTAGTAGGTACTTTACGAAAAATGTTCATACAAAAATCTTTTCCAGACCATCCTGAATTCACTGCCAAAGACACCAAAAATCATATTTATAAATTCCCCATTTCGAAATGCCTGAATTTTTTCGCATTTAAACTTTTTAAATTTAAATTCTTGATCTATGGAACAAGATGAAGTGGTTGCGGGTCTGTTATGGTCATTAGATCGTACAGCGAATTATTTAATGTTAATTCTGATCGTGTGGCCAACAACTAATATTAAATTGAATAAAGTGGAGAAATGTGAGTTTAAAAAAGAAAAAAACATGGTTGTCCTGAAAGAACTCGAGAACAGATTGAGATAAAAATATGCGGTTGGCGGCGTTTCAATGCATTTTCGATGTAGTTTTAACAACATTTCTTTTGCATCTACAAGCGGATCACGTTTTATAGATAGGTACTTACTACATACCTACATATAGGAGCAGTTGGGATTATACTCTGTGAACCATGCAAAACAAATCCTCTATACCAGTTTTGGTCGCAATTTGAAATATTAATGTGAATTAAACTCTTCGTAACTTCGAAGAAAAAAAATTAATCCGGTCAACGTCGTCGGATTTGGGTCGTTCAAGTTTCGTTATCTTAACGTATTCTCGTGTTTTGGCGATCGACGACAGGCGGTTTGGTTGAAAAACGCCGGTATATCGGATCGCCTGCGAGGATTAATTATTAGAGTGAAGATTTAAGGGTCTGAGGGAGGGATGGAATAGTTCATATTTGATATGTGCGTGGAAGGGAACGGGGCCGCGGGGCGCATGCGCGGCGGCGCCACCCCAACAGGCGGAGAGGGGCCAGCTAGAGAAAAGTAATAAAATTGAATTTCATATCGTGTTTGCACTTCCCTCCTTCCCCCTCTCCCTATCAAGTGTCCCCTTGCCCTGACGTCACGCATCAATCGATACTTTGTTTTGTGGATTTCAGTTGTGTGTGTGTTGGATGTGGAACAAGTAGGGGGATTCTAGCCGTGCCTCTTTCTCTCTCACTCTCTTTATTTCGTTTATCTGGGTATTAACTATCGCTTTTTAAAAAAAAAATCAAAAACATTTATACTGTAATGCATTAATTCATTCAAACTACCTCGTACGCCAAGTGAATCCATCCCTCAACGAACGGTATCATTCGCCTACCTCATCCGGACGCCTATTCTACTCAAACGCCAAACCGACATATCTAGTAAGTTGTTCTTCATTGTAAATTGTTTTTCATTTTCTGTTTATTTTTTCGGGGTTTCATTGGACGAACGACACCTAGCGCTTTTTTTGTCCTCCGCTCCTCTGCCCAGCAATACAGCTCGCTCTACCTTGAACCGCCCTTATCAAACTACACCTTACTATCACCTCATGTTTACGCGGGTACGACAAAAATCACTTTTCAATCCAATCGCTCCGTCAGTCGCTAATCAGTCCCTTCTTCGTCCCTATCGCCGCCCATTATGGTTGGAAATGACGTTTAATAGGTTCTAACCTCAAGATGAAGTCGGCAATGTACGAAGTAGATTTCAGTAGACGTACGAATTGCGGTCACGGAAAGTGAAGATTTAATCACATCTACATCATGGCAACTTCTACAAAATCCCGAAACATTTCATTTTCACAACATTGCCAAGCAAAGTTTTCTTTGGCACTCGAGGAGTTGCATCCTTGTGTAGGTTCCCACATACTTCGCTGATTAATTGCCAATCACGCTTTTTAATTGTACTGCTACTTGTACTGGTGAATAAATATTTTATTCGCCGTAATAAAGTGTAGCTGTGTTTTATTTAATTGTTTATTTGTTTTTGTTTGTTTTTTTTGTAACAACTGAGTTACGGTTAAAAACTTTTAATAGATAAGAAAGGCGGTAGGGGAGAGGGGCATTTTCCCAGTGTGAATGTGGAGGGAGAGGGCTGGAAGTTATTGATTTGAAGAAGGCCGTGAAATTGTAAATGTATTGTTGAGCGGAGTTTTTGAGTTGGAACGAGGGAAAGGGAGCTCAGATGGGCGGGAAGGGTGGGGGGAGGGTGGTAGGTAGTGAAGGGCAGGGGTGGTGGGCCAAACGCTCTCTCCCACTCTCCCTTTCAACTGAAGAACACCCTCTCCCCCACCCCCCTCCATCTCACCATCATCCTTTACCCCCACTCCCGTCCGGATTGGAGGGGAAAAATGAGGGGAGGGACGTTCGGTAGAGGGGCTGGGCGGTGGACGGGACGGCGGGGCGGGGAAGAGAGCGGCATCCACGACTTTAAAACCACATCTCTTCCAGGTGTAAATATTTATATGTCACATCTCCGTCGCGTCCAGCAATCTCTCGTGTCCGCTCATTCAGTTCATTACCATCCCCCCCTCCCTTCCCCTCCCTTCTGCACTACCTTGGCGACCCGAAGTCGACTGTGATTCAACCTGTAAACTCTTCCCCTCCCCCGCACTTACAACCCCTACCGCCCGAATTTATTCTTCGAAATATCTCAATTTCGCGCTTCTCCATACTCCTCGTCAGACCTCCCATGTTCAGCACAAGAGATCCACCCTGCAATAATTCGACCGTCGACATCTCCAGGTTGTAATTTCTATACTCCGCTATCACCACCGCTATCATACAATATTATTTACACCCGTGATGAGATATTTCATCTTCTATAAAATCCTCGACCTTATGTTTACCTAAACTCTCTATTCATTCCATTTCACACGACAAAACAATAGTAACGATTTTCTTTCGTTGTTTCAGGAGCGCAGATCTACCGATTACAAGAATGGGATTGAAATCAGGCCGCAGTGAGCTGTTAACGTCTTTTCCTTTTGTAGGTGAGTGCATTTCCTATATCCAACCTGCATGTTAGTTACAATGTGTAAATCCCGGAGCAGAACGTCGTAGAACACTCATTTTGGTCCCAACTTACAGTTTCACGTGATTTTTTTAAATTAATTTTTGTTGGTGACATTTTTCCGTAACCTAATCGACGTTGTCTGTAACCTCTCGGTGACGTTGAGATCATGAATCGAACCGTAATTTCGCGTCTTGATTTCGGTGTTATGATTGATCTTGTTGTTCCTCCGAGCCGGGAAATACATCGGGAACTCGAAACGAGTAGGTTTTTTTTCGGCCCTCTCGCAACCTCTTTAGATTTCCATTCCAGAGTCGGCAACAACGTACGACCGCTAACATATTGTGCTTGTCAGATCCGCTGTTTTTCCGTTTTATGCCCACTTCAACTTTAACATGCGTTACAGCAAAAGCGACTGTTGTCGTTCACCCTGTCAAAACCAACTGCCGAAAGCGCCTTCATCTTCACGCATAACATACGAGTATTTATCCGCAAAAGACAGTCGATTTTTCCGTGGCTTTTGGCTTTTGGATGCTCAACTGACGGTATTAATTAGTTTGATTCCCTCTCTTTACTTATAAACAAGAATATTCCAACTCTGGTTCGAATACACCAACTAAAGTCTTACTGCAATTTCAATTGTAAACCATTTTTACGTTCAACATGTAGCAAATGAATTGTTATGCTTAATTTAATGGGTAGATGATATCATTTTACCATATTGATGGCAGACAGCTGTCATTTTCCCTTATTAGAAAATGGTAATTTTTTAAACCGCGATAACAGATCAAAAAATAAAGATTTAAAAAAAGTGTAGGTAGCGATAAATTGTGAGTTTTAATTACCTTTTAACGGTGTGCTCTAAACTACAGATATCTCTCAATTTCGGAATGCAATTGGAATGAGAAGAGGAAAAAACTGATGTCATGCTTTTTTGTAGGATCTTATCACCAATAAATTAAATTTATTTTTTATGTAAATTACAAAGATATCTACCTACTAGGGAGGTGATTGAAACCCAAAAGAACGTGTGGAACGTATGGCATGATGTAAGTTTTTGTTTACTTCTTATGGACTATGTTCGCATTACTGTTTGTTTACACCTATCTCATTCTTCGTCAGCCTACGTTGTGTTTTAAATAATAATAATTGACAGTATCGTGCAAATGTTCAGCTGTGTATAAATTTGGCATTATACTTCTTGAACTCGAATCAAAACTTACTTAATAGTCCCGTTCTTAAACTGGAGCATTTTGAAAATAAAGAAACGTGGTTGCAATTCTGACTTCACCATCGTGTTCATCGTTGAAAAATCTATAAACTGAGATGTTTTTTGGCAAAAAAAGGAGACAACATTTGTAACATTTGTATAAAACCAGTAAAATAGAGACAGTTTACATCAATCCTGTTATTTTTTCGAAATCCGCTCTTATAGCTTACTGTTATTTTTCGCTTACTAGCATGCAGGTAGTTTAGAACTCTGATTCCGAATTTCTGTATTTATGAACTGCCTGGTGGAAACCTAAAAATAGAATGTTCCAGCCAAGAAAGGGGCTAACTGCCCTTTCATCCAGTTTCGAGAAAAACGAAATTGAAAGTTTGAAAATTCATTTAAGCTGATATTATGGAACTGCGGAACAAATAGATTTTAAAATGGTAGGTACCTTGTTACAGGATATAGTGACGAATTAACCAGTATTAGAGGATGTCTCCATTTATTTCCTTTTTACAACTTCGGCCTTAATGATAACTGTAAATATATTTATAATATTTATACAACTTTAAATATTATAAATATATTTTATAAGATAGGAATCAAAGTGTTTGCTAAAGAAAGGGGTGTTTAACAATGTTAGTGAAGTTACATCATAAATCTCGTTTAGGTACCACCATTCAGGTAAACTGCCTGGTTCAGACCTGCAGACCAATTGAAAGAACTTTTCCAGCTTCAAGAGAAACGAATTTGAAATTTTGAAAACTTCTCTTTCATTCAGTATCAGTTACACTGTTACGTACACTTAGGGTCCGAAGTATATAGAGGAATTAATAAATCCACAGAATTAATAAATTCGAAGAAATAATTGGTGTTATGTAAAATGTTTCGATCAAAGAACATGATGTCCGTGAAGAACATCCCAAGTAACAACCACGTTTCTTCATCTTCAAAGTGCTCCAGGTTGAGAGCGGAATGAGATATCGCAATTCTGACATCACGATCGTATTCAGCGTGTAAAAAACTTTAAAATTAGGTGTCACTTGACAGACCGTTTCATTTTTGGAATTTATGAGTGAACCACCCCGAAATCCCCCTCAGCTTTTGGACATTTCAACGTTGAACACGACGGTGAAGTCAGAATTGCTATATCGCATTCCGTCATCAGATTAGAGCAGAATAACCATGAAGAACGTATTTTTCATCTTCAAAGTACTCAGGTTTGGGAACGAAATAAGGTATCGCAATTCTGACTTCACGATCGTATTCAGAGTGTAAAAACCTTTAAAATGAGGTTCCCCCCCCCCCCACACACACCCTTAAACCCCCTCAGCTTTTGGATAATTCAACTTTAAACACGACGGTGATGTCAGAATTGCGATATCTTATTCCGTTATCAGATTAGAGCAGACTTAACATGAAGATCAAGTAACAACCATCGTTTTCAGCATAAAAATAACCTTTAAGATGAGGGAGGATGGTCTGAAACGGATTTTGGTGCGAACATTTTTCGAAAATCCAAGTTTTAAAAATTTCGGACCGAGAACAATAGCTACATTTTCTTCGAAAATTCGCTAAAAGCCAATTCACCAACTCCGGTTGTATTGACAGTCAAGTTAGGAAACAAGGTCGTCATGTGAGAGAGAGAGGATTTCGCACTTCAATTGTAAATTTAGTCATGCAAATGGTTCTATCATTAAACTTCAAAAATTCGATCATGAATAATTGAACGTAAACCAAACAGCAGTCAGCTGCCAGCCATAACCATTCTCACCTCGGAATGTGAACACAGGAGGTATAACTTGGTATGGACCTGCTCTGGCCATTTGTTTTTCTTGTATAATGGCCCGTATGTACGTAACAAATGGAGCAGTAAGGTGACATTTCATGAACATTCTGAACAAATCAGGATATTTAATGAGAAAGAATAAAGACAATGAAATTGGAAATTCGAGTTCTCTCGAATTATCGGGTTCTGCATGACCATTTCTTCATAATGTGCTGTTTACCATTTTGACTTGATTTGACAAGTTTGAGACTAGGTAGTTGAATATATTATTGTGGATATGGTAGTTCCTACTTGCTTCGCTGATACCTACTAACTCTTCAAAGTCATGGACTTTCCTCTTTGGTGAATTAGTGACTAAGTGATCAGGCTGGATATGGCCTTGACACGCCTGTTTACCTTGGACTTCGCCATTTCGTATTCTTGTAAGCGCTAAGCTCGTAATAGTTGCGTGAGCTCCGCTTTGGTGTTGACGAAAGATATTTTTGTTGCCTGTGAAGGCGTTGCGAGTGGTGGATATTTCATTAGGAGAGTCCTTTGGATCCCCTCGATTACCGGAAGCCATTCTCCTGCGAATATAATCCTGCTGGGGAATTGGAGAAAACGAAGCTGGTGACATACTGGCTGAAGAGGTGAAAAGCTGACGTCCTCTGATGAACCGACCACGTAGCCAGGCCATAATATGGTATGGCCACACTGATATGGTACATGACATTAATATGGACCACTATTCATTTTGGCTGCCGCACACATTTTTGCATGATGATCAGCCATGATTTATCTGCAAAGCCAACTGAGACCATCTGATGTTGCCATCACTCCGACATTTTGTGTCACCAATGCTGACCTCGAAACAGAGTCCGATTCCGTATAAAACAAGAGACAACTTATAGTGCACGATTATTTAATGGCCATACCGAATTTGGTTTATTATCTTCGATAATGAACCATTGGAATCGCCCAAAGAAAAAAGTTTTTCAACCCCATGTCAAAATTTGTTGGTTTACGTTTCAAGATACGTAGATTCAGAAAATCAAATTAAAAAAAAAAAAACCGTCCGTCCGCCGTACGCCGCGGCGCGCCGTCCGCGGCACTTTGCCCAGTTAGCGTTGAGTTAAAATTGCGAAATTTTTTTATGGGTTCCGACCAACCCCACAATGGTCCTCAAAACTTTTCATAACCCTAGGTCAAGGGGAAGGGGTTCAAAACGAATTTTGAAATTTTGAAAATTTCAAAACTCGAAAAATTCCCATCAAACGGTGTGTTTTTTATTTTTATATTTAGATAGAGTTTATTCCTTAGAATTTTTCAAGACCATCCGTAACTTTGTACGACCAGATGTTCGTTCACAATGACGGCTCATAGTTGGAGCAGATTGAAAATCGTCAACCTGAGAGTGAATCGTGAGGCAGCCTGTCGGGTCTATTTTCAAACTGTCCCAGTTGATTCAGACAGCACATGGTTTTCAAATATCGAGTTAATGAATAATATTTAATAATAATGATTAATAATGAAGCATAAAAATGATTAATAACCAACAATAAATATTAATAATTTACACTACTTGATCATAATTATTAATAATTAATGATACTTCATAATAATAATTAATCTATCATTCAGTAATCGAGACAGAAGGGTGATCTGTACAAAGAAGATTATAAACCGTTGTGTCAAGAACTTGCAGAGTTTTTTTAAACAACAATCCTCCTAGCCTGAACACAAGCCCCACTCTTCGTCTCATTCATAGAAAGGCGTACCTAACACGTACGTGCATAGGAAACCTAACAATAAACGTGTTTCAAGCAATTTTGGGCGTGTTTTATTTTGTTGCACATTTGGTTTGTCATACCGTATGCTGATCGCCTCAATTGGTACAAACATAAACGTGTATGCCTGGTTACAAAGTGCTGTAATTTGTTCTTTCCATTTCGAGAGAGAGAGGCCGAGTAGGTAGCTTATAGATTTCCTCCAAAATTCGCTCATTAGTTCATATGCACTACTGGAACTCTCAAGTCCAACCCGTATCGGTATTGCGTCGAGATAGATTAAATACATAGATTTGACCTCTCTACACCAGCTTTCCTCTATACCAGCTTTTGTCGCCATTGTTGACAAAGCTACTTATATCTAAATTTAAGCTCACCGTGTGCTTATATTAATCTTTTTGAATTTTGTTGTAATGACTACACAATTTGACCTACAACGCAGACTGCGACTACACTCTTCAGCTTATCCATTTGTAATTACTCACATTCGACATAAAATAGAAAGTGTAATTAGCATATCTTCATAATTTATGTGTGTTTGTATAATTCACGAGTTTTTATTACTTTTACCTACCAACAGATATTCAAAATTACCTTCTTTCATTTATCACGAAACGTATCGCAAAACAAGAAACGTTGGAAATGTTTCATGGATCATCTTCGGTCGTGTGAGTGCCCGCATCGCGAACGACGATTTTGAATGGGCAAAGTGCTGCTGACGGCGGATGGAAGGATTTTTCAACTGCTATTTTCTCATTCTTGGTGTCTTGTAACGTAAGCCCACCGATTTTGAGGGGGAGTTAAAACACAATCTCTTGGTCGATTCTTATTATTTTCAATAATGAATCAAAACCTGCTCATAATTTTTTTTTAAGTCCGCAGTCGTGCAGAAATGCTATAAAAGCGAATGTTGGAAGAAATAACTGGATTTATGAAAAATGTCTCTATTTTACTGGTTTTATAACAAATAATGTCTCCTTTATTGGCGAGTAACACCTCAACTTATAGATTTTCAACGCAAACCACAATGGTGAAGTCAGAATGGTGATATTTCATTCCATCATCAGATTAGAGAAGATGAACCGTGAAGTACAACTCAAGTAATAACCACGTTTCTTGATCTTCAAAGTACTCAAGTTTGAGAACGAAATTCTGACTTCACGATACAATTCAGCGTGTAAAAACTAGAGTACTTATTTTTCCGGAAAGATAAAATCGTGGAAATATTTCCGAAAGATTGGAAAAATTGGAAACATTGCCGTTTTATACCCACAAACGCGAAAAATGACCCCCCGTTTCACGTTTTGGTTTATTATCTCTTTAGCACCATTCTGATCTATTATTCTGTATTAAATTGTCTCCAAATCATTTTCTCATGACATTTTGTAGGACTAGTAGTTGTCCCGGTACGAAGCAAGATGAATGACCGTAACATTAAATTTGCACTTTTGGGGAAAAAATAAGCTGTTTTGCAGAGCTCTGTCTTGGGTTTCACCAGGTATACGGAGTTTTTCTACCACTGAAATTGTAGGGAATTTCCATACTTAAAAAATGGCACGAATGGCACGAATGGCTTTTTTTCGCGCGTAACTACTTTTTTGGCCAACATCTAAAACTAGTGCAGTCATTTCGCGGGAAATCTCCAGTTTTTCCAGGATATCTTTGCTATCCCACCTTTTTCTTGCTATTTTTCTTGCCTACCTCTGCTACTGTTTTATTTTTATTTACCCTCCGTCCTTTCTTTTCCTTTCCCTTTCCTTCTATTTTACCGTGAAATTTTGTCCCCCCCCCTGTGCCTGGTGTGGGGGCAAGAAGCCCCCCCCCCCCCGCCAAGTTAGGTGGGTCAACCCCCAGCCGCCCAACATGAAACTACCTTTTTTCCATCTTCCCGGTAAACTACAGGCTGGAAATTTTGACCGTGAGTCGGGGATTGACCACATTGCAATATTCACTCGGTTTCTCATCTGTAAAATTGTTTAAATAATACCTTTTTGTAATAATACCATAAACCAAAACCGTAGCCCATTGACCAATACCATTCAACGCTTGAAAAAGTTGCCATCACAAAGATCAATCGGTGGGACACTGACGCCCAATCCAACTGTTGAGACGAACACGCTGCTATGAGCTTCTTTTTATTTGTCGTTGAGTCAGTGACATGAACTCAGCAAACGATACAACATTTGTTTACAGTGGTCTTGGAGTCCAAAAAGGCCATTCATTCCCAGTGAGGAACACCCGCTCCGCTCTAGCATCAACAGTCTGAGTTGCTTAGAAGAGTATCATCTTTCAAATCCATGTGAAAGCTTGCGCAGAACTTGCGCGAATATTGTCTCCCGTCGAAAATTCCCGTCGTGAGGTAGTCATTTTTCACCCCACAACCCTCAATTTCCGACGGGGAAACGACATCTTCTCCCTCATTTTCCTATGTAATTTCAAATTTTAAAATACCGTTGGAAAGCTGAAATGTTTGTCCAACTTTTGCAGTTACAGTACGACACCTTCAAGTAGGAATAGTAGGTTTTACAGGCTATTGAAAAAACTGGACATTTCCGGGATTTGACAAATTTTTCTTTTTACGCTATTTTTTACCCGTTGAACCTGAGCAAACGAACTTTTTGGTTTGGCACCAGAAAGATAGGCAATTTAATGTTCTTTCCAACGGTATCCTTATATTAGAAATTACTTTGGGAAATGAGGGAGTTATGTCCATTTCCGTGACGAAAGGTCGAAAACACTAGAAAAAAATTTGAAAGTAAAAAAACTCGGGTTTTAAGTGGAGTAAAAAATATGAGTCATAGGAAATTTTTAGTCACAAATTAGTTTTAAAATTCAACCCCGGCGGGATGTCCGCCCTTACGTGGGACACCCTTTATATGATTTTTATTGTCTTTTGGCAATGAATTCAGGATAGTCTGAAACGGATTTTGGTATAAAAAAGCTTTTAGAAATTCGAGTTTTAAAAATTTTTGGATCGAGAACAATAGCTTCCTTTTCTTCGAAAATTCGCTTCAGAAAAAAACTTGAGGTCAGGAACACAACAAACAGGTGAGCGGGTGCACCGTGTCAGACCGATCTCGACCGAAGACTGTCTGCAGACCAACGTTCAAAGGGAACTGAAATGCGGCCTGTCAGACAACTCCAGACAGTCATCGCATGTGAAGGGCTCCTCTGTGATAAGCCGGTCGCACAGTCTGAAATGTCTTTTTTCGAACGTACTCCTCTAGGAACTAAAACTTCATCACTTGTGAAAAGTCCTTCCAGGGCCTCCCTATTCTCTTTACGAAAATCGTTAACTTCAGTGAACAACGCAACATGGCACTATCCTCACCCCACTATCGTAATCCAGAGATATTTTCATGTCAACCGTGTTAGGTAATGGAAAGGGGTGAACTGGTCATCTTCTGAATCAGTAAATGATAGTATTCTACAAAAATTAGGGTTCTGCCGTTCGCCGATGCCATTCGAATTTTTCTCTACTCGTTGGAAAACGGTGTGGTCGGAACTTGTGAAACTATCGGAATGAGTTTTTCCTTCAATCAGACGCAAATCAAATCGTACCCCTTTGAGGATCTTCAATAAGTCATTCGCTTTGTAAGTCGTTTTCTGAAGGGTTTTGATTGGCTTACTTACTTGTCATCATTCATTACAACCGCCCAGTTAGATACGTAATTCGGTTAGGATTCGGCGTTGGCCCAATTCTTTTGAGTCGAGCTTCGATGCACGTACCAAATATCCAATTTTTCAGACACCAAATTAAATTTCTTCATTGTCTTTCTTCAATATTTTGGGGGAAAAGGAAGGTCCTTGGGTTTCCAACGTCAACATTTACCCTAGTTGTTTACAACGTCGGTCCATATCTAACTAATCAAAACAAGCAAAATTATTCATGAATGGATCCAGTGAACTGATGTTCAATGTTAGCTTCACTGCTGTCAATTTCAGTTGGTTGAAAAAAAACCAGCAATTTTTCACGTGCATTTGAAGTGGGGCATTACGTGTCCAATAACTGGAGAATTCACTCCATTGATCTAGAGACGCGGGAGCGTACCGCCCGCCAAGAAAGACACTGATTACGCGACGGAACAAGTTGGGGTTGGAGCTTTTCCAGATTTTCTTTCTTACTTTTATTTGGTTTTCAGAATTGTTCAATTTGAAATCAAAATGAGCTTCCTAAGGGGGAAAATAAAGGAGTTATGACGATTTTCCTATTTTCAACAATAACTGCCGTCAAAATTGATGGAAATTGGTGCAGTTGGACCTAAACTGTCCGTTAGGATTTCTAGTACATGCTCAATAATTTTGAACTAAATCTCAATCGATCCGGCTAATCTACAGCCAAAAATACGTGAATAAATTTAACATCTACTAATTTCCGAAAACATCAAAGGTGAACGCTGGTCAGAAACATTTTCGTAGAGTTGCGCCTGTTCTAGGATCGATATGAAATTTGATGGGTTTTCGAATGAGTGTAACACACTTTGTCACTTTTACAAACGGTTCTCGAGTTACTCGCGATTTTAGGTAAAAAAAACTCTGCAAATTCTTGACACAACGGTTTATTATCTTCTTTGTACAGATCAATCACCCTTCTGTCTAGATTACTGAATGCTAGATTAATTATTAGTATGAATTAACAATTTTTATGCTTCATTATTAATAATTATTAATAATTATTATTAAATATTATTCATTAACTCGATATTTGAAAACCATGTGCTGTTTGAATCAGCTGGGCCAGTTTTAAAATGGACCCGACAGGCTGCCTCACGATTCACTCTCATGTTGACGGTTGTCGATCTGCCCCAACTATGAGCCGTCATTGTGAACGAACGGCTGGTCGTACAAAGCTGTGGATGGTCTTAAAAAATTCTAAGGAATAAACTCTATCTAAATATAAAAATGAAAAACACACCGTTTGATGGGAATTTTTCGTGTTTTGAAAGTTTCAAAATTTCAAAATTCGTTTTGAACCCCTTCCCCTTGACCTAGGGTTATGAAAAGTTTCGAGGATCGTTGTGGGGTTGGTCGGAACCCGTAACAAAAATTTCGAAATTTTACTTCGGACAGCGGACGGCGTACGGCGGACGGACGGATTTTTTTATTCGATTTTCTGAATCTACGTATCTTGAAACTTGTACCAACAAATTTTGAGGGGGGGGGGGGGGTAAACAATTGTTTTCTTTGGGCGATTCCAATGGTTCATTATCGAAGATAATAAACCAAAAATTCAGCTGAACGGTTTAATTTTTAGTTCACTTTTGAATGACCTTCTGTCTGTGCCTGCCTCAAAGTGAGTCAAAAGAATTGCAAAGCCGATTCAATAAGAACATGCTTGGAGACACCCCAAACCATATGAGAAATTCAAGTCGTTGATCACTCGTTTATGAAACAGTCACTAAAAAAAATGCTGCTTTAATTTCAGCTTTGGCTGTATCAGGCAGACCTCTCATCTCCGAGTGGTTCACATCCATGTAGTCTTTAGTGGACAAATTCAATATCCCACTCCCACAATAGGCCACTGTCTCAATATTCTCATGGTTGGATAGGGCTTTTCACAATACATCTGATACCTTTCCATACAACATTCATAAAGGTTAAGTATCCATCACCACGAACCCAATACCCTTAGGTATTCTCATGCCGATCTCCAATTTTGCCACTTCGTAAGGACTTACCCAAAATATCAATATCGGTGCCTTGACTGGATGATCTTGTAGGCTGCTAGTTCCTGAATCCAGGCAGGGGCTATCAGTCGCCCACAAATCCTATTTTGTTGTAACATCTCAAAATTGCGGTAGTGGACTTGAGTATTCGTTAAACGTCGTGTTAAACCTCTTAAAAGCCTCTTACATTAATAATTAATAATTATTATCAAGGTGTGTGGGGGTGCTGGTATTCCTTATAACAAGCCGTATATAAGGAATACCAGCACTTCTGTATAGATCACTAAATGATAGATTAATTTTATTATGAATTGTCATTAATTATTAATAACTATTATCAACTAGTGTAAATTATTATTAATTATTTTTAATGATTAATAAGAATTGGTAAACATTAATATATAGGTACCCATATACAGGGTGTCCAGATTATGATCCGATAAACTTCACCCACGTGTTCTACAACTAATTTGCGACAAAAAGTGCCTCCTAGAGGTTTTTTAGAGGCTTCGTTTCCGAGTTATTCAACCTTTAAGGAAATGGACGGACACTCGTTTTGTGTCAGAAACGTGAAGACTAAAACATGTTCATGTTACAAAATCCGTCCGTCCGCCGTCATAATAACAATAATTTTTGAAACTTTTCATAATGGGAATTTTTAAATATTCATATCTTGAAAAATTCAAATTGAACGGTGTAGTATTTAGTTGACATTTAAATAAAGTTTAATTTCTAGAACTTTTTAAGACCATCCGGAGCTTTGTACGACAAGCCGTTCGTTCACAATGAGGGCTCGAGTAGATCAAAAGTCGTCAACATGCGGCAGCCTGTCGGGTCTATGGTTTTGAGCTGATGGTTTTCAGATATCGAGTTAATAATAATAATAATTACTAATAATTATGATTCAATATTAATAATTGTGGATAATTAATAATTTTTATTATTAAATACTAATAATTATTAATAATAACCTACAATAATTATTAATACTTTAGACTAGGTACTTGATATTAATAATCAATGATAATTCGTAATAATAATCAATATATCATTTAGTGATCTAGAATGAAGGGTTATCTGCGGAAAAAAAGATAATGAACCTTTGTGTCAAGGATTCACAGAGTTTTTCAATTCGATTTTCTAAATCTACAGTTTTTTCCTTTCATAAATCATATAAAATCAATTACCATTTGAAATCAATCTAAATGATGGGTTTCATTTATGAACTTTTACAAATCTCTTTTTATTTAATTAACTCCACACCACCCCTCGTGGTAAAAGCTCTAATTGGAAGCTAATTAACGCCACTACAAATTGTAAAACTGGTTATTGGGCATCCACAGGGATGTACCATTAAACATGTATCTTGTAAATTAGGCTGCAAGCCCACTATATAATTTAGTAAGACTAACCGTAAAGCTTTTGAGGCAATAAAGTTGAATTTAAAAAAAAAAAAAAAACCACCCCTCGTAACTGCATCACTGTGGATGAACTCATAAATGCATAAGCTTAAAATTTAAGCTTATGCATTTATGCGTTCATCCACAGTATACATTTAATGTACCCATATTTCTGACAGTTCATTTGATGTGAAAAATTGCTTTTTCACAGTGGTCGAAATCAGTGGCGGATCTACCGGTGGGCGGGGGGGGGGTACTCATAGCCCCCTTAGCCCCCCCCCCCCATTGGGTCTAAACTTACACTGGATAAAACTGGAAATTTCTGAGAATATAAAAAATATAACTTGTAATTTAAAGGAGTTTAAAATAAACAAACAGATAAGCTGAGGATTGCAAATGAGATCGCATGTTTGAACCTAGTCTATATTTCATGTAACCAAAGAAAACAAAATGTAATTTATTTAAAATAATTGCTAACCCGGAGACCCTATCACATGAATTCAGAGTTTGCACACAAAATTTCGAACGGCAAAACTTTTGGTTGCCAAAAAACCTCGACATCACCTCGACATCACATCGATATCACTGAGAGTCGTTTTCTCCTTACAACGTCGATAAGGAATATGAGTACCTTTGGCCAATTTTAAAATGTTGATTCTTGAAAACTCCGATTGATGCTCTTCAAATTTTAGGGCCTAATGTTGGCGATTGGGTTTGATGTTGTAGGAGTAGGTACCTACAGCACATTGAAAATCGATAAGCGTCAACTTTTAAAAAAATTGGTAAAAATCGCCACTTTTTGATAAATCTTGAAACATTTTCTATTGGACCGATATCTGACTTTTTTCCTTAATCGACACGGAATTTTATTAACTTCAGTTTTGTGTATAGTGACTTTTGGCGTAGGATTGATAGTTGCGGAGTTATAAGTCAAAACACAAAGAAAGTCCGAAAATACCGAGGTTTTTGGGCTACCAAAAGTATTGTCGTTCGAAATTTTATGTGCAAACCCTGAATTCATGTGATTGGGTCCCAAACAGACCAATTAAAACAATGAAATCTTTTACACCACTTTTTGCAAGATAAATTCCTCCAACTAATGGACTATAGAGCAGACGAACCCTGAAGAACAACTGAAGTAACAATCACGTTTCTTTGTCTTCAAAGTGCTCCAGTTTGAGAACGGAATAACATATCGCAATTCTTACTTCACCTCCGTGTTAAAAAAGGAGACAAAATGTTTTATAAATCCAGTAAAATAGAGACATTTTACATAAAACCAGTTATTTCTTCTGAGATTCGCTCTTATAGCCATTCTGCATGACTGTGGATTTTTTTACCATGGTTTTTGTCATAAAAATGACTAAATACTAGAGTCTGAAGGTCGGAAATATTTCCGGAAAAATTGGAAATATTTCCGAGACCTAATATTGGAAAGGTCGCTCTAACTTGGCTCGCTGCGAAGTTCGGAGGCCATGCGCTGTCTTTCTTCTCTTCCCTTCTGGCGGCGCACTGTGGTCGGAAAACCGATTTTATGGGAGCGAAATTTTCTGAATAACTACGGATTCTTTAGGAAATTTTATGCTGAACAACAAATTTCTATAAACATGGGGCCTAAAATCGACCCCATAATATTCATCTACGAGTATAATGTATCAATCAGAATTTCATTAAAAGGCGCTCCTTGTTGGCAATGCAAGAGGTAGATGCAAACAAATGTTATTGCTGTTGCAAATAATGTAATATACTTGGTAATAAGACATTAAATATATAGTTCAGCAGTGTTATTACGCAATAGGTGAACACCGTTTTGCAGCACTGAAACAGTTAAAAAACAAAAACTTGCAGGTAGTAGCAGCTGATTTTGGTTTCAATCCTCTACAGGAACATTACTGAAGAGATCCATGAAATGATCTTGTTAAAAATAAGTTGTTTTTTTTGTAATATAAAAACGCATTTATTTATATAGGTTTGCAATACAAAAAAACTCTGCAAATACTTGACACAACGGTTTATTATCTTCCTTGTGCAGATCACCCTTCTGTCTATACCAGACTGTGTTGCAAATCGGCACCATACCATATTCTCACCGTACTCATACCATACCATACCATACGAATTTCTTTCCTATCATACCATATTGTACTATACCAAATCATACATACAATAATATACCATACCATACTCATATCATGTCATACAAACCGAGTGAATATTGAAATGTCATCCATTTCTGACCTATATTTAAAATTTCAAGTATCTAGCTCATCATCAAAATTTAATTTGTTTAAACAAATAGGTATTATTTAAACAATTTTACAGACAAGAAACCGAGTGGATATTGCATTGTGATCCAGTTCTGAACTATTTTTTAAATTTCAAGTCAATAGCTCATCATCAAAATTTAATTTGTATTATTACAAAAAGGTATTATTTAAACAATTTTACAGATGAGAAACCGAGTGAATATTGCAATGTGGTCTATCCCCGACTGACGGTTAAAATTTCTAGACTGTAGTTTACCGGGAAGATGAAAAAAGGTAGTTTTATTCTGGGCGTCTGGGGGTTGACCCACATGACGGCGTTTTCGACGCGAAAGTTTAGTGTTTTTCCTAAACCTTTGCGCGGTCACTGTGAACGAACGGCTGGTCGCACAAAAATCCAATTGGTCTTAAAAGATTCGTAATTTTTCAGGTCATTCAAAAGTGAACTAAAAATAACGCGGTTCAGTTAAATATTTGGAGATATGATATTGTCAAAATTTTGAATTTCATTTTGAACCCCTTCCCCTTGGCCTAGGGTTATGAAAAGTTCCGAGGACCATTGTGGGGCTGGTCCAAACCCAGAAACCGAATTTCGTAATTTTATCTCAACGCTAACTGGGCAAAGTGCCGCGGACGGCGTACGGGGGACGGCGTACGGCGGACGGACGGATTTTTTTTTATTCGATTTTCTGAATCTACGTGTCTTGAAACGTAAACCAACAAATTTTGAGGGGGGGTTAAAATTTCTTTTTCTTTGGGCGATTCCAATGGTTCATTATCGAAGATAATAAACCAAAATACACAAATCAGGAAATGCTACTCCCCACTATAAGTCGTAGACTTGTACTGTAAGGAGCTGTAATACATAATCAGCACACTCATTCAATACCTTATTCAATAATCATGTTGTAAATAAATATAGGTAAATTAGAATCAATACATCAGGCAAAATCAGAATACATAGGAATTATTCAGTTCCTATCTTAAAGTTTCAATATTATATAATGGGTCTCAGATTGCCTCATTATTATATGTTTTTTCAGTTCTTTTTTGATCTTTTCAATTTTAGAAATAGAGCTGAGCTCATGGGGTAGGGCATTGAACATTTCTGCTCCCCGGTAATCATACGCCCGTTGGCCATGGTGAGTCCTACGGAAAGGCAGTTTAGAAAGAAATTGTCCACAAGTTTTTGGCTGTGTCTAAAAATTTCAGGTGTTTGCTACGTAAATCCTTTTATATTTTAATTATAGTTATCTTGTCAACTAGCTCTCCCAATTTGAGTACTGCCAACTTCTTGAAGAAAGCTTCTGTCGACTATCTTGTCCTTTTTTTTAAGTAAGACTTTGATTAAGAGCTTCTGGGTCAGGAATAACGAATCAAGAAGGGACGCGCTGCATCCTCCCCAACCAGATGCAGCATAGATCATGAGCGACTGAATGAGCGCATAGTATACCATTCTAAGTCTATCAATATCTAAAAAGTTCCTCAGCTCCCTACACACATGGATCAACTTTCTCATTGAGGATGTCACTTTTTTCAGGTGTTTGTCCCATCTTAGGTTCTGATCAACTTCCACGCCTAGGTATCGAACAGAAGCAACTTGTTCAGACATGACTTAGCCTTTATGATGACTTGTTCCCAGGAGTTACCTGTTATTATAAAGGCTGTGTCGTCAGCAAAAGACACTGACTCTCCTTCAGACTTCATGTTAAGAAGTCCGTACATGAATACTATAAAGTAAATCGGCCCGAGGACAGTTCCTTGAGGGATTCCACAGTTGCAAAATTCATGGTCACTAATAACATCATCAACTTTAGTAAAATGTTTATCTATCCTCCAGATAACTTGCAGTCCACTTGATAAAACCTCGGTTGACACCAGTTTGTTCTACTGCGGAGATTAGTTTTGAATGTGCCACAGTATCGAAGGCCTTGGCTAAATCCTGATATATACACATTACCTTCTCTCTCGCATCTAATGCACGCAGTATAGTCTTTGTTATTAAAACAAATTGCATCATCAGTGCTCCTACCTTTTCGAAAACCAAACTGCCTATCACTGATCTTCCCGGAGTCTCCGATTGTCTCTTGACACCCTCCACCGAAACCTCGAGGGATTTTTCAGTGAAGTTGTACTGCGTAGAATTGGCTGGTTTTATTTCTTCATTAGAGACCCTTTTAGGTATGTTTTCTTCAACAGTGGAGAAATATTTATTATGTACCCTGGCTATGTCTAATGGGCTGTCCCCTATTTTGATGACTCTCCCTTCGGAATTAATGGAGGTGATTTCTTGCTTTTTTCTGTTCCTTCCAACACTCTGATTAATAATTTTCCAAACACCTTTACTATCTCGGCCCGCTTTTTCAATTTCCTATGCGTAGAAATTATTTTTGGCAGTTTTGATTATTTCTGTAAGTTTATTCCTGTACCTAGTGAGTTTCCTTTTGAGGCAGGCGTTGAACGGTTGACGAAACAAACGCTGACTAAGCTTTTCCTTTGTCCGTATCGAGTTCAATAGTGCTGGAGTCATCCAAGGCTTTAATTTCGTGTTTCTATGTGAGGGTTTTTCTACTATTTTCGTTGATTTCTTTATTATAGTTTTCATAATTAGTTCAAAATTTTCGACAGCTAGGTCCACATTCTTTGCGTTAATAACTGTATCGCACATTGTTGACTGGAGGTTTGTTTCTAGTAAGTTATAGTCGACAGTTACATGATCTTTCCTATGGAATGTATCTTTTTTATTCTGCTTCCATTCACTTAACTGCAATATGGTGGCAAAAAAGTCAAGTTCACTCTTGGCAGACTTTGAAAGTTTCGTAGGGTATGAAAAAAAAAATTGTCTCCATTGTATCATTCTAAATACGATCAAATGTTTTTAAAATATTTTATTGCATGAAATATGTTTGTTACGTACCTATTTGGGGAGTATCCATCGTGGGTAGCACTAGAAACTTGTGAGTTAAACGGGCGAGCATCTACTACTGAGATGTACCTACCTAGTAGGTACGGATCGCTATTGCATCCGAACGGAATGCGCTTCCTAACGTGTTTATTGAGTGCGAATGGGAAGAAGGGATTTAAACGTGAAAACTCTGCAAATTCTTGACACAACGGTTTATTATCTTCCTTGTGCAGATCACCCTTCTGTCTATACCAGACTGTGTTGCAAATCGGCACCATACCATATTCTCGCCGTACTCATACCATTTCTTTCCTATCATACCGTACTGTACTATACTAAATCATACATACAATAATATACCATACCATACTCATACCTTGTCGTACCAAAATTCGTTTTGAACCCCTTCCCCTTGACCTAGGGTTATGAAAAGTTTCGAAGACCATTGTGGGGTGGGTCGAAACCCATAAAAAAAATTTCGTAATTTTAACTCAACGCTAACTGGGCAAAGTGCCGCGGACGGCGTACGGCGGACGGACGGATTTTTTTTTTTATTCGATTTTCTTGAAACGTAAACCAAAAAATTTTGAGGGGGGGTTAAAATTTTGTTTTTCTTTGGGCGATTCCAATGGTTCATTATCGAAGATAATAAACCAAAATGAAGTACGCGGTGTGGGTGTGGGAGGGGGCGCAGAGACATAAAAGGTATCGTCGTATGACGCAATAGTTGCCAGCCGTATTACGTCATACGCTCGTGCGTCATAGGCTCTGACGTACTTGTTGGCCTCCTGCCAGCCGTCTTACGTCATACGCTCGTGCGTCATAGGCTCTGACGTACTAGTTGGCCTCCTGCCAGCCGTCTTACGTCATACGCTCGTGCGTCATAGGCTCTGACGTACTTGTTGGCCTCCTGCCAGCCGTCTTACGTCATACGCTCGTGCGTCATAGGCTCTGACGTACTAGTTAGCCTCCTGTCAGCCGTCTTACGTCATACGCTCGTGCGTCATAGGCTCTGACGTACTTGTTGGCCACCTGCCAGCCGTCTTACGTCATACGCTCGTGCGTCATAGGCTCTGACGCACTAGTTGATCTCCTGCCAGCCGTCTTACGTCATACGCTCGTGCGTCATAGGCTCTGACGTACTTGTTGGCCTCCTGCCAGCCGTCTTTCGTCATACGCTCGTGCGTCATAGGCTCTGACGTACTTGTTGGCCTCCTGCCAGCCGTCTTACGTCATACGCTCGTGCGTCATAGGCTCTGACGTACTAGTTAGCCTCCTGTCAGCCGTCTTACGTCATACGCTCGTGCGTCATAGGCTCTGACGTACTTGTTGGCCACCTGCCAGCCGTCTTACGTCATACGCTCGTATGTCATAGGCTCTGACGCACTAGTTGATCTCCTGCCAGCCGTCTTACGTCATACGCTCGTGCGTCATAGGCTCTGACGTACTTGTTGGCCTCCTGCCAGCCGTCTTACGTCATACGCTCGTGCGTCATAGGCTCTGACGTACTAGTTAGCCTCCTGCCAGCCGTCTTACGTCATACGCTCGTGCGTCATAGGCTCTGACGTACTTGTTGGCCTCCTGCCAGCCGTCTTACGTCATACGCTCGTGCGTCATAGGCTCTGACGTACTTGTTGGCCACCTGCCAGCCGTCTTACGTCATACGCTCGTGCGTCATAGGCTCTGACGCACTAGTTAGCCTCCTGTCAGCCGTCTTACGTCATACGCTCGTGCGTCATAGGCTCTGACGTACTTGTTGGCCACCTGCCAGCCGTCTTACGTCATACGCTCGTGCGTCATAGGCTCTGACGCACTAGTTAGCCTCCTGCCAGCCGTCTTACGTCATACGCTCGTGCGTCATAGGCTCTGACGCACTAGTTGGCCTCCTGCCAGCCGTCTTACGTCATACGCTCGTGCGTCATAGGCTCTGACGTACTTGTTGGCCTCCTGCCAGCCGTCTTACGTCATATGCTCGTGCGTCATAGGCTCTGACGTACTTGTTGGCCTCCTGCCAGCCGTCTTACGTCATACGCTAGTGCGTCATAGGCTCTGACTTACTTGTTGGCCTCCTGCTAGCAGTCTTACGTCATACGCTCGTGCGTCATAGGCTCTGACGTACTAGTTGGCCTCCTGCCAGCCGTCTTACGTCATACGCTTGTGCGTCATAGGCTCTGACGTAATGGCCCGCCGGTCGCTTGTGTTCTGACGTGATCTGAGGGAAAGGGTGAATCAAGGGAACAAATTTTTCCCGTTTCAGTTTATGTGCCAAAGCAAAGACATGAAAATGTCAAAAAAAATATGTAAATAGGTACCTAAGCCCAACTGTAATGTCAATTTTCTGACAATGAGTTTTCGACTATAGTTTTCATACCTTTTTACTTAAGTACTTATTGCAATTTGAGACTGATAATGAGCTGTTTGCAAATAAAAAGTCTGATAACTACTTTATTACATCTTATTAATCTATTTTCAAGTTCCGATTCACAGTTGAATGTATTTTATTTAGATGTCGTAAAATTCGAAAACGATGGAATGACGAAACCTGTCGACTACTGACTCAAGTGATACTGTCGACTTCTAACACATGTAGGTCGACTACTAGTGCAAAACCATGTCGACTACTGAAGAAAATGTTGGTCACTGGTATCGACTACTACCTAGAGCATTGGGATTTTTTACAAAACTTGTTTTTCCCTTTTCAAATCATGTTGAATAATATTTCCCGCTGCCAGGTCATTTAGGGAAGGATCTTGGGTACACAATGAACAGGTTTGCACTGAGAAAAAAACCGAGTGAATATTGAAATGTCATCCATTTCTGACCTATATTTAAAATTTCAAGTATCTAGCTCATCATCAAAATTTAATTTGTTTAAACAAATAGGTATTATTTAAACAATTTTACAGACAAGAAACCGAGTGAATATTGCATTGTGATCCAGTTCTGACCTATTTTTAAAATTTCAAGTCAATAGCTCAGCATCAAAATTTAATTTGTATTATTACAAAAAGGCATTATTTAAACAATTTTACAGATGAGAAACCGAGTGAATATTGCAATGTGGTCTATCCCCGACTGACGGTTAAAATTTCCAGACTGTAGTTTACCGGGAAGATGAAAAAAGGTAGTTTTATTCTGGGCGTCTGGGGGTTGGGTCACATAACGGCCGTTTTCGACGCGAAGTTTAGTGTTTTTCCTAAACCTTTGCGCGCTCACTGTGAACGAACGGCTGGTCGCACAAAAATCCAATTGGTCTTAAAAGATTCGTAATTTTTCAGGTCATTCAAAAGTGAACTAAAAATTACACCGTTTCATGAGAATTTTTAGAGATATGACATTGTCGAAATTTCAAAGTTCGTTTTGAACCCCTTCCCCTTGACCTAGGGTTATGAAAAGTTTCGAGGATCATTGTGGGGCTGGTCCAAACCCAGAAACCAAATTTCGTAATTTTAGCTCAACGCTAACTGGGCAAAGTGACACGGACGGCGGACGGCGTACGGGGGACGGCGTACGGGTGACGGACGGATTTTGGTTTATTATCTTCGATAATGAACCATTGGAATCGCCCAAAGAAAAAATTTTTTTAACCCCCCCTCAAAATTTGTTGGTTTACGTTTCAAGATACGTAGATTCAGAAAATCGAATTAAAAAAAATCCGTCCGTCCGCCGTACGCCGTACGCCGTCCGCCGTCCACGCCGTTTTGCCCAGTTAGCGTTGAGCTAAAATTACAAAATTTGGTTTCTGGGCTTGGACCAGCCCCACAATGATCCTCGAAACTTTTCATAACCCTAGGTCAAGGGGAAGGGATTCAAAACGAAATTTAAAATTTCGACGATGTCTTATCTCCAAATATTTAACTGAACCGTGTAAATTTTAGTTCACCTTCGAATGACCTGAAAAATTCCGAATCTTTTAAGACCAATTGGATTTTTGTGCGACCAGCCGTTCGTTCACAGTGACCGCGCAAAGTTTTAGGAAAAACACTAAACTTTCGCGTCGAAAACGGCCGTTATGTGACCCAACCACCAGACGCCCAGAATAAAACTACCTTTTTACATCTTCCCGGTAAACTACAGTCTAGAAATTTTAACCGTGAGTCGGGGATAGACCACATTGCAATATTCACTCGGTTTCTCATCTGTAAAATTGTTTAAATAATACCTTTTTGTAATAATACAAATTAAATTTTGATGATGAGCTATGGACTTGAAATTTTAGAAATAGGTCAGAACTGGATCACAATGCAATATTCACTCGGTTTCTTGTCTGTAAAATTGTTTAAATAATACCTATTTGTTTAAACAAATTAAATTTTGATGATGAGCTAGATACTTGAAATTTTAAATATAGGTCAGAAATGGATGACATTTCAATATTCACTCGGTTTGTATGACATGGTATGAGTATGGTATGGTATATTATTGTATGTATGATTTGGTATAGTACAGTATGGTATGATAGGAAAGAAATTCGTATGGTATGGTATGGGTACGGTGAGAATATGGTATGGTGCCGATTTGCAACACAGTCTGGTATAGACAGAAGGGTGATCTGCACAAGGAAGATAATAAACCGTTGTGTCAAGAATTTGCAGAGTTTTTTTTATTCGATTTTCTGAATCTACGTATCTTGAAACGTAAACCAACAAATTTTGAGGGGGGGTTAAAAAATTTTTTTCTTTGGGCGATTCCAATGGTTCATTATCGAAGATTTTTAGGGAAAATAAGCCAAAATAACTAGGAAACTGTTAATTTATTCCGTATTCTATTCTAAAAACATTATTGGGACGGATAACATGTAAAACTAAACAATATTTTTTGGCAAAGGGATCGAGCGCAAACACGACGCGGGTCGCGGATAGCCATTTTCCCTTCGATTTTAGTTGAAAAACGTGAAACGAAGGGTCTAAATACCATTTTTCGCGTTTGTGGGATTTTTTGGTGTGGAAAGGGATTTTTCATCCCTGACTGTGGGAAATGGGGAGAGGGCCATCTTGCAACACTGCTCCCCTTCTACGGTTCCCGTTACCACCGTGCACGACGCTCGATCTTTAATAAATTTGCATTGCTTTTTGCTCTAAAATGATATTTTATCTACTTTATTATCCTACGTCCTCAAAATATCTCTCCAAGACCAGTTCATATGATCATAACAGTCCGTTAAATATTTTTTTTGATCTCCTCATGTTCAATTTCTGTAAGAAAAAAAAAAACAAAAACGGCATTCTTTCCAATTTTTCCAATCTTTCGGAAATATTTCACGAAATATTTCCACGATTTTATCTTTCCGGAAAAATAAGTACTCTACTAAATAATGCCATTTATTACCCTTAAATTCCAAAAGATTTTCGGTTGGGGGGGGGGGGGGGGCACTCTCACAGACTCTTACAGAGGTTAGGCCCCCCCTCCCCCCTTGGTACATTTCTAGATCCGCCACTGGTCGAAATTACTGTGGTACACAAGAGCCGCAGTGCAGTCTTCTGAAATAGCCTATGATCCAAACAAAAAACTAGGCTCCCCCCCCACCCTGGACCTCCCTTCCCCTTTCTTTTTGAGCCTTTCTGAGGTATCGAATATCGAGTTTCTTGATCTGAGATACTGGAGGCTTCATAACAAATTACATCTTCATATAGTGAATAACATGGAAATAAGCTTTAGGAGCTACTCACTTGATACGGGGCCTGTGCAGCGTCAAGTTAAAGTCCTAAGAAGAGTACATATTAAACTACAGCTTCATAGAGTGAATAACATATAAATTAGGAGCTAATTATATTTAAAATCACCCAGGTGGTATTCAAAATGACAATATTGCGAATACCACAATAAACCAACGATACACGTCGATATAAACTGTACGATACACTACTGATAGTTTTGATGTTTCTGTTGCAGGTTCTTGGTACGGGCGGACTGACAGAACTGGTGAAACACTATGTTGTTAGTGAATAATATCACAAATTCCAGTTAAATGGCTTCAGCTTTAATGCATATGAATCTAGCACAACTGAAAAATGACGGCGTACTTGGCATGGATAGTGAACAAGTCTTCAACAGAGAAACATTTGATAACAGATTCAGCAATGACATAGGGCGAGTGAAAAGAGACCATGATGATGAATTAGATAGATGTCAAGTCAAGAAACGCCGGAAACAGAGCAAACCAATAAGAATCGCCTCGACTGAATCATTTTCGGACGAAACCGGAGGAAATACGAAGGTGGAAAAGTCTTCCGACGATGGTGGTGAACAAATCAACCAAAATGAAGAAACATCTTGTAAGAATGAAAGCGATGCAGAGGGTAGCAGTGAAGAGAATGGAAATGAATCTTTTTTGAGTGAGCCAGATGTGAAGAAAGAATCTCCATTCCCTTTGAATCTGTCCCACACGAAATCCCCATCCCCCAAAGATTCTATTGAGTCATTGCCAGTGTCAAGCTGCGATGAGAGAAATTGGTACAAACCACCTGAATCTGTGACTACATCATCACTTTATCCCCTTTCTTCATTGGACCATGCTTCACTCAAATCGCAAGTGTACCCTTACAACCTACTACTTCCCTCTCAGAACCCTGGGCTTGTACCACCAAATTTCAAGAGAATTTTTGTGGGAAATAATGAGAATCAGATAGGGTCACCCCACAGAATATTTAATCCTGAAGCTTTCTGTGACCTTTGTAATAAAGAATTTTGTAACAAATATTTTTTAAAAACTCACAAAGCCAACAAACATGGTATTTACACCGATAACATAACTCCAAGTACCGTTGAAACTATAACAACACTACCTATCATTACGTATTTTTCTAATAATCTTACAAACTTACCAATAACTGCTTCTCCGGTAAATAAGAAAACATCAGGAAATTTCGGGAACAACTCATCAAAAACGAACAGTAGCAGTATGAGAGCGTTTTGTAATATTTGTCAGCGCGAATTTTGCAATAAATACTTCGTCAGAAGGCACAAAGCTAAAATCCATGGGATAGTTGAAAACGCCGAAGAAACTTCTCAAGAATACAAACCACCATTGACTCAAGATGAAATAGGATTACCAGGGCCATCAAATGGTAAAACATCAACGGATTTCCAAATGAATTCAAGTCATAAAGATATTCAAGATAGTATTTTTGAAGATGACAAATGTAAGATAATCAAAGACCAAGATAACGAATCTGATGTTGCTGACAGTCCACATAATAATTTCAACTTCCTTGTCTCTCCATGGAAAATTGATGAAAGCAAGGAAACTTCAAAGTCTCCTGACCGAACAAGGAAATCCTCAAATTCCAACAACAGTGCTTTTTGTGATATTTGCTGTAAAGAATACTGCAACAAGTACTTCCTTCGAATTCACAAACAGAAATGTCACGGCATACAGATATCGGAAAAGGATGAAAAGTCCAAGGAGCCTAGTGGAGCGGTTGTCGCAAACGTTTGGAAGCCGGATCAACCGATGCCACTCAATCTCATCCTCAGGGAAACTAATCAAAATGTTGGTGACGGAGAGGGGATGAACAATTGCGGCCAGTGTGATATGTCATTCCCTGAACAATATTTGTTGAAAATGCACTACAACCTTGTTCACAATCTCAAGTACAACGACTCACAAAATATTAATTATACTCCCATACTGACTTCAGAGAATAATAAAAGCTGTACGGATCCATCTTTCAAGAATTCTTTTGAAGTGCTCTCAAAGCCATACCACCTTAACGAAGCATCTGATGCCAAATATCTCAACACAGATGTTAGAAGGCTACACGCAATGATAATAAAACTCAATCAACAAACCCAGCTTGACAATTTCTATTGTGATGTATGTAACCAAGATTTTGGAAGAAGTACATCTTTAGAGAACCACATAATTAAAGAACATTCAGCACTGCTGGAAGAGATTGGTAATGGTTTCTATGAAGACAATCAAAGTTCTCAAACATTGGGGAATAGATATGACTGCACCAAGTGTCCATCTACCTTCCAAAACTCCACATCATTGGACGTACACTTGAATGAAAAACATAGCATCCATGAGTCAAAAAATGCTGTCAGGAATGGTGATGATGACTTAACGAGCCATGTGTCTGCATCTGGTGAACGTTCGGTTCTTCATACTCCAACAAGCAGTTTTTGTGAAATCTGTAAGAAGGAGCTGTGCAATAAGTACTTCATGAAAACTCACATGCAGAGAATGCATGGTATTTCTATTGAGAACGGAGCTCACATAGGCGGTGTTGTTTGTGACATATGTAATAAGGAGTTGTGTAGTAAATATTTCTTACGGGTCCATAAGCAAAATTCTCATGGCATCATAGAGGAGGCATTTCTTCCACAAATTGGTACAGACATCAAAGGACAGCCGTTGAATGCTGATACAGCTCTTAAGCCATCAGACAACGAACTCTCACACCGTTATTTCAGCCATTTTACTGAAGTGTGTAATATTTGTAGTAGACGATTTCGTAGTGTTAAATGGCTGAAAACGCATCTACTGAATGATCATGGAGAAGAAGGAAAGGAGAAATGGAGGGAATTACAACAGAATGGTACCAAATCAGAAAAGCCAACAATAGAATCTTTGAAAAAGAATGACAATTTTTGTTGTCCACCATTCAAAAACTCAACAGCATCTGATATGAAATCGAACGAACCTGGCACGTCTTTTCAACAATGTGAAGCTATTGTATCAATGCTGAACAAAAATTCGTCCGCCAAAAGTTATCAATGTTCATATTGTTCATTCTCAACCCATGTATTAGCATTACTTTTTGTTCATGAAAGGTCACACTTTCCTAACTCCAACGAAAATCAAGACTTTGGAAATCCCTTGAACATGTCTCCTAAACGTAATCAAGAAATGAACGAGCAACATCTAAACTCCAATCAGTCGATAGATTGCTTCACTAAAGAAGTCCCGGCAAATAATAACTCAAATTTCGATTATCAGGCAGGCCAGAATGAAAAAGATGGATTGATAATTGACGACAATAGCTGTTGTGGTACTAGACATAAAGGAGACACAAAGGTCTACAAAGAAGGTGAATCTGGAATGAGGTGTCTGAAGTGCCCTTACACAGCTCCACAATTGGAAAACTTTCTTGAACACATCCAAAAAGAGCATAAATGTGACGACCCCGGATTATACCTTCAAACTGTCAGAGATGCCCTTCTTCATTTGGCATCCACGTCCTTGGTTCCAGCTTCCTTTGCTTTGCCATCCAATGTAGAAAACAAATTCACGATGCAGCCATTCGTTGTTGAAGATAACAGCAACAGTACGTTTTATTCATCAGTGGTGTTTCTCCCTGTGAAAGAAAAATTGAGCACACCGGTGACAGCCTCATTTAGGCTTACTCCAACTTAGTCAGTCGACAAGGAAGTGTAGCCCACCTCAATCCCGAAGTTGTCTGATACCCTCTCTACACAATGTGATATCTTATAAGAGTATTGTATATTATATATTATATAAAGAATTATCTAGTCTTCAAAAAAAGTCTGTGATTTACAACTTGTTTCATTGATCAAGTATTATATTTACTTTTGTAATAGTCATGAGTAGAGCACAATTTATCAAATTATCTGAACTTACATGAAGTACGGTTTTTATTGTATAAAAACTGGAAAAATCCTCGCATTTTTTACTACATGTTACCTTATTTGTGGAAAACGTAAATGTTTTTTACATGAACTTTTTAATGTATATTGACAATTATAATTATTGACCGGGTGTATAGGTAAGGGTACTTCAGGCAGCGCATGGGTGGGGGGGAGGGTATAATAACTTGATGTTCCTATTTTGTTAAGAATTTAAATAATTGAAAGATATATTGTATGGTATAGGAGCTTCTACTGTGATGGCGTTGAGATAGATTGGCTCTTATATTACTATTATCTATGGAAATATTATAGAACTATATTAATGTATTATTCATGATTTTTATAGGAGAATGCATGAAGGTACTTAGCTATTAGAAGTTGGTTTGTGGAACAATAGCTCACTTTAAGAAATTGAAATACAAACTGAAAATTTCCAGTGTCTAGAGAGTGAGAGAGTTATACAAGATTTGTTGAAGTGGTGCCATGTTATCCCAAACCAACGCCTTAATTCGGAATCCAGAAACCTCATGAAAAAGACTGAATCCTTTTAGCGATTCTTCAAAGGTTCTGCAAATATAATTTAAAGAATTAAAATAGGTATAATGACGACAAAAACGATTATAAAATATATTGTACAATTAGATTCATCGGTGATATATACAAAAGTTCCTATTGAGCCTTCACACTCTTCTTTAAGAGCGCAATTTCGTGTCAGTAAGACATTTTAATATTTTCTGCTCAATCGTACAATTTATAAAAAGAAAATACTTGCCGGACTTCATTTGCAAACAATAGTCCTATACTACTCAGGGTTGCAGTACAGTACAATAGTTTACCGTAGATGATCATTAGCAAATTGTTAACAGATGATACAGTTCCTTTGGGGTTTATTTTAAGGTAGATTTGAATGTATTTTAACCTAATAAAACGGAAGTTCCTACTTTAACAATGTCCAAGTAAAGATGTAAGTGTATTGTTTTACAGTTTAAAATTATATTTCACAAAATAATAAATATTGTAAATAAATAATTAAGTCAAATGAATGTTGAATCCTGAAGAGGACAACTATGAAATTTTATAAATCAATATTCTTGCGTTGTTTAGTTCATTTGTGCAGGGCTAATTCCTCCCTAGTATATTCATCGTCTGATATCCAAGCCAGAGTAAATATTCTAAATTACTTAATGAAAAGTGGCTTGCCTGGGAGGAATGCTCAAGCACCAAGTCATACATTCTAGAGCATAGAATCTCTTTGGTGGTTGTAACACCATTTGATTATAGATTTTTTATTATAGAAATTTTGATATAGGAAAATGAGTACCTATATTTGATTTTAATGAGAGTTCTGCTGAGTTTATCATAGTGGAATCTGCATTAAGTCACGTTCAGGGAGAATAATCTGTACAAATTACAAGAAGGTCCATGTCATTCATATTTCATACAGTTATTTTATTATCGATGCTAAATAAATAATGTTAGTGGCAAAGTTGTTTCACAATGTTACGCCAGAGTGTAGACCAACCGCAAACATACCAAAGTACAACTGAACGTACCAAATAATGTTGTTCCTAAACTAAATGATCTAGGCTTATTGTTACAGGATATCCGGTTTCAACTGTGTTGACAATATATTGTTATTATAATAATAATGATAATTTATTACTTGCCACCAACAATAGAATCCAATCTGTAAGCTTTTCACAGGCGTTTTTTTAATCAACATTGGAGCCTAATTATTATCTCTGAATTAACATTGCTCATCCGTTTATAAAGTACTCTGTCACGAGACAAATACTGGGGTTTGATATTTATTGAAATACGTACAAATCAAGGGATTAATGGAATAAATTAAATTTGAGGTCCTTGAAAAATCTCCCAATTGGGAAGGCAACATGCATTAACACAAAATGCCAAGAAAATCTTTAATTTTCTGAAGTTTGAACTAATTTGGCTCTAAATTCTCAAAGCCCAATGGATTGCGTTTCGAAAATCGGATAGGTCCCCTTATCAAAAATCCAGTACATGCAAATTGATCTTTTTTTGACATCCCCAACATTTGGTAACTAGATTTCACCGGTAGTTTAATTTCACTGTTGTCAATGCCATTTCAGAAATACATGACGTTGGTGAAACAAGTGAGAAGTTGACAGAAAGGATTTGAAATGTACTCCATTGTCATGTTTGACCTCACAATAAGTAGTACCTACCCGAAACTTGAACATGTCTTGCGTTAAGGAGTACACAATCATGAAACACATATCTGTTCATGTAAGAATGGATTGTGGAATTCCTTTCATTTAAACCCTGACCAATGAAACACGATCATGGTTACTGGATCATGGGTACTCTGTAAAAAAAAAATAAAAAAATATGCCATTTCAGTTACCTACCTGCTTCCCTACAGGAGATGTATTTAAATGAAACCGACAGAGATCCTTTCACTCACGCTCAAACAATGTACTATCTCCATATTTTACTTCCACCCTTCGTTAGCCCCTTTAAACTTCATTCTAATCCACTATCTGGGTAACCTTATTCAAAGGAGACAACTGAATTATAGATGGAATGGTCAAATTTGCCACACTTATCCTAGTTCTTTGTTTGGATGGCAAATTATATGCCTCTTCGTAAGTGTGTATTTAAGAAAGAAGTGGGTGTGTGGGGGATGTGGTGTTGCTTTTTCAAGTTAGGTATATGTTCGCCATGTCTATGTGTAGTATATATGTTCATTTATATATTGTTTAGAAAACTGTCCCTCCTATTTCTCAATAGAATTTTCATTGGTGAAACTTCAATTTAGTATTTTATCGTCACATAACTGTTTCATTTTGGTTCTATAAAAGCTTTCTTCTTGTTCTCGCTCATTTATCAAAAATTCTTGGCTGACTTTAAATTCACAAGTCGATTTGAACAATTTTCGAAGTTTAGTAAAGGTTAATGACAAATTGCTCTTTACAATTGTAGCCCATTTGAGGCTATCAATGGATATTTTAAAATGCTGTATGGGCTGTAGCGAAAACAGGTACGTGATGACTTATGGACTGTTGTGGTCTGCATTTCAATATACTGAAGTGGTACCCTCAAAAATGGAATAGCAAAATTTGAGTGGCTGATTCAACACCACCTATGGCATAGGATTTGATCGGATGAAAATAATAACTTGGGCAAACGCACCGCAATGGGTTACCATTGATTATCTAGGGATACGCATATGACTTGAACTTATTCAGATAGAATATGAACACAACACAGGGTGTACTAAAATAAGTAGGTAGTTGAAGAGCACCAATTGAACAAGGTATGTGGTTCTGGCGTCAACCTTGAAAAAAAAAACAATGACTTTAATAAGCCATGGGTTCATCCACATAACTGCCCGCCTGTTCATAATGAGATTGACACTCAAGTATCATGATTACCTTCACTCCCCTCTCAATCCATCCAAAGAATAAAATCTCCCCCAGAAATGACAGGGTTGATATGTCCAATTTTTCATAGGTAGGCGGTTCTTCATTTCTACAATGCTGAACTACGATGAAATTCTCTAGCACCCTATATGATTATTGGGAGGTCCAACATCTACAACTATCGGGTAGTCTTATAGCTTTTTCATAGCTGCCTTAAATCAAGATATTGTTCTATTTAATGTGATGACCAAGTGTGATTTTTAAAATCAAAATAATTGTTTCCTTAAGTTATATTAATTATTGTAAGTTCATTCAATTTTTTTTAAATTAGTTTATCACTCTAAATTTATTATTATACATACCTAGTTCTTATACCCACAATGACTTTTTTTTATATTTGATTTGAATCATTGTAACATGAGATTATCCCACCTACTGATAACCCTATATGGTAGGTAGGCAGATCTTGAATACCTTATTTAAAGATTTACTTCTCATTGTGAACGAAAACTGAACTAACAAAAAGCCAAAACGACCTGGGGTGAATACAAGGTAATGTAGGTAGGTAATTGTTATGATTAACTCAATATACGCAAGATTTAATTACTCATGTTTTGTTCTTATGGTGAGTTATGTTCACTGGTGAATAAGTTTTTAATTTGATGAATTTTGTAAATAGGTACATGAATTAATTTGTTTATTTCGCACAAATCAAAATCACATGTTGTAGAGATTATTATGAAAGATTTATAACACAAGTTATTAGTTTTGGGTAGTATATGAGTTATTATAGGCAAAATATGCTAGAAAACATGAGTTAACATTTGACATAGTTGATAAAGTTTGTCTATATGTTGAATCATGAATGCTTGATGTGTTAAATAATTAGGTGCATTATTATGCCAATTATTGTTTATAAAAAGCGGGTAAAACACTAAAACACATTGGTTACAAAAGTGTTTGTACCACTGTTATTTGATTTTGTATAATATTATCCATTAATCAAACATTTAATTGTTTAATACCTACATGTTGGGAATCTATAATGAGGAACCATCATCCCTATTTCGAGAAAATCAAACAATACTTTATGTTTTTTGTTCATGCATATTTAGAGTTATGATTAGAGGGTTATTTTGTATAATTGAAAGACTACTAGTACGTTGATCATTTAGATTTAAGATCTACTTATGTGTTTTATACGATTGCATTTTTCTGGGCTCTTGATTGAAGTTGATAAGTGATGCTTTGTTTAAATCCTATGTTCAATTCGTATTATTCAGTTATGTGCCTAGTCGTTGGAGAAACTAATATTTTATTATTGTCTCTCTTCCATTTCAGGTGGTTAATATATCTGACTTACCTACTCACCTAATTTTCCTTGAGACCTGGCTATCTATGTAAAACCCACCAAATTCAAAAATACAGTTTATCGATTCTTCAATGGCTATGAGGTGAGAAACCTGGTATCGATACGTAGATACCTTACTATCTTAGACTAGGTATTTGTTTACAATTATTCGTGTTTCTGTTTTTGTCTCTCTTCCCTTAATATTGTTGATCACGAAAATCAAATTGAATAGGTACTTTGCTTTCACATCCATGTTCAGTATTCAAATCTTTTTTTTTCTTTGTCAAACTCATTCTCAGATGTGAACGTTTATTGTGAACCTCCTAGTTGTACAAATCCTGACAGTTTATTGTGATGAAACATTTTTCCTGATTATTTTCATTTTTTCAATTGTGAACTAGCTACTCTTTTGTTATATATAATTATGCATCCAAATGCATAGTCATGTATGCCGTGCTTATATGTTCAATAAATTTGATGAAGACTTGAGACAATGTTGTTATTTCCACATTGCCACAAATTACCTAGAACCATCTTGAAACAGAACTAGAGTATAAAGTAAGGTGGGTGGATGTGGCAAAATAGTGGAAACCCATCTTCAGAAATAAAAGACGAGTTTCAAATACAAAAAGTGTATTTTCACAAAAAAAAGAATAATAAATACACTGTAGACCGGTTTTGGCTGTTACATCATCATCAGTACACAGATGGTTTCTGTGTTGTAATAATGATGGTGTAACAAATGAAACCTGTCTACTGTGTAGTATTTATTTCATGTACGATCACTGATGACGTTGATTCGACTTCATTACAGCCTTCATTAAAGCCGATTCTTACTGACAATGCGTTTGACGCTAATGAAGGAGAAGAGGATCGAGGTTGGACGAGAAAAGTATATCTTGTGAGAAATAGCTCAAATAAAGGTATACATCCTTCTGCAACAGTGGGTCGAATATTAATTGGAGCCACAACCGCATAAGTCGGCTTTAAGGGATGCCACAACGCAGCACAGGCACCTGAATCTAAGATCATATCTTACATTCGTTCCGTTCCACCAGCACCTCAATCGTTTGGCGAGCGGCCTTAACGTTTTGCTCCTAGATCTATAGAATGTCTGTTGACCGTCATTGTATCATGGGGTTCAATGTTGAAATTGGGATGGTAATTTCACCTTCTGGTAAGGTGTTTCGGCCCGCAAGTTCGAAAATGGAGGCAGAAAATTGCCACTGGTGTTCGAATTTGCGTGTTTTTTTTACGTTGGGTCTTACTCATCATTCCATTTTTTTATAGTCATGGTCAAACCATGACATTGCGTTCGATTCATCGAAATTATAATAACAAAACCAGACGGGTCTCCTCAAATTTACTATTCTATTATTTCACTATCAGCGTACTTCGCCTTTTATTCGTATCTACTTACTATATAAACGATTTTTTTTTATAGTTCTGGGACAGAAGTTGATTCGTTGGTCCGTTTTGTAAACATTTGTTGTGGTTTTTAGCAGGAATTATATTGTGGTCCACAATGGAAGAGCTGGGCCGAAAAGGGGTACATGTCACTTTAAAACAAAAAACATTAAATGTTTCTAGTCGTTTAGTCATTTTGGCCCATTAGTTTATTTTTGCCTTTACTATGAGAATGGGCAGAGTTATTTTGACAACCAAACAAATCGCGCACTCGAACAATCAACTTTTCCAACTGGATGGACATCTCCAGGGAGAACCTGCGAAACTCGGGGCAGCCGTACATTTCGAAGATGAACATCCCGATTTCAGGTAAAATTTCCCCACAAATGCCACGCATTTGTGGTGAGTCATGTCATTGTTCTTGTGGTCACATTCACCTTGAACGAAGAGTGAGCATTTTTCAAAAATATTACACTCCCACGTACGATGAACAGTCAATGTACGTTATAAGTTAAGGCACCATTTCCTGGCGTCATGGTGACACCAGACAGTGGTACCAAATTTCAACGTTGTATTATATTATTGGACCTAATAGGATGGTAATACCATCCCATTAATAATAATATACTATATCATTAGCCCCAGTAGGAAATCTGGTGGAACATGTTACATTTAGCTTGCCAATTCGTGAACAGGTGATTCAGGATTTGTTTTTTGGCTCTCCTGTGAAATTGCAGAAATGAACATGTACCCCTTTTCGGCCCAGCTCTTCAATTCCTGGGTAGCTTAAGTAGAAGTCTCATGGTCCAACCATGACATTGCATCTGATTCATCAAAATGATAATAACAAAACCAGATGGGTATCCTCAAATTTACTATTCTATTATTTCACTATCAGCGTACTTCGCTTTTTATTCGTATCTACTTAATACGTATATCAACGAATGGTGTATCAAACGTTTGGAGGACTTTCCATTATAATTCCCTTCAGATTCTTGGGTATTATTATTATAATATCCTCCAATTTCTACATTATTCAACGATAGTCTAGTTAAATAATTATTCAACTAGTCTATTGTTGGAAATTTCTAATAATGTAGAAACTGAAGAGTAGAAATTACTTAGGAAATTCAAATCATTAATTCATGCAGCATCACTGGGAATGTATATCTTCCTTCATCTAATATACTTTTTTCTTCGTTGCTCCATTATCAGAAAAAAATGCTGCTATGTAGGATGACATAATTACAGTAGGTACATGGTTAAGGGAAAAGCTCCTGAATTGGAAGGAACATTTTAATTGAAAGACAGAAATCCAAAACGTGATTTTTTATTGAGGTTCCAACAAGGCGAAGACTGAGACTGAAGAAAACTTTTGAAACTAGATATGTAACAGAGCATCAACCACAACATAATGGGCAGACAATCAATATTATTGTACTGAAGATATACTCACTAGTCAGTGAGTATAGTGACACATTTCAAGGATGCATACACATAAATATTTATACCTTGCGAGTAAATATGAGTGATATCTCCATCACTTTCACAAATCGAACATGCGTTCAGCTTCGTCAATGAATTCTGTCGTAACTTCGGATTTCTTTGTCATATAGGTACTTTTTCAGGATTAAACATGCAATGAGAACAAAGAAAAATGTCACTTGAAATTGCCATGAGAGATGGACATTTTTTCAGGCCAAGGTTACAAATCGATACCCCCTATCTACACTCGCTTAGCGACTGTCCAGCTGGGGAAAATCGCTCAGCTGCAACCCGACTGCCAACAATCGCTTACCGCTCCCTAAAATCGCACATCTCAGAATTCAAAAACGGCTTAAATCGATATTTTGGTAAAAATAACTTTTTTTTAATCCATTTCAATAAAGCATTATCCTGTCTTCCATCTGTTGAAATATGAAAACCCAGAATGGCGTTATGAATTCTCTACGATGTTTTGGAAACCGGTCTAACCTCAAAACTGGTCAGGGGGCTCCGCCGTTCAACTGCTTAGCTAAGCTTTTCCTGTAACTGACGCGCACTGTTGGCCGAAGGTTACATTGTGTAGTTAATGGTGGTATCGAAATCAAGTTCACAAACAAAATTACATAAATTAAAATACACGTAATCTATGAATGACAAGGAAATTAGACAAAAATATCGATTCACATTAATAAGGATGTCGCTGGAGAATTGGAAAGAGGAGAATGAGATCTTGAATTAACATATTGTGATTTGGGTTACAAAATAGACCATAAACAGGGACACTAGGAAAGTACTAGGGTTACCATATTAATATAATACTCTATTATCTATACATTTAAAATTCAAAATGAGACTATATAACCATCTGCTATTACACATAGAAACTTACATTACGATGGATACACAATTATACTTACAGAATTGAAGAAACATTTAACAATAATAATACCTAATTCATACCTAGACATGAACATTTTTAGAGCTAAAAAAAAGTAGGAATACCACTGATGTATACACATTTATACATCTCATGCTGAGCCCATCGGAAATGGTTGCATTACTTCAATTGAGGAAACAATCAACATGAAAGGTCTTTAATTAATACATGGCAGACTGAATCTATCTATTCCAAAGTGATATAATTGTAGAATTATGATATTTTTCAGTAAAATAAGAACCCTATTATATACAAATGTCACTAAGCTTGAAGAAATAAGGGTGTTCAGTCCCTTCTGTTATACATCATCAACACCATAATCAATGAAAATGAAATTTTTACTAGACACACAATAATCAATTAGGTATTCATCATATGTACATTAAATTAAAAGTTGAGTGTAGCATTACTGGCAAAAATGATCATATTCATTTTCAGATAATTAAATTAAATCACAGCCTAATATTAAAAAGTATGGTAATAAATAGTTACTTGTATATCACAAGACAATAGAAATTATTCAACATTGTGATTAAATTTAAATAATAATCTCAAACTTTTTGCGCAAAATATTTCGAGATTTTATAATGAATATCTGATGAAAACGATTCAGTTACAAAGAAGCAATCAAAAGATAATATTACTTACCTGTCAAAAATTATTATACATATTCATACTTTTCATACATATTCAAACATTTCCTTACAGTGATGAAGTGCGTGTAAGTAGGTAACAATGAAGATGGCACCAATGAGATGCTTTGTAAGTAATTCAAGTCAAGATTTAGGCTACGGTTACTATGCATGCGTTTTCTGACGAAATCCTCGTCAGAACAAGGGTGGTTCCACTGCTCGCGTTTCCTGGTATTCTGATCGTCAGTTCGTTTCTGCCACTCGCCAAACATGGACGAACTTGATGAGTTATATCTGCTTGAAAACACAGTGCAACATGAAATTTGATGTTTGATTTCTTAGTATTTTTGGGTGCTGAGTTCAAATCCGTTGGAATTTTTTTCTATCACGTACAGTTTTTCCGCTACACGTTACAGATTGATGGAATGGCGTTCGCTAGGGTGGAATCATGAGGTGGGACACAGAGGTTGGTAGCCCTGATAACTGCGTGAGCCACAGGGGTCAAAGATCATTCCAATGTATACATACTCGTCAGTTTCAATAAAACGTCTCAGTTTCAGTTGTTTCCTCGTGTTTTTTCAACAGTTTTAGAAGAATTTAAGATGAATACAGCTAGTTTGAAAGGAGTTCTCCTACATAATGGAAATAGATATGCATCGATTCCTATAGCTCATTTGAAAGAAACGTACGAGAATATGGAAACCCTTTTGACAATTATTGGATATGACACCCACAAGTGGTTGATCTGTGGTGACTTCAAAATCATCGCTATACTGCTAGGCTTACAGGGTGGCTTCACTAAAATGCCTTGTTTTTTGTGCGAATGGGACAGCAGAGCCAGAGATAAGCACTGGAACGTCAAAGTTTGGCCCAAAAGGGCACAATTGACACCAGGCTCAAAAAATATCATCAACCGTCCGTTGCTTAACCCTAAAAATGTCCTGCTTCCTCCCTTGCACATTAAACTTGGAATGATGAAGCAGTTCGTCAAGGCCTTGAATAAAGAAAACCCCTGCTTCCAATATCTGGGGAGAAGGTTTCCCAAAATCACGTCAGAGAAAATAAATGCTGGCATATTCGTTGGCCCTCAAATCCGCCAGCTTATGAAAGACATTGAGTTCGAAAACACCATGAACGCTCAGGAAAAGAACGCATGGCTCAGTTTCAAGTCAGTTGTTGACGGATTTCTTGGTAACCACAAGGACCCAAACTACAAGAAATTGGTGGATGACTTGCTAAAGGAACTTTCAGAAGCTTGGGTGCCTCATGAGTGTCAAGCTCCATTTCCTCCGTTCACATTTAGAGTATTTTCCCGAGAATTTGGGGGATTTCAGCGAGGAACAGGGTGAGAGGTTCCACCAAGACATAAAATTGATGGAACAACGATACCAAGGTAAATGGAACGCGAATATGATGTCGGACTACTGTTGGAATCTGAAGAGGGACTGTGAGGCTGGGAAACCGACATCAAGAAAGTCAAGGAAGAGAAAATTTTTGAATGATGAATTAGTTGTTTGTTCTGAGGGCCCATATACATATTTCTCCTGTTAATTAAACTTTTTTGTTTACACTCAATATGATTGTTACTTCTTTTCCCACAAGTCTCCTCCGGAAACCTGTTCATCATACCTATTCACAATGTAGATACGATTTGCCGAAAATGTGTACGTGATAGAGAAAAACGGATTAAAGATCTGAATTCAGCGTTGAAAAATACTTATAAAACACCTTTTTATTTTTGATCATCGCTCGAAAATTTTATAAATGCAGCATTGTGAAATCCGTTGTTAAAATTATTACTTTTAAATCGAAATTAAAAGTCGGAGCACGTGAGCCAGCTATTTGACTGTAGAGACGAGAAAGGAGAGTTCAATTTGTTATTTGAAGAATTAAGGTACCAACCATTAAAGTTCTTCGAGTATTTCAGGATGACACCAGAAACATTGGAATACATACTGAAGGGAGTAGGGAAAAAAATCGAAAAAACACTGGTTTTCCTGCACACAATCCATTAATTTCTCTATATACATGGTGAACTAGTCCTCAGTTCCAATACACGTGGAAAAACCAACTACAGGTTGCAAACGGCAGGCCGATTCGGACGAAAATTTCAAACTAGTTTGACCGCTCAAATCGTTCTGACGACGACGTGCGTATTCTGACGACGCTTCCCCTCCCAAAGTAACCACTTTCATTGGAAAGCAGGTGTTCGTTTGTTCAAGCGAATTCGTCAGAACACGCGTTTATAGTAACTGTAGCCTTACATAAATAAGTGAATCTTTTCACACAGTATTACATCATGATGCAATAAGACAATCGGAGATATAGTCAACCAAAATTGAGGAGAATTAGTGTCACTTGTACAAGAGTGGTGTTATACATGGATCAAGAATGGGTGACTCTCATCAGTGGAATACTAAACCCTGTAGCAACATGCATGAAATCATTTTACGAAATACTGACTTGAAAAACAGACTGATTTTCCATATAAGCTGACCCCATCACTAACCTGCATATGTTGAAATATTGAACATCAGATTTTGACCAATTAGTTATCAAACAAGAAATTTATTTCCGGTGCAATCGCTCATAAATGTTAACAACATATGTGCACCCCCAGAAACGTGAAATGCAGAGATTACAAAATCACTGAACATCATGAAGATTGATAAGATGTCAAGAGGGATAAGATCGGGAACATACAATTATAACACAATTGTTGAATTTTATCGCAGTGGATTCAGTTCATTTTGTGTGCAGTAAAATTATTAGAAAATTGTCCAACCAAATGTCAGCTAAACGAAGTCATAGTACTAAGGCCAAACAAATGCTAAGACTAGTCGGAACTCAACATGGCAAACGGCATAACTATTTCAAGCATGAAGAAGTTGATCATGAACCAAACTGACAAGCACAACATGAATGTTGATGAAATAATTCTGATTTAAGTACATATTGGTACACTAGTATCATGAACCAAGTGGATATCATGAATTTTAGATGTATATGTACTACAATTTTACTGGACTCAATATGTTCTTTTTGGATTTGTGAACTTGATTAATTTCTCCAAAAGAAGGTATTTTCAATCATATAAATTATAGTTACATATTCATGATGTTGATAGAAATATGCTATAACTTAGAGCTAAGCAACCCACGGGAAAGAAAAGATTGCAAACATTGCAATTCTAATATATAATTACATATGGGTCTGATAGAATTACAAATGGGAAACCTGGGTGTGTGGAAAAATTGATGAACTCAAAACCAGATTTAGAGTCCTTATACCAATCTGACTCCCATTTTTTCATCAGATTATGCCCTTTCTTCAACAAAAAGAGTGATTGATTGTTACTGATATTGAATTCCAGTATAAGTAAATCAACCCTTTGTTTGGTGGAAATATACATTAAATCAACAACTCTGCTTCGTCTTACTTTAACTTTTCAACGCCCATTTAGGGGAAGTTTACGTCTAAATGTTGAACCAATCAACTTTCTACAGGTTTTAATATTAATACAGATAATAATTCTGAACCCATGCAACTTCAGACTACAATATCGTTACTGATAAAACTGATAACACACCCCTGCGATCAAGTAACTGAGATATTTCTTGATAACACCATTAACATACCATTTATTGGACTAGGAAGAAGTGTGGGCGTACTATATTATTTTCTTGAGGTCACTTCAAGCCACAGTTTTGGTGTGATTCCGCAACATTTACTAACCATGCCACTATTTCTGCAGCTCCTACTTTGACATGTCCCTCTTTTTGACTCTCTTCCGACTGCAAATCTAGACTTCAATATCTAAATGAAGGTACAATCCAAACGCATGATACCTTGCCCAGAGTCATCAGGTATAGCCACTGTAATCAGTTATCCATGGGTGAAGCTATTTGTGCTCTTTACTTGACACATAATTTAAGGAAACTGAATTTGCAACACATCATCTTTGTTGACCATAAACTACATAATTAAGATAATGGAGAGTAATAACCAGTGAATGACTCGAAAATAAACAAGAAGGTGTAATTCAGACGAGGCACATGCAGCGCAGCACATCACAAAACGGCAGTTCAGGTGTTAAATACGAAAAATACGTACTCTAGAGGGACAGGTTTGAATAGTGCTTTTTTGAAGAATCAAAAGTAAGGTGAAGCTGTTGAGGTGTGTAGGAGTTATTGACATGATCTCATACATACGCTCAAGAGGAGGTTGAAGGGTTAAATAAACTTTGGTATATGTTCACCTCTGATTTAATTGAGTGGGACCCTTTCAATTGCACTTTGGAAGACTTCAGGGCATTCCAAAAGCCCATACCGCAGTCAAAACTCAATACTCTTGTTATACTCGTACGTGGTATGCTGTTGTAGGACACCTTCCAATATCCCAATTCGCAAATCAAGGGCCAAGAAGCAGCCCCTTGAGAAGGCTAAGTAACATGATTAAAGTTCCTGAAGTCAACAGAACCTGGTGGCAGGGTGACGGTTCTCTAAGCCACCGAGACAATTGAACTTGCCCAGGAACTCCTGGAAGGCATAATTATGTCTGGTCTCCTCCATATCTGGGCCAACAGTTCCACTTTAATCAATGGATATGGGGGGGGGGGGGGGGTGAGACACATGCTTTGATGACTATGAATTAACAGATATATTTTCTCATAATGCATGAACAGTTGCCGTACAAAGGGGGCCACACTCTTTTTACAACCCTAAAAGCCTCCAGGCAGAGGATGGCCAATAGGGACCAACCTTCTAGACACCTCGAAGTATTCTGGTTGAAAATGGAGAGTGTGGAAATGTTTAATGGATTTACTCATTCATACTGTCACCCTACATCATCTCTCCAGTACTTGTCATTAGCCTGCTGAAATTAATTAACATTTCAAAGGTTTCTTATTTTCAAAAGGAGGAAATTTAGGAAACTAATTACTACTTATATACATCACAGTTATGACCGTCATATAAACACAAAATGAAACATTATTCAATATGGGTCAGTTTTCTCGCCATCATTTGTAATCTGAGTAGAATGAGGGGAATACCATCGTGGTAACAGATATGATTATTTAAATATGAATATCATTATGTACCTACAATGGGAAGAATACATAAGATTCTAGTTTCAGCCTACAAATGTCAGATACCTGCTACGTGGGGTATTAAGAGCTGACAGCAAACATTTCCCAATTTTAGAATTCTGATGATGTATCATGTAAGAACTGAAAAAATGTGGAACTTAGGGATTATGTGATTAATTTCCTTAATAATAATTTATGTAGTAGGGTACGATTTGTACAAGTGCATGGCACAGTTTTAAATACTAAAAATCAACAAGGTAATAAGTGTGGCTATCCTGAATCTTTCACTTGAATCCGAATCATGCAGAACCTGATTTACCTATAGTACTAATGCGATAAGAGACGTCACAATATCATTAGTATACAAGAACTCTCTGTGTCTTAGGCCATAATACGAGAGAACATCTTTAAGGATGAGATGAGTGCTATTATGAGATGAAAACATATATCTATTAGGCAACCTAATTAACTAATTTTGTCCAATCTATATTGAGATCTTTCATCAGAAGATAATCATGGGCAATAACCCCATTAGGACTGAAAGTGCGTTGTTTATTCTTAACCAAACTTAATACCTACCATTTAATTGCGTTGTAAATACCTATCAATGTATGATTATTATCGTTATAGATGCGATTAATTTCATTTGAATGGTATGATAAATAATTCAATCATTAATGATTAAAAAAATCCTAATAATACAATCACGCAATGAACGTAGAAACCTATTTAATGGAATTTCATCTGAGCATCACTTACTGATTTTTGTTTAGAAGTGGACTGGCCCAAGTCTCTTGATGGATCTTTTCTATTTTTTTTTGAGTTGATATTTTTAGAAGACGATTTTGCTTTTGATTTCGTCTGTACTTCGGGATCTGCAGTTTTAATGACAGTAGTGGGAAAATCATCTTTGACTGCAGTGGGTGAATCTTTTTCTTCAGCGATCCGAGGTAAAGGTTGTGAAGAAGTTGAAAGAGGGAGATAATCAGTATCAGAGTCAACTAAACTCATATGTTCATCTGAGTTTCTTCTGTCTTTATCTTTAAGTGATGGGTGTTCTGGCGGTTTGGATTTGATGCTTTCAGAATCGACACTGACTTTGTGAACTGGTGGTGACTTTGATGTGATGGTAACACGTGGAAGAGATGAGATAGTAACCTTTAAAGCAGGATCACACAAAGGGGAAATGGTGGTAGGACATGCCTTAGCTTTGGCTTCAGCACTGCGAGGATGGAGCCGATCAGGGGATAAAGCTCTCCTTAACAGAGGGGAACCTGGTTCAGCACTTTTAGGGCGATTGAAACCCTTCTTAGTACCAGTAGTACTAGAACTACCAGGACTATAGGATTGAGTAGTGTTTGAACTACCAGGCTGATGGCCTGGAGGAAAAGCAAGTGGACTGGGTGACCGAGTAGGAGATGAGGGAACAGGGGATGGAGAAGGAGTTCTGGCTAAAGGTGATAAAGGTATGTGGCCAACTGATTTTCGACGATTAGGCGAATGTATAGTTTTAGCAGCAGAATGTAATTTGTGCTTCAAACCATGCAGTGTAGATGGCCTTTGATAATGCGATGTTGGTACTGCAGGACTTCCATTTGAAGAACTAGATGAGCTCCCAGAATTATCAGATGTTCGTATAGCAGGGTCAGATGGACTCATCAAAAGTTTTGGAGTCGATGGTGATCTTGAAACAGAATCACCATGTGATGTGGACAAGGATCTTGTTAACGACTGAAAGCTCCTGCTTGGAGTGACAAGGGATGGTGAAGATACACCCATCTGAAAAGTATAAAAGAAAACATATTTTCATATTCATTGCAGCATAACTGAGAACTATTTTTGGTAAATTTATGATAAATAATATACCCCCTTCCAGTGGAAACGGTAGATAATATCTATTATCTAACGCGCTGGGAACCGAACTGCACGCCTGGACCGCGTCACACGATCCAGTTGACAAAGGGTGGTGTTTTGGTTGATGGTATTGGTAGTAGCAAGTTTGGGTCACTGTCATTCAGGATGTAGACTGGGTTGAGCCAATCAATTGACACCGTTTGAGGTCCTCTGGGCGTTATGATGTCGATGTTGATATGGGCGGATTGGCGCTCAACTGGTTTTTGCCATACAGCAGGGGCTGATGTGTGACGATGAACTTTTGACCTCTGTGACAGGGAATGCAAGACCAAGATCATAATGACACGTCCTTTGCTAGGGAAGGCCAGATGTATCGCCAGATGTTCCGAACCATTTCCATAGTTGCTTTTACTTCAGGATGGACAAGGTTATGAAGTGTTATAAAGTGATTCAAAATTGCTTTGCGGAATTTTTCGGGGTCAACAGGTCGGAGTTGTCCTGTGGATCGATGCATCTACCATTAGGATCGATGGTAGGTCTGCTCATGGATGAGCTAAAAGAGTTGCGTTGAAGAGCTGTGCTTTTGTCTTATCAAAAGCGGCAATTGTCTCAGATGTCCATTGAACTGGTCTTTTATCTTTTTTCGGGTGTTCTGGCACGATTTGTAGAAAGAGCTTGTTGAGTTAAAAGTTGAACATTGTTAAACAAGTTGTTGGCGGTCAATGTTGATTATTCTCAAGTAACACCTTAAATCGGCGATAGTCTTGGGTTTTTCATACTTCAAAATTGCATTGACTTCGGTGGACCTTGGCCTTATGCCTTCTGGCGTTACTGCGTAGGTAGCCGAGGAACTCAACCTCAGGGATGTTGATAGCGTACTGATGGTGCCGCTCAAAATTTGGCGTAGGTGTGTGTCATGTTCTCTAAGCAAATCTGAAGCGATTAAATGTCATCCAGGAAATTGTGGGCAAAGTCTAAGTCACGTAGGAAGCGTTGAAATGATTCAAAGGAGCGTTCATTGGAGCGGTTCAAAGGCCAAATGGTATTTTTACATAATCACTGCTGTCTTGTAAACGTCTTTTGAATCGACAGCAATGTGATGAAACGCGCGCACAGATCAATATTGGAAAAACTTTTTTCAGAAGTTAGATAAATTTGTGTTTCGGGTCTTCAGCATGCAGAGTGGGGTGAGAAACTTATATTGCGGCTCATTAACGTGAAGGTTTGTATTAAAATCAAAAAGTTTTTTAAAAAATGTTTTAGATCAACAAGAAGCGAGACGTGCTCCAGAAAATCCGCTATGATAATAGGTATTTGTACGTCAGCTATGAGAAAAGGCCAACATAATTGTATTCTAAATCCAAAATGAACTTGACAAACCAGTCGTGCAGCATGACTATAAGAGCGAATTTTCTAAGAGATAATCGGTTTTATGTAAAACGTCTTCATTGAAGAACATGATGTCCATGAAGAACATCTCAAGTATCAACCACGTTTCTTCATCTTCAAAGTGCTCCAGTTTCAAAGTGCGCCAGTATCCAAAGGGAATTTTAAATGAGTGATTTTATCGAGAACGAAAAGACGGTTTGAGATAGTGCTTGTTTCAACACCACTATCAGCCTCATAGACAACAGTGTTCACTAGTTTTCCTGTCTTTCTCCGCCCATTCTCCGCCTCAAATTTACGAGCATCTTCCAAAAGGCGTGGTGATACCAGCAAAGTTGATGTGAATCTCTGATAGTACTATTGTGCGAGCGTGAACAAGCAAGCGTGAACAAGAGCGGTTATTTCTTCCTCCTGAGTGTGATGATCTCGACCGCGATCTAATGGGATGAATGGAAGTTGAGAGTTCGACCATCATCTGCTCGAGGCGGTCGATGCGTTAGTCGACTGTCGGGGCATGACGGGGAGGTTTATTAGCAACTGCATACACAGGGTTATTCAAATTGAACAAGTATTCAACTATTTTATCTGCCATACTTGATCCATCGAGATCATCTTTGCTTGTAACTAGAACTGAGCAGACATGTTGCGGTAGCCTTTGGAGAGCCAAGATTTCAGAAATTCTTCGGCAATATTCGTTCCAGCCAGTGAGCGTATCTCTCTGAGGAGACCAGACGATTTCCGATCGTCCAGCTCCAATTCTGATTAAGATAGCGGTGAACGGCTTGGGAAAAAATTCGAAACTCGATTGGCAACGTCAGATTCCAGACAGGCCAGCAAATGGTTGTATCTGCAAGTTTCAGCAAAGCTTTTGGCCTTTATTCCACCACGTCTGGCCAATCGGGGTTATGGAAATTTGCGCCTCGTTGTCGTTAGCCTGATCAGTAGGCCTTCGCAGAGTGGGTGGCAACGTTTTGCTTATTTCTGTCATTGTAAATAACCAATTTCGCGTGCACAATTACACAGAGGGTCACCACTTTGGGTTTTTATCAATCAAAGAAAGAAAATTAAATCAGAGTACAATACGAAAATGAAACGATTTTTTTATGATAATAATAGACTGAGACTGACAGTTGGTTACCAGTCTTTTGTTACTAGTTTGAACTGGTTAGTCCTAATTTTATATCAAACTTTATAATTGGTCCCGTAATCACTGATCACTGCCACAGTATGATTAGAAAAGCCGCACATCGTGGCTCTTCAAATCAATCAATGTAAGAAAGTACCGTAAGCTGTAAGGATGAGAATCCATTGTGTTCTGGGCTCAAAACGGTGTGATTCGTATGAATTATATTAACTGAACCACGAATCATTGGCTTGCCATTGCTCACTCCTCTAGAGAATTCTTCTCCACAAAAATTGCGTGATGAGCTCATAAATGAAATTATGGAATTGCATACTGTCCACCAACCTGTTGCATTTCAACACTTGCTCGTTTGCTGCTGATTCGTCTGAATAAAGATGCCTTTCTCCGCTTTTCACCAATGTCTCTTTTCTGTTTCTTCTGCTTCTGATTAGACCTGGTAACAACAGAATACAATAATTCAATTATTGAATAAATACGACAGAGGAGCAATATAACTTATGCTTTGTTACTCTAATGGAATAGGTCACAAATCATTGGCCAAAATTACAAATCATTAATACTAAAAAAGCCTGATTATCCAGAAAGCTTAACAATGAAATGCCTGATTATCCAGAAAGCTTAACAAAGAAAAAAATTTAGTTTTTCAAACAACAAAAGATTGAAATATTTGATAGTTTGTTCAGAAACCAAATTTCATTTTGGCCACCAAATACCTACTGTTCAAAATGCTCACAATTTCTACATTACCCTCACAAAAAATGGACGTACAGGGTCCGGCAGTGAAACCTGACGGTTTTTAAAATGGGTTAAGTCAATCGATTTTCAAGATATGTTTATATACATTTTTTTATTTCATAGAGGAAGAGTGGAAAATTGAAATGCATATCAAAATTAGGGAAAACCCATTATGTTGAAAAAATAATGTCACACAAATGAAATTTTTGCGAAATCCACTCCTCTTTAAAAATCTTTCTCAGGTAACTCTTGAACAATAGCAATTTTTGCAACAAGTCTTCATGAACACTTTGATGAGACATTCCAAGAGCCTGAGTGTAAAGAATCGTGGAACGCATTGGGATTCAATGAAGCGCTAGTCGTTCATCCTCGTACAGCTGTCCTTATTGTTCTGGGAGACCCTCCCCATCTTCTTGTTATTCCAAAAGCCGTGTTTTTCGAACATTTCGAACCCATAGAAGAATCGTATTCCATGGTGGAATATACTCATCAACATTAAAATGCACAAGAAAACTTCGCTTGGTTACAATCACAGAATCGTCATTTTGAAAAAGGCCTCTATGGCAAAAGCACGGTGTTTGGACGGATTTGTGCATAAACTTCCACTTCAAGAAAAAGGTGTGAAGCCCACCACTCCCCTCTCAGACCACCCTTCCAACCCCTACCTCCATTTGAAAACATCAGGTTTCACACAATCTACACAAAATCATATAACGCAGGTCTTGGAATATAAATAAATAATACATGCGAATAAACTGAAGAGAGACAAATACACTGTGTTACTGATCATACATACTGGTTGAAATACGAGTTCATCAATATCACAGGGCTAAGTGGAGTTGAACACAGTTTGATATGCTCTTAGTCTAACAAGGAGTAAATTGAATGTGTATTCATCTCCCACATTTTACACCGCAAATTGTGACTGCGATTTGAAAAATACTAGGGATTAGCATTGTTTCCAATTTTACACATCGATGGTTTTTTTCCGAAAATACCTTACCTACTGTGGCCTGCCTAAGTACAAGTACCTACCTTGCTGGTCATTTTTTTGGTAATTTGTGTTCTTTTTAAAAAAATAAATACCTAAATGAACACGAAAAATGTACTAATTTACGGAAAAAAAAGTGACAACTTCGGTTCCATGCAGAAGATGGAACGCACTTCCCGGCAAATTATTTTATTTGCCATTGAATTTAAATGTTTGTAAATTTTGTCATAATTTTTTCTCATTCCGGAAGTGGTGAAACAATCCGTTTATTTAATGGAGATTCCAGTCTTTCTCGAGGAGTGATCGAGGAATCATTGTCATTTTTCTTGAAATCGCAGTCATTTTTTTTCATTATTCTCGTCTCGTCACGTTGATTTTTCCTACAGGAACGATTCAAGTGGTAAAATATATTGTTGGATTTGGGATTCCAATTGTCGTCACTTCGAATAAGTCTATCGCTGCGGGAGCAGTCGTTGCAGTTATTACTTCGGAGAACGCGGATTGATCCGCCTACACCTATCGTACCAGTACGTTTCAAATTCGATTTCGACTTTCTTCCTCATGTGGTACTTCAGAGCAAGATATTAAGGAACTTTGCGTTTCTCTTGCTCAGTTTTAGTTTACAGCCGAAATCACTGATTGAGTTTGCTGAAATGCCGCCGTCGTTCTTTTTCCTTCAATTTTATTTATTTTTCTAAATTTAAAATATTGATTTTGAAAGTCCACAGCCGTCGGAACTGTGAGTAATTTATTAGTAATTATACCTTTGTATATCAATTTCGTACTGTTTATTTGATTATATCTGTGAATGCCTCTGAGAAATCTCGTATAATTCATTTACCTAATTCTTTTGTGTCGAAGAATAGATGAAAAAATGAAATGAAATGAAATTTATTCCTTCTTTACAGCAATGCAAAAAATAAAATAAATAAATTAACCATGGAATTACCCCACTTTTTGGCACACAGTTCCGTGCTATGTGGGGGAGTCACCTTACACTTTTTGTATTATTAATCTCTAATTGTAAATATTATATACAGTTCACACTGCTTCTATGTTCACTGTTAATAGATACCACAAACTTTAGCCTGGTAATTTTAATTTTTGGAAACTATAATCCAATTTCCTTTCATTTTTCCTCACAATCCTTCATTAAAATCCAAAATGCCAAGACGTTTCGTTGCATTACTTTGAGTGGAGAGTTCAAATGTAGATGAAGTTCACCAGGGATTGACGCGTTCAAAATTCGTTTCTTTATCTGCCACTTTTCGGTTTCTCATCTCAACTACGACTGACATGAAAAATATGCAACCTAAACATTGCAGCTACCAGAAAAATAAAAGGCAAAAGGTCCGCGCAAAATAAGAAATAATGTAGTAGGTGAGTAAAGTTCCTAACAAGGCACAGAAATAATGCAATTACCTACATACTGAAACGTAAAATAGGTTTGTGATTACATATAGATATTTGGGGAGAAAGGAAAAACATCGATGTGTGATAAACATTGGAAGAAAATCATCGAGTATTCCACATCTATACCTACAAAATACATTTCTCAAGATTGTCACGGTTGGTGACCCCAGTGCATAACTTTCACCACATTACTCCCAAGATATTGTGAAACACTTGCTATATGTGTGAAACAAATACCTTTTTGCTAACTTGGATTCCCACAATTCTCTTTTGCGGCCACCAGTTTTAATTGATGTGTTCTCTAATGGTGTTGATCTCAATGTGACATGATCGGTGCCAGCAAGCAACAATTGCAAGACTTGAGTATGGAACAGGCCTTGCACTGGTTCTCCATTAATATGGGTAATTAGATCGCAAGGCCTTAGCCCAGCTTCAAATGCAGGACTCCCAGGTTCAACAGCCTGAAATGTAGACAGGAAATATGAGAAAAAATATATATGCACAACCATAGATAAATGTAGGTACTTATTATAATAACTCGGAAAATTACTATTTTGGAAATGTTGTAAGCTAATATACCATAAGCCAATTTTTAGGGTTACTGAGTAGGTAACATCTGATTCTAACAACACTTGGTTTTGTGAAATCGAGTGTCTTGTTCTGATATAGTTCTTGTGCCTACAGACAGAAGGTTATTTTGAATATTCCTTGGTAAGGTCTTCTCGCTAAAAGGTTTTGTAGACGTTGGAAGGTACAAGAAGGGTACACCTAAATGATTTAAATTATAATTGGCATTTTATTATAATCATATAGAAGGGGCGATCTATACAGGAGACATTGAACCGTTGTAGAAAATCGTTTTATCCCTTCTAACACTCAATTTATGATGGAAGTGGAAGAGGGGGTTTTTAGAATGACATAATGTCAGACATCAAAATGAAGAAACACTGGATCATTCATCATTTATCATACTATTAATGCAATAGTACAGCTACTCACCATAACTAGATGATGCATTGTGTAGAAGTCGGTATCACCATAGTATACTCGAATAGTGTGCACTGTAAACCCGAATCCTGATGGACCTCTTCTTACTATCACAGGAGGCTTCAGGCTATTTACCAAGGGGGATAACTCTCTACAAGGAGAATTGTCTCGTGAGCTGGCTGTGCTGGATCCTCCAGGTGATTCCATTTGTGGTACCTCTTCTACATTCACAACATTATGATACATTTACGTAATAGCAAGTAATGCAAAACAATCATTAGCACAATGGCGAAATATGGCCATAGAAAATTCGATCTCGTTAGAAAATTTTCATTTTACTCTTTCAACATTAAAGTAAGGCTTGAAATATAGTTACTAACTGACTGGTGTAAAAACAGACCAAAAACAAGAAGAATTGACTCTATTGTTGTTTAAATGGTCTTGCAAAGGAGAATTATTTTGAAGTTATCTACTATCTCCTCATGATCCAAGGATCCATATAATTGATCCCCAGTTTCTAATCAAATCTTTATTTACAACATCTATCTACCTCGATTGGATGGAATGATGAGGGACAGGCCAGATGCGCTGAAACTTTTTATGACAGCCCTTGATCTATGTTTTGAAATAGGATACGCTGGAGCAACCACTCGAACAGAACTTGATCCAGATGGAACTTGGTGATCGGATCCAATTTTCTTGGGTTTAGAGGAAACAGGCGAGAGATCAGCAATACATCTATGACGAAGACCACTCGACCTGAATACAAAACAAATCAAAGAATGTAGATGTATAATAACCCCAAAGGATCACAGGAGTAAAATTGTTATTCCAACCTTTGCTCCCTGGGCAGCCGCAACAATACTTTCTTTATACTGGAATTCACTTTATATTTTGGGGGAGAGAAAATATATGGGTAATAACGTAAGGGAAACCCCCGAAAATGAGCTCAAGACTTCTCTTTTGCCTATTTGTGTAAATTTCATTAAAAAGGCACACAAGAGCCACACAATCAAAATGTTATACCATGTTTTTTAAGTACATAAAATGTCTCTTGCGGGCCAAGCACCAATTCAGATTAATATTGATAAATTAGTTGTTGGTCCTCAAAATAATATTCTACTGATTGGATAAAAGTTGGTTCTTTGGAATTTATTTCATTTGTAACAGGTAAAATTATAATAATAACCATTGAGGCTAATACTGCTATTCCTAATTTATAAGAGATGGATCATAAAATTGAATATGCAAAAAAAAGTATCATTCTGGTTGGATCAGGGTAACTGAGGGATTAGCAAGAATAACATTTTCCGGATCCCTAATATTAGGGGTTTTTATAAGTCTAGCAAACTGAATAATTATAGGGTAATTGTTATCATGAGGATGTAATTAACAAAGATTCAGACAGTGCATGGAAAATAGCAAAAATCAATTCTTGCCATGCTACATTTCCGAATCAAACAGTTATTCAACCCTACATTTAAAAAAAAAACCCGATTGAGCAAGTAGCTGTTGTAAATAAACGCGCCAATAAAATTAGTGATCATATAATAGCTAGGAACTCACAATTCATCATCCCCAGAGATGGAGAATCGAGGAACATTTTCTCTTAGACGCCTCTTCCTTTGAATTTGAGGGGAGACATCATCACTCTCTGTTTGAGAGGAATCTGGAGTGGGAGGATTATTGTTGTGTAAAGATTCTAATTCATCAACCCCATCAGGATCACACTTTTCTTCACTGCCTAAGCCTGTGAACATCAACATAATGAGCACCTTGGATTTATTAGTTTCACTATTTACATAATCATGTGAGGGGTTGAGAAAATGAAAGTTTAATTGAAAATGTCAGAGTACTAACTCATATTCCTAAGCTATTTTTCATTGTTGAGCTTCTCTTTCATAAGTTTATATTGAGAATACTTCCAGCTTAAATTCAAGTAACCTATCTCCAAATCGTCACGTATAGCACTTTTTAACATTGACACCAGAACATTGAAACAAGAACCTCACAATTAAGAACACCAGTAATAACAAACTTTCAGTGTCTAAACCCCATGTTCTCAGCACATATTTTGATTAAATGCACGAAATTATTGGACATAAATTACTTGACACAGAGGTGTTTTCGTTGTTTTGTGGACCAGCGTCATTACCAAACACAATTTTTTTGGCCGCGTTCTTCATTAATGGACTCTCCGAACCAGAACTGTTTAATGATAAGGTTAATTTTGATTGCACTTTTCTGTACTGTGGGGAACAAGAAGAGAATCCACCAAGTTGCACCGTATCTTCAGCTTCATCCCCACTTGCGTCATGACAGTACCGATCCAACCGACCTTTAACAAAATTTCATGCTAGAAAAGGAATACACAAATATGTTCGACAATTTTAGATAATGTGGGATGCAAACTAGCTAGTTATGATATAATACTTACCAGCTCAGGCAAGGGAAATGAAAAGTTCTAGCAATTGAAGATAATCTATTGGGAAGAATATTTTCATAAGAAGAAAAGTCACATCACTTTCAGGACGTGATGTTTTTTTTTTCTTTTTTTTATTCTAAGAATCAAGGAAAATAAGAGAGGGTGGACACCTTGTACACGGGAAAAATAAGCGAATAGGTTATCTTGTCGGTGGGGGAAGGGGGGGGGGGGTTCAACAAGCTTTCACCAACATGAATGAATATAGGATAAGTTGAAAACATACTGTCAAAATAACTAGTGTCTTCTTCATTATCAAGCTGAGGAACGAATTCTGCTTTTTGTCTCAGTAAAGAGTTCCAATCCAGGTTGGCAAAATATGGATGTTCTTTTACTTCATGCGATCCTCCAGTTCCCAATCTATCTCTTGGATTTTGCTGTAGTAGAGATGAAATTATATCTTTTGCCTCGTCCTGTACTGGCCAATCTTCATCGTCTGGCCACTCTATGTCATCTAGCCAACAAATGTCATAATTATTACAAGGACAAAAACAACCCAACAATCAAATTAGTTGAGAAAATTGATAACTCTCCTTTTTCTTTATTTCTACGAACAATAAAATGGTAAACCCACAGTAGCCGCCAGACATATTGACCAGATCTTAATACAGAAGGTTTGATTAAGGAAGCTGCCATAGGAAATCATAACTTAGGAGAGAAAGGTATGATAATCGACGGCAAACCCTTTTTAGTGCTTGTTCTATTGATAAATCTATTTGTTTCGACTGATATAATGTCGTATTAGGTACGTATTCATGTACTTGCACACAAGGTTGTGGCTTTGACGAACATTATGAAATAGACAATAATTCTGATCTTGGGAAGGTAACGTTTATTAATACGTTATTTAATAAGTACACGTTTTTAGTTTCGTAGTGAGCTGCAGAGGGAGGTTTCTTCAATATCTCTTCGAAACCACACAGGATGATGATCAGCTGATCAAAACGATGTCATCATCAAATACCAACTCACTGTTACAGTGGCTGGATTCCTATTCACCAAGGAGGTTCCACACCAAAATTAACTTCTAAGGTTCATTATTAGACTCATAACTGAAATAGTCCACAATAAACGTTGTTTCTAGCACGTTTTTGGTATCATTTTTTTACTCAAAATTTACATGTATCACTTGTAATTAACCATTCCGAGGGATAGGTAAAGGTATAAAATGCTATAATAAACCTCATAACCCCACAACATCTTCATATTTCAAACGGTTTCATAAAGAGTGGGACAATACGATAGTTGAGATTGTTCTCGGAAAGGATTACCTCCACAAACTTCCCAAATACAGAAACTTCTTCAAATACTTCTCGTTAACTTTTGTGAATCGTTGAATCACATAATATCGATGTAATCCGCATAGCCAACTGCCAAAATAGCTAACAAAAGTCCTCAAACTGTGAAAGAAATTAACACAAATCTCAAGACCATGAACCAGAAGAGCTGTGAGTTGGAAAAAAAAATACAAAGTTAGACTAATTTCCACAAGAAAATAAGATAACTCCCTAATAATGAAGTATCAAGCCAGTTAAATCAAAAAGTACTACCATAAATTCTACAGCTCTCGTTACTCATTCCTATCTGAGAAATAAAGTCGGTTATGAAAATCCATAAGGAAAATTCTAGAAAATGTTGACCATAATAAGACAATAATTAATAAAAGCAATAATGTCGTACCAATATCATGCATTCCTCTGACCTCTCGTATAATCATCAGATAAGTCTACTGCCTGAGAGGCTGGTGCAGTTCTACCTATTAAAATAGCTAGGCAGTTCAGTTGTGGCTTGTGGCTGAACCAAGAATTGTATTATGCTCTCCAACCTATTACATCTACTGTGTTAGTGAGTACCTAAATCTATGAATTGGAACTCCCATCTCCGATTCTGTAAGTAGTTCAAGTTTTCAATACTCAGCCCATTCCGTGATAGTCTTGAGTCACCAATACCAGTCCACCTACATAGAGAATTACGATCTTGTTGGAAGCCTACTCGTGAACTGGCCTGATTACAATTTGATAACGAGCAATGACGCTTAATACTAACCATTAACAGTATGAGCGAAGAGTTCCTCAGGTGTTTCCCCAAAGAAAGGGACGCAGCCAACTAGGAATTCATACAAAATTATTCCCATTGACCACCAGTCCACAGGTTTGCCATATCCTTGCCTGAAAACAGATAAACTGCACATGAATACGTCTCCCACATCAACAGAACAGTGTTGCTTGACTGACAAATAACAGTTGAGTGCAGCTACAAATATACATCCGCTTCCTGAGATCTTTTAGGTAATGGGCCAATGTAATTACAAACGTACATTCATTTTGTATCTTGAGTTTCAACCAATTGTAAAGTGTTCCCTAATTTAATAAGCTATTTCTACTAGGTTAATCAACACCACTAACTACCCATAAAGCCTCGCCATTATTAACTTACATCTAATTTTGTCAATGAGACTCATTACGATGCTAAGAAAAACAGGGAAAAGGAACATGAACACTCACTTGATGGGAGAAGATTGAAGGAGAGGTTTTTCAAAAGATTTATTTCATAGAGTTTTCATACACTTATGAAATAGTGTTCTGATATAGACACGTTGAAGTTTTCAGAGCTAAGAGTTAATTAAAAACGAAACAATAATGTGCATTTTTTGACAATTTTAATACTCACCGAAGAATAACTTCTGGGGCAATGTATTCAGGTGTACCAAACACCTGCTTATCAGAAAACTGTCTAGTATCCCGATCAATGTAAACTTCGTAGAGATTAGTAGCCACTAAAATTATAAGATCAAAGTATCAATAAATTATTCATGAAACCTGGAATTCGATCACAATAATTTGAAGGAAAGTATGCAGTTCAATTCTCAGGCATGATATGGTGGAGGAGTAGGTGAAAGATCCCAATATACAGCCGAAATTCAGTAAAAGATTGATAGAAACATGCGAGCGAAGGCAAAGCCCACTTGATGAATTACAATGCAATGAGGTAGCCAAAATTATATTCAAACATTAATTTCTCAATACAATTGGTTGTTCCACAAAAAATGATCCTCCATTTGGTTTAGTGACTTTAGAGTCTACTTGTCGCTCAATGTTAGGTGCTGCCACAGATGGTGCCAGTCAAAAATACGTGTTGAATATCGTTCATTCTAGATTTTGGAATTCTGAATGGTTTATTGAATTTTATGACATACTTCAAGTTTATAACAAAGATTTCGCAAGAACAAGAATAAAACGCTTCAAATTTTTATTACAACAAAGATTTATTATTTTCTGGGTAGATAACGGTTCTAAATACAATATACTGGGATATGCCATAGCTATGCGAAATAATTAGGGTAATGATCGAAAGAATTCTGTGTTCCTTTGTGACACCTCTTCTTGGTAAAATGACTCATCACTCCAAAATTCAACATTTTCGTGTAAATACGAGTTGTACTCCAGTAGGAAGTTGAAGAGGCTTGCGTATGGCGGACAGTCGGAAATTTCTTTATTGATTTAGAAAATAATAAACCAATTTGCACTAATTATTTCTTACGTAGAAATCGCCAAAACTGCGAATGTGAACTGATAATTTCAAAGGAACCCTGCATACCAAAGTCCAACAGACTGTAACAATGTAGACACAGTAGAGCACTGTTTTATAAATACTTACATGACATGAGTCCCATTTTGCTCAAACCAAAATCGGTCAACTTGATGTGACCAAGAGCAGTGATTAAGAGGCTGAAAAAAAGAATATTGGGGAACATTATATTTTTGTGAGTCAATGCAGTTCTCAAATTATGGGAAGATCACGATAATGAATGTAACAGTTTTACAGTAAACCTAGAGTGAAATCGTACGGCTTCTAGAACTAATACGGCTTTCTAACATGTGGGAGGATTCATACAGCTTTTTAGGGGTAGTGATATACGAGATCCCAATATGAATATGTGCATTCATTAGGCTAGTCCTTGAAATCATAGTTAATTGAATAATAATTTAACAACACTAGGGATATCCAAAATATAACCAAGGCACATCATCTAATCAAACTTGAAAACCTATACTCGTATTTATAATATAGACAGCCAATGGGAGTAAGCCAATAAAAGCTACGCTTCAATTATCTCTACACAAAATTTCCCATACTTTTTAACAATACAAATACAACAATGTCATGTTTGTTTACAAGTTTGTATAAAGTATAGAGAACCTCCATATAAGGGTGTTTCGATTATCCATATAAATTATACTCCCCATAGAAAGTCCAATTTGGGGTTGATGCATTAATGAGCCAACATGAATGCAGATGAACTTACATACAACATGAATAACGTATTGTGTGGAGGTACAGTTCACATCTCCTAAGTAATTGCTGATTAACGTAGATAATTACTATGAAGATCAACACAAAACTCATGAAGCACTTTGAGAAGAACTTACTTGTCAGGTTTCAAGTCTCTATGCACTATGCCATAGCTGTGTAAATATTCAACAGCTAAAACCGTTTCCGCAAAGTAAAATCTAGCCATATCAGGTGGTAGAGGACCTATGTTTTTGACTAGAGCCGCACAATCACCTCCTTCAACGTATTCCATGACCAAACATAGATGTTTCTGCAATAGAAACATAGATGATTAACATTGGAGAAGCATGCACAGATAATACTAGCAGTTCAGCTAGTAATTTCATACAATTCACTTCATGTTTGTCAGAAGACCACTTTGTATAGGTACAGTGCAAATATTTTATGCTTTCAGTTCATGAAAAAACATTTTTGATCTATCAACTCTTCTTTAAATTTTTACCATTATGTAGTCCAGCTGTTCAATCCACCTCCAATCGATTTCAACTTTTAGGTGGCGCAGCCAATCTAACTTCCTAATTGAATGTTAATCATCTACAGCTAATTTATATAATTTGAAACTTTATGATCGGATGAAGAAACCTCCTATTTATAGTAAACCTCCAAAAAATCGCTACTTAAGCCAGTAGGAAAAACATGTGCTGGACATTGTTGTCTTCAGTTTCCGACGTGTACAGTAGAATAATGAAAGTTCTCCTTAGCTCTTGATGTTATATCAGTTGATCTATACCTGACTCTCATAAGTATATATGTCTTGTTTGTGAAAAAAGAGGTTAGGGCAATAATTTTATAAACGCTGCAAAAGGGCGAGGGAACTTTTTGCGCAATAGTCCGTTATAGATTTTTTGTTTGTTTTGTTACAACGATGCTTAACTAAAATTTAATACAAAATGAGCTCGAATGAAATTACGTCATTGAAGAACATTTTATTCACCTTAGTTTCAAAACTGCAATACATACTGACAACAAATGGGTTGTCAGTAAAACTCATTATGTCTCTTTCAGCAAACACTTGTTCAATTTGATTCCTCAACATCAAGTTATTCTTTATTATACGTTTCATAGCGAATCGTTGTCTGCTCTCTTTATGACGCACCAAATAAACAGCACCGTAAGCGCCATTTGATATCAGCTTCACAACTTCAAAATCATTTTCGGATGGAGTCTGAAATTAAAAGCAAAATAAACATGAAAACTGCTCTTCAAATACTATTGGCAATTGGTAAGTAGCCTGAAAATGGGCAATCAACATAATTCGACATTGCCACTAGAGGAAATAGATAGTGGTTTAAAAAAAAAACGAGAACCTTTGAAGACTTTGAACCAGATGGAACAACGATATTCTGTCTAAATTTTCATTATCATTGTTTGCTAACAAACTGTGGCAGGCCAGATACTTGGTCTGCCATGGGTGCAACTCTACAATTCCCGACGACCATAGTACCAGAGGGACCGGTAGGTGGCAGCATCGTCCACAGTCGGTTCCAGACGAGGCGGGAAACGAGACCTGGAGGAAAAACTCCGAGAAAAAATTGAGTCCCACGAAAAGTGCTGACAGGGGAGCCGAGGCCGAGCCCGAAAAACTAGGACAGGGGGTGACGACACCTCTGGTGCGATTGTTCAAAATAAGGACCAGAGGTGTCAGCGGAAACCCCCCCCCCCCCCCCCGGACGATTCAGGACGAACTCTAAGGCGGACGGTCGGAATTGCTCGGGGGTCGTGCAAAGAGTTGAGCAAAGTGATTGAACGATAATCCGTAGGTTACTCGGAAAACGGGTCGGAACGAACTCAGATAATTCGGGATATTCGGTTCGCGGTCGGACGACCGAAGGACGGCAATACGGGACAATCGGTTCGTACGGAACTCGGAAAAAGTGCCACGCAACCTCGGGATTTGGGCCCAGCACAGACTGTGAGTAACAACTATCTTATATTAGTATTTATTCGGGGCTGCTTCCGCGTCTGCTCGCCGGCTCAGAGGAAAGGATAATAAGTTCAATAAGTTGGGAGAAAGGACTCGTTAGTTAATAAGTTCACCTCGGTTAAGTTATCAAGTTGGAGAGAGGACTCGTTAGTTCGTAAGTTCGTTGTACCTTTGAGAGAGGACTCTCGTCGTTAGTTCGTAAGTTCGTTGGACATTTGTGAGAGGACTCTCGTCGTTAGTTCATAAGTACGATTTACATTTGAGAGAGGTCTCTCGTCGTTAGTTGATAAGTTCAATTCGTTTATGCGAGGGGACTCTGGCCGTTAGTCAGTAAGTTCGATTAGCCTTTGTAGTTGGTGTAAGTTAGAGTAAGTTTCAGCGTATTGGGGCGGGGAGGTGTCGTAGTAATAAACAAGTTAATTGTACTGCTCTGGGTGATTTATTATCCTTCCCCTTTCCCAGCGGAGAATAGCGGACTAACACACAAACCAAAAGGTTCACTGCCTATTCCTAAAAATCAAAAAGTTACATCATGTGTCAGGAACATAATATTAGGACAGAACATAGTAAAGGGTGGATGATTTTGGAAAAAGAAGTGGGTGATCAGTTTGACATAAGACTCTGAGTTCACGGTAACATTGCCATTACCGCAAAAAGTAAGCTCAATGATGCAAGTTTGCGACACAGCTCACCAAACTGTCACTTTTGGGCTGTGCAGCGGTCTTTCTTGTAACTTTTGCTGATTTTCATTAATCCGAAAACCGAAATTTTGCTGGATTACCATGCCGTTAAGATGAAAGTGAGCTTCAACACTCATGAGGTTCTCATTTTGCTCGATAAGTGCTTCCATCTCACATGCGACCGCCCCCACTGCCGGAGCAACAATGAACGTTATTTGCCCTCTCAACAGTGATCAACTGTCCTCCCTCTCAACGGTGCTCAACTGTCCAGGGCTCCATAATGTCAACTGGTAACAAAACGCTAGGAACTCACAAGTCGAACGGCATCCTCCCTACGACTCTCGCCCAAATAGGGGGAGAGTACTATTTCAAAACTATCCGTCATTTGTGTTGGACCCTTGTATAACTTCTCACCTTTGGCCGGCCACACTCATTACATTCTCTGGACCAAGCAAGGCTTAATTTAAAGTTGGAAATAGAGAAATTCAACTGACTTTTGAAAATTTTGCTTCAGATTTTGGAGTAGATGTTTTCAATGAGGAACTCTTTGTGTCATCAGGACATGGTCTTATGTGCAAGTCACGCAGCTCCTTCAAATCTGAAATATGATAAAATCAAATTAATAGAAGGGGACAAAAAACAGTGAAGGGCGAAAGAAATACTGCTGTGGCAAGCAGCACTGACCCAATTTCAGAAAATATCGTTCTCAACAACAAGCAATATTCATCAAACAGTTTTCCGATTTTTAGGGCTTCAAACAGTGGGTAGCTATACTTTTCAACTAATTTTGAGTCAAGTTCAAATGTGAATGTTGATGAAAAAAATTCATCCATCAATGAATATGGAACAAAGCCCGTTGGTCAAACAAAGGAGTTACAGATCAATTGCTTAGCATCACTAGTTGCAGTTGCATACCATATTTTGGGTCACTGATAGTAAGAGTTTTTAACGTTCTGTAACCACACATTGGAAACTAAGAAAATGATGGGTATTTCAAGATTCAACTCATTCTCATACCATAATATACCACGTTTTTAAAACTAACTAAAAAGTATAAAAATATTTTTTCATGGCCTTCCTACAATTTTGAGGGAGGATCGTTAGTGGAGTTGAGAGTCACGTGTTTGGTAGACGGCGATGAGTCACGAAATTTTGCACTGATTTCCATTTACAACCAAGTCGTTCCTACAGAAGTTTATCTTCGTCCTTCGTGTTCGTAGAAAAATCGTTCACCATTCGTTGGAAAGCCCTAAACTCATGCATAAATTATACACCGCCTGTTGATGTTGTTGTTTCCACTGACGAGCCCTTTGAACCCGTTCAATCGGTGTATCCCGGTTCAGCTTGGTATGATGTCGTCAAGGATAGGTGTAAGCCTATTCACCTTGATCCCGCTGTTTTTGATCAACTGAGTAAGACCTCAGTAAGACCTGTTTAAGAACATCAGACGTTGGTCAATCAGGGGCTAAGGCCATCCTAAATCGAGGAAGGATGTTCCTCGATACCATTGAGGATGTTCAGTTCAATCAGCAGAGCGAGGAAAATCTGCTTAACAGGTAACTTCTGTTATCGTAAGTTTGGCTGAGCGCGTCCCGTCTCCATTGAAATCAATTCAGTTACCGCTAAGAAAGAGGCTGACGACGAAGTTGTTTTTCGTCATGAACACGCCTACTCTCAGATAAGAATGATGAATGAGTTGCTCACAATCGTCCTGTTATTCGAAGGCCAAATCTCCAGTTTTGCGGAGTTTAGGAAACTGTTTGATGGTGCAGTTCATAACATGAAGCACATACCAGTTGAAATTAAATTTGAGAAACTTTTGAGCAAGCTGTCTCCCGATCTCCGATCATCATTTGCCGGTAGCAGCTATCAGCAGGCTTATGATGCCCTGGTAGCAGAAAACACCTCAAAATACTGTTTGGGTCGTTCAGTATTTGCGCAGCGCACAAATTTACCCCGATTGGAAAGGCCCAACGTTGCCGATTTGGAACATTCCCACAACGAAGCCCGTTCGTGGGTAGGATCAATGCTCGACCTCCCCACTCCCAATCTTAGGGACTACTTATTGTTTGAAGCATGTAGGGCCCAGAGCCACGCTGGCTCACCTGCGTACTGGGTGATTGATGGGAGAAATGCCTTTAATCGCCTTTTAGCTCGGTGTACGAGTTGTTTATCAATTAAACCCAGACGTTTCAGCCCATGATGGGTCAGCTCCCTGAGGCCCGAGTCACTCTTGCCTTTGAGCAGGTTGGAGTTGATTTTTGTGGTCCGGTCACTATTTCTATTGCCGGTCTTCGTAGAGGCTTACCTCGCCGTTTTCGTTTATTATTTTGAGGTTGTTATGGATCTTAGTACTGATGGGTTTCTCCAATGCCTTTATTAGTTTATGGGTCGCCGAGGCGTTCCCACAGCTATTTGGAGCAACAATGGCCGTAATTTCCAGGGGACATCCAACGTGCTCAACAAAATCCGTTCTGCTAGTCCCGTTGATGTTATAGCGGAACGACTCGCTAACCTAGGACGCCCCACTTTGGTGGGTTATGGGAGGCCGCCGTTAAGTCTGCTAAACAACTGTTGAAGGTGAAGTTAAGAGAACAAACCACCACGCTTCAAACGTTCAGTACCGTTGCTGTTAGGATTGAGGGCATTCTTAACAGCCGCCCGTTAGTTCACCAGTCTTCCTCGCTGGATGACATACTGGTACTTACCCCTGCTCATTTTCTCGTTCAACGCCCGCTTACTGCTCTACCTGAGAGCAATTTGTTTGACTTCAGCTCCCAATTAGCTCTTAAGTGGAAGTCTGTTTCCAATCTGGTCAAGTGGAAGTCAATTCTGGAAGAAGTGGCACTCTGAGTACCTGTTGAACCTCCAAACCCGATCTAAGTGGAATACCCCTGATCGCCCTGATACAGTGGGTGATGTAGTGTTGATTAAGGAAGACAATATTCCTCCTCAGTCATGGCCCATGGGTGTGATAGTAGAACTGATTCCTGGTAAAGATGGTGTAACCCGTGTAGCTAGAGTCCAGTCGGGTAATGGGGAACAAACTCCGCCCGTTGTTGAAGCTCTGCCCGCTCCCAAAAGACTGTTAGTGCCTGTTTCTTGACACTTGTCAGAATGAGTCCCTCATTCGTGTGGGGATGATGTTTGGCCTAGTAGGTAGGTAGTAGGTATTATTTGCCAGGATAGAGTGCTCACCATGGTAGGAACCGTTGTTCTGTTGTCCAACCGGTTCGCCCCCCCCCCCCCCCCCCGCCAAACCTTCTCCGCCGGATTCGTTCTATTATTATCACATCACGTTTATACCGACTTTCATACGTTCTTCTTTGCTTCATAAAGAGTTTTAATCGAGTGTTAATTACGTGTTATTATTTCGTTCACCCGTTAAAACATACCGTTTTAAAAACGTGACATATATGTATTTTTTAATTTAATTAATTATTTTCTGTTTTCAAGTGGTAGGTATGTCTGGGTGAAACATTTCAATCAGTTTTGTATATATTGATGAGACTGTGACAGGGACACAGTGTGTCATATAAGAAATTCCCAATGCAAAATATTATATTTTACTACCTACAATAGTTCAATTATATAAGACTTTTAACCCTAAAAATTAAACTAAAGTAGTACCAAAATGTTTTTTTTTTCTTGTTATGTATCAAAACAATAGTATCGTATTGTTATTTGTACAATGTCAAATCGTTCTATTTTACAAGTTCTGCTGCGTAAGCAGTCTGTTAGGTGAGCAGAATGCGAAATCCGTTTCGCATTGCCTACCATCCACTTACTTGCAGGGTACCGACCTATATTTAAAAACGTCTCCAGCTCATCTATAAAATCTAATTTGTTTGAACAATCTTAAAGCGAGTGTATATTGCATTCACATCCAGTTCTGACCTATGTTTAAAATTTCAAATCTCTAGCTCATCAGTCAAATTAAGTTTGTTTAACAAATATTGTTTTAACATTTTTACAGACCAGAAACCGAGTGAATATTGTATTGTCATCCATTCTCGACCCGTGTTTAAAGTTTCAAGTATCTCATTGGCCGATTGCGATTTGTTTAAACAAATATGAATTGTTTAAATAATTATACAAACAAGAAACCGAGTGAATATTGCATTTTCATTCATCCTCGACTCATGTTTAAAATTTCAAATCTCTAGCTCATCATCTTAATTTAATTTGTTTGAACAAATAGGTGTAGTTTAAACACATTTTACAGGCAAGAAAGGGCGTGAATATTGCATTGTTCATCCATCCTCGACCCATGTTAAAACCATGTTCATGATTCATGTTTACAATTACAAATCATCCAAATTTAATTTGTTTAAATAAAAAGGTATGGTTCAAACAACAAACCGAGTTAATATTCCACTGTTATCCGTCCTTGACTCATGTTTAAAATTTCAAGTCTCTATCTCATTGACCTATCTCATTTCTAATTTGTTTCAACATATATTGTTTAAACAATTTTACAGACAAGAAACCAAGTGAATATTGCATTGTCATTGAGTTCTGACCAAAATTTCAAGTTTAGGAAGTTTAATTGGGAAGTTTAAACTCGATTGCAAAATTCCACCTGGACAGACAGAGACGAAGCAGAGCTAATATAAACGCAGTATACACAGTATTATGGCTATGAGTAAGAATATTTAAGAAACTCTGCAAATTATTGACACAACGGTTTATTATCTTCTTTGAGCAGATCACCCTAATCTTTTTTCACTCTAGCTCAACGTCCAAATTGTATTTGTTTTATTTGTTGGGATTAGTTAAACAATTTTACGGACTCGATATTTGAAAACCATGTGCTGTTCGAATCAGCTGAGCCTGTTTGAAAATTGACCGGACAGGCTGCCTCACGATTCACATTCATGTTGACGACTTTTGATCTGCTCCAACTTTGAACCCCCATTGTGAGCGAACGGCTGGTTGTAAAAAGCTGCGGATGGTCTTAAAAAATTCTGAAAAATAAACTCTATAGAGTCACGCTAAAAACCACACACATTTTGTGTGATTTCAAAAGTTCGCCAAACTTCAAAATGCTGTAACTTTTGAACGGAAGGTCGTGCAGACCTGGCAATGATTTTGAACTTTTTTGGATTCAGCGGACTGTTTTCTTTTGAAAAATACCTATCCAGTGCCACAAACATTTTTTTTTTTTTACCGTTTCCCCAAGATTTGGTACTTTTTAGGTCAATTCTACTTAAATCATCCAAATTCATGGTTATAACTAGGGCTTTCGGTCCGGGTCGGGGAAGAATCTAGTTCCTGGGTCACTTTTGTTTCAAAAAAACCAAACCGCGACTGAATCCCACGACATTTGGCTTCGTTATAAGAAATACCCAAAATCACTGTAATTAAACTACAGCGATCTTCATATTTTAATAACTCCGCCAATAATTTTTTTAGAGATCTGTCCTTTGGTTTCTGGCCCTCTACCAAGGTGGGCAATTTGCAAAAAAAAAAAAAAAAAAAATTCATGGAAATCCAAGGGGGTCATGGTATCGGGTTGCTTTTGGTTTATTATCTTCGATAATGAACCATGGGAATCGACCAAAGAAAAATGTTGAGATATTGTCGTCTACAATATTAGTTCAACATCAACCAATCCTTGTAGTTACAGAAAACAGTTGTGTTTCATTAAAGTTTGAGCTTTCAATGTGAATTGTTGTTCTTAATTCTCAACAATGATTATGAGACTTAAGAGTTAGAAAGAAAACGAAAATGTGTTCTAGTATACTTAAAATTGAACCGCTGGGGCGGGAGAATTATGATACTTGGAAGATGCACATTGAAGCATTATTAACCAAGAATGATACTTTTGGTTACGTCACGAGACATTGTGAAGCCGACAGAAGAAGTGAGGGCTAAAGAATGGGAACTCGCGGACGGCAAAGCTAAAGCTGACATAATACTCGCAATCAGCTCTGGAGAGTTGAAGCAGGTCAAAGGTTGCAAATCTTCCAAGGATGTTTGGGACAAATTGAGTTCAATTTATGAATCAAAAGGGCCTGCTAGGAAAGCATCCTAACTGAAAAATTTAGTGTTGAAAAAGCTGAAAACTGGAGATAGCGTGAGACATCATTTGAATGATTTTTTTGACGTGGTTGACAAACTTGAGAACATGGATATTGTAATAAATGAAGATCTTCTTACTATCATGCTCTTGTACTCTCTACCCCACGATTTTGAAAATTTTCGAATCGCCATTGAGACCAGAGATACACTACCATCACCCCAGGCTCTAAAAATAAAAATTGTTGAAGAAAGTGAGGCACGGAAAGAGAATTACACTGACACGGATGAGCATAATGCTTTTTTAGGGAAGAGTATCGGCAACAGTATCGGGAAAAATTGATAGATTCTACAGATGCACGGAAACCGCAGTTCCGCTCAAATAGAACATGCTTCAATTGTAGCAAATCTGGACACATATCTCGATTCTGTCCAGAGAGAAGAACAAGGCACCAAGAGGAGTCTGCAGTTGTTTGCGAAAATAATGGAGATTTCGGAGATAATGGAGATTTCGGGCTACTGATCCATGAGTCCAGCAACTTCCAGTCAACAGATATACGTTGGTGTCTCGATAGTGGATGTACGTCGCATATGACAAACGAGTTGAGTATCCTTGCTGACCGAAGACCTGACCGTGGAAGAAGTGTCAGCCTCGCAAACGACACACATGCATCCTCGAAAGGCATTGGGACTGCTATCATACCAATAAATGATGGCCATAATAAGCTTTCCTTATCGGAAACTCTATTTGTGCCTGAATTAAGAACGAATCTCATTTCAGTGGGGAAAATAACCGACAAAGGTTACAGAGTAATATTTGATAAAGACACTGCTATCGTTCAAGATGGTGAAGGATTAACGAAGTTAACTGCTGATCGTAACAATGGTTTGTACTACCTACGCCAGCACCAGAAAAAAGAAAGTGTTCAAAGGGTGTCAGAACAATTTTCTCTTTTGTCATGGCATAGGAAATTCGGTCATTTAAATTTCAAAGACTTGAGACGACTTATCAGAGAAAGATTAGCAAGAGGTATACGGGCAAACCCTAACGAAATCGTTCATCAATGTGAGACTTGCATTCAAGCAAAACTAACGCGCAGGTCATATCCACAAAGTGAAGGAGGGACTACTGGAGGTGGTTCACACTGACTTATGCGGGCCAATGAGAATTCAATCTTTCGGTAAGTCGCGATATTTCATAACGTTTATAGACGATTTTTCTAGATGGACAGAAGTGAGATTCTTGAGGAATAAGAATGAGGCATTAAACGCGTTTAAAAACTAAGTACAAAAACATGGTAGAAAATATGACAGGTAGAAAAATCAAGTTTTTGCAGAGCGATAATGGTCGAGAGTATGACAATCATGAATTTAATACATTTTTAGACAAATGTGGGATACAGAGAAGGTTTACTTGTGCCAGAACCCCACAGCAGAACGGAGTAGCTGAAAGGCAAAACCGTACTCTGAACGACATGGCAAGAAGTTTCCTCATTGAATCAAGCCTTCCACTGATGTTTTGGGCCGAAGCTATATGCACAGCGGCACATATTCGCAACAGGTGTCCATCAGATGCTTTGAATGGTGAACTTCCGTATACTTATTGGACTGGAAAGACACCAGTAGTAGCTTATTTCCAACAATTTGGGAGTAAAGTTTATGTTTTAAACAAAGACCCCAGTAGAGGGAAGTACGACCCACGGGGTAAATCGGGAGTTTTCGTTGGTTACCCAAATAGTTCGAAAGGGTATAGAGTTTGGCTGCCAGATGAAAAGAAATTTGTCACATCAAGTGATGTCAGATTTATGAGCGAAACCGAAGATACTGCGAAAGTAATATCAGCATTGAAAGAAATTGGTTATACGAACGATGATTTATCAATTTCGAAGTATTTCATAACGATTCCAGGAAATGAAACTTCAAGAAGTCCCTTGAGTACTGTCCAACCCACCATGAGTACTGTCCAACCCACCGTAATTTTGGATCCAGCGCCATGTGGGATGAATCAACAGGGTCAGGAATTTCATGAACAAATAGAATCCCAGGATCACCAGCAGATCCATTGCAACCCAGGGGATAACAATGATTTTCCATTGAGACGTTCTGGTAGAACTACTAAAGGCATTCCCCCAGAAAGGTACAGAGCTCTGATTGCCGACAGTGATAAAGATACAATTTTTGAACCGAGGAGTTGGAAACAAGTTGAAAGTATGCAAGGCCCCGAAAAAGAAAAATGGATTTTGGCTGCACGAGAAGAGATGGAATCTCTTATACAAAATCAAACTTGGGCATTGGTAGAACTACCTCCCGGAAAGAAAGCTGTGGGATCAAAATGGGTATTCAAGGTCAAATATGGGAATGATGGGAAAGTGGAGCGTTACAAAGCGCGTTTGGTTGCAAAAGGGTTTTTACAGAAGTACGGCGAAGATTACGATGAGGTTTTTGCACCAACAATAAACCCCGTCACTGTAAGAATACTGCTCACTTTAGCAGCTTCCAAGAAATTGTTTCTGAAGCAGTTTGACGTCAAAACAGCATTCTTGAATGGAGACCTTAAAGAAGACATATACATGACTCAACCTGAAGGTTTCGAGAATCAAAACAGTAAGAATTTAGTGTGTAAACTTCAGAAAAGTCTATACGGTCTAAAACAGGCAGCACGAGCCTGGAATGAGAAAATTAATGGTGTGTTAATTGACAATGGTTTTAGAAGAAGTGATGCAGACTCTTGTTTATATGTTAAGCTAGAAGAAGGGTCCTACACGTACATAGTAATTCACGTCGATGATATTCTTTGTGCAGGGAGTGAAGAAGGTGTTCAGAATGCTTTCCAATTGTTGTCATTGTCGTTTGAACTGAAAGATTTAGGAACTGCGTCAAATTACTTGGGCGTAGAAATCGAGCATGATGGTCTCGACTACTTCATACATCAACGAAGAAAGATTGAAGATTTGGTCACCCAATTTGGTCTGCAGGACGCCAAGCCAGTGAAAATACCAATGGAGGCCGGTTTCATGAATTCCAATGCTGAGTCTACGCTATTGTCCGATAACAGAAAGTACCGTCAAGCTATAGGGTCTCTACTGTATTTGGCTGTAACTTCACGGCCAGATATTTCATCAGCAGTAGGGATTTTATCGCGCAGAGTCGAAAAGCCAACGCAAAGTGATTGGAACGCAGTGAAGAGGGTCGTATCCTATTTGAAATCGACACTGGACATCAAGCTAAGATTAAGTTCGCAAGACGAAATTAAATTGAATTGTTATGTGGATGCTGATTGGGCGGGGGATCGAGAAGATCGAAAGTCAATCAGCGGGTGTTTATTCAGAGTGGGTTCAAGCTGTGTGGGTTGGTTATGTAAGAAACAAACCTCAGTTGCTCTGTCCTCGACTGAAGCAGAACTCGTCGCCGCGTCAACAGGAGTCCAAGAGGCAGTTTGGATTCGGATGCTTCTGAAAGACATGGGCCATCCTCAAGAAACTGCAACGTCGATTTTTGAAGACAACCAAAGTTGCATGAAATTCATTGAAAACGATAAGGCCAGTGCAAGGATCAAGCACTTAGATGTTCGGAAGTTCTATATGAAGGATCTCATCCACAAAAGAGAAATATCATTAGAATACTGTCCAACTGATGACAACCTTGCTGACATTCTTACGAAACCCATTGCTGGAAAGAAGTTTCAAGAATTCCGAGCGCGCTTTGGATTTATCGGATGATGTTGAGGGGGCGTGTTGAGATATTGTCGTCTACAATATTAGTTCAACATCAACCAATCCTTGTAGTTACAGAAAACAGTTGTGTTTCATTAAAGTTTGAGCTTTCAATGTGAATTGTTGTTCTTAATTCTCAACAAAAAAAAACGAACCCCCCCCCCCCCCAAATTTGTTGGTTTACGTTAGATTATACGTAGGTAGATTCAGAAAGTCGAATTAGAAAAAAATCCGTACGTCTGCCGTAGACGTACCCCGTCCGCGGCACTTTGGCCAGTTAGCGTTAAGCTAAAATTACTTTTCATCACTCTAGGTCAAGGGGAAGGGGTTCAAAACGAATTTTGAAATTTCAAAAACCTAAAAATTCAGATGGAACAGTGTATTTTTTTAGTTCATATTTAGATAGAGTTTATTTTTTAGAATTTTATAAGACCATCCACAGCTTTGTACGACCAGCCGTTCGGTCACAATGACGGCTCAAAGTAAATAATTAATCCATCATTTAGTGATTTAGACAGAAGGGTGATCTGCATAAAGATGATAATAAACCGTTGTGTCAAGAATTTGCAGAGTTTTCTCGAATATTCTTACTTTATGTGAAAATCGAAAATGTTGAAAAATTATGTTATCAAAAAGTTATACATTTTGTCTTGCCTATGCAGGGGGCAGAATGGTACTGTCCCCAGGGGCAGTCTAAAATGTGGATAGGTCCAATATAGAGAAGGAGAGCGCAAACACACACTCAAAAGAACAAACTTGAACTTCCATAACCGAATGATTTTTGAGTTTAGAAAAGCGATAAGCTGTAGAGAACAAGATAGACCATAGGCCACCGTTTGAGTGGCACAGCTATCAAACTTCCACTGTGGTTTTATTATCAGTTTGAAATACATCCAAAATAGAATAATCGATTCCTACAGCACATATCTTTGAACATTACTAGCCATCATCAGGAGACATTTGGATGCTGTCTAAAGCTTGTAAGTTCTGAAGGTTGATTCGAAGTCTTTGTTTCAAGTACATTCGAATACCATGTTCTAAGCAAAGGATTGATACAGATTAGAAGGAACCACGTTGAGGTTCAATAATAAGGGAAGCTGATGAGAAATCATGAGTAATTAGAAAGCAGAAACATGAAAATTCATGTTATGAAGAACTTGAATAGTCATAAATGGATAAACATCAGATACCATCACCAATCCACTACGTAGTACTTGGTTTGCTATACAATAGATCGTATTCTTTTCAATAAACGCTCTAAATTTGTGACTTTAGATCAACCTTAACATAACAATATGAATATATTGTTAATAAAAATAAAAATATAAACAAAATTTAAATTACTCTTACAACTGAAGGTTGTTGATGAGATAGGTCTATTAATACGTAGAACCCATAATGATCACCTTTTTTGATTAGGGCTGGGAACAATTTTGGAATAAATGTAACCAATTAGGGGAAAAGGATGGTTACAGTTTAATACATTTTATTCAAATGGGAAAGAGGTCCTGACCTTCAATAGGATCACGGTGTAATCCCAGCTTAGCAATGATGTATTGAGGAATATCATCTTTTATTCCTTGGCAAATTTTAGCTTGTCCTTCTGCTTGCTCTAAAAGGTGATAAAACTCTTCAGGGTCGAATTCCAAGCATTCTAACAAACGAGCAGGGCGCGATATTATCAGGAGAAGTTTTCTAATAAAGCTAGCAGATTGTAAGGCAGCTTCAGCACTTTTTTCATTAGTCTGTAAAGAAAGTAAATTTAATTTAAATCGTCACAATATTTAATCCATAGAAAATAAACTATTTGAATTCATCGAAGGAACAACACACACTTCAATTAAAAGCCTTTCCAGACTTTCTGACATCTCATAAAAATATCTTCTAGTGATCAGTTTTTCTTCTGATTTTTTTAAACAATCCCTCGCAATTTCAACAACTTGGTGGTGAACAAATCGCACAATTGGTAGAGCATCCAAAGCATCAGAGTCAATGTGTTTATTTTCATTTATGAAACTTTTCAATCTTTCTTCCATTTGCCTGGTTGCCTGTAAAGAAAAACAAGGATAATAATAATAAAGTGAAAACGTTCAGTCCCATAAACTTGAAAGTATCCTTGAGCGAGTTTTTGAGGTAAGTAACTTATGAACTAGAGGGGCGGTCGACCAAACCTGAACAACCAACACTTTGAGAGACAACTTCCTATACTCTGAAATACATTTCCTCATTATGTTCAATTCAAATTATGTTCATTTAAGTTCTAAAAATCAAATTTATTCATTATAAGGTTCGTTCCCGGTCTGACAGCGCCGTCCAACCGCTGTCTATATCGGTCCACTGCTTTCTTGATTGTCGTCAACAGTATGTTACACAGCTTGCAGGCTGACTGTGGATGTTGGCGTTATTACATTCATGTCACTCATTTTTCCTGTAGTGTCCGTCGGCTGTAATAAACTAGCAAATGAAAAATAACAACCTGATACAGGATTACATTCGGCTCTTTCTACAATACACTTTTTTACAGTTTCTTGACGAATTCGAGTCGAACAACAGCTGTATGGAAGAGCCTTCTTTTTAGCGTAGATATGGTTTTTGGTTGGGGGACGGTCTGAAATTTGCGACACCGGCAGTGAAGTAATAACCCAGGTCGCAAACAAAAAATAGTCATTTCATGGAAATCATTAGGTGGGCAGTAACAAGGTTCTAATAAACAACGACACCGCTTCAACGTGGCTGCTGTTGAATCCAACGTATGAGTAGCCGAATCAAGCACAATTGAAGGTACCGGGTGGGTCAACGTCTCACATTCACACAAAAAACATCAATGAGTCAATATTTATTTAGAAAATACGGGGCGAGCCCAATTACAAAACGGAAACAAGTAGTTTAATACAATGCTAGGTAATTGCAGAAATACGCACGACACACAATTAGGCACTGGGAGAATGAATGAATGAATGAATGTTTTATTTATTAACCAGGGAAGGTTAGGGCCTTGAGGCCCTCTCTTCCACCATCCCTGGATGAAAGATTACAAAAATCCTCTTACAGTCATAATTCTATGATATACCTACTTGATGCATAAATCTTAAAAAGAAAACAACAAAAGAAAAAAAAAAAAAAGAACTATGTACTTATATGTATAACAATTATATATATATATATATAATCAAATAAATTTACCGTGGTTTTTCTTAATAAAGTTGCAGCTGCTTTTAAATCAAATGAACTTCAAACATAAAAAATATGGTAAATAAATAAATACATTCTTCTAATAAGTTTCTAATAATTGTTTTTTCAGTTTTTCTCTAAATATTTCAGTTCTTTCGTTAGGATTGAAATTGCCAACTAGTTCATTATATATTTTAGTTCCTTGAACGATAAAAGATCTATTAAAAAGGTTTGTCCTGTGCTTCGGGATTTGCAACAATTTCTCTCTATTCCGGGTGTCTTTTGAGTGCACCTGGGCCATAAATGAAAATTCTTCATAAAGGTACTGAGGCCTTTTAAATTTAAGGATCTTGAGAACCAGGACTGCAATATGTAGGCGTTTTCTTTCCTTAATCTTAAGCCAGCCTAGAGATTTGTAGTGTTGGGTAACGTGTTCGTCTAATTTAAGCCGTAACACGAATCTCACCAGTGCATTTTGCGCTTTTTGCAGTCTAGCAATATCCTCACTATTGAAGTCACAGGTTGCTACAGGTGCATAGTCAAAAATAGGTAGGATAAGTGATTGTGCTAGCTGCTTTCGTACATGCATTGGGAAATCACTTGCCGATCTCCGAAGTTGGTATATATGCTTTTAAAAACAGATTTACACATTGCCGTGACTTGACTATTCCACGAGAAGTTGCTCTGCATCATGATTCCTAGGTTCTTCACAATGTCCACGTAGTCTAAAGGGGTTTTGCCACATATAACTTTAGGAATTGTCAAAAAATCGATTTTGGCCAAGATCTTTGGGTACCCCGATACCATTACTTTAGTTTTATTTTCATTTATTTTCATACCATGTCTCGAGCACCACCTCCAAAGATTTCCAAGGTCCCCACTCAGGCGACCCACCGCTCCACAGATCGCCTCTACTGGGCAGGACCGGTAGAGCTGCAAGTCATCCGCATACATAATATGACGGGTACCCTGCGAGAAAATGTCCGACAAAGTTTTAATATAAATTATGAACATGAGTGCCGACAGCACGGAACCCTGAGGACACCCTACTTCCACTCTCCTCCATGTCGAGCAGTCACCCCCAGGACCCCCGACTCTTTGCTCCCGTCCAGACAAGTAGGACTCAAACCAATTAAGGGAACGACCTTCGATTCCAATTGATCGCAGGATGCACAATAATGTATCATGCATTATCAGATCAAAAGCGGATGAGAAATCAACCATAACCATAATTGTAACCTGCCTCTGGTCCATACTTCTGCGGAGGTCATCAAGTAACTTTATCAGGGCTGTTTCCGTACTGAAGCCAGTTCGATATGCCGATTGATAAGGATCTAATATATTGTTCTTTTCCACATACGAATTGAGTTCTAGATAAACTATTTTGTCAAGCATCTTACCCACAGTGCACAGCAAAGAGATTGCCCTAAAGTCATTCACATTCGTAGGGGATTTTACTTTAGGGATAGGTTTGATTATTGCCTTTTTCCATAAATCCGGATAGATACCTTCACTTAGTGACGTGTTAAAAATGGATGTGAGCACAGGTGCGATGACTTCCCCTAGTATTCGCAAAATTTCAGCGGAAATACCATCTGCTCCCACAGCGGTTGACTTCACAGTTTTCAGACATTCTTTGACAGTTTCCTGACTGATAGTCGGCATTTTGAAACATTCCCCTGAGAACTTTTTGCTGGCATAATACTCGATTACTTCTGGATTCGAACTTTGTTTAGTATGCCTTGTAAAATGTTGATTCAGTGAATCTAATGGTACGATCAATGGTTCATCCTGACTTTCTTTATTAGTGATCCCCAACCCACGCACGATTTTCCAAAATTCTGTTGAGTTCCTGTTAGAGCTGAAGATGTCACAGTAATACTTAGTTTTAGCATTTCGTATCATTTGTTTAACTTTATTTCTGACTTTCTTATATTTATTGCAAGAATTGTTTATGTTTGTAATGTTAGATGATTCATTAGATTTATTTAGTAAATACTGCTTAAATAATTTATCTCTGTTTTTCATTTCACTTCTTATGTCATCGTTGATCCAAGGTGCGGGTTGATGTTTTGACTTAATCTCAATCCAGGGACAATGTTTATCAAATAACGTTAAGATGATAGAGTTGAAAATCTCGAGCTTTCTATTTATGTCTGGTTCATTATACACTTGATCCCACTCGGCGAGAAGTGCCTCACAGATGAATTCCTGCCTGTTGAGACGTTTCATGTCACGTATTAAGATTCTCCTACGACTGGATTTTACTGATTTAAGGTTCAATGAACAATAAATAAGATCGTGCCTCGACAGTCCACTCGCTGGATATTGACCGAAGTTTGACACTCCCTCCATACTGCTCACTAATATCAAATCTAGCAAGGTACTTGAATTAGCAGAATGATGAGTTGGTCCAAATGGGAGATATGAAAAATTTAGAGAGTTTAAGATTGAGGTGAGCTGGCGACTATACGCATTATCCGATAACATGTCAGAGTTGAAGTCACCCAGAAGTACTATATGTTGGTATGTAGCGGATAATTTCGCTACTTCATCAAACACCTCTTTTATCTTGCCGACCTTTGGGGGGCGATAGACAACTCCTACCACCAGTTTACAAGTTTTGTACTCAAGCTCAATGAATATGTATTCAGGACTCTTCGAGTATGCAGATGGAGACTGGAAGAGTACTTTATACCTAAGTTTAGTGTGAACTAGTAATGCAACTCCTCCCCTTCCTAGTCCTAGTCGATCGTTTCGAATCCAATTATAATTTTGAATTTTGACAGCTTCAGAGGTAATACCGGGTTTCAGAAAAGTTTCACTAACGGCAATGACATCAAAGATATTATCCTTGAACATTTCTCTCATTTCATCTAAGTGCGACACTACAGACTCGGCATTAACATGGGCGAGGTTAACGTATTTCCTGCGCTTCCCGATTTGCGAACCAATATAGTTATTCAAAGAACACATGATAGGTTATTGTGAAAGTTTACATGATATGAACTAGAATTAGAGAAAATTAATATTAGAGCAGAAATAACTAGAAATACAAATATTAAGTTGTGAAGTTTTGCAGAAGTAATAAAATGCAACTGTAAATAAATGTCCGGGTTGATGAGTTGATTTTCGCATGTTCCATTCCAGTTTTGCGTCCAGAAAGTGTTGTTTAAAATGTAGTTAATCAAGATGGGTGAGGCGGATGAGCCTCGGTGGGGGGCCTCGTTTTTTGACGCGAATTTTTCCAGATCCTTCGCAGATCCAATCAAGGCAGGGCGATCTCCTTCTTCTTAGGAGAGAGAGAGATTGATTGATTGATTGATTATCGTTTTATTTATAAATCTGGCGAGAGAGAGAGAGTTTATTCGTAATCCAACAGAAATTTTACATTTAATTTAGAGTGGTCAGAATACTATTGTTCGTCGGTAGGCAAGGCCCGGAGTGACGAACAAGAGCTGCTATCATCAGGTTAGCCATATAACCAAAAAAAAAAAAAGAGAAAATCTCCAACTATGTTTAAAGAAAAAAAAATACACGTTCTACGTCATACAAGAAAAAGCAGAAGACAGAAACAAACTTGAGTAAAATGAAAAATACAACTGCAACTAATTGAAGGATTCTTTGTACTTAGCTAATATACATATTCGCATGTTAAGATTGATTCACAAACCAAGCACCCGCACTCAATCAACCAGGAGTAAACGGAACTTTTGTATGCATCTCTGGACAAGGATTGCAGGGGGGGGGGGGGGGGGTCGAGTGGTACCGAGCAGAGATGACGGAAGAGCAGAGTTCAAACAGAAGAGAGGGACAAGGAAAGAATTCAATATGGGTTTGTGGGGGGGGGGGGGGGACGTGGAGAGGAGGTTTACTTGGCCAGGAATACGACACAAAGGACGGTGGTACAAGTAGTTAGTAGAAGAGAAGGGGAAAAGAACAGTTGCATAAAAAAGCCGACACGAGCCAGGAGACCCAAAGCATCAATCCGCCCGATACCAGACCCTAAAGGAAGAATACATCTGGACACAGACGACGGTTGCGGGGAGACAACAGGTTGATGCGGCGGGCGAGAACGTCGTAGACCAGATCTTCGCGAGGAATAGAGAGCTTGTAAGCCAGGTATGGGAGGAAAGCTCTGAAGATTCGATCTGACACTCATAGTGAGGGCTCGAGATAACGGACGCCTACTCCAGAATTGGCTGCTCGAGAGTCTTATGAAGTGTCGACCCTGTTTGTGAGCTATGAACCCCTCCTGACCTTTGACTTCCTCCCTTTCTTTAGTCGTGGATTCCTATTAGCGGATTGCTGATGGTTCAAAGGATGGACTCCCCACATTATATTGAAGTGAGTTCCCCTTCCAAGAAGTCATCTCTTTCCATCTTCTGAGGTCGTGAGACCATCTGTCAATCGCCAAATTTTCTTATAACGGCTCCACCAGGTTGACAGCTGAGGTTGGTAGCGGGAACCAATTTGTTTAAATCTGCTTTACTTCAAACTTCAGGCCAATTTTCATACTGAGGAACAGATTTTGTTTATAATAATTTTGCTTATAATTTGTTCACATGAGTAGGTACGAGTGAATCCATGAATTACATGAATGCAAATTAATTATGTATTAATTATTCATGGGGGCTCGCCATTTTGTTGGAAACCGACTCCCCTTTCACTCGATGAGAATTTTAAGGGCACTTTATGTAGCACTCAAAAATGCTTTAACTCACTATTCCATTATTTCGCCTAGTTATAGGAGGGTAAACAGAACAGTGATCCAGTCAGGAGGGTGATCTATACAGAAAATAATAAACCGTTGTGGAAAAATTTGCAGTTTTTCTTTTGTTTGTAAGCATGATATAAGTATAACACGATCATTAAATCCAGGGTTGGATTCAAAATGCCCTCAAACTGTATAAGCCGATTTTTTTTTTTTTTTTTTTGAAAACTGTGTTCTAACAATTTTGAAACCAGCCTTCAAAAATTCGCTCAAGTCACCTAAGCCATCCTTTATATAGGTAAATATCAACCTTACCTTGGGGAAGCGCTCCTTGTATAGCATGTTCATCATTACTATATCATTGTCCATTATAGGAGATCTGCTGGGACTACTGTGAAAAATATGAAAAACGCATGAAACAATGAAACTCACAAAATTGAAATGATCAACACTGGTAAAGACAACTGTACCCAATTGAATGAAAACAAATATGTTGAGGATTCTGACCTTAAACTTCTTGATCTAGGTCGATTGAATGGGCTCTTCCTCCCCTCATCTTCAGCACTCTCATTTGAAGAAAAATGGCGGATTAAAATGTGTAATTCATCATTAGTAGGAATGTTGGGAAGCTGATGAAGGCGCTCTTGGCTGGAGCACAATGACTGCAACAATTATAGACATTTATAGAAGGTGTATATTCTTGCACAAGCATGAAGCTTGATCGTCTGTTCATCACTAAATTCTCTATCACCTTCATTTGGTAAAATGCCTGATTCCTCAACGTAAAATTCTGACTGTAATCAGAAATTCAAGAAGATTCAATAGAAAAAAAATTTAAGGCCTCCAGGCGAATGCAACCCAACTAGAGCCCATGAATGATCTTTCCACCATGTTGTTATACCCAAGAGCTTCTTGTCTCAAAGTCCCGAATCCATCACAGTTGCGAAGGAAATGTTTTGTTGTCTCCATTCAATCCCCAATCACAAAGCAGTCTGGATTTTTGACGTTTGATACAAAATTCAGATGACCATTAAACGTTCTTTTGAGGCACCTATCAATTGCCATATTTTAGTTATTTTTCTATGTGTATTCAGGCGTATCATGAATGATCATAAACATGTGCATCTGTCAATATCCTGGAAAAGAAAAAGTTTGGAGTCTATTTCATACACAATCTGATGGCACAGTCGAAAACCACAAGTTAACACAAACTCCACTTTCAATGCAAGGCACTTTATTTAGTAGTCAGTAAAAAAGTGGTGACATCATGCCAAAGTTTCCGATGAGTCTTGAAATTGGGAGATTGGAGATGTTCACACATGAGCTCATATCAATCATATGAATTTAATACTATAGTACTGTCCACTTGATATTTCCTTCAGTAGCGTTATGGCTGACGAAACAGAGGACGCAACATTATGATGGGACTCGAACCAATAGCAGTAGTGGGTATCATAATGAACTTTCACCATTTTACAACTTCATAATTTTACATACCGGGTGTCCCCAAAAACGTCCCCCCCCCCCCCCCTGATAAAATCGTTATTATTGGGCTAAAAAAAAGGTGTTTTTTTCCAAACTTAATGAATTTTTGCAAGGATCTCAGAAATGACAAAATTGCGCAGCGCGCACTTGCGCAACCAACATCAACTTTGTTTTTTCAAATGAGAACCCCCATTTTTTATTTCAGATTCGGATTCTACGTCAAATTTCATGAACTTTCTACTTCGACAACTTTTTTTTGTTGCGAGGAACCTGTCCCCGGTAAGTGTACCCGGTATGAATCAGATGCATACACACTTGAGTGCACACTTAAGTGCAAAAACAGGACCACTGTACAGAGCTACCAAAGTATTAACCAAGACACATATATCCTTATCGCAATAGAAAATGAATGGGCAATGAATGCGAATGGAAAAAGCTGATAGCTTTGCAGACATCTTGGAAACTGGTCATACAGCAATAAACGACTTACAGATACATTTGAGCTCCCTGGAGTAGTTCCATATCCAGATGATGGTAATGAAGCAACAGACCACCGCCTACCATCACCTCGTCCATCATTATTTAGGTGGTTGTAAGGTCTGTAGACAAATTATTATTATTATTGGAGGATGTAAGAGTTAAGATATCAATCACTAAAATTGACTACATTTTTAACCTATTCAACATGGAGCCTTCCCGGATTGGGTCACTAATCAAGACTACTTACTACTCAAGAGTACCTAATTCATTCATTTCCTTGTAATTTTAAGGAAATGTATGAACTTACAGGGTCAATATAATGCGCTCGCTCGAGAACCGCCGTAAATGGGCAGACATCGCTTTCCTTTACAAGTTGGTGAACAGACCTATCGACTTCCCCTCGCTCCTTTCACAAATCAATTTTTCAGTCCCCCAGTTCCATTCTTGCTCGGCTTCATTATTCCATATTCCCTTCAGCTCAACAAATTATCTTTCCAGAATCTTCCAGAATCCCCCGTGAAGTAAATGCGATGCTGCAGATCCATCCCGACCTTGATTTCTTCTCCTCTCCCTTATACCGAACCAAAACATTTTCTTTAATCGCCACTCAAAGCCTTCCTTAGTTTCAATAGTAATTTCAGCGGTAATTGTCGTTTTTTTCTTCATAATTCTTTTACATGTATACTTAATCATTCTGTTCAATAATTCATACCTAATTCTGTTAGTATGTATACTTTATATTCTATTATTAAAGAAATTGTAATTGGGCTTGCCCGTATTTATGACAAATAAACAAAACGTGAGTGCAAGGGAACTGCATCTAACATAATTTCAAATTTAGGGAAGTGAAAAATCCCTTTTCAGATTGGTTTAAAACTGAGTACATCTTTCAAAAGACCTGTCAATGGAACTACAAAGAGAAATTACGGAGAGCTTGAGAGAGAGAAAGCGATTAATTTCAGTTGAAGACGAGTACATTGAAATAGATGATCAGGGACAGGTCATCCCTGAAAAAAAGGCATGCTTCTTAGTTGAAGCTGCTTCAAAACCATGAGGAGATCCAAGAACATCCCGCTCATGCATCCTACAACATTGTGGAGGACGAAATCATAATGGCATTGTTAACCATAAATTTGTCATTTCTCAGCCATGTGTACAACATTTGAATCAACAATTTATCTTCATACTAATCAATACATTAATTTGCACAGACATGAATTCAGAAAGGTAAATTAAGAAATGTAATCTAGACTTTAGAAGACTCCTAGATGTAGACTCGTTGAGATCATTCCAATTGATAACATTTCACACATATTTGACAAGACACAGGTTTCAATTTTATTTATACACAATTACATTGAACAAGTACATTACCTTTTGAGCGGAGCAAATGGGAAATGCTGACTAGGTGACATGCGAGGGCTCTCAAGGGGGCTTCCAGCTGAAATATGATGGTTAGTAAAATCAGATGAAACCTTCAAGTACAAAACGGAGAAGTCCCATTGTTGAGGATTGCGTTAATTGTGGAGGCGACCGAGGGGAGGGGGGCATGGATTGGATTTGACACCAAATGACAGAAATTGTCAAAAAGATCAATTTTCCATCATTACACGAGGTGTTACCTCATATGTTGTTATTTCTTATCGATGAAAAATTTCTAGGAAAACCATTTGAATATGTTAGCCTTGAGCAGACCTCAAATATGTCATTGGTGTGAGCTACAATCAAGAATTGGGGCAGTGAGTCATTAAGCAGCACATTTAGGCATCAGTGCATTATGTCCTCGTGGTCCTCATTATGTCCTCTTGCCTTTCAGGTTGTGACAGCTGATGTGCTAAGTACCCTTTAGACTAACTTCCCCTAATTGAGGTGATAGTTATCATATTCATTTGGCCAGTAAAACTGAGGCGACAAAAACAAGTCGAGCAACTTTGCCAATTAGATGGCAAAATATCAATTATTTCTTTGACTAAACTCATTTTTTAGTAGAAATATCACTTTTCTGTGCATTGGAGATGAAAATTCCTGGAAAAAAGACACGAGTCGACCAGCGGTATGATCCAACTGAAAATGCTCATACCTGATAATGGTGATTGGCATCTTGGAAGCGTGGGTGATGTATTGGCAATTAGACTTTTCCTTTGTAGCATTCGGTTACATCTTCGACCAGAATTCAGATCACGCTAAAAACATACGAACAAGAATTAGATAGTATGAAATAGTAAGAGTCTCAACGCCCAAATTAAGATGTCTATAGTATCACAGTTTTTGTCATTAGGTACAGGTTTTTTTTTTTTTTTTTTTTTTTTTTTTTCGAGTCTCAAATGGATATTAGATATTTTCACTAACTACACCTATATATTAAATGCGTTCAGGGTTTTTTTTTGTAGTAATTAGATGAAAATTTTAAATACATAAAATATATGAAGAATCCAATGTTGAAAACATGACACTCCTCATTTTGAACCAGTTATTGAATATTCTGGTAGAATTATAAATGGTACTAAACACGCACCACTAAATAAGTCATATTTTAGTAGTGTGCAACACTGAATTCAAGTCTCTACTTCAGATTACCGACCATGAAATCTTGATGGTCATTTGCAAGAAACTAGAAGCTGAGAAACCTAGCAGCTTTGAGTGTGTCTCAGGAAAGATTCAGAGAACCACAGGTAAATGAATGCTTTGAAATTAATACTCTTGAACTTATTACAATAAACCATTTGGTATACAAAGAGGATGGTGGAACCAATAAAAGATTACGAAGTATAATCTGATAATATCTTACCATACAACTTGACAACGAAGGAGCTGACTGACCAAGGGCTGAGTTCCTCATGTACATCAAGTTTGAAATATCTGGAAATTAGAACAAAGTAATTATTTATCCAGACAAGACCTTCTGCACAAGAAAATATTGAAACAATGAACACCTAGTATATCGGAAAAAGGAATACCCAAAGTCATACATTGTATTATGAAGTTTGGAAATTGGATCAGAATTTCAAATATCTCAATAGTGGTGCCATAACCAGTATGACATATTTACCCATGCCTCAAAACCTGGGTAGTTTCAAGGAGCATGAGCTTGGGTGGTTTCAATAATTCAATTGAATATGGAAAACCTTCATCAGGATTTTTGAATAATCCTGCAGCCCGCCAAAAAGTAGACCAACAACAGATGGACGAGTATTGGATATTGCAAGCATAGGTTCCTACCTAAGAGAATAAAGAACTGCCCCTTTGCCAGTCTGAAAAAGCCAATATGTTGCTGTATAATATTATGGTAGTCAGTTTTTACGCAATCAAATTGGACAAAAGAAAAGATTAATTGGTTGTGAACGATTGAAACATCACATGGCAAATTCTGCTCAGACTATAGAATGATAATGGATTATTGACAATGAGAATGATTCTTGAAGGTTTTCAGATGTGGGCTCGTTAGGTGGCGGAGATCGAAAGTCGTCAACATGAGGGTGAATCATGCGACAGCCTGTCGGATCAATGTTCATACTGCCCAGCTGATTCGAACAGCTCATGGTTTTCAGATATCGAGTTAATCAAGTAATAATAATTACTAATAATTATTATTAATCGTTAATAAAAATTATCAAGGGTGATCTGCACAAAAAAGATAATAAGCCGTAGTGTCAAGGATTTGTAGAGTTTTCTAGTTTGATACAGGCACAAGTCAGCTCTTCGAATTTCATGACGCATGATTGAATTTGAGTATAACATATTTTGTATGGGAAAGGTAAGATTGTATCTGGTGAACCCCTAGGTAAGCCTGCCTTTAGCTCACCGCTTGATGCGATTGTTCCCAGCTTTCTGCACATTACATTAGTGCCACAAATTTCCTACCAGTCTCCAAAGAAAATAAAGCATTGGATACATAATAGGGACCTGACATTCTGACATTTTCCTTTAGGTCTGTCCCTACCTCTAGGAAACGTCTTGGATCCTGAAACCATATTGAGAGGATCATAGCAGATCCAGCATCAAGAGAGTATGAATTCCTACTCTGGGCCAGTTTCACCTCCTCCCAAATAACTCACTTTTGTCAACTATCAACTAGCTCCAGGACTATATTTATTGGTACGATTTGAATGAAACATGGGATTTATACCAAAGGTTGACTAAGTCATGACATGGCCTCGATGTCGCATATTCCAGTGCCACTACACCTGGAGCCATAACTAGATTTTAACAAATTGTACATGTAGGTACGATTCTATATACATTTGATTTCCATTCCAGGCGACATATCTGTGTGCTAAAAATCCCTAATATGGCAAACTGTTGGCAACTGTAAACGGTAGGATTAGTTTAAAGACGGGTAATTTTGGAAACCCATTGGTGGCTCAAATGAGAGTTTTAGGGTTTAAAATAGTCACTCTTTTGGAGATACGAAAGGAAACTACACAAAGAATGGACCTAGACTTGAGATTTGGTGTGCATACTCATAGGACCCTTAGAAAATGGTATACAGCTCTAGGGAATGGCACAATATTATTCTAATAACAGCTGAATTTTGATCTTGAATACTTAGGGACTTGAATTTCCTAGATCCACCTTGTATACCCACACAGGACATTGTTGGCGCCAGACTGAAACATAGGTACGTGTTTGGTATTTGGAGTGTGACTCACACTCATTTTTTATAGAACCGTCAATATTATTCATTCAAAACTGTTAAAGGCTTCCCCATATTACATTGAAAGGCACTCGTGTGGCAAAAATACCTTTCTTAAAACTACTATCGAATATTACTAGTGCATCGTTCTTCCTCAATGTTAGGTGGGAAGCTAAGTATTATCCTAGACATAAGTATTAATCCTATACGGTCAGTCTTTCTCGACAGTTCATTATCTGTTGATAGTGGCCTTTAAGTGACATTTTCATTGAAGCGATCGAACCGGAAAGCGGATGTTACTTGCGAAGTATATGACCCTAAACATACAAATATCCATTAAATGAAGCATGTCACAAATCTAGTTGCATGTCCGAAGTTGCCACTTGGCTAGGAAAAATATGCAGCACATTTACCAATACAATCAGAACGAACATAACTGAAAACAGACCTGATTTACAAGCAGTTTTCTGCGGCCTATCTTCAGAATCGGAAAATCGTCTATTCCCAGACTCATCCACAGATTTATTCCAATTCTCTTCTGCACCCAAGCCTACGCCCGTTCGCAGTGAGAGACCAGGAAGCCTTGATCCAGGTCGAGATGGCCTGTTTCTACTATATTCCATTTCGAATGCGTTAATACTCACTCAACACGCCTAACTACAAGAAATAATCACCATCAAGCATGATCATTGCCAATGACACACACGAAATCCGAGCCATTACCACGGAGTTTGAAACGAAAACATTATTGTATGAACGATATCGAGCTAAATAGTGCATAATAATTTCGTTGGGAGCGATCCAAGAAGTCGATTAGATCGCGCGATTCATAATGATTTGAAGCCCATTTCATCGTGCATCCGTTCGTAGTCGTCGACGACGAATTAATTCATGGTACGAGCAGTGGGCACTTATATTGATAGGTAGGTACTAATCATAACTAGAATAAGATCATGGAAGGGCAAAAGTGATTTTGAAGAGTCTTCTGTCAACATTATTCCTCTACCGTTTGTCATGGATACTACAACGTGGATTTCAACTTTGAATGGACAACGGTTACGGCTTGACAGTTGAAGTTGGGTTCGCTACACTAGTGATCACTTGAGGGCAGGAAATCAAGGTTGCGTTGGGAAATAAGGGTTGCTTCCTTCATACCCAGATGTAGTGTTGAACGGGAATCCGCCGTTCAAAGAACTGAAAGCACATTTTGCTGATTTATGACTCCACCGTTTTCATCTTCTTCTCTTGTTCTTCTCTTTCCTTCTGGTTTCTCTCCAGCACATCTCTTCTTTGAGTAAATTTTGTGTTTCTTACCAGTTAAAAAAAAAAAAAATCTGTGATGTCAGTTTTTCTTTGATAATCAAGTAAATTTTATTTCAATTGTATTTTGACGGCCATTTGTACATGGCGCTAGGGGGGGGGGGGGGCTTGGTCCTATGCTGTGTGAACACAATAAATAAATAAATTTTCGGTACGTAGATTCAGAACATCGAATTAAAAAAAAAAAAAAAATCCGTACGCCGTCCGCGGCACTTTATCCAGTTAGCATTTTGCTAAAATTACAATTTTTTTTTTTTTACAGGTTTGGACCAACCCCACAATGATCCTCGAAACTTTTCATAACCCTAGGTCAAGGGGAAGTGGTTCAAAAAGAATTTTGAAATTTGGAAAATTTCATAACTCGAAAAAATCAAATGGAACAGTATAGTTTTTAGTTCACATTTAGATAGAGTTTATTTTTTAGAATTTTTTAACACCAACCGAAGCCAGCCGTTCGTTCACAATAGGTAGGTACTATATTCCAGGGCTTCACAGTTTGTAGCGCCTATCAGCGAACAAAGAGGGCCTCCTGGTTTCTAATATTAGTTGAATGAACTAAGCGTACTCTTCAAGGAGTGCTAGGGTCATTGGACGATTCAATAGACAGGGCCCCCCCACCGTATGGCGAGTACTCTTTTCCTGGTTGGGAGTTTCCTCAAAAATAAGAAGATCGCCCATGACTGAAAAGATCAAAGAACCCAGCAGATCAGTAAGTTTTGAAGGAACAACGCAACAAGTAGTGAGGCTGGCAAAAACACTTCATAGGACCGTCAGTGGGACTTCAACTTGTGTTTCTCTAGGTTCAAAAGTACTTACCGAAATCTTCTCTCTCCATTGTATAACACGAAATCTTCTTTCTTCTCTGTATTGCTGGTTTGCACGTGACGTCACAGCTGAGTTTCCCCCGGGTGTCGGCCATCTTATGTCATATACATCCTTGTATCAACCCACTCCACTGTTACTGGAATTTGCCTTCTTGCATGCGGTTTACACCAGTGAAGTTGATTGTTTTCGGTCTGAGACTTCTCAATAAAGTTCCCTATTTGTAATAATGACAGATATCTAATCATTTGCAGCTCAAGTTATTCGGGAGGCGAACGTGTTCGATTATTTGGTCTGCCAAATAATATATTGTACCAATGTCCTAAAACCGAAGAACTTTCCACTCAAAGAAGAATGTTGTGGTTGTCCCGTATTAGTCCCAAGTGGGAAAAAAATACAGTGAGCAACGGTACCGTCAAAGTGTGCCACCGACATTTCATCAGCGGTAAGTAACATCATTTACATTCCACTAGTAGACGGTACCTATCTGTAAGTTGTGGTAGGTACGCCGTACCTATCTAAGTAAGTACTTTCATTTCACATAGTTAGTACGACGGAGGTACATACCAATCATGTACCTTAGGACCACGTGCCTTAGGTTTTGTAAACAAAAGTACTGCTAAGCATTAATCAATGAAATGGTATTGTACCCAATCCCATGGTATTGTGTTGTTTTTCTGCAATCACTTGTGTGCAACTAGCAAAACCCCAAGCCCTCATCCCTTCATGTAGATGAAGTTCGGTGGCCGTAAGTATATATTAGGTACAAATAGAAAGTCGGGGTTCAGCCAAAAAGTAGGCGAGGAATCACATAATATCTATTTGTACCTAATATATACTTACGGCCACCGAACTTCATCTACATCAATTTACTTCATCAACAACATTTCTGGTCGCAACTGGTTTGATTAAAGTGAACCCTTACCTACTTTTTGGCTGAACCCCGACTGTCTTCATATAAAATCAACTGTGCAGCCGACTAACTCTACCTACCGAAAGTACTCCCTTTGAAAGGAGATATGGACTGCCGTTGAAAACCCCATTTGGAATCGGTCCACTCTAAGGGGGGGGGGGGGGCCAAATTCCTCATAAATTCCCAAAATGGAACATTTTGACAAGTGACACCTCATTTTAAAGGTTTATTTATTCTGAACACGATGGTGGAATCATAATTGCGATATCTCATCCCGTTCACAAACTGGAGCACTTTGAAGATGAAGAAACGTGGTTGAATCTTGATATATTCTTCATGGTTATTCTGCTCTAATCTGATGAGGGAATGCGATATCGCAATTCTGAATTCACCGTCGTGCTTAGAGTTGAAATATCGAAAAGCTTGGACGGGGGGGAGGGGGGTTCACTCAAAAAATGAAAGTCTGACAAGTGACACCTCATTTTAAAGCTTTTTACACGCTGAATACGATCGTGAAGTCGGAATAATTCCAATTATTGCGATATCGCAATTCTCACTTCTCCGTCGTGATCAGCGTTGTATCGTCCATAAGCTGATGGGGGTTTTGTGGATTGTTCGGGGGGAGGTCCACCCATAAATTCCAAAAATGAAACGGTCTGTCAAGTGACATCTCATTTTTAAGGTTTTTACGCGCTGAATAAGATGGGAAAGTTAGAATTGCTATATCTTATTCCGCTCTCAAACTGGAGCACTTTGAAGATGAAGAAACGTGGTTGATACTTGAGATGTTCTTCATGGACACCATGTTCTTTAATGAAAACGTTTTACATAAAACCAATTATTTCTTAGAAAATTCGCTCTTATAGTCATGCTACACGACTGGGGATTTTCAGAACCTGATCACTGTTGTGAAGGATGCCAAATATTTTCAGAACACATACCTCATTTTTAACTACCTACCTACTTCGTTTTCAGTCAGAGGGAGTCAGTGAAACATGAAATTGTAAGTGCAGGTATGTACCTACTTACCTACCTTTCCAAAGGCGATAACCTTCCCCATCAGGTGTGGATCTTGTGGACATGAATTTGATGTGCCCACTTGTCAAAAAGTTGTGAGCGTCCAGGGACTTTTGACTCTTCAGTTGTTTCAACGTGTAAAAATCAGTTTATAAAACTAAAAAATCCACAACGTCTTCACGACTAACATATATTTAATATATAGTTATATTCATATATATGTTTATGTATGTGTCACTCCAGACGATAACTCTGAATAGAATTGCGATAAAAAGTTCAAATTTGCACAAAAAATCTGTCTTGCCAATTGAAAGGCTAAGTTCGTAGAATCGGGCCACTCCAAGGGGTGTTTAGGGGGGGGGGGGAATTCTTTATGAATTCCCAAAATGAAACATTCTGACAAGTGACACCTGATTTTAAAGGTTTTTACACACTGAATACGATCGTGAAGTCAGAATTGCGATACATCATTTCGTTCTCAAACTTGAGTACCACGTTGAAGATGAAGAATACGTTCTTCATGGTAAGTCTGCTCTAATCTGATGACGTAATGCGACATCGCAATTCTGACTTCACCGTCGTGTTCAGCGTTGAAATGTCCAAAAGCTGAGCGGGGTTTTGGGGAGTTTTGGGAAGGGGGGAGGGGAGGTTCACCCATCAATTTCAAAAATGAAACGGTCTGTCAAGTGACACCTCATTTTAAAGGGTTTTTTTTACGCTCAATACGATGGGAAAATCAGAATTGCTATATCTTATTCCGCTCTCAAACTGGAGCACTTTGAAGATGAAGAAAAGTGGTTGATACTTCATGGACATCATGTTCTTTAATAGAGACATTTTACATAAAACCAATTATTTCTTCGATAATTTGCTCTTATAGTCAAGATTTACGACTGTGGATTTTTTTTTTTTTTAGTTGGTCGGCCATGAGCCAACCCAACATTGTTGGAGAATGTTGCTCATTGGTGAGTTTTCCTACATCCTTCGTTAAAAAAAATTTAAAAATAATCTTACCTACCCTCTAGTATTATTCACATTAGTTATATTGTTGTTTTTTTGTGCTTTCCATTACCTACAATGGACAGTTTTGTTTGCATCACTCCCTATTCACCTCTTTCTTATTCACCACAACTCTTTGTGTAGTCCTGAGTTATCACTTATATATTTGTTTTTGGGCTATCCCGTAATTTCTGTAAAGTAAAAAATAAAATTAACCTCTCAACCTGAATGCCACTTTGGGGCACTCGGAAGATGAATGAGTCCTGCATACTCCCGAGAGTTTCATTAGTTCCAGGAAGATGTCTGACTCAAAGCATCTCCCTTGGCATCCCATGAGAGAAACTACATTATGAACACGCCAAGTGTTTGTGTTACTTCAATTCAGGCTACTAGAAGTCATTGAATTATTCATTAAAATTCCTTTCTACAGAGTTTCTAATTATAATATAGTTGAAGAGGAGTTCATTTGTCAAGGGTGCAGTATTATAACTGCCAATAATTTATTGATACATTATTACATTAATTAAAGGTACAAATGAATGTTACTAAAGTTTACTAAATTCATTGTATTTCTTCAATACCGGTATGATAACAAAATGGAGTGAAAACTTTTAATCTACTGAATAAATGCAATTAGAAAACGAATGTTCAGCAAATTCATCATTTCGGTAGCTCAAATGGAAATAGTATTCAACAAAGTAACAATCAACAATATAACGTAATAACAGGAGCAACCTGTTAACACAATCAAATCAGGTACGAATAATAAAAGTCCAAGTGAAAATACTTGATTGCACCAGTAGCTATCCACTGACATAGAACAATCGACAAATAAATACACAAGTATGGCACATTCAAACTTGGTATTGCACATTCAACGAATAATCACATTCAATAGTTATCACTTAACAGGAATGAATTGCCAAGGCCTAGTGTTATAATGAGCTCATGGCCATAATGGCACAACCTCCTTTGACGCTTGTCATAAATGTTATTGATATAATGTAGCCAGCAACCCTATTTACTGAGCAAAAATGGTGTATTTTTCAATTTAAAACAATAGATGAAAAAATATGATATAGTTGTTACAAAGAGCAAGCCGATCTTCTGTGGATTCTCAGATCCTCCAACTACTCCCATCATGTTTCCTCCACCCGCCTATCTCATTACCTTGAACAGTTCATCAGTTTTAGTCAGTTCCCCGCTTGTCTTGATCGAGAGAAGCGATAGAGCAACCAGACATGAAATATGTCGAGAACCTTGAGTAAGTGACACTGTAAGTGGCCTGTTCAATAAACTGCATGATTCGCTAACGAGTAAGTTTCAGTAACAGCAGGGAAATATTTTGTTTTCAGAATTGGACATAGGCCTGACTCATCCTGAGTTCATCGAAAATATAGAATAATCAGAGGCTCCCATACAAGGAAGAGCACCTTGTAGATTATTTAGATCTTATCAAAATCAAGAGCCTATGGAAGTTGTAATGAGAAACAATGTGGGACATAAGAATTGAATAACTCGCGACGAAATCGTGGAAACCCATGTTAAGAAAAACAAGAGAGATCAATAGTCTATTTCCACTGAAATATGAGTAATGGCATGCTCCTGCTCCCGTTTTCAGGGGCGACCAGGTCGGGCGGTCGGGACGGATTTCCTCACGATTTCGGGTGGAAAAGGGGGCGTGGACTAGGCCCCCACCGCTTCACCCTGAAAACTGGACGTGAAAGGCCTTGCCGGGGGAACGACCCTGCTTCATCCGTCTTCACGCAGTTTATGTTTTGTGCGTGTTTGGTGCTATTAGCAATGGAAGTGGCTAATAATGAGAAGGAAATTGTGATAGAGGTACTGGAAGTGTACAAGTCATGCAGAATCTTGTGGGACACTTCCCAGGCCCTTTATCACAATAAAGATGCCCGAAATCAGGCTTTTGCCATGTTATTGGAGATCGTTGCTGTCCAACACACTTAAAAATCTAACGTGACTGAACTTAGGCCTTTGCAAGTACAGCTGTTTAGCCCATGTTTTCTTCTTTTTCCTCGGTTTTTCGCACAGGGCCAACACAGTAAGGGGCCATTTGAATATAAACAAGCGGTTTGACACACCCTTGGAGGGACAGACACACATTGAATGAGCTCGGCACCTACTGTTGCCGTCGACGGACCAGGTCGGGCGCAACGCCCTGCCGGACAGGGAGATCGGGACCTGGAACGGGGCAGGGAGAACGGGTCGGGTCGTGAAAGGGGGGCTTAACAGTGCACTCATATTTCAGTGGGAATAGACGATTTTTCAAATAAGTACTCTTGTTTTTCTTAATGTGGGACATGATCGTAATTTTATTTCTTTTTGGGTATCAGACTTCTTCCATCAGAATCGTTCGACAGGCCCCACTACCCATCCTACATATCATAGACATCCTATAAATAGACTATATTATAGTGCTTGATGTGTGGGTGTTGACCTTAGGGTTTAATATAAAAATTATTATTTAGTACAGCAGAAGTTCAATATTTAATTTATCTTTTTAAGCTCAATAAAGGTAAAGCCAATATCAAAGTCAACCTTGAAAAAATCATGGAGTTCGCTAAGACGGCTTAGGGAGACTTGAAGGGAAGAGAGACCAGAAATGGTTTATGCAAGAGCGTGCCTAACGCCAACACAGGACCACTAACGGTTAGACACCATTCTTAGTGAAAAAGCAAAATGTGTTTACGAAAAAGAACCATTTTCGGGCCAGCGATGGCCTGGCTTAATCGTTTTAGAAGTAAGGTTTGGGATTAGTTTTAACTTGAACGGAAGAAAAATGATCTAATGATACGTTAGCCGTGGACTCTTTTCTGGATGTTGACAATTCAAAAATTACTCCCTCGTTATTAGCAGTGGCGGCTCCGGCCAGGATGGGGTGGGTAGGCGATGAGTTGAAAGTACATATCCCTGGATTGTCTAATATAAAAATAAGTAACCCATTTGTTTATAGTATAGGTATAGTGTCAGCCTAAGGCCTCTTTTCGATAGGCAGAGGGAAAGAATATGATTCCAGCAGCTCTTGGCAAGTTTCCTCAACGCATTCCTAAAACTGATATTCTGAAACTGACGAAAAGAAAACCAGTAGGTACCAAGGACTTGAGCGCACAAACCACTGATGACTAGAATACGAAGACTTGGAGAATAAACAGGTGCAAGTTTGTCCTTTATTCTTTTCAATACTTCTTAGCTCTAAATCTGGCGTAGGTCGGCCTCTCTGAAGAATTACCCGTTTATCAGCTGCAAGAAGCGTTGGAAAGGAATAACGAACGAAGCGACAAAATTCCATCTACCTACATAATGCAAAACACTTGATAAAATAAAAATGAAAACGTAATTAAACAAGCAAAAAAAAATTCAGGAGCACAAGACGACCGGACAGCTGACAAGCAAGAGTGCAGGAGGACAAGGGCAACACAAAACCTATCAACAACCTTTGAAAACAGCTGGAGATGTCCGCGCCATCTTCGATTGCAGAAAACAAAGAAAATCTCTGGTCAGGCGGTGAGTGAGTGTTCCGACCCCAAATCGCCTACCCTTTCACCCAATTACCCAGAGGATTACCCTCCTCCTGTTTCACAAACCCCATTTCAAGGTCAAGCACGGAGGGGTGATGGGGGTGTCACCTGTCGTCCCCTTCCCTCCGCCACATCCCTCTATGCCAATTGGCAGTTCTGACGGGCTCGTTTGATTTCTCTTCACACCCATCGCCTTGAGAGTTGCGCCAAGTCTTACTTAGTTGGAATTCTAGCTTTTCCAAGCACAATAATTGTGGACAAAAATAGGAATTCATTCTGGAGGGGAAAATAAACCTACGAAAATCAGCATTTTCTCCGTTATTACGTATGTATTTCTTCAGCGTCCCATAGTTTGTAAGTATTTTCATTATACAGACATATACTACTTAAAATAGTGAAGTTACTCTTTTTGTTCTCTTACTCCTGATAATCCGGAATTAATCGATATTCCGGCGTTCTTATGGTTCCATATATGTCAGATTATCAAGATTTTACTATACCATGAAAACTTAGAACCCCTACCTTACCAGCGGAACAGCCACGCTAAGGCCATAGGGGGATAAGGGTTACATCATGACCCTACCTACACCTTCTACTTACCACACCAGGGTCATTGAGTGTGACATTCTTCCTCCGGGAAGTATGTATGTCATTCTGTTGGGGACAAACAATAAACACAATGCAAAGGAAGAATTATTCCTGTTCGATGTGCCCACCTTATCAGATGAAGAATAGTATCATCTCATTGAGTGATGAGGATTTGGGGCACCTGACCAAACGCTATTCTGGTTCATCCGGATACGTATAATATACAAAGGTATCACAAAAGATCTGACCGACTAAGTAAGCTAACAGTATGGTTGTGCCCACCCATCCTTAGTATCCTTGAAACACGCATGATTTATATGGTTCGGAGTATTTCTTCTTTTTTAGAAAAAGCACTAATTCTGCTTCTCCATGCTATTGACAACAAAAACTTTAATTTTTCCCACAAATTCTGTTTTCTACTTCCTTGAGTGTATTCCTGGTTCCTGTTGCTGTCACTCCCTCTATTTTGCTATAGGTATAAGTAATTGGATATTGAGCGAGAGTTTGATGAAGAGAAGGAGGCCTAAAAATGCCACAGATTTCTCCATTTACTGACAGATTAGATTGAATACATTATTTTGGTCAAATCTATATTGTAACATGGAACTTGGGCTCTTTGAGACAGGAAGAGTAAAAATGTGATAAATTTGGAATTTTTCATTGTTGCTGGTAAACAGAAGGGGCTGGCATTAAACATGGCTTTTTCTGTAAACATGGCATTTTCCAAATGTCCCAATAGTCGGGGACACATGATCATCTAGCAATCAACAATAAATCCTACATCTATTCTCATTCAACTGCGTTTTCACAGCTATTGAGTACGGGACGCACACAAATAACATAAATAATAGAATAGGCTACTGGTCGCCATTGGATATAAAATTCTTATACAAAATAAAAAGAATGAAAATAAAAACTCATTATATGACAATAACATAAATACTAAAACATACATATCATCCCATCACCATATTGTAGCCAGACCGCACCACCATTCTCTTGCAATACTGAAACAAGGTAAGAACCAAATAATCATACTATACATGCAAAACTATGCTGTATTCAGGCTCTACTCAGGCATCTCAAGCCCCACTCCTACCCATATTGACAATGGATCATCAACCCCTCATCATTCAGTTTGGGGCGACCCCAAAGGTAAGAACCAAATAATGGTGGTTTTATGCTGAATGCGCTGGACACCCATTAGATTTCATTTTACGATAATTCACCTTGGTACTGACTTCCATCACGGCATAAATTGATAATCACGAAGAAGACGATGTAGACGCTCTGATAACCCACCGTCAGTTAGCCCTCAGGTGCCTACTCCTTAATCAACAAGAACCACTAGGTAGCATATTGAGGATCTCAATATGGCCTTATCATGGATGACCAATGATTATGAAATTCTGTAAAAATCTCGACAAGAACTTTTTCAAAACACCGTTTGAACCACCTCAGGGCCAATTACCGGTACGACTACGACAGGGATTGGGTTTTCCATCCCAATATGTCATGGAAAACAATAACCCAAATTTCATAACCCAAATATGATCAACAATTTGATGGTTTGGATACAGTAACGCCTTTATAAATGTATTATTCATTTTTAGTGCAAAAGATCCTCAGGATCTTGTGTGCACACACTGGAGCTGTTATCTGCTGAGTCACAAATACTCAATTTCATAGTGAAATACTAGGTCTTAGGAAAAAAGGCGTCTGTGAACAACTCGAAAAAATTAATTGTTCCATAGAACATTATAATAGGAATATTAAAACAATGGGAATCAATGAGGCTTTGGGAGTTACAATTATCTTAACTTCCAAAGCTCTATAGTTCAAATAGACTGGAAATGGGATCTGAACCATTTTCCACTGTCCATTATAGGTTAAAAAAAAAACTCTTACACTCATTTTGCAGCTTCAGGAGGACAATCGGGCTGACTTGATGGGTGCGCTGCTCGAAATGCAGGGTGATTTTCAAGTTCCCGGTCGACTCTTAATATAATTGGATACGGTCTAAGATCAACTTGAAACCTATGAAAAAATAGCAGAAATGTTAGCCTAATAATTCTCGAGAAGTAACCATTAAGGCGTTATTTGTAACTTACTCAAATTCACCTCATTCAAAAAAACTTGCAATCTCTTAACTGCAAGTCTTGAGCTTGCAGGATGTGTACATTATTCATAATAAACGAAGTTCATCATCATCAAATCAATTTTGTGTCAAATTTCCTCTCCTCTGGCCCTAAAAAGCTGCTTGTGTGATACGAGTATTTTCAATGAACAACGTTCCTCGGGTGTGGAGGCCAATAGATTGGCCTCAGGCATCACAACAAAAAAACGGTTTGTGACCATTTTTGCTGATGCACTCTGGCGGGGGGTTGTTTGTCCAGCGATGATGAAGTTTCAGTTAATATGCCTAGACGGTTAAATCTAATTTCATCCAAGACCACTGAAACATACTGCGTGTGGACGAATGTGAAAGTGGTTTAATCAAAAGTATGAAATTCAAGTCGGATTAACTTCTGGGGTCCTATATGGTCATATACGAATTGAAATGTCTACTTGTGAATACTATGACCAGAGAATAGCATGTAATAGTTTCACAATTGACTTAAGAGACGGACAATCGGTAGATCGGGAGATTTTGGCGCCACTCGGCAACTGTCGCGGATTCCAAGGTCACTGGAACGGCAATCAACTAGCCTTTTTCCAGTTCTACAGGGAATATTCGCGGATAATAGGTATTTCGTAAAACAGAAAGAAAACCGACCAGTTCTGGTGTTTTTGATTAGCAGGCTGTACTCACCGAAGATTGATGAAACCACTTGCCCAATTTCAGTCAGAAATGACGAGAAAACACCACTATTTTGTGAAAAGAACACAGAGAGAAAACAAACACGGCCTATGCTATCGGGTCCAGCTCTAGCACCTGAAAACTAGAACCCCCAAAAGCAACTTCGTTGTAAAAACTGACCCGCCAAAAACTCCTCAGCCTTATATCCATTTTGCCCGCCAGCCACGTATATAGGATGCTCGGTGCTTCTCACCTCGCTGTTGAATGTGCATATAGAAATCTGATCCTCCAACCACCGCCTTCATGTTTTCCTGTTCCCTGTCTTCTTCCCACAACCCCCCTTTCACCCTCAGTTTCACCGAATATATTTCCTCTGTTGCACCTGCAGGGAGCTTTTCGCTTCATTCAATGCTGTTGGCGAGAGCTTTTCGCCAGATGAACAAGCCTGAATTGGAGCATAACTTCACTGTAGTTGTACCACCACTGATTACTTGTGACCAGTAATACTTACATAATTCTTAGACGCCTTGCTTTTGCGATATCAGCCAGTCTGAAACGGCTCACTACTTTACTGTTGTACCACCACTAAGTAATCATCGTCACCGCTACTACATGTACCATCTAATTGTCAGAAGCCTTACAAAAAGCTTCCGCTAGATCACTCATGATTAAGTCATGAAAAAACATATGGTTTTAACGAAAATACACGTTTCAATAACTAGGGGGGTTTACCAATTACCTTCGAGCATTAAAAACTTGTGGTACTAAGCAACAGTCTGCAAGCGTTATGTCATCTCCAACACAATACTTCCCAGCCGTGGAAGACAATAACTTTTCGACAGCTGAAAATAACATGAACAAAATGTATGGCTGAGCTTTTGAAATGAAACAAAGATATTTTGCAGAGAACAAGGTAAGAGGTTGAGCATAAACATCGGCTGAAGAATATCGAGTTGTAACACTTTAGAATACACTCATGTCTTGTCACTGGAACATTGTTCCTCTTTAACCTACGTAAAATTTCATGCCTACTGAATGAATGGTTATTCCTCCCAACTATTAATTTATACTCAATCGTGTTTACTCTGCTCATGTAATAATTGAAACAAACTTCAGTAACTTGACTTATTACAATGTAAAAGCTAGATTAAGACCAACATTATTTTGAAAATGTTAGCACAAAATCAATATGTAAGCAATTCTAAACCTGTATAAGGGAATTCTGCGAGACGTGTCCAGAAAGTAAGTGCAAAGGAAAAATCTCCGCATGAGATTTTAAATGAGTTACGAACCGTTTATGGTGAAGACCATATGAATCAGTGTGTATAAGTGGTGTAGGGAGTTTAAAAACGACGTACGAATGTACATAACGATCTGAGGAGTGGGGAGACCGTCGATTTTGACTGACCGCATTGTGAAAAAAACTCTGCAAATTCTTGCATCAATGGTTTATTATCTTCTTTGTGCAGATTGCCCTTCTGTGTAGATCACCAAATGGTAGACAGATTATTATTATTTAAAATAATAAGTAAGTAATAATAGTAAGTACCGTCAACGGGGGAGACTTGGGATTTGAGGGTAGACTTGAGACTTCACGGAAAAATTTATCAGTTGCGCAGCCAGGAGCGCAAATTTCGACTTAGTGACTTCGTTCTCTCGAAAACTCCATGGGGGTACTTTTCCGATGTAAGTTATAGTAGTTATCACTTTGAAGCGCGCCAATGTCCCTCCGCCCAACAGCTTGTTGTTATCAGTTGTTTTCGGATCTCCACATAAAGCTGCCAAACTTTCATCTGTGCAAGGGGTGTTGATCATCTGCTGAAAGTTTTTACTTTTTATGCGTACTATACATTACTCTGTGAGAGTATCCTGAGAATTTGAAGTTATTTCTTTCAGCCTGTTGATTGTCATCAGCAGGTTTGTTCAAGGGGGAGAGTTGGGACTTGACATTTTATGATCTCTTTTTGGAGTACAACTGTACAGGTGTGGTAAACATAAGGCTCGAGGAAGTCCTACTTCTTTAGCGAGGACTTATCTCAATTTCGTTTCATTCATCCTCCAAATGAAGTACGCCGACGTCGCCAGAAAGTATTCCGAGCGAGAGTAAACTTCACTTTTTCGACGGATTTCGAATTTTGCCGGAAAACTGTCCAAAGAGGACCTCACATTCAGCTTACCCTTGACGTCGCGTTTCATTATTACGGAACCCGAGTAAAAAATAATAATAAGTAAAACCCGGAATTCCGAATAAAGTCCCCCCCCCCCCCCAACATTAATTTCGATATCTGAAACTCATGAGCTGTTCGAATCAGCTGGACAAGTATGAACATTGACCCAACAGGCTGCCGCATGATAACCCTCATGTTGACATCTTTTGATATGCTCCAACGTTGAGCTCTCCTCATGAACGAAAGAGTGGTCGTACAAAGCTGCAGATGGTCTTACAAAATCGTAAAAAATAAAATCTATACCGTCCCATCTGAATGTTTCGAGTTATGAAATTTTCAAAATTTCCAAATTCGTTTCAAACCCATAAACCAAATTTCGTAATTGTAGCTCAACGTTAACTAGGTAATGCCGCAAACGGCGGATTTTTTATTTATTTATTTATTTTTTTTTATTTTTTGAATCTACTTATCTTGAAACGTACACCCTCAAATGTTGAGGGGGGGTTAAAAAATGTTTCGAAGATAATAAACCAAAAGTCCAGAATTCGGTCCGTGTCTATCGCTGATTGACTCTGGATGAACTTTCTGCAATGTTTGAATGTTGAAGGTTTGCAATGAACTGGGCGCAAGATAGGTCCCAAAACAGCTCACTTAACAACACATGTTGAATCAAGAGCAAACCTCCAGAGAGTTTTTGGGACTATGATAATTTTCTCCAGTAAGTACCTATCTTGTTACTGGAGATGAAACTTGGGTAGCACAATATACGCCTGAAACCAAGAGACAGTCGAAACAGTGGCGTCATACCAACCAAAAAGTTCAAAACTACCATTTCAGTTTTTAAAAAAATCAGCGTTTTGGGACCACAAAGGACTATTGATTGAATATTTACCTTCAGGGGAGATCCTTAAAAAATTGAGAAGAGCTATCCAAAATAAAAGAAGGGGTCTGTTAACAAGCGGAGTCTGCCTGCTGCCAGAACCCATACGGCCAATGTCACAAAGCAATTGTTGGACACATTTGGATGGTATGTTGTGAACAATTCCCCGTATTATTCCGACCTCACTGCCTTCAGATTACCATTTGTTCACTTCCCTAAAGAAGCCCATGGGTGGAAACAAAATTTCAACAGATGAGGAGTTGAAGGGGGCAGCTGACAAGTGGACAAAGTAGTTGGCGGCAGAGTTCGATGAGGCAGCCATCAAAAAATTAACAACCTGCATTGAAAGAGGTGGTGACTTTTAGAGAAGTAGCTGGAATTTATTTCCTGCAGGGGTGGCTTTTGGGAGCCAATCAGAGAGCGGTTTACGGAGCTGGTCTAAGTACGGCCCTCTGATTGGCATGGGAGTTCGATGACGTACACTGGTGCTCTCTTCCCGCTCAATACGACTTCAAAGCTCTCCAGAAAAATAAGTCCTTTCTTAACAAATTTTTTACTCAGGAAAAAAAAAAAAAAAAATCACTGCTGTTCTCTATTGTAGATTCCGAATATCATCATTCAGCCATTTTTTGGAGACTTTTCAGGCAGAAAAACAAAAATTGACACAAACTCTCCAATAATTTCCTCATTTCAGTAAACGTTTCATCAATAATATAAAGGTCTAGACAGAAGGGTGATTTGCACAAAGAAGATAATAGACCAGTGTGACAAGAATTTGCAGCGTTTTTTTCTTTTCTAAACAAACTGCAGGCGTCGTCTGTAAATCGCCTGTTCTACACTTCTAATCTTCCGAAATCAACTGAAGAGATCGCCTCCAGAGTCCAACAAGCATATTTTTGCGAACGAAAATCTCACAAACTCCCGAAGAGATCTTCTCATGACTATTTTCAGTCTATGTACATAGCACAGAAACAATTGATTTTTGACATGATTGAATATTTTTGACAAAAAGAATACCTCTGAGCCCACGGGTGATCCAATGCTGAGCCCATTCCCTCTTCTTTTCCTCCCCAACATAAATTAGGACCACCAAGTTTTGTAGAGGCTGTATTCCTGATGCAATTACATCACAAATTTCTCTTACCTGAAATAGAAATCAAATTTATGAGTTAATATACTTGTTTCCCGGAATAATTCATCTGAAATTGAAAATTAACTGACTTCAAATGAATATAGAGAAGTAAAAAATTAATGTCCCTACTTTGGCACGCTTATAAACATCTTGAGGCATCAATGCACGTTGAGGTCGTGTTTCTTCCAGGTAATGCATTATACTAAGCTGGAAAGGTAAAGAAGATAGATTAGATTGTAACAAAAGTGCAGTTCCGGGCACATTCGAGCCAATACAAACATCCAATAAACAACAAAACACAAGTGAACAACCAATTTCATTGAGGATGAAATTTGTAGTTCGCTTCGTTGTTCCTCGACTTTCTGAACCTGATTGCAACAAACTATGTTGAGGTGTCGACAACATAATTTTAAGATTTTGTAAATAGAGGTTGCCCATGCCCATAGAGCAGGACAAATGGATAGAATGTTGAAAAGTTCTCAATACTTTCTACCTAGTCAGGTTGCACTCAAACGTTCAATTCTGTTTTTGTGGATAGAGAGACAAATTTAATTAATGAGCAGCGTGTTTTTCATTAGATAGGTATACACTTGATGACTAAGAGCAAGACCGGCCAGTTTTATTTGGACAGGTTCCAGGAGCTGTATCTTGACAATGAAATAGCTCCAAAGGCATTCTTCCAAGAAGCTGAAATCGTGAAGAAGTGATACGATGATGAAACTGAATTTAAAATTTAAGGGGACCGATAAAATGTACGTGTTTTATCCCCCTCATGAAACTCAGAAGCTGCGGACAAGACTGCACTGGCATTGAAGCAATTTTGGGAATTGTGCATCTTACACAGTACACCAAAACGAATAGTGGTGTCCGAACCGTCTTAACCTTTCAAACAACTCTTGAAAGAAGAATAGATGACTGATGGCGTGGGACAGCAATCCCTGTTTCACAATTGAAACCATACATATTGAATTAGTTGTTATTTAAGCGGTTATCGATATAAATATCAGAGGATATTTGACAGTCTGTTTGACAGTGCACTAACATGTTTTATAATGATTTATTAAATCCGCTCATGACAATATCACATTGAGGATTCCTTATCGTATGCCTTGTAGTAGCTATTCTCAACAATATTAGGTGCCTAGATGTCAAACATGCCTGAATTGGCGTCAGGGTGTTATGCCGTTCTTTGTACTTCTGCAGAACGCAAATTACTTCAGGGACAACATGAATGAAGAGAGGTAGAGTAAAAATCCACATTCATGCAGCATGGCTATAAGACCGAATTTTCGAAGAAATAATTGGTTTTATGTAAAATGTCTCCATTAAAGAACATGATGTCCATGAAGAACATCTCAAGTATAAGTCACGTTACTTCATCTTCAAGTTTGAGAGCGGAATAAGATATAGCAATTTTGACTTCCCCATCTTAGTCAGCGTGTACAAACCTTTAAAATGAGGTATCACTTGACAGACCGTTTCATTTTTGGAATTTATGGGTGAACCCCCTCACCAACCACCCCAAAACCCCCCTCCCTCAGCTTTTGGCTATTTCAACTCTAAACACGAGGGTGAAGTCAGAATTGCGATATCGCATTACGTCATCAGATTAGAGCAGGCTAACCATGAAGACTATATCAAGGATCAACCACATTTCTTCATCCTCCAAGTACTCAAGTTTGAGAACAAAATAAGATATCGCAATTCTGACATACGATCGTATTCAGCGAGTAAAAACCTTTAAAATGAGGTGTCACTTGTCAGACTTTCATTTTTGGAGTGCCCCCCCCCCCCCACCAAAACCCCCCTCACCTTTGGATATTTCTTCTCTAAACACGACGGTAAAGTCAAAATTGCGATATCTCTTGCGATGTCTTTTGGCAGTGAATTCATGATGGTCTGAAACGGATTTTGGCATGAAAATTTATCGAAAATTCAAGTTTTAAACATTTTGGACCCAGAACAACATTTTCTTCGGAGATTCGCTAAAATGATATGAGAAAAGGATTTCTGCAAAGAACAGCCTCCCCTGTGGTTGACCCAATAATGTTTTTGTACAGTTTTCTCAAGGAGTAGGTACTTTGGAAAATAGGGCTGAATATAGAGATACAAATTGAGCTGAACCCTCTTCGAGTCAACTCCACCCTTATCTAAGTGGTTCACTGTACATTGTGGTTCATTATTGAAAATAATGAAATCGACCAAGAAAAATATTTGTTTATTGATGGGTTTACCTACATAGAATCAGGAATACGAATTAAAAAACGCTGCAAATTTTTTCTCAAATGTTTATTTATGTTCTTTTGACTTGGTCATTGTTCTTTATATAATGTCCTTGTGAGACCCAAAACTGTATGAAATAATTTTAGAAATGAACTAAAATATAGTGTGTTTGTCCAAGGTGACCAGAAAATCATCTCCAAGTGAAGGAGGGCATGTTAAATAAACTTGAAAGGAGGGAATTTTAAATTGAATTGATATGGAAATGAATTAAAATGTATTTGGAAATTGGTCGAATTGAGTTAGATACATGTCAAATGGAAGATACCAACACCTTCAACCACACAGAAAGCTGGAGGCAGTATTGGTGTGTACATATCTTATATATTAACTACATACGTATCATGTGCATTACTCACAGATTCAATTAGAGTGTGGCCATCAATTTGCAGGGCAGGAACATGCTCCATGGGATTTATTTCCCGGAACTCATTGTAATGCTGTTCACCTCCTGACTTGATGAGACTTATTGGCTTGATGTCATAAGGAATTTCTTTAAGGTTCAAAGCTGTAAGCAACATCAAGGTCTGGCATAACTACAACGCCACCAATGCTCGAAAAATTAATTAGGAGGCCGGAATTCGTGATGCCATAATATAACACGATAACATTCTAAAATTATCTGAAGGAATTATTGACCGTTTCTAGAGGAAACTCTTCTCAATGTTGTTTGTCCCCAACTATTTCATTAAGCCGTCGCTAGATAGAGTAGCCCTTCACCTTCGCGCTGATCGCCCATATCGCAATTAGTGATAGCAAAAAAAAAGTAAGTCGCCATTAGTAGTTAGATGTTCGTAGTTGCCCAGAATCGCTCGCTCCCGCACTTTCCACAAGAAAAATCGTTTACCGCGAAATTGAACAGAATAAGTCCTGCATTTCGTGATTAGTACATCCCGCCCCGACTCCCATACCTATACATTGGCTCAGACTTCCGCGAAGTGTCGCGAGCAAAACCTCAGCCTGAAGAAAATCACCACGGACGCCGCTACGGGGGCCCCCAGATCGAGGCATCACAACCAACCAGGTACGACACAATAATTAAATCTGAGCCAATTGCAATTAATTTCGCCAGCCCTCACCCCCTTTTGTCTCTCATTTGCGCTATCACACATTTTTTGGTCCTTGCGAGCCGCGGATCATTAGATTGAATTTGAAAAAGTAATATTACCCAGTTAGATTCAAAAGAAAGAAAAAATCTTTGTTCGTTGACCCGTCCAATAATAATAGTTAAGTTTGTAGTAACTTGCGCCACTTCCTATCCTCATTGTACATTCCTAATAACCTTCATTGTTCACGATGGCTGATAACGACAAAATTAGGATTGATTCTCTGGAACGCAGACGTCAAAAATACATGTTGCGCCTTACAGCACTCCATGATGTTGCTAAAAGGTGTAAGGATGCAATCTCTAAGAAATTGCAACCCCTTTCGTCCGATGTCGAAGCATTCACATCTCGCTTTAAGCTCCTGGAAAATGATTTTAAAATATTCGATGAATTGAGTGATGATATAGGCGACCTGAACGTCAATTTATCGTCTGATAAATAAACAAGTTGATGTAATTACGCCCTACACGCATTATGAAAATATGTACTTCGCTGTGCAATCTGCTGCACGTTCAATGATGTTCACGCACCCGTCTAGTACCGAAACTACTTCTCCTGCCGCTACCGCCGCTAGCACAATAGAACCCTCGATTCTACAATGCCGCCTTCCAAAGATTGAAATTGAGCCTTTCGATGGAAACATTGAAAAATGGCCTAACTTTTTCGCCTTATATTCTACTCTGATGCACAATAATAAATCTTACTCCAAGATTGAAAAGTTTGTTTAGATCGCATGCTTTGTCGTTGGTGGAGACTTTACCGATAACCAATAATAATTATTTGATCGCGTACGAAACGCTTACTACTCGATTTCAGAATGTCAGACTCTTAGGTGCCAACGCTATCAACAAAATATTGTCATTTAAGCCAATGCCCACAAATTCGCACGCAGCTTTGTGTAAATTCATTGACGTTTTCAGTACGAATAAAAACGCTCTAAAGGGATTGGGGATAGACAATCTGTTCGATTTTTTCGTTGTGCAACTTGGGATAAGGGTTCTACCGGAGGGTATGCGTCTCGAATATGAAAATAGGTATTCCTCTACCGTCACGCCCAAGTTCGAAGATATCGTAAGATTTGTCCAGGATCAAATACGTATATCAGAATTGGCCCCAGATGCTCCTCAAAAGACAGCTGAGAAACCTAACAAAGCCAAACAATGGGACAAACCGCTAAAAACATACCAACCCAAGACGAGTTTGATGACAACTACTGACGCTAAAAATAAAACAGATTATTTGAAATGTCCAAAATGTAACGGACATCACAAATTGTATGCTTGTACTGAATTTAAAAAATTCAATGTATCTGAACGCTTCGCTTTTGTTAAACAAAATAATTTATGTTATGGATGTTTAGGATTTCATAAAAGGTTTGATTGTCGTTCCACATCGTCTTGTGCTGAGTGCAAGGCTAGCAACCATCACACCTTATTGCACTTTTCGCCTCGATCAGATGACCATGTTCAAAATAACAGTTCAAACGCGCTATACAGTCCACTTCAACTTGTCCAATCGTCTTGTAACGCTCCCGCTACGCAATCTACGCTTACTTGCAGTGTGAATTCTACCAATCATCGCAAAGGTGTATTATTATGCACAGCGATAATATACGTTAAGGATAAAAATGGAACGCCACGTCCAGTAAAAGCAATCTTGGACAGCGGATCTCAATTAAGTTTGATTACGGAGTCATGTGTACAAAGGTTGGGGTTACCTAGAGTACATAGTACCTTGGGTGTAGTTGGTGTTGCGAATTCTCAGCCACTATCTGTTAGAGGGACAGTGACGTGTTCAATCTTGTCCCCCCGCTCGCCAAAGGAGCTATTGTTTACCGATGCTCAAATTTTGGCTCAAATTTCCGCACCTCAACCCAATTTTTCCGTCGACGAAAATATTTTCCGCAAATTCAAACATCTCCAGCTTGCTGATCCATCGTTCCACAAACGGTCGGTTGTTGAATTCTTACTTGGAGCCGACCTTTATACAAGAATCCTATCACAACCCTGTGATATCATCAAGGGTGAACCCGCTGCCATCAACACAATATTTGGTTGGGTCATAGGGGGTTCAATTCCTACTTCACATGACGATGACGCCGAAACCCCATGTTCAATGCTCACCTGTTGTGAACAATTAGATTGTTCGATCCAAAAATTTTGGGAAATTGAAGAAATTGATACGCCCCATCCTCAAGACCCCGATGATGTTTTTTGTGAACAACATTTTCTCGAAACGCACACTCGGGACGCATCAGGCCGCTACACGGTCAACTTGCCTCTGAAGGCGAGCCCAGTGTCCCTTCCCAACACTCGCCTTTACGCTGAAAAATGTCTGAACAGTCTCGAGCGACGGTTAAAACGTCAACCTGCCATATTCAACGAATATCGGTCCTACATGGATGAATTCATTCAGTTGGGGCACATGAGTCCCGCTCTAGAACCCGCTGATTACGTGATCCCGCACCATTGTGTTTTCAAAGATAGTAGCACTACTACTAAAGTACGCACAGTTTTTAACGCTTCTTTTCGTCCTGATTCCGCTTGCACTAGTCTGAATGACGTATTATTACGGGGTCCTAAATTACAAGGATATAGGCGAGATTCTTACACATTTTCGCCTTGGTTCAATTGTTGTATGCTGTGATCTCCGCCAAATGTACAGACAAGTAAATGTGCACGCCAGTGAACGTAAATATCAGCACTTGTTCGACCGCCCCCACGTTGATGGCGAAATAGTTGAGTATGAACTCAGCACATTGGTGTTTGGTGTCAAACCGAGCGCATTTTTGGCACAGCGCACTCTTCTCCAATTGGTTCAGGACGAAGGAAAACAGTATCCGTTGGCTTCTGACGCTATTATTAACCAAACATTTGTTGATAATGTTTGTCAAAGTGTCGACTCAGTTCAACTCGCCGCTACTCTGCAGAAAGAATTGATAGATCTGTTTAGTTTGGGAGGTTTTACCCTCCGAAAATGGGCAAGTAATCGCCAAGAAATCCTTGATATGGTACCTGTTGACCATCGGGAGCATGCTTTGGTCGTTCGAGAAAGCGATGATGATGAATGCATCAAAATATTGGGTCTTCAATATGAACCACATGGGGACTTGTTCTCCTACGTCGTGTCTCTCACTAACGCCATTTCCACCAAAAGAGGTTTGTCATCGCAAATAGCGCGGATTTATGATCCTCTTGGTTGGTTGACACCCGTTGTGTTCACCGCTAAAAAGTTGCTACAATATACTTGGCAAAAGGGCATTGATTGGGACGACCCGCTTCCGTCCGACATAGATCTTCAATGGCAACAATTTTATGGTCAACTTCATTTGCTTTCCCAAATTAAAATATCTCGCTTTATGCCACTAGATTATACCCGCTACGCATGTCAATTAATTGGTTTCAGCGACGCAAGCACGCTCGGATATGCAGCGGTGATTTACGCACGAGTAGAAACACCCCAAAATGTTCAAATGTACCTACTTACCGCTAAGAGTAAATTGGCCCCGCTCAAAACGTTAAGTGTACCTCGCATTGAGTTGTGTGGAGCAGTTTTGCTCACTCGCTTGTTGCACTCACTGAACAGGTTACGACAGAGGGTGACATTTTCGTCCATTCATCTGTTCACGGACTCCTCTACAGTTTTGTCATGGATCAGGACGCCCCTACACAAATTAAAAACCTTTGTAGCAAATCGTATTGTGCAAATTTTGGATCGCACTCATCCACGTCAATGGGCTCATATTTCATCTAAAGAAAATCCATGTGATTGTGCAAGTCGTGGAGTTTCGCCCGAATGTTTGGTAAATTCTGAGCTATGGTGGAGAGGACCACGCTTTGCTTATGAGCCGATTGATTCGTGGTATTTCCCATTTTTTGAAGATGAGAATGAACATGCGATTTCTGAGCATAAAAAATCTGTTGAACAGACGCTACACGCTACCACTCGAGAAAAGCCCGCTCTCTTGATATTAATTGAAAGATTCTCAAATCTTCATGGCTTGCAACGCACTATTGCTCTCGTGTTGCGAGCTGTACGAAATTTCAAAGCATGCAGATCCGCCCAAAATATCACTATTGGACCTCTCACTCCATCTGAATTAAGGGACGCCTTGAATACTTGTGTTAAGGCTACGCAACATTACCACTACGATCAAGAAATAAAAAAGTTGATGAGGAATTTGAATGTTTCACCGAATTTGATGAAACTGTCACCTTTTCTTGACGAGCTGGGTTTTTTCAGGGTGGGCGGAAGGTTAAGACGCTCCTCCCTTCCATATGCCGCTAAACACCCTCTCATTTTGCCTCGCGAATCCCATTTAGCCGCTTTACTTTGTGACTATTTCCACAAAATAACTCTGCACGGTGGTCCAAGGTTGACTCAGGCTCTCTTGCAACGCAAATTTTGGATTGTATCCATACGCCAATTCTTGAGGCAACGCATAAGAAAGTGTTTAATTTGTTATAAGCTGAAAGCAAAACCTATGGAACCGATCATGGCTGATTTGCCCTCTGTACGCATACAGGAATGTAGACCCTTCTTGAATACGGGTATTGATTTCGCTGGGCCTCTAGTCATCAAAGAAAGCCATCGTAGAAAGTCCCCACGCATGAAAGGATACATAGTTTTGTTCATATGTATGGCTACGAAGGCCGTCCACTTGGAATTTGCCTCCTCGCTCTCTACGCCCTGTTTTCTCGCTGCGTTGGATCGTTTCGTGTCACGTAGAGGTTTGTGTTCACAAATATTCACTGACTGCGGCACAAATTTCAAAGGTGCAGCCGCTCATTTCCACGAAGTACAACGTTTTTTACGCTCAACGGAATCAGATGTAGCAAATCATCTGTCTGCTCGATCCATAAAGTGGAATTTCGACAGTCCTCATCAAGGTGGATTATGGGAAAGTGGGGTGAAGTCTGCTAAACACCACTTGATTCGTGTCGTAGGACCACTGGTACTCACTTTTGAGGAAATGTGCACTCTGCTCACCCGCATTGAGGCCGTGTTGAACAGTAGACCCTTGGGTGCTGTGTCAAGCGACCCAAATGATGACACAGACTATATTAGTCCCGGCCATTTTTTAATAGGAACCCCACTATTGGCTCCACCAGAAATAGAGATACGACGTCCTATCGAAAATCTTCGAGATCGCTACGAAATTTTGCAAAAGGCGTCGCAGTGCTTCTGGAAAAGGTGGTATAAAGATTACCTGCTGACGCTCATCCCACGTGAAAAATGGATTGCACCGCAACGAAACGTACAAGTTGGAGATGTGGTCTACGTTCAGACTGCCAACACCGCACCGCTACAGTGGCCCATTGGGAGGATTCTAGAGGTATATCCTGGTCAAGATGGGATCGTTCGAAACGTGAAAGTTCGCACCTCCACAGGTGCCTACGTTCGACCAGTGCAAAAGTTGATTGCACTACCATCATTGGACGCTGTCCCTATGCCATCTTGCTGAACCTCCATTCACTCTAGTTTTGTTCCTTAATTTGTTACCTACTAATCCCAATTGTTCCTACTAACGCAAGTTATTGTTTATATAAATTTTGTTAACTTTTCTAATAATAATATTTGGCAAACTTAATATTCATTTAACTCTTTATGCCTTTGTTTTTGTGATCGAATTATAGGGACCATTTTGGCCCATCATTGTTTTGCTTCCTCTAAAATCCAAATTTGGTCGAATTGGTATATTAGGATGGGCGGTTTATGGAGGAGACTCTTCTCAATGTTGTTTGTCCCCAACTATTTCATTAAGCCGTCGCTAGATAGAGTAGCCCTTCACCTTCGCGCTGATCGCCCATATCGCAATTAGTGATAGCAAAAAAAAGTAAGTCGCCATTAGTAGTTAGATGTTCGTAGTTGCCCAGAATCGCTCGCTCCCGCACTTTCCACAAGAAAAATCGTTTACCGCGAAATTGAACAGAATAAGTCCTGCATTTCGTGATTAGTACATCCCGCCCCGACTCCCATACCTATACATTGGCTCAGACTTCCGCGAAGTGTCGCGAGCAAAACCTCAGCCTGAAGAAAATCACCACGGACGCCGCTACGGGGGCCCCCAGATCGAGGCATCACAACCAACCAGGTACGACACAATAATTAAATCTGAGCCAATTGCAATTAATTTCGCCAGCCCTCACCCCCCTTTTGTCTCTCATTTGGGCTATCACACAGTTTCAAAAGAATACATAAGGGCAATGAAGTGGAATGGTACATAATTGATTCTCTGAAGAGACTTATTTTATTTTCCTGATTACCCAATCTGTAATAAGCGGGTTTGGTAATAATATGAATGTAAGAGAACAGTGATCATTACCGATACGAACTCTCCATGAACACGAGCTCCTCCAGTATGAGAACAGCAACGGCTGAAAAGTAGAAAGACAACACAGTAACTAAACAGAATGATATTGTTGTAAACCAGTGTTATTATTAATATGGCTTTACTGAACTTGCCGACAATGTGAAAAAATCAATGTTTGCAATTTTTGAGTTATCCGATTTTGATCCTGAACGCCTCAGTTATTGTTTTCAGCAGACAGAATGCATGCACGTGGTCCACACCCATGGTTCCTGCAGCAGGGCCACGTGCAGGCCTTCATGCTCAAACCCCCTGCATACAACCGCCAAAGCGGCTTTGGCATGGTGGAGATTCGCCTGCAGGAACTGAAGTCCCTTTTGGGACCTCGTGGTGGCAGTGGATGTGTAATGAGGGGAGACGGGAGGAGGTTTAGGTGGTGTCTCCTCTGTCACTACCGCAACCTCCAGGTCAACCTCCATTTCCTCCCCTGTTTTGGCCTCTCAAGTGGTGCAATCCGACTGTGCACTCTGTGCGGGCACGTCCAGGATCTCCCTGTTGGGGTCCGCCTCCATTGAGGCCCCAGCAGAGGTCCCAATGTCGGCTGGCTTCAGTTCCTGCAGACGAGTCTTCTGTAAGTCATGTCTTTACGTTGGTGCTCTCCCACCCTCAGGTGCTTTCAATCTTACAGATTCTTTGATTTTCATTAGCCAGTTAATACTCATTAGACGAGAGTTCACCACTACTCGTGGAACAGTGCGCATCGGTCCTGCTGATACGTATTCGTTTTACGGTTTTTAAGTGGAGTTGTGAAGTGCCGTTTGGTTAGCCACACGTTGGTGGATGCGCCGCTCTGTACGCGTGAAATTGAAACGATCGGAATAATCTAAAGGCTCTGTTCCAATTGATTAAATCTCGATAATTTCCTAGGAAAGACAGTTCTCGCTAAGGCAAGGTAAGATCAAGCAACTGAAAGATAGGAGGGGAGACATCAAGGAGGAGGAGACATAGTACGGCTCTCGACCCACCAGCGGCAGCAGATAAGTAGATACAAGGTACCTGTTTGGTTCATAACCAAGTTCAACGGTCGTGCAGCTGATGTCTCAATCTTCGATCGACCTATTTTTCACAGCGAAAGGCAACAAACAAACAACGGGCAAGCGCCAACGGAGTTCAAGTTCCCCCGAGGAATCAAACTGCAATAAGAAGAGGCCACAGCACAATAATATGGATGAAAACAAATCTGTCGGTGTTATGACGGTGAAGGAGCTCTCTGCAGTAATGGGCCAGGTAATTCAGAATGAAGGGCTCGCCAAAAAAGAAGATATTGACGCTATAAGGAAGGATTGCGAGACCTTGAGAACGGAAAATGAAGCCCTCAAACTTCAAGTGAGGCTTCTTAAAGAACGAGTCGAGTACCTAGATATTAAACTAAGGAAGGACAACATTATAGTCGGCGGCATAAACAAGGATGAAGGTAAAACGTGGAATGAAACGGTGGGGATTTATTTGAGAGAGGTCTTCCATATTGAACCCGATAGAATTATTCGAGCATTTCCTCTGGGGCATCATGATAAACCTGCAATTTTGGTAGAAACTATCAACTCTAGAGTCGTGGACGATATTATGTCCCAAGCCTACAAATTGAAGAGTACAACAAAATTTGTGCAGCGAGACAACCCTGAAGGGACCCGCGCTCGCAGCTCAAAGCTCGTCCGAATGAAAAAATTACTGGATTCGAAAACCAATAACGTAAGAATCTCGGTTAGAGATGACGTGCTATTAGTTGATGGACACCGGTTCATATGGAAAGAGAACGTCGGGCTGAAGATAAGTAAGAAGTAAGGGTTGCGATGGCGCAGCAACAAGTTGGGGTGAGCTTGGCAGAAATCATCAGAAACCTACTAGAGGAGGAAGGAAGAAAATATGAGAAGACACCGCCCCAAGAGCAGGAACGCAACCCAATGTGACAATAGGATAAAAGGAAGATTGGAGCTGGAAGAACTGTAAGGCTATTGAGCTACAATGTATGTGGGTTGAAGAGAGCATGCGAATTTCCTGGCTTTCTTAATTATATAAATAATTTCGACATAGTTTGTATGTTCGAAACGCATGTAGAAGACTCTGAAATGCAAAAATATAGGGATAAGTTTAAAAATTTCAATTTAAGATGGGTTCCTGCTAGAAGAATCAGCAAATTCGGCAGAGCTCCCTACGAGCAACTACATTTTTTCCCCTTTTCTTTGTTATCGTTAGTTCTATTGTCCATTTCAAGAATGTACACGACTTGACATAGAGAATAAAATTTATTTAATGGTTTATCAATTCTACCTTTTCTCAGTTTTAAGTTTTGGCTAACACGCCAATGAGCTGTAGAGTAAGAGCCGACTTTCAATTACATCTTTTCACTACTAAGAATTTTACCCTTTCCTCGAGACTCGTGAGTTTCTGAATATTGGATACAATTTCTCTAAGGCAAAATTTTATTTTTTCCAACATTCAATCAGATTAGGTTTTTATTACCCAGTTAGGTAGTTGCCCAACAGGAAAGGAGGTAACAACAACCTTCAGAGCTGGTTACCGAAAAACGGACACTGATAGCTGATGGGGAATATTATAAAAATCTTTACCTACCTAGTAGAAAGCAAAGCAAAGCAAAAAAAAAAAAAAAACACCCAAGCTAAACACTGAGGAACGTAAAATACGTTTTCACCCTTTAACGTTAAAGTGGAAGTAAAATGAATTGGGCGATTACAAAGGTTCATTAACGAAGACGATAAACCAAAAAGGAGAAATCCTTCAACAAGACCCTTATGCAGTTGACGTCACAGAATGTATCTGATACATGTCATCCGCAGTAAATGTGTTGAGATTCATAAACCTGAGCATTGTAGCACAGCACTGTTAGAGATGTGGTTTGGAACACCTAGTATTTGGCATGGACGGATTATTTGTGATTATGTATTCACAAGGCTGGAATTGATGTCCCTGAGCACCAAGAAAAATTAATAAATGGCACGGTCCGTTCGCTCTAGACATTCATTTTTGGGCGAGCCGATCGATACAAATTGGCGACTTATTCAATCTTTTTTGACTTGTCACGTTTTGAAAACGCTATACCTACTAGCCGTCCAGTTGGCAGACTTCTATATTCAAAAATAACGAACATTAGCAAGTCCTCGGAATTAGTTCAGCGTCGTCGTAAATCACACCATATGATTCGTGAACAAGTTACAATCCCTGATTCGTTGAAAAAATCCTCATGTTGAGGGTTTTTTTGCGAACTTATGGACTTGTTATTAAAGGGATTTCAATCCCAATTCATGTTCTAATAATACGAAAATGTGTACAACGTATACCTAACACCGGCAGGAAATAGTTTGCTACAATATCAACTTACTTTTCCTATCACTGACATAGTACAAGTGTAACTTCAAATTCCAGAGACGAACGAATATTCTTGATTTCCAGCAGTCCTTGAAATGTCTATCTTTTGTCAACACCGAGCGTATCAACTTTTTTATCACCGGAGTGTCAGTACGGAAAGGTTTCAAACAGGAAATATTTTAATCACAGAACGCGAGATCAACAGGAGTAAGAGGAGGGTTAGACATCGATAGTGTCTAACTATCGATGGTTTTCCACTTGCTGACATCGATTGTTAGTAGTCGATGTTATTTTAGTGCACTATTTATTTCATTTTATTTAATATACCCAACTCGGTCCACGCCGAAACAACTTGGGAGACGTAATTAACTGGTACAATATACACAAATAATGATCCAGTGGTGCTACGGGATCATTCAATATTTCAATTCCTTTTTGAAAATATTCTTTTTTATAAACAAAAATGGAATAACAGTGAATATAGAGTAAGGAGGTATTGCTGGAAATATGAGGTTGAAGAAAACTGTCCAGAAATATACGGCGGAAGTATATATAAACAAAATTAACAACAGGACATGGAAGAAAAAGTCAAGAGCTGATTGATAATGAAGAACGAAGAAGAAATATGAATGAAGAACTAAGGGATGACAGTAGAAGGTAAATTATCAACAAACGGCGAAGAATGTATTATGGAGGCGTGGAATGACAACTTTGTACAAGACAATTGTTTTTATTTTATTTAAAAAGCTTTATAAAAAGATGGTAGCTCTATCCAAGAATCGTTTTGCCCTAAACGGTCCTCAACGGATTCACTGGTTATGGAGTAGGCAAGACAGAAAATGGGAACAGAAGAAGAAGAAGAAGGTTACCTATGGTAGGTATCAAGGAAGAAGGAATTCAGAGGTGCCCTCACCGATCCCCGATATGCATCAAAAGCGGGGCCAGAGAGGGGATGAGTCTCGGAGCTCCCGGCCACGCCCCTCGTGCTCCTCTTTGGTTCCTTTGCCTTGAGCTATTGCACAATCTTGACTTTCCCATTTTTTCTAAATGTAAAACTTTTTTCCGTCTACTTTTTTCACACCCTGAGTTATTTCCATGATGAAAAGTTCCAAATCTGGAATTTGTAGAGAAATTGTCTGTGGGATGGGATTAAGGATTTGAAAAAGAAGATAGAAAGTATACCTACACTTAAATAAAATTGATTTTGACAAATACCGTTTAATTAATCATCGTTGGGTGTAGGTTTAAACTTACCAATTTAGCACAATGTTTCATTCTTATATTAATACAATATTCGCAAATAGCTTTTGTCAAATAGTGAATGTGATTATCTTCTGAGGCTTGATCGTACTTGTGTTCTCTTAATTACTCAAAAACATTACATCCAATTAAGGATTTAACGATTTCGCCAATATATATTTGGTCACGAAGTGGTGGAGGTGGAAACAGACCACAAACCGCTGTTGGGGCTGTATCAGAAGCCATTGTACAAGGTTCCTATACGCTTGCAAAGGATGCTAATGAGACTACAACCTTACAGTCTTAAATTAGTTTATAAGCCGGGAAAACACCTACATTTGGCAGATGCGTTGTCTCGGGATGTTTCTAAGGCTGGGTTTTCCGAAAACAAAGAATTGGATGAAGATATAGAATTACAAGTAGCCCTTTTAATAGAAAACTTACCTTTAACCAAAACGCTTTGGAGTCGGCTCAAGAAAGTTTCAGATGATGACCCTACCATCACACAACTCAGGGATCAGATTCTCAAAGGTTGGCCCTCTTATTATAAAGATTTGGATAACCCAGTGAAACCTTATTACCAATTGAAGCATGATTTGCACGTAGTGAGTGACATTGTATTTTATGGAGATAGAATTGTCGTACCAGTAGCCTTAAGGAAAGATATTTTAGTTAGTTTACATTCCGGACACCCAGGTGTGAGCAGGATGACAGACAGGGCGGGAATATCAGTGTTTTGGCTAGGAATAAATCAAGACATAAAAAAGTTCGTACAATCTTGTTCTACATGTTTGAAATATCAATGCAACCAACAAAATCTGGTTATGCAAAGTAAAAAGGTACCATGGCTGCCTTGGATGGAGGTGGGGTGCGATATATTTGAATTAAATAATAAAAAATACTTGGTTGTTGTTGATGCACTGTCAAACTATCCGGAGGTAAGTGAGTTAGAAAACCTGAAGAGCTCTACGGTGGTTAGGAAAATGAAAGAAATTTTTGCTAGGCATGGGATCCCCACTATTGTGTACACGGATGGGGCATTAAGCTTTGACTCAGAATTATTTCAACTGCCAGTGAAATAAATGAACCACAGTTAACTACAGCTAGCTGTAACAAGTACGCGGAACTGTGACTAGCAGTTCCGAGAGCGGATCATCTCATGTATATCTCGATCAAGGATCACAATAAAGGACCAGTGTATCACCAACGGCTCTTAATCAATTATTGCTCCCGACTAAATCGAATGTTACATGGTGTCAGAAGTGGGATTTGATAAAAGCTTTCGCGTAAATCTACAATCGAATAATATTTTTTATTTGCTAGATCATCACACATTTCTTCCATTTTTGGAATTTGGTACTTGTCCTCCATTATTTGTTCATTTAAGTGTCTAAACAAAGCGTTATGTTTTTTCTGATTTTTCTACGATCACCAAACTTGTTGCCACTCAGTTGGACCCTCACGTTTCGCAATGATGTTGGCTATTTCGAGCCTGTCTAAAGTGTTTTTCAATATTTTCTGTTGGCGCTTGGGCACTCTACGAGGTGGGTAGGTCACTGCGACAGCATCAGCCTTTAGGTGAATTTTTACGGCTTACCAAGAAATTTTCCAATACCTCTAAAATTTAGATTTTATAGGTACATCTTTATATTCGTTAAGAACTTCTTCTTTAGAATTAAAATGAACACATGCTTATTTGGAGCTCAGTGCTTGGAGTTTTCTTATAATTTTCAAATCATTGCGTGTCTTCAGACCTAGAATAGGCTTATCATTCGTGTTTATTACTACAAATTTATTTCCATTATCATGCTTGAATTTAGTGTTTAAAATAATTTCACCTTCTATTTTAAGTCGATTACCATCATATAAGCTGATAACTTGAGATTGCTTTTTTGTAACTTCAGATTTGAATTTTTCAAGATATCATATACTCTTAAGGGCATATACATTCACATGGCTTCCCGAGTCAATTATAAATTTTACGGTAAATCCGCCAATGCGGCCCGTTATGTGCCAATTCAGTTCTTCAGAATTTAGATTGTCGAATTTAGAATGTTACACTACCTACCTTTGTTGGTTGCTTTAAATCACGAATCCAATGACTTAACCATCATGGTGAAGTGCCTTTTCATCGAATTTTTGAAGAATAGGAAGCTATTGTCCTCGGTCCCAAATTTTACTCAAATTCACAAATCTCTTGAGTCAGTAGTCGACAGGTTTCGTCATTCCATCGTTTTCACTTTTTTCGACTTCCATCTAAATAAAATACATTCAACTGTGAATCGGAACTTGAAAATAGATTAATAAGATGTAATAAAGTAGTTATCAGACTTTTTATTTGCAAACAGCTCATTATCAGTCTCAAATTGCAATAAGTACTTAAGTAAAAAGGTATGAAAACTATAGTCGAAAACTCATTGTCAGAAAATTGACATTACAGTTGGGCTTAGGTACCTATTTACATAGTTTTTGACATTTTCATGTCTTTGCTTTGGCACATAAACTGAAACGGGAAAAATTTGTTCCCTTGATTCAACCTTTCCCTCAGATCACGTCAGAACACAAGCGACCGGCGGGCCATTACGTCAGAGCCTATGACGCACGAGAGTATGACGTAAGACAGCTAGCAGGAGGCCAACTAGTGCGTCAGAGCCTATGACGCACGAGCGTATGACGTAAGACGGCTAGCAGGAGGCCAACTAGTACGTCAGAGCCTATGACGCACGAGCGTATGTCGTAAGACGGCTGGCAGGAGGCCAATTAGTACGTGGTGGTAGTGGTAGCAAAGGGAAGTGGTGATGACGTCAGAGGGGCCAGAGGGAGGCAGATATCTGAAACCCCCATTTCTTCCTCACTACTTTCGTGATCACCGTGAAATTTCCTAAAGTATCTCCGAGTTTCAGATTTTTGTCCACCCAAATTGGTCAGTCTGCCCATCGACGTCTAATAAATCTTTTATTGAGGAAAACACTTCAGTAAATAGCGTTATACAACGGTTGGGATACTTAAGCAACATAAAGATTGAGTAAACCAGAAAATGTTAGTAGATCCCTTATGCATTGGCATCCATCTGTGTGCGGGTTATCGGTGTAACTCTCACTCTCAGTACAGTGTTTCTGTTTCGGGGTTATCAAACTGAGATAAAAAGTCCCCAGTCATGCAGTATGACTATAAGAGCGAATTTTCGAAGAAACTATATGTATCCTTGAATGATCTTATAAATGCTGTAGCTAGATTCACTAGATGACAGTTCTTGATGACAGTCTCTTTTCCATTTTGTAGGGTGAGAGAGTTCGGAAGTATGTGTGTGTGTGTGGGGGGGGGGGGGGGTGTTGAATTGGTTTGCGGTGCCCCCATGTCCAGAGCTACGCTACACTTTGGCTTCTCTCTCGACCTGCTTTGCCACATCTTCAGGCCCTTTGAAAAGTGAGAGTTGGTTGATTCTATTTCGAGGTTGTTTACAAACCTAGAAAAGGATCACAAATAATACATTGCGATAGGTATCAAAACAGGAAAACCAGACATTTTACTTGAGATTATTTCAACCTCAGTGGGAGCCAGGAAGTCATTGAATACAGTAAAAGCTGAGTAATATACTTGTATTGAATGCTTACAATATGAGACACATCATAGACGTACGAACTGACTACAACAACTGAACTAAGACGCCATTACACTGCTACTTGATACTGCTACGTTAACTGTTCCAAAATCATTTCACAACAATTTTAGGTAATAAAGTGAGTTGGCCCAGATGCATAGGTATTGTTGACCGTTTCGGGTGGGAAATGCTGGCGTGTTCGGCAAGTTCGATGGGCACCCAGTTCTTTCTACGAATGGCAATAATCCACATTTTTTTCAAAGCTTCGTCCCTTGGAAACCTGCGAAAAACAGTGGTAGGCATATTACACCACCCTACAAGCTAAAAACAAAACATGCAAGTAGTTCATTAGGTACGTTCAACTGTCGTTTTAAAATTAATTTGCATCAACTACTGATGAAGAATAAATACTTATTTGTGAAACTTTGGTGTATGGCTAGGTCATTATCATCTTATGATCAATTTCATAAATTTGCAAGTTAACCCCCTGGGCCTTGGTAACCTTAGTAACAATAGAAGATTGATTAATTGAAATTCTTTATTTAACAACCAGGGATGATTAGGGCCTTGTGGCCCTCTCTTCCATCATCCCTGGATAAAAATAAAACATGTAGATTCTCTCACAATCGTAGGACTTAAAAATAAATTTTGAAATTAAGAAGTTCATGCTGGTTCACTTTTCCTTATAATACTACTTATTTCACATGTATTATAATACTAACGTAATATCTTTAAATTAACAAAAATAAATCAAAATATCTTCTGATGAACAAAATAAAAAATTCAAAGAAGGATAAATGAATGTTATTAATATCTTATTAATAGTTTTCCAATAACAATTTCTTCATGTTATTTCTGAAAGTTTCCGCTTTTTCACATCCGTCAAACATATTTACATATTCATTATAAATTTTTATACCCTGTACAACAAATGATCGATTAAATATTGTGGTTCTATGGAGTGGAATTTGAATCGCTGAAGAAGAAGAAGAAAAAGTTTATTCAAACAAAATTATAAAAAAATACATAATAATGTATAGCCTCAACATTATCAGAATCCTTTCCCTTTTTTCTGTTTCTTCTTACCATTGAATGATAGGTAATCAATAGTAATCGATTATTTCATAATTTATCATAATAACAATAATAATAAATAATCATTTACTTATTAGTAACAATAAAAACCATTAGTAACCAGGGAAACTAAGCAGGTAATTAGGAAAAGGGTATACATAATGTTGGAATAATCCAGATGGGGTATTTGGGCTTGGTAGAACGATATCTGACGCTGAATAACTGAATAATTATAACCTGAAACCGCACTGCCAGATATTCGAAAATGATTTTAAATGGTGATGTTGGACATTTCGGTAACACCCACCAAACGATGGCAGCGCAGTTCGGATTAGTTCAGGCCGCCATTTGTTTGGTTCATGAAAGGCGGTTATGATATCCCGCTTGTAGGATCCATGTGCATGGAGATCACTGACCACATCCATATGTTGATAAGTGAACTGGTGATATATCCTAATCCACATGTTTATGTTGATTGTTTTGTGAATATTAATCTTATAGTGGTGAACTGTATCTGTATTTGTTTTCTATTCGTTTTCTGGCCAGTGAGTACACAACAATATTATTCGTTCGTAATTTGACTATTCATGTGTCCAATACGTAACGTTTTAAATCAGTTGATACATCAGTGTGGATATGTATAGCTGCGAACTGTAGCCGGTCTGTAGGATTGTACAAATATTTTTGAATGACGAAACTTGCTTGATCAACTTTTGGAACTTGAATGATTTTATTATTATTTATTTTACGTGGCGCTGAAATATATAAACGAGGTAGAAGAACTACAACCAAAATCAACTCTTAAGCGCCTACATTCACTCGCCCCTTAGCGTTTTCTTCGGGTTCCGAGCTGGAAATCTGACCCGTCTTCCAGACGTTGTGCCTGTCTCTTGGTTCTTGTTACTGTTTAATGCTTCTCTTGGTGTTCTGTTTGTATTCTATGGCGTTGACTTCTGTGTAGTGAAATCGTCTGTGTCACAGAAGATTTCAACCGAACAGAAGTCAAATATTATGCTGGTTTGAGTCTGTCTACTGTTACGTTGACATGTTTGTTCTTGATATTTAGTGTAAAGTATTTTTCTGCTCGTCGTACTACTCTGTATGGTCCTTCGTACGGTTTTTCCAGTGATGCTTTCACTCTGCCAACTCTTAACCCATAGGTCGAAATCCCGGCCTGGTGGGCCGCCAATGATGATTTTAGTCATCATTGCTACATATCGCATGGAAAATATTTTCGGAAGTATCGGAAGCCATCAGCAATTCATTTGGATATGTTCTGGATGATTATGAATGAAATAACAATTCAGTAACTTCATGGTTTACTTAGAAAATAATCAAAATAATAACTTGTTAGGTATAAGGCACATATCTTTTAGACAATGTTTTTCATGATGGTGAGATCGTTGGTACATGAGATCAGTGTCTATAAAACTTGTTAAGTACCTATACGTAGGTATCTATAAAAAAAATCACATTTCATTTCAAAAGTAGTAAGTCAAAAGGTCACTAATTTTTGGACTTGGCACAATCTATAAATTTTTTTTTGAGCAGTCATCCAAACATACTGCTTTCTTGCAGAAGTCGCAACAATAGGATGTCTTGCGTTTTTTTTTTTTTGGCGTAAGGACAGGAACTGCAGGTTTTGCAATCACACTTGTCGCTGAGATCGATGGTAGTTTTATTACTGGCAGCTCTTCACCTCTTGATGATTGTTGACCCGTACCCCTCCAAGAGCAGTTAAAAGAGTCGAGCGTGAACTCTATAGTTTTCCCGACATCGGTTGGCATACTTGGTATGGCAAACCTATTTATCACATGGGGTTTCCCTAGTTGTTGCAAGTTTGTATATGTAATCAAATCGTTTTAAATCGGGATTCTGTCTAAAACAAAGATACAGAAGATGTGAATTTACTTTCCACATCTTCAAATGCAATATCAGAATCACTTTCATTATTAGAAGAATGATGCTGCACAATGGCCATGTCTTCAGTTTCTGAATCGCCAAACATCGCGCGATTCGCTGAGCAAAGTCTGGATCTGAGGGCCTCAGATAATCTTATATTTTCTGATTTGGCCGTCGTGATGAGTCAACTGACTCTTCTGTAGAAGTACTGGGAGTCTTCATGGTTGCACGTATAGTAAAATAACAATAAAAGATCGGAATTGTACACAATCACGGAAACGTCGGCCTCCGAGGCCGGTAAAAAGAGAGTGGTTTGGGGAAACGCCGGCCTCGCAGACTGCCAAGGTTTCAGAGAATTTGATGGGGAGGGGGGCGGGTTCACATAACCAAAAGGATTAGCTTACCTTAGGCATCCCTATCAACCGCTAGGAAGGTACTGAAGTGATAGAAGTTCTAGCATCGAATCTTCCCCACCCCATTTACATATCATAGCGGCCTGGGAGGCCGGGGTTTCAACCTATGGGTTAAGAATATGTGACTGAATCGGCTGAGATCCTCGTGAACAAACGTTGATGTCTGGTTCCGATGCTTCGCGGGAATTGGTTTTAATTTGTGCATTTGTTCTCGCAACTGTTGAATAAATATTGTAGGCTCCACTGCTGTTCTTGACTGGTCCAAGAAATCTCCTGGAAGCTTCAAGGGTTTTCCATAGACCATTTCCGCTATCGTACTTGTGTTTCCGACTTGATGGCACTCCTTAATCCTAATTGCGGCTTATAATATGCGGTGGAATCTTTCAATCGTTCCGTTGGCTTGTGGGTGGTATGCAGCTGTGTGGTTTATCTTTGAACCGCACATCTTGGCCAGTGTATGGAATACTCGTAGTTCGGATCGGAACTGCGCTCCTCGATTACAAATTATGTGGATTGGAGTTCCAAATCGACAAATCCAACTTTTCTGCTACTGTTTCCTCAGTAATGTTTTTTAGCGGCAGGACTTCAACCCATGATGTGAACCTGTCGATGCACGTCAGGCAATATCAAAATCCTTCTAACGGAGGCAGAGGTCCCACAATATGCAACCATACAATGTGCACCGTACTAAAGCGATCGTCAGTTTGAGGCAATTCACCAATCGGGGATTTTGTGTGTCTCGTAATTTTACTTTTTCGACATTTTGCCCACAATGCTACATCGCTTTTTAGTTTTTTCCAAATTACTTTTGTTGAGATCAGTTTGACTGTTGATTGTACTCCAGAGGATGTGCTAAATTGTGGTATTGTCTGAAAATTGCTTGTCTAAACGGTAGTTTATTCCTTAGAATTTTTCAAGACCATCCGCAGCTTTGTACGACCAGCCGTTCGTTCACAATGACGGCTCAAAGGTTGAGCCTGTCAACACGATCGTGAATCAAACGGTTGAAATACAGGTCCATTTTCATACTATGAGCTGTTTGGAACATCATAATATGATGTTATGATTATGGTTTTATCATATTATGGTTTTAGTGGTGTCGAGTTTTTTGTTCTGAGGTACGTTTCGTGCTAAGGAAATGAAGGTAATTTCGAATGTTTGTTGGTTGGTACTTCTTTTATAGAAAAATTATTATCGACGTAGTATTTGTAATTAATTCATCATCTCTATCAAAGCAACCCAGGCGATTCCAACAGCCCAATATCGTATTAATTAATCATAATTAATAATAATTATTATTAATAATAAATACACATTATTAATACCTAACAATAAATTATAATAATTTTCACTAGGTACATGATAAAATTATTAATAATTAGTGATAATTCATAATAATAATTAATCTAACATTTAGGATCTAGACATTTAGATCTAGTGATCTAGACAGAAGGGTGATCTGTACAAAGAAGATAATGAACCGTTGTGTCAAGAATTTGCAGAGTTTTCATCTTTTTAATTCGATTTTCTGAATCTACGTATCTTGAACGTAAACCAACAAATTTTGAGGGGGTGTAAAAATTTTCCCTTTTCTTCCTCCACTCCTTGGAGCTTCTTCTGTTTGAAGGCGTGTAGTGGTGGACCCAAGTCTCGTCACAGGTAACGATTCTGTGCAAAAAATCGGCCCCTTCCTGTTGAAAACGCTCAAGAAGCAGCCGTGAAATGCGAACTCGTTCATTCTTTTGTTCATCACTCAAAGCCTAGGAACCCAATGAGCAGCAATTTTGGTGAACCCCAAATCTTTTTTGATGATGTTCTGTACACTACCATAGGATATGCTGAGCTCCTCAGCAATTTCTCCCACGGTGAAGCGACGATCTCCTTCAATAAGGCGGCGAGCCTCAGCGATGTTTTCTTGGGTCTTGCTGGTGCAAGGACGGCGATCATGAGGTTGATTCTCGGCACGTTCACGACCTGTTCCGGACTGGGAACACCAAAATTTCACCCGTGCCCATGAAAGGGTCTGTTCCCTAAACTGTTTCCGCAATTTGCGATAAATTTCGGCCGGTTTTACGCCTTCCGTGGTCAAAACCCTGATTACAATCCGTTGTGCAACTTCTGTCTGAACTGCCGCGGGTGATGGGAGGGTTTCTCCCACTCCTAACCCTTCCCCCTGGACCCGCTCAGACCAAAAGGCTCGTTTATATGTGATCCACCCTAGTACATAAGACAAGTGTTTGGATTGTCGGATCGGTTTCGGTGATCAGAGGCTGGTTGTGAATCGTCAATGAAGACAAATGAAGACCGCGGCCGAACAACCGCCTGTTACATTTTTGAAATTTTACAGGAGAGCGAAAAAACGAATGCCAGATGAGATTTTTCGCAATACGTCAGCTTAAATGTAACATGGACGGTTGTTCCACAACTTGAGAACAATGTTCGTGGCGATTTTTCGACGCCTATTGTCGTCATTTGGGTACTATGGTATTGAATCTGGTCGGATAATAGCTTATATTGTTTTCAGAATCGATGGAGGAGACCTTCAGGAGTATAGGTATTGACGCTTTGAACTCATTTCGAAAAATTGTAACATAGACGGTTGTTCGGCCGCGGTCTTCAAATAACTGTCAGATTTTGTTTCTTAAGCTAAGCTCAGATGGAGACGCAATTCCAGACGGCAATCCGCTAGTGGCACGCGTTGTGCAGTCGTATTGGATTATCACAATGCAATGTCATGGATAATATAACAAAACTCCTGATATTTTCGGCTGACGGCTCTGTTGCTGTATGGACTTAGCACACCGCTCCGGTTTGATTGTTAAGCCATATGGTAATTTGACACTTGGAGTTCAAGCAATCCTTGATTGTTTTTTTTTTTTTTTTTTGCAAGTGCAAAAATGAGATATTGGTTATGCTCAAAATTCCGGGCCGACCGATTAACAGCTTACTCACCTATATAAATTATTACAATTTCTCCATATTTATAACAGGATCTAGGTACCAACCAATATTCGAAATTTCATGCATTCTGTAGACATAAAAGTTGCTCTGAACAAGACGCTATGCCACAAAACTCTGTATTGACGATTTTTTCATGGTTCTATTGTCGAGCCCTCATTATATACCTACCTTTCCATTTCAAATTGCCAAGATGCGTCGTTTGAAAACCTCAAACCCCATTTGTATCCCTTTCTATTCAACCATAATTATAAAATGTTACAAGAATGATCCTTGGCCCAGTCAAAGGCTGTACCCCAAATTTGGAATTGTTAAGTCGATTTTCTGATTCTACTTATCTTGAAACGTAAACGCATACCCACCAATTTTGAGTTGAAATTATTTCTTCTTTGGTTCATTATTGAAAATAATATACTAAAAATGAATCGAATTGGAGGGGAAAATAACTAAAATCAATTGTCTGTGTATAAGTGTGGAACTGATGTTATTTTCTGGAGGCCGTGTTGGAATTCGCTTGTCTGCTGAAACTATTGCTTCGACTGATGAGTTTTGCTCTGATACATTCTTGTTTTATTCCAGATATTTAATATCAGTGCAGCTGTTTGACCCAGTTTGGTGCCCTTGATGATTGTTTCGAGTGTTGGATATCCACTCTTCTGATCCAACCCATTATTACCATGTTCAAGAAACCTTTTAAAACTAAATCGAACTGTCAGCTGAAAACATCTGAAAAGTAAGGATTTTAATTCTGATGTACAAACAAGATACGTGTTCCAAATTGAAACCAAGTATATTAGGTACCTATTCAACACAGTCATATACCAATGGATGGGCTGTTTTTCGAGAGGTATATATGCCTACCACGTCATTCTATTAATAGGTAGTTATTGGTTTATTATCTTCAATAATAAACCTTTGTAATCGACCAGGAAAAGAATAATTCCCCCCCCCCCTCTCAAAATTTGAGGTTTTACGTTTCAAGATACGTAGATTCCAAAAATCGAATAAAAAATAACTCTGCAAATTCTCGACACAACGGTTTATTATCTTCTCTATGCAGATCACGGCGGATGGACGGATGTTTTTTTATTCGATTTTTTGAATCTACGAATCTTGAAACGTAAACCAACAAATTTTGAGGGGGGGTTAAACAATTTTTTTCTTTGGTCGATTCCATTGGTTCATTATCGAAGATAATAAACCAAAATCCTCCCGTCCGCCGTACTTTGCCCAGTTAGCGTTAGGCAAAAATTACGAAATTTTTTTATGGGTTCGGACCAGCCCCACAATGATGAAACTTGAAACTTTTGATACCATTCAGTTAAGGAGAAGGGGTTCAAAACGTATTTTGAAATTTTTATAACACGGAAAATGCATAGTTCTTGGTTTTTATTTGGATAGAGTTTATTTTTTTGAATTTTTTAAGACCGTCAGTACGACCAGCCGTTTATACCTTTTATTTTAGTTAATTGAGGTACATTAGTTTTCATGGCTTGTTCGTGTTCATTCTTTGCAAGTTTATTCTTCATTATGATTGATTTATCCCATTATTATTTGTATATAGCTTTACATTTTTGTGAATGGATGAACTTTGGCTGTAGAACATACTGTAGAAACGATTGCCAGGCGTTTTCAGTGCTATTTACCAATGTTCAGCACCATTATAATATCTCAATTTACCTCTGCATGTATACTTTGTCGTACATTATTACTCTGCAATCAACCAAACTAGACAAAAGTCGGGAAATTGTATTTATATACAATATGATATAATATATATATATACAATACAATATAATATTGTGATGTAATATTATTACATCACAATATTATATTTACATTTTATTTTCTAATGGATACAAATTTTTACAGGAGGAGAAATTAGAAGGAGAGAAACACTTAATATATATAATCGGAAAGCTTACGGAAATTTTCGCCCTATGGCGTCATCAGCCCGAGTGTCCATCTTCGATTATATATGAGGGGCTCAGAGCACAAGGGGTATAAGTGACATTTTCACTGAAATAGAGTTAAGTGGTGAAGTGCATACCGAATGACTATATAAATCTTGTGTCCAAGTATTGAAGAGACCGAAAAAATTATAGGCCAGATTTTCATCCAAAAAGAAAAGGCCCTGAACGAAAGATCTAAACTGTTTGGAGCACAATAGATATAACGTACTTATAACCCTTGAGCTCCAAACGTTTGGCGAAACAAGTTAGGAGCACAAAAGGTTTAAAAGCACTTGGATCCTTAGTACTTCAATATAGAGAAGCACTTGGATCCTTAGTACTTCAATATAGAGAAGCACTTGGATCCTTAGTACTTCAATATAGAGAAGCACTTGGATCCTTAGTACTTCAATAAAGAGAAGCACTTGGATCCTTATTACTTCAATAAAGAGAAGCACTTGTATCCTTAGTACTTCAATATAGATAAGCACTTGGATCCTTAGTACTTCAATAAAGAGAAGCACTTGGATCCTTAGTACTTCAATATAGAGAAGCACTTGGATCCTTAGTACTTCAATATAGAGAAGCACTTGGATCCTTAGTACTTCAATAAAGAGAAGCACTTGGATCCTTATTACTTCAATAAAGAGAAGCACTTGGATCCTTAGTACTTCAATATAGATAAGCACTTGGATCCTTAGTACTTCAATAAAGAGAAGCACTTGGATCCTTAGTACTTCAATATAGAAGAAATTTGCGTAAACCAGAAAATGCAAAAAAAAAAAAAAAGATTCCGTTGGGTTAATGGCAAAGGGAGATGATGCAGGGGGCCAAAATAAGATCAAGCTGATTAAATTTTGGTTGTACGTCATAAAAAATACATTAGAATCAGTTGATCACTAATTTTTAATATCTGGGCAATCCTGCATGGAATGTGATCAAAACTTTAGTTTGATGGAAATCACGAAAATTGAATAGAAACACGAACTATTTCACGATGTAATTGTGTCAGTCTTCAGTAATTGCCTATGAAGGACCAACATTCTCATTGAGGTGATTGCAAATTAAAGTTCAAGGCAGACTTTTAGACTTAAAAAAAAAAATCGAAATTTTTACTGTTTGCACTGAAAAAACTCATGCATAGATTTGTCTTTTGGCAATTATTCATTTACAATATAATACAATGTAACTAAAATTCGATAGTTTCATGTTCATTCATAAATCATGTTTGGATAATGAAGAAAGATTAATGAAGTACCCGAAAATTTATCCCACCAGTTCACCACGAATTTTACACTTCCTTGCTTCATGAGGAAAACTCACAACAGAGGCGAAGAAATATTATTATAAATTTTATGACAGTGATTGCGATTGAGGAGTTTGACCTTCCTGGTCAAATACGTACGTATTTATGTTCAAGAAATACATTTTCCAATGTTTAATGAGGTTTATCGTTTTGTAAGTACTATTATTTTCAGAAGAACCTCCAAAATACTATAAATGACATTTTAAGTCCATGCGAATTGCCATGGCAATTAGACTTTAACAACGTTTATCTCAAAATGAACCAAATGTCACTAAGTCTTAATAAGTATACCCCTTGTGTAATACTCTTATAATATATTATAATATAATATACTCCTTGTACTCCAAGCCCCTCATATACCTATTAAGTGTTTCTCTCCTTCTAATTTCTCCTCCTGTAAAAATGTTCATCCATTATATCACCGTGAGTCCCTTCGTTTCCACAACCGGACATATTTTATTTTTTATATTTATATTGTTCATCTTGAAATCTGTTTACATCGGAATTTCATTGTACTGTATTGACGATTGATTTCAAGTATTGATTGAAGTGATGACATCAGTTGCCGGTTGTGGTCAATGTATGCCAAATGATGTCACCAGACTTCACGTTATATGTGAAGTGGAGTCATAATTATGAATTATTTGAAATGTTGTTGTCTCTAGTTATTTATTGTTCTCTTCTCATGGTGATTTTTGATTTCAGGAAAAAATTACTCCTCCGAATAAAAAATCTTCTTCCCCAACTCGATGAAGATAATGAATTATTCAACATCAAGGAACCTATGAACACAATAAAAGTCACTACCTACTTGGGAGTTCATGTCAACATTTATGTGCATAGTTCGACGCCAGTGTTTTTTGAACTACAGGATGTGATATATCCTACAATTTTCACTTTGTGGAAATTTCCCCACTTGGTATACACGTTTGCAACTCATGATGCTGTTCTTGGTAAATTGTACAATGGTGCCGACCTTATGCTCCCTGGAGTCTTATGCTCGTCCAGTTTCTCTTGGGATATCAACATGCTAATTAAAGGACGACCTGCTGCAGTTTGTACTGACAAGAATCTTGCAAGTGTTGCCGTTGGTCAGAGTATGATTAGCGGAGAAGATATAGCCAGTGGTTTGAATGTAGGTAGAGCTGTCAAGATCTTGCATACTCTCGGGGATCAGATAGAAAAGCTTCTGGATGAGGTCCCCATACTCCCCATCATTCCTCATTCCATTAAACAATCACCTCGTGACTTGGGGTCGGTTGATAACAGCTTAACTTGTGAACAACACAAGACTGTATACAAAGAAATCATATCCGAGGAAAAGATTTGCCGTGATGTGGGTAATCTAGCTTTACATAGTTCTCCACAAGATGATGAAATCAACCCAAACAAAAATGATGAAGTTATGAATGCCGCTACTGCTCATGGTGATGAAGTTGAGCACGAAAGTGATTTACCTTGTGGAGAAGTTTCACAAAATGGAAACTGTGAAAGTATTAATGTTGCCACCAATATGGATGAACTCGCTGTGTATTGCTTGCTAAAATCCCTACATTCAAAGAATCTTGAACTTCCTATTTTAACTAATCTTTTTTATAGTAAATTCATGTTGAACTGTGTGCCTGAAGGGTTGGAACTCAACATTAAGAAAACAAAACACAAAAAGCTATCTAATATGCTGAAAGATATGATGAATCAAGGAGTGTTGGTAATGGAAGACAACAAAGGGGTTTCCTGTATCATCAATGTAAACCGAGCTCATCCCATTTTCAAAGATATTTGGTTGAAGTACGAAGCTTTTGAAGGTATGAAGATTAATTCAGTGACACAAGAGGAAGGTTCCTCCTCGTTGGAGAAGCTCGAAGAAATTAAGGAGAATTTACTTGTCAACAAGTTGGTTGCACCTCTGTTGAAAAATACATCGTATAAGTAAGTTCTGTATGAAATAATCGAATTTTTGGCTATGAATATTTCCTGAAGTCACAATAACGTTGGAGTAATGAATTGATCCTTTTGCTCCCAGAAATGGTAGTTGAGATCCAGTTCAGTGATGGTTTCATTTATTTGCAACTGGGCAAGATGATGGTCATCTTCGTACCTTCTACTGACATCAAGTTGGTTAGGGTATGATTAGGGTTGCATTTTTTCATGAACGAACCCACAGATTCATCCTGAAAATGATGAACCATAATCAAACGCACCACTCAGTCAAATTAATGATAAATTGAATTTGGAGTCATGCTAGTGTACCTTTGTACTGTTTGGGCATCGGAAACCTGGGAAGGTCCGGTTCCCCCTTAACTCATTAGCCCCGAGGCTCCCAAGGCGTTCTGCAGTAGCGTAGTTTAGGTTTTTTTTTTCTGACCACCAGCACCTCAAACCTACTTGCTGTTTCTAGTGTTCCATTACAACTAAACGATATTTCTCTATAACTTATTTCGCTATTTGAATAGTAATTGTTGAAGGACTAAATAGTTACAGTATTTGTAAAAAGGCTCAAAGGTTGAACTGAAAAAACAGCAGGAGTGAATCAAACAGTAGGACTTCAAGCCAATTTTCATACGCAGGACAAGCTGATTCAAACAACTCATGCTATGTGCTATTAAGTATCTTGTTTTGAGTTGCTCATTCTTTCATGTCTATGGAAAGAAAGAAATTTAGGATATTTGTTGGTAGGTTTTCATCATGATATAAATTATTACTAAATTACAACATCTTAAACCCTATGAGTTATGTTGGTCGGGAATTCGGTTGGGTTATTACCGAGACCGTCACTGAGCTAGTTACCTATTCAAAATGGACCATCTGGTGATCCCCCACCTTATTACTCCAATCATTTTGTATTCCTAGTTAGAGAACTTACAAGGATATTTGAGTACAAAACAGTGATCTAGACAGAATATATTGAATCATTGTGGAAGCATTTGTAGTTTTAGCAAACATACGAGAGTAGATCACCCTCTCTTCAAAATTAACCGTAATTAAGTTTTATGAAGTCCGGCCAACATTTTCAATTTGTTTCCCCTCTTATTTTCTTCTATTTTACAATTCATTGCCTTTTTTTTCTTAATCATATAGAAAAGGTGATGTGATATCAGTTACACAAATGAGAGAAATCATTGTTGCATACATAAAGGAAACCGGCCTGACTCCACCTACTTCTAAGTAAGTTTCAAGTTTCAGCTCCATGCCTAATAGTTATCCATGGAGAAAATAGGGAATGCCTTCAATGATGTATTCACTCATTTTTATTAATTATTTTCTTAGTATAGTGAAACATCCAGCAGGCATTTCCTGCATTGGGCATATTGTCAAATACAGTCCAGAATGCTGCTGTTATTGAATATATGACTCATGTACCTCCTATTGGTAATAAAGTCCCTGATGCTAAACTATTACTTGACATAATATCATATTTTACAAACATGACTTTTGGTCTCCCCAAAAAAATGTTTTTGCAATAATATATATGTTTTTCTCTCAGAAATGTAGTCTTGGATCCTATACTGTCCGATGTTATAAATACTAGACAAACTGTGTTACCATGGAGTGATTTGATAAACAAGATCATAGATAAAATGCCCACATGCTATACTATAAGAACTTCTAGAGGCCGGGTGACTTCAGGAAAAGGCAAATTACCTCAAATCGATATCTCTACTGCCACTCGATCAGGGAATAAGAGTGTAAGTTGACCAATCATGTTTCTCATTATTATATTATAATGTATTAGGGAGGGGAGAGGGCTGGAGAAGTATAAAAGCCTTTCGGCCGGACCCGGACCCACCCACCTTGACGGACCCCAGGACTGTTCTCCCATTTCTAGGCGGAGAGTCCATTGAATCGTAAGATTCTTAGATAAAACGCCAAGGGAGCCCCCCCCCCCCCCCGGGGCTGACCGAGATTATTATATGAATTATATTATTGGGTTTGCTGGGCACTATATCTGTTCTAGTCACCTTAAATTGGTCTTTTGTAATTTCATGTGGGTAAATCTAAATCTCAGTACTTTGCCCATTTAGCATTGCCCTTAAGATTTTAAATTAGGGGTAAGGGTTCGAACCAGCCCAAGGACGATCCTTGAACCTTTTCCCAGTCCCTAGTCAATAAGAAGGGGTGCGAAATAGAGTTTGAAATGTTCAAAATGTCATATCTCGGAAATTTTGAATAAAAAGGTACCGTTTTTTCGTTTGAGGTTGAATAGATCTTGAGCAGGGAGCTCTGTGGCAGCAGTGTCAGGAGGTTTCTGAAACGTGAGATCAGTAACTAATGGATCAAGTATAATTGTTTCCAATTATATTTCATTTCTTGTTATAGGTTACAATAGTCAATAATCTAGAAAAGTATGGAGTCAACATCAATGAGTTTGCTCGGCATTGTCAACATGCGTTAGCAGCAAGTACTACAACACATCCTACTCCTTCAGGAGTTCAATTCCAAGTTCAAGGGAGTCAAAAAGCATTTATTTGTGCTCTGCTAGTTGGTAAGCGTACCTTCTTACTATGCTCTAATTCAATAAATTGTCTAGCCTAAAGTTTTTCCTAGCTTAACCTGACAATTTTTCCAGTTAATTTATGCAACTTTCCTTTTTACATGAATTTACATCTTTTTGCATCTCATTCAACTGTCAAACAAATGTCTGTGCTTTAAAAAGATGAAATATTGTAGTATTATATGGTCACCAAGATCATGTGTTACCAAGAGTTAGTTTAGAGGTTGAGGGGCTCCGTGCGAGTTGCAGACAGGAAATTGGCGTCAACCATCGAAATCTTGCGTTAGCCCACAAGCTCCAGGCGAGTTGTCAAAGCGTACTATTTGCGTGTTCTCACGCATCAACAATTAATATGTATAATAAATAGAATTTATTATAATGTGATATATATATATCGGTATCTACCACCCTAAATGCTTGACATTTGATGGCTCTACGGCATGGGACATATTAGTTCACGATTGACTCGCATGCTACGCCCCAAGACGAAATATTGAAGGAGACGGAAGGGAACGCGTCCCTCCTCTCCAACTATCCAAGTTGGTTATAACAGGCGGAGTAGGGGGTATGAGGAAGGGTGTCCTTCCGAAGGGGATTCGAGGTGTGCTTTTCGAAGAGTGCAGTTGTTCAATATACCAACCTTTACTATCGCTGTGCTCTAAATGCCTTGTTTTCATTTCATTTCCTTCCTCCCTAATCTGCATAAAGGATCAAATCCGATATCAGAAGTGGGATTGTAATCTACCCCTCTAATTGTAATCTACCCCTCTATTATGTTTTTACTCTTATCTTTCTTTATTTCTCTTTTATTAACCTCTTTGATTTCTTTATCTTCTTACTATATTTCAATAATTTCTACGTCTCAAGTTTCTCCGGCTAATCTTCCATTCCTATTAAGTCTTTCGTTACTATCGCGTTCGCGTGTGTCGGAAATAGTCAGTATAAGCGACGGAAAGTCACCACGTGGGGAGCGCGGACAAAAGAGACACCGACGCCGGCGGTTCCCGATGACACCTTTGAGGAATGTTCTCGAAAGAGCTACGTTGGGCTTTTTCTCAAAAGCCTCAGAAGAGATTGAAACTACCGGAATCCTCTTCTTCAACCAATCTTTGGCAAACCCCGCTGGGAACTTCGTTCGTTAAGGTAAAACATTTACTCATGTTTTTGATAATGGAAGTGAAGTTTCCTTATTATCTGAAAATTTATTGCCTCAATTTTCTGGTCGAATTTTTAATAATCATATCAACCTAACAGGGATAGGTTTTGGTAAAATTCTGGTACCTAAACAAATTTCGGTAATGTTGATTTTAGAAGGAATTGACGTACCAATTGTACTTTTAATTACCATTACGGTTTTAAAAGATCGATATGAGGTTGCCAAAAAAAAAAAAAAAGAAAAAAAAAAAAAAAAAAAATCTCCTGACAAGGAAAAGGTGCGGGAACGTAAAGAGAAATATTTAATAAGAATGAACCGATTTGAATAATAAATCGGATGACAATAATTTTCATAAGAGTAAACTAGTAAAGGACGATGATATGGATCGGTTGAAAAATATTTTAAATAAATATTCAGATAGTTTCACAAGAGGTTTACCTAGAAGGCCAATTTCTACCGCAAAATGTCATATTAATCCTTTTAATCCAGAGCGAATTGTTTATAGAAGACCCAAATGATAGGTTAGCTGTAAGGGACTTCTTTCACTGCCACTGAATTTTTGAATTTTTGTTCACAAAATGACATTGAAACCCATGGCATCGCCACAGGTGCACCACGAGCGAATTCGTAAGTGGAACGTGTGATGTCATCAATAACAAATTTAGTTACAGTAGCATTACACATCAAAAAAGCAATCAATCAAACAGTTGACACCGAAATTCAGCTTTGTCTAAATTCAACTATTCATAGAATAACTGCTACATCTCCCCTTGAATTGTTAACTGGACGTAAACCGCACATTCCTGGTTCAATCCTAGTAAGAGACGATGTCTCGTCTCCTACCCGCTCAAATTTATCCGAGTTGAGGACTGAAGCGAAAACTCGATTTGACAGAGCGGCCGAGTACAACTTGAAATGCTTTGAAGGCATAAATACCTTCATATTTTAGTTGTTTATGTGTGTATTATAAGGACAACAGACTGTCTTTACACAATAAAGGTTTTTATTTTTATTATTATTATTAAAAGCCAAAATTACCCCGCTTGTGCTAGGAGATTTGTGCGTACGAATGATTGAGCCTCGTGCATCACAGAAAACGTCAGATAAATTCAAAGGAATATACCGAGTTGTAGAAAATTTACCTGGGGACAGGTACTTGCTTGAGAACATTAATACTAAAAGGATAGTAAAATACTCACACGAAAAGAGTTCGAAAAATAACTCAAGATTTTGACTTGTTACCACAACTTCTTGCTGAAAGCAAAAGCTCAGATAATGATAACGAAAATAAAGAAGAAAATAAAAATAAAATAAATCAAAATAAATTTTTTTGATAATAGCTTCTCCACCTTCTTTTCTTGTACATTTTGGTTTGGACTGCTATGGACTGCAGCCATAGTGCTCCCTTCTCTGCAGCGGTCCCGGTCCTATGGCCCTGTAGTGGCCACTGTTCCGAGGTGAACTAGGAAACTCTGTGGTATAGTTTTATTTTCTCTCCCTTAGCTATATCCCTAACCAAGATTTGTTTATTTTTTTCACCCAGAAGATAATTCTCATTCACCTCCAGATGTGGTAGCAACATCATTCGGACACGAACTGGAATAAGACATTAGGTTTTTTTGGATGTTGTCCCTATGCGAAGCTTTCGTTGTATATGGACCCAAAAGTATTTTGTGGAGCACATGAGCAGTCAACAATACCATGGAGATTTGAATTTTCCTTATGGTGCTCATGGCCTATGCCGCTATATCGGACCCAAAATCTTTTGTGGAGTTCTAGACGGTGTTCTCCCATCCTGAGCATATGCCAATTTTCCATCTAATGCCGTTGGTCCAAGTCCGGCAAATGATGCATACATTCCACCGTTGAGTCCGACTTGACACTTTGGTACTATCGAAATAAAACATTAGACTGTAACCTTTTATTTTATTTCACCGTTGGTCTAAGTCCGGCGAATTCAAGTACATACACAAAAGAAGAGTGGTAGAGAATGTTCTATCTCAAAAATCAAACCAAAACCCAAATCAATAATCAAACCAAAACCCAATGATGGATACTTGCGAACTTTACCTACTCAAAACGAACTATGACACATTTACAGAAAACAGGTGACTTGCAGTTGTCAGCTTAGGCCCTCAAACCAACTACGACGCATTAGGAGAAACCATCGATGTGTATACCTCGATGGGGAAAAACCAAGTATGTAGTGACCTGTAGTGGTCAGAATTGCCGAGTGGGCCTCATTTTTCTTTCAATTGGGTTTACTTACTACCTGAAAACGGAAACTGGACATGAATTCCTTTTTCTCCCCCTGTCGACTCATGCTACAAACTGACTGCAAGAACAAAGTTATTAGTTTCAGAGTTTTCACTTTACACATGTCTCATACTGACAAAATTATTTTACTCCTGTGCATCACCGATTTTACTATGCAATTTTATTAATACTTCTTATTTTCACAGAAAACGATCTGGAAAACGCTGAATTGAATAAAAATGATTTTTGTTTCTAATACGTCGCGATGAATGACGACTATTGTAAATCCAACAAATTGCCGTATTTTTCTTTTCAAATTACGCTGATATTTTTTTGGCTCGTCGACGCGGCTGGTGTTTGATCAAGGAACTGCGTTTACTTCAAAATTGTTTACCGACTTTTGCAACCAACATTCGATAAAAATGCATCCGATTGCAACTGGTGCAAGTCGCGGAAACGCGCAGGTAGAACGTTTTATGAGTTCAATCACAAATTTAACGACAGTGGCCCAGTCAATTAAACACCAATCATTGAGAATATTAGTATCCCAATTGCAGTTGATTCTTAATTCAACTACAAATCGCATCACTTCATTTTCACCACTTGAGCTTTTAACTGGATGCCGGCCAAACATTCCAGGAATGATTAAAGTCTCAGACGAATTCATGCCTCCTACCCGTTCTGATCTAAACGAAATTAGGGACGTGGCTCAACAAAAAATAAAAACAGTAGCTCACTATGACCAAAACAGACTTCAAGGTAGGAAAGCAAAAGTAAATCTCCATCAGGTTGGCGACCGTGTGGTTCGACGAATAGAGCCCCGGGTTAATGAGAAAACGTCCCCTAAATTCAAAGGGACGTACAAAATTATTCAAGTACTACCAAATCATAGATATCTTTTGGAAAATTTAGTCACTAATCGGCAGGTTAAATATCCTCATGAACGTGTGCGTAAATTGTCAATGGATACATCTCTCTTGCCACAGCTCTTTGATAGTGAAAGTGATTGTCAGTCACACTCCAAAGAAGATAAATGAACAAATTTCGAAGGTTCATTATCATAGGACAAGCCATAATAAAGACCAATTTCTCGTTGAGAACGAAACCTAACGATTTCTTTTTTTAAACTCAACGATTTCACAAACTAAATTATCTGAATTTATGAACTTTGAAAGTAATAAATGTTTGTTAAATCCAGTTCTCTTGCACGAACATCGAACTATAGACATATGATGTTGACGGAGCGCTACGTCATCATCTCTTGATCGTTTTCTGTACGGTAATCATGTAGAGCTTGTCCAGCATGATCTCCGAACGGGTGTACGATCTTGGTCTCTCCCTTCTTAGTGAAATTCTCGAGGATTTCATCTATAGGTGTCGTGGGTCCGAGATGCATTTACCCTCCCGATGGGCTTTTTTATACAATGTATTGTCATTGTATAGCATGTCATGCAATCTGAAGATTCCGATAAACCAGATTTTCCGTCTTTGGCGGCTTGTGGCAGCTCAGCGGATTTAACCGTCCAATGAGGATTTTAAACATTTGTTTAGCATGTCATGCAATCTCATGGATTCTAGAAACCCGATTTTCCGTCTTCGGCGGTTTATGGCAGCTCAGCGGACATAACCGTCCAATGGGGATTTTAAACATTGTTTAGCATGTCATGATTCCGTCTTTGGCGGCTCATGGCAGCTCAGCGGACCTAACCGTCCAATGGGGATTTTAAACATGTTTAGCATGTCATGGATTCTAGAAACGAGATTTTCCGTCTTTGGCGGCTTATGGCAGCTCAGCGGACTTAACAGTCCAATGGGGATTTTAAACATTGTTTAGCATGTCATGATTCCGTCTTTGGCGGCTCATGGCAGCTCAGCGGACCTAACCGTCCAATGGGGATTTTAAACATGTTTAGCATGTCATGATTCCAGATTTTCCGTCTTTGGCGGCTTATGGCATCCCATCGGAATTACGTCTTTGAACGTGGTAAATTTCCTTGTGTATTTCAAGGCTTATCTCCTGCACGATGACGAAGGTTTCACAGCCTGTGCATGGATGAGCACTAGGCTCATAAATGCAGGGTGGTTACTGGAAGTCCGAGAAACAAAACAACAATAAACATGTTGATAGGTTTTGGGCAACTGTCGCCCGCATTTTGTTCCACTTTGATGTTTGATGCAAGAAAACTTTAAAAACTTTGAGGGTCACCCTCGCTTAATGTCAGTGAATAAAAGAATTCATTCTTTTTCATGATTTTCAGCCGAATATATTGACAAGATAACAAAATGTTCGAACATTCGAATTTGAATTATGATCTCTATTCATGTGAATGTCAGTGAATAAAAGAATGATTTTCGGTCGAATATACCGACAAGATACCAAAATGTTCGAACATTCGAATTTAAATCATGCTCTCTATTCATGTGAGTTTCAGAAATCATTCATCTCTCGATAAGAGATTGAACCAAATCGCTGCATTGAATTTTCTATGAAGTATCTTTTTCTCTCAATAAAAGGTGAACGTTGGTTTCAAAACTGGTCTTGGCTTCGACATATCCTAGTGGCAAATACCGGAGTGGCAAAACTTTTTTTTACAGAGCAGGTAGTAACACACGAGCACGTTGATACTGGAAGCTATGTCAGAATAGCCGAATGGAAAATTGCCGGTTTGAACGTTTTTGTCGGCACATTGCAACTCGGTTTACGGCTGACCACCTCAAACCTTTCAATTATCGTACTTTACTTAGGGCGAACTTAACTGGCGACACGCAGGTAAAGGTATTACCCTTCTACGTATCGTGGGAAAAAAAAATAGGAAGGTCGTAAAATCTATGGTGAGAAAAATAAGTCGTAAACCCTCAAACTAGGTGAAGCGACTGGTTCCCAAGCATAGGCCCTAGGGTCCGTGGGAAAAATATGTCAATGTGATGATTTCTAATCCTTTTGAATCTGTTACAGGAGGATCGTCCCGATAAGGGTACTCTAAGTGATTTCTAAACGTATGAAATTATGATGATGTGTTAGAACCTGTACATAGTATACACATTCACATCCAATATTGTAAATATTTTTTAAATAATATTTTTTATATCTTTGTTTACCCAATTTAAATATTGTAACAATGTAAATAATATATCGAGTCATCTTGACGCCGAATCATCGGCTTTTATTTATGCCATATTGTAAACAAATAGAAAACAAAAGTGATGCTTTACGGCGATCGCCAGGTTTACATAACGTGTATGTAAAATATTATTTTATATCGTGTAATTCTAGCTTGTAAGCGCAATTAATAATTTAATGTATTTGATACGATATGATGTATTTAAATATCTCCGCCTTAGGAAAAATATTTTTGTGTGCTTGCACCCAAGGCACTAATTACATTGCCTTGCAGAGGGTTTTCATCCTGGCGGTTACACGGGGCTATGCGTGGCTGACAAAGCCTTTTCGCTGGTCACGGGTTCTGCAAAGGTTTCCCAATGCCATAGAGTCATGCTTGCAAACCAAACCGAAATGGATAAATCAATACTTTGTGAAATTAACGTAGAGTCTACATAGGTCCAAAAACCAACATTGTTAGGGACGCGGTCAACTCACGAGTTCGGGTAGGCGCTTCATAAACCTTATATGTTTTTGCTCGCGCGTCCGAAACAATTTAGGATTTTTTTGTGACACGAAATTATTGAAATTTGAATTTTTTTCTTTTCCCCTAATTCTCGCAGGGGCCGCTCGATGTCAGATTGGCCGTATCGGTATCTACCACCCTAAATGCTTGACATTTGATGGCTCTACGGCATGGGACATATTAGTTCACGATTGACTCGCATGCTACGCCCCAAGACGAAATATTGAAGGAGACGGAAGGGAACGCGTCCCTCCTCTCCAACTATCCAAGTTGGTTATAACAGGCGGAGTAGGGGGTATGAGGAAGGGTGTCCTTCCGAAGGGGATTCGAGGTGTGCTTTTCGAAGAGTGCAGTTGTTCAATATACCAACCTTTACTATCGCTGTGCTCTAAATGCCTTGTTTTCATTTCATTTCCTTCCTCCCTAATCTGCATAAAGGATCAAATCCGATATATATATAAAATATCATACATTGTTTATACATATACATTTTACAATGTTTATACATAATATGTGTAAACAATGTATGATATGAACGAGCTTAGTGAGTGAAAAATCACGCCAAAGTAAAAATTTCGTCGGTTACAACTTTTTGGTTGAACATGATGGCATTTTTAAAAGCTATTTATACCGATACCAATCGTTCCTTTCTTCCGAAAAAAAATTTGTAATTCAAGAGCTTTTGAACGGTGAGTTCAAATTTATTTGTACCTACGTAATGTTTTGAGAAAACTGCGTTCAAATGCCGAAAAACGCGATTTTTTTTTTTTTAGCAAAATTTAGGGTTTAGCACGAAAAATGATTTCATCAGGACTTGGTGGTAGGGGGTGTATCTGCTCGGCATTCCAATATTTTTTACGCTGAATTGATTGGTGACACTTCTGAGCCCTGTTTTCCCGATCTCTTGACTGGTCGGGAGTTCCACTTGAAAAAAAAAAAATGTTATAGGACAAAAGTTGTTGCTACTTTGTTGTAGAATCGATCCCTGAAGTTTGGACCATTCGTACTGGGACACCCTGTATATATATACATTGTAATCAATTATAGGTATTTATCACGATCAGAACCATATTATGCTCAATCATCAGAGTTATAAATGCTCACGACGGGGCTGTCCGTGGACGTCCCTAATTCCCCATTTACGCCAACTCTAGCACAAGCTGTCCGCAAATCGCACGTCCGCTACCCCGCCCCCTCTGCCATAAGTTATCCGCACCTCGCACGCCACCGGTCGAGGTACACAACATCTTTACGTTCAGTTAACTTCAGAGATGAGTTCATGAACGTTATATTTTCGTCGATGACCGTTCCCTTCATTTTGTGTCTTTTCCCCGGAAAAATATGAAATACTGTGCAACATTGAAGGCAATGATTTAAAACCCAAGCTCGCCTTTTTAGGGGTTCGCGCTTTTGGAACGAACATAACAACCGCACTTTCTGTTGAAAATTGAAATTGATTGCTTTGTAGATCAAATCGGAAGTAGAAGGGAACATGAAAAGCCTAAACAAATATCACGAGAGATATTCAAGAATTAACGATTTCTCCACTCAATCGGAGTTTCCCATTTTTCCTGCATAGGAGGCTGGAATAATCAAAACAGGAGAGCAGTAGCTTTTTGCTCATACTTTCTCGGTATATATTATATTCCAGATACCGAGAAAGTATGAGCAAAAAACTACTGCTCTCCCCTTTTATTCTTTTTAGAGTTACCTTTGCTATGTCTAAATAAGTGTAGTTTCTTTTTGATATCCTTAATAACTACACTGCTACATATTTGTATATAGCCTGTCTAGTCAAGGATGCGCCATCGTCACTTCAATTTGATTTTATTGTTTTTTCAGAAAGATACAATATTCCTCAAAGAGTCATTCCTGGATTTGTTGAAAAGTCAAAGGGGAAGAAGAATCGAAAATGAAAATGAAACTGCGATATTTCAATGATATGATTGTGGAAAGTGCCTGGGAAAAGGTAATAACCGGTTCACTCTTTCTTTTTACGAGATATTGAAGTGGGCCATGTAGCAAATGGATGGATGGATTATGTTATTCTTGATCTGGTTTTTTGGGGTTTCAACCCTGTCATAGAAGACAGATAAAAAGTGGGTCGCCATTATAACCTTCTCGTATTTTGTTTGTGTAATAGTATTTGACTATTAGGTACGATTACCATCTACATATTAAGCATGGGCAAAACTGGAATTAGTCTCAAGAACTTGGTGCTGAATTAGGATTCCAAGTTTGCGCTCAGAAAGTACCATTACTCCAATCATAATGTTATTCAACCAAGTGACTATCCAATTACTGAAAATTGTATCAAAATGGATGGAATAAGTCCAATGTTGGATTGACTATAATCAAGGAATTTCGTGTTTGAGCATAGTACACAGGCCAAAGTTACAATTTGATGTTTCAGCCCAAGTAGGTACTTGTGAGTTTGTTATCTGGGAGTTCCATTCAATTCAGCAATTTAGGCACCAGTTTCCTCCATAAATCTGTCTGTTTCCATATTTTCGACTTGTTTGGATCGTTCCACGAATCATAAAGCTGAACCAACTGTGGTGACATTCTCATGAATTATGTAGGGGAGGGGGCTCAGTTGGTTCACTTGGCTTTCATTGCTATTTACAAAAAATCCTGCAAACACCTGTATTTAACGTCATACTGACATTGCATATTATCATGGTATTTGACTAATGATCTAACGACGATTGATGAGATTATCTTTGAGATTGTCCATTGTCTTAGACTTGATTTTGAACACTGAGCCCTGACACAAATCAAAGTAGGTATTATGGGAGAGAACAGGAATTAGTTAGCATTTCATGATGCCGTGGGAGAACAAAAACATAAAGCCCTAGAAAACGTGATCAAGTTATAAAGAATAAACCTATGAATAACAAAACTGTATCAGTTACTACGGTTAAGCATTGTGTAAGGACAGGTCAGGGAAAATAAATGGGAGTGATAACATCAGCCAAAATAAATTCCCTCCAGTGGTGTGGTGAACTTCATACCTACATTTAAAAAAAAAACTACCAATGGCACAAAATATTACGGAGAAATAAAATGTTATTGTAGAATTCCTTCATAGAGAAGAGTTACGTAATGGGGACGACAGCTAATGTTAGAAATGTGAAAACCAGGAACGGAACGCATCAGGATCTCTTACACGAGCTACGAAAGTTTCAGCACAAATCAGTTACACGATTTAAAATTTGCTCCTAGAACCATCGTTTGCCTAGCATGCCTAAAGTGTGGTTTCTTATTATTATGCAGGTATGTTGATGGAAAGTCGGAATGGGGTGTTGTAGCACATTTGAATGAAATTGGCAGTCAATAATAACAGAACAATATGCACGTATGAGACGTATTTGATGTCATTACAGAGGATGAACAGTGTGCAGCGCTACTGAGACTCCTTCCATCCTCGTTGTCAGTTGTTTGTTACAGATTCCAGAGGACTCCGGAAGACTGAGCCAATACCTTCGTATACCTTCACCATTGTAGAGGATCATCGACAATTTGTCGGACTGACAGCGCCGGAATCCCTTAGTAGGCCCAATACATAAGCGCACAATCCTATGCGAGTAATTTGTAAATAGTGGCCTTACAAAAAATACAATATGGAACTGTTTATAAGTAAATATAATCTGCGTCTCTACAATAAATGCGTGTTGTTGAAGCTGCGTTTGTAATGTTATTTTGCCTTGTCTTTTAAAACTGCAAATGAAAGATGAATTAAGTGCAAGCAAATTGGTCTGGATACCCATTTTTCACTTGTTAGTACTAAGATACTTAGCCTAGACACGGAATCCAAAATTGGACTATTCAGCGATTTTAGTCTCAATACGAATCGGTCTGCAAGAATTTGTCTTCGGTAGCACAACGGTATCTCCTCAGATTCTGACAACAGTACATCTATAGGGGTAGACTTGAGGTAACCTAAGCATTGTCGGATCCATTTATACTGTACCCTAAGCAATGCAGTTTTACTAGCCTGGCCATAGAGTATACTCCCGTAGCTCTTGCTGTTGCTTTATAATATAGCAATGCTATCTCTGGGTCAGCTCCCCATCTCGTGTTTGTTACCGATTTGAGTACATTATAGTACTTATCCGTTTTATCTATAGTATGCACAATATGTCTTTTCCACGTTAGCGTTTTATCAATCCATACTCCTAAAAACCTAGTTTCACGACAAATTTCGAAGTTATTGCCACCTAACCTCAGAAAAATGCCTATGCCTAATCTCCGTTTCCTAGTGTGACTTGTCAACCGAAATTGACTTGGCTTTCACTATAGAAGCTACAGGTGGTGATGGCACTATGCGCGGAGGACTGCAACAGTGCCCCATGGCCGTTTGGCGGCGGCTCTACTGAAGAAGTAAGAACATAACTAAATTGTAGCCCTTAAGGCAGATAAAGGCAACACTACAGTCAAATTGAGTATGTGGCCAAAACGATCTTCCATCAGATCCGACCAGTAGATAGGTAATTTTCAAAAAAGTGTTTGGCAAATAATTTGTAAATCATAAAATATCTTGAAACGTATGTATGAAACTAGGAGCTCCAGCTTATAAATTGGTAAACACTTCCAAATTCGTACGATTTAGTTGATAAAATTAAGATTCCGGGGTGGACCAAAACCGACCAGGGAAGAGGAATCTTTAAGCCATGGTGAAGGCAGTTCCTCTAGGGCACAAGCAGCCTGATGAAAAAGCTCCTGGCCCTCCAGGTTGGGGGTTAGGCGTGGGGCTAACAACTCAACCCTATGAAAAAACCTCTTGTTACGGAGCCCGAAATAAATGGATTCAACCGGACTGGATATCATGGCTCTCGACCCCGGCAAACCAAAGGCCACCCCGGCCTGTAGAGCTCGGCAGTTGATAAAATTAAGGATATTCAAGTGCTTTCAAATGCTAAACTGGCTTCTTTTGACGTGGTTAGCCTATAATAGGCTAATATATTAATATTATATAAGGATGTTGTCAATAGGCTCATTCACGATTCTGAATTATATGTGCTTGAAAAGGACGAATTGTGTAGTTTGATGTATGTCTGTATTGATCAGAATTACTTTTTGTTTGAAAATAATTCATAATTCATCCACTTCATACTGCAAGCCTCTCTACAGTCCACTATATAAGTACCGCGAAGGAGATGTTTTCCTATACTCAGCCAGGAGTTGCAATGAGATCTCCATTACCACCGATACTTGCGGATATTTACATGGATTTTCTGGAGAACAAATTTTTCAGAAAAGTCAGAAAAGCTACATATGGACAACCCGACAAAAAGCACTCCCACTCCTCAATCATCCCCTACTGTTCCCTTTCCTTGGAGTCTAGGGCGCACTTGCTCCCCGTTTCTCGTCATAACCGCAGAGTGTTTTATGTTGTGATATTTTTCACCCTGTCTCTCTATTTTGAGCCTTTACAAATCTCTACCCCTGTACACATCCTTGTCTATCATTGGACAAGCCATTTTACCGATCTAAGCGTGAGGACTGCTGAAGAGAAACCCCAGAGAAACCTCTTTGATCCTTCTTTTTCCTATCCTTAATGAGTGTATTTTCTCTCAAGGTTGTCTTTTCTCGCTTCCTTCCCACGTAATGGAAAAGCGCCAGGGGAATGTGCGATTTGTTTTTTCTTAGCCACTTCATAATTCACGCTTGTCTACATTCCACTATACAGGGTGTCCCATCTAAACGGGCCCATCGGGAAATTACAGCCTTGCGGTGCGAGCTATGGAAAAATTGAACTGGACCTTTTTCATAGTATTTTAACTCAGCTTCATGATGCCGAAGTCCGATTTTTATTTTTCCATGTTTTAGGGTCTCAAATCATTGATTGAAACTAACGGTTTCCTCTTGACCCCCCTTTTTTATTGCTTTTTTCGATTCTAGGTTGAATTTGGAACAGAAAATGCCTCCTTGAAATTTTTGTTTTTGGGGCTTCGTTTCTGAGTTATTTCACTTTTTGCGAAATACAGAAAATCGCCGTTCCTTTTAGACGTTACCAACACTTTCTTACTATTTTTTCTTCAATTTTTGAGATGTTCACCACACTGAATGACAGGTAGTTTAATGCTGATTTCAAAAGTGTGGTGAAAAAATTCGAAGATAAAAATAGTAAGAAAGTGTTGGTAACGTCTAAAAGGAACGGCGATTTTCTGTATTTCGCAAAAAGTGAAATAACTCAGAAACGAAGCCCCAAAAACAAAAATTTCAAGGAGGCATTTTCTGTTCCAAATTCAACCTAGAATCGAAAAAAGCAATAAAAAAGGGGGGTCAAGAGGAAACCGTAAGTTTCAATCAATGATTTGAGACCCTAAAACATGGAAAAATAAAAATCGGACTTCGGCATCGTGAAGATGAGTTAAAATACTATGAAAAAGGTCCAGTTCAATTTTTCGATAGCTCGCACCGCAAGGCTGTAATTTCCCGATGGGCCCGTTTAGATGGGACACCCTGTATAAGTACCGGACAGGAGGTGTTTTTCTTTCAGTTTGTGGCAACCCATCCAGTAGACCTTTCACTTTGTAGCCTCTCCCCTTCACCTCAAGAGCCAATAGCAATCTGGTTCTCCTTTCACTTGTATGAATAATTCATATTATTCAATTATTGGAATTGGTCCCATTCGACCATTCGGTTTTGGGGTGAAATATATCTCCAGTATTGTTTTAGCGAATTTTCGAAGAAAAGGAAGCTATTGTTCTCGGTCCAAAATTTTCAAAACTCGAAATTCCGCAACCTTTTTATACCAAAATCCGTTTCAGACCATCCTGAATTCACTGCCAAAAGACACAAAAAATCATATGTATATCTTTATGAACTTGAATGAACGTACAGGAGGATGAAAATTATAGTGAACACTTACGGAAATTTGGAAAAATTAGATGGAAGTGGAAATTTTCGCTTTACAGCGTCGTCAGCCCGAGAAGAAAAATTTATGTATTTATGTATGTGTCATTCCAGACGATAACTCTCGATAGAATTGAGATAAAAAGTTCAAATTTGCACACAAAATCTGTCTTGGCAATCGACAGGCTAAGTTCGAAGATGGGCAGAATCGGGCCACTCTAAGGGGAGTTTTAAGGGGGGGGGGGAAATTACCCATGAAGTCCAAATTTGAAACAGTCTGACATGTGACACCTCATTTTAAAGGTTTTTTCATGCTGAACACGATGGTGAAATCAGAATTGCGATATCTCACTTCATTTCCAAACTGGAGCATTTTGAAGATGAAGAAACGTGGTTTTACTTGAAATGATCTTCGTGGTTATTCTGCTCTAATCTGATGACGGAATGCGATATCACAATTCTGACTTCATCATCGTGTTCAGCGTTGAAATGTACAAAAGCTGAGGGGGGTTTGGCGAGTTTGGGTGGAGGAGGCGGGGGGGGGGGGGGTCACTCAAAAAATGAACGTCTGACAAGTGACACCTCATTTTAAAGGTTTTCACACGCTGAATAAGATGGGGGAGTCAGAATTGCGATCCCTAATTTCGTTCGCAAACTTGAGTACTTTGAAGGTGAAGAATACGTTCTTCATGGTTAATCTGCTCTAATCTGATGACGTAATGCGAAATCGCAATTCTCACTTCTCCGTCGTGTTCAGCGTTGTAATGTCCAAAAGATGAGGGGGGTTTTGGGGATGTTGGGGGGGGGGGAGGTTCACCGATAAATTTCAAAAATGAAACGGTCTGTCAAGTGACACCTCATTTTTAAGGTTTTTACACGCTGAATAAGATGGGGGAGTCAGAATTTCGATATCTTATTCCGCTCTCAAATTGGAGCACTTTGAAGATGAAGTGGTTGTTACTTGAGATGTTCTTCATGGCAATCATGTTCTTTAATGAAGATGTTTTACATAAAACTAATTACTCCTTCGAAAATTCGCTCTTATAGTCATGCTGCATGACTGGGGATTTTTGTAACTGACGATGGTTCAATAACAAAACTGGTCTCACAGTTACTTCATGTTTCTGCGAAACTAAACGAATTTTCATGTTCGGGCCGCTTGCTGCGACCTGCCTGCGAGCTTATTCGCTATCGCGCTCTCCCCTACTTCACTTCAAGTCGTACCCTGTCGTGTCTCACGTCTCATGCGATTCGCAAAATCATTTCTTTATACCAAAAAGCTTGTACATTTTGGTTTTTCCTTTTATTAGTTTTCATTATTACCACACAAAGTCGATCTAAGGTGCTTTCCCCCGAACAATTCAATTATATTCAATTCAATCGACACGGATTCTGAATCTCCCATACCGGCTTCGAGCATCCGCCTCCAACAGGGATTTACGCCCCAGGCCTGGGGAAACGCCACTCCAACATCGTACCGGTGAGTCAACTCGAAAATATTCATAATCCGTGTCAATTTTCAATTTATTCTTATACAGTCCACTTATCCTTCCCAGCGCCGCGTGAATTGACGATTTCCAATTTACGAGCGTGTTCTCATGGCGAGAACATTCAAATTCTCTTGTTTTTCTTTCATCATCATGAATACCTACTCACGAATGTGCATGAAATGCGGGAGTTAAATGTAAAGGGGAATAGAAACACATTTTGACTTGAAAAATAATTTTACTTCACACCATTCCTCCCACAACCTCAGGGATTTTGAACAGTAACATGTACTTCATTCACATGAACAGGTGAATTGACAAAATAGGAAATAAACTCGCCATTTCCTTTAGCAGTAACAGTTCCATTTCCAATGGAATAAACCACCTATGTAAAATAAATAATGGTAACCTCATCTTTATTAAATGACAAAGACAACATCACATAAAATGTCGGAAATAAATAGTATCCAAGGACATGCAGATATCATGCGCATGTATACCAATTCAGCTTTTATTGGTACGAAAATAAAATAAATATGGCGATGAGCAAGTAAATTTGAGCATTATCACAGAACTGTCACATTATATCAAGGACTATCAACAAAATAACAGTTATATATATTCTTCAATAGATATTTTCAATTTTCATTCGATTCAAACATTGAACATCTAATAAACTAACTGAACACTAACAATAGATTACTTTAATAGCAACAAATATGTACAGTATGTTGTACTGCGTTAGAATCGTATATAATGATATGTAACTACGGTAAAATGAACCAAGGGCTTCGCCATTCCCTGAATTTGTTCCAAATATCCAATAATAAAGTTGTACAATGGTTTGAATGTTGCACGATTATTTCAAATCAACATAGATGGTAACATTGATGGTTTAAATAAACATAAGTCACATTGAGAATAAACATAGGTTGACTTAACACATATTTTATAAATAAAATAATTCTATGAATCAATAACAATCTAATCATATATATAAAAATATATTTGCATGAATATACTGCTTCATGATCTTTCAGCAATTAATGATAGCTCAACAAAACATGTTCATCAAATGAAGACACTTCAGCACAACATGAAATCAATATACATTAGGGAAGGCCATTAGAAAATCAGAAGATATTTAGAAAGAGCGTATTAAGTTGGAGGTGTGATGTTTCCAATCTATTATCTACAAAAAACATTGGTAATAATTGTACACAACATTACAGATCAATATGTAAAATAGAATTTGACAATGCTAAAAAGAGGAATAACTGCAATTCAAAGCCATGCAATGGTTATCGCATGCAATTTATTTCTTAAAAAAATATATGCATTGTTAAATGTAAATATAATAAAACAGGTACTTTCCTAGGCATCAGGAAGAAAATGCCAAATCTCTTAATTTTTCTAATAAATTACATATTTGACACAAAATAATCAACATTCACGACATTTAACAATAATAACAACAACAGCATTAAGTTTTACAATTCACATGAATAATCTCTTAGTAAATATGCTATACTTTTGATAGTATGAATTGCACAATATAATGTTGATTATCTACAAAAAGGCATTAAATAACATTATGTGGACTTCACAAATTGGGGCCTGGAGTCGTGGGGTTGGCTACAGCAGCAAAATATTTTTGAGAGTTTACGACAAGGAGTTAGTTCTGTTCCGAATGGCGTTTAATTCACTTCAAGTCAAATGAAACAACTTTTTTTTTCTAACCTACACTATTTCTGGGTGTTGAATTTATGTTACATTAATTTTTATAGGTTGGACAAGATACCATAGTGTGAACAAGTGTTCAAAGCTGGGTTGAACTATTTCCAAATTAAATTCAATTTCAGAGTAAAAAAACATCTTTAGAGGCACCTGTACAATTAATGTCACGTAAAATGCTAACAACATTGATAATAGTGTTCCAAACAGTTTATTGAAACAACAAACTTTACTGTTTTGTGGAATAAGCTCAAAGGTTTGGAGCCAGTTACAATAATTTCCAAACGTTTGCAGTGAAAGTTGAACTCTCAGTACATATTAGGGAATGAATTCAGCCTTGATTAAAGGTATTTTCAACGATTTCGAATCGTTCAATCGAACAGTTCAGAATCGAAAAAGGGGAAGTGAGTATTGCAACGATTCCTTTGCGCAAATTCAAGAAAACTAATCGGTGAAACCAAGACAATATTGGAATTAGTAGAATAACATATATATCAGAATGTCAGTAGTAAGGATTCAGGTTTGTAAAGTAGCCAATCTGTGATCAGCCCTGCTATTGTAATGTGCCAACAATTGCATCCAAGTTGCATGATAGGTGTAACACAAACTATCTAGCTCGTTTTCTATCATATTCAAAAAAGAGACAGTGGAGTATTGAAAAATAAGTCATAACAAGTTCATTTCTTCACACCATTCTCTTCTAGTGCAGAAAGCAATACTCAGGTGTTTCTTCAAGTCTACTTGTCACAGGATGCTTATCATTCATCATCCAAGAAGATTGTCCATTCGTACCTATACTTTGTAAGAAGGTTCCCACCAAGGAATTTTGTAAAACTTTTAGTTCTATTTGGCGAGAAAATCAAATCAAGTTGATTTAGGTTTGAAGTTCAATTTTGTGTTTTTGAGCACAAAGCAATGTCTCAGGCTCATGAAAACCAGGCGTTAAGTATGAAACAGGTGCCAACTCTCTCAATAAACTAAAAGAATCAAGGTGTCAGATAGGCCTTCATTCGCACAATTTGCAAAGATAATCAACACTGCCTTGTGCTTATTTTACATGAATTTATCTAGAACTACATAGTGCCATAGAGGTAATTTCACACAACCTTAAATTTGTCTCATAATGTAGTATAAACTGCCAGCAGTTGGTGCTAGTTCAATCATATGTAAAGAAAGAATTAATTTACCTCTATGTACACAGCTAAAAACTAAGTTTCACCAATCAATAATTATCTAAGGATGATCATTAAGGAATCAGTATTTCTTCATTAGCGAAACACATCCTCGTTTTCTATATTCTTGTAAGTAAAATTACTACTCTTGATACCACATTATTCTCTTTCGAGGGTATTGACATCTATATTTATAATAATAATTATCAAACTCGATCAGTTCACTATAGAGGAACTCGACTGAAGAGCGATCCATTTCTAATGAATTTAAAGAATTATCAAGGACTTCAAGTTTATATTCAACCCAAAAAAATAATTACACAATTTTTCCAGACATTCAGGCAGAATTTGTGAATCTCACTATCCTTATTTCCAAGTTTGATTCATGAATCCTGGCCTTTCAAATAGAGCCTCACGTAGCGATTGCAAACATGGCCGAGAGGAAATCCAAAGAATTGTACTTAAGAGACAACTCATGGTCTATTACAATATAGAATATTATTTTGAACTGCGTTCATGATCTTGTCTTAAGATTTTTGAAACGTTGAAACAGTTAGTTAGCACCACTAGCCATAACTGTGCAGAGAGAGAGAGAGAGAGTGGAAAAGTTTGCCACTCTTCTATGTTTGGTTTGGGTTTGGAGGGTAATGTTAAATGGAAGAATAACCGATTGCCACATGCTCATCAATTAGAGGCTATAAAATGGAAATAGAAATCCATGCAAGGCTAGGCACAAGTAAAAGCCCGGTGATAATGACTAATTATAATGAGTCATGACTAATAATATGTGAGACAATTTTTTTTACACTGAAAGGTAAAAACTAGATCATTTCAAAGAAAGCTCACTAGGCATAATTGTCAGGATAGCGAACCCCCCCCCCCCATCCCACCCACGAGAGTAATGCATTTTCAACTGTTCAATTTCCTTTAAATGTGCATCAAATCAGGATTTTTTTCTTCATTAACCCCTTCACGAGCCATCCTTTTTTTTTTTTTTAATATCAAGTTCCCAGGAATAGTTGTTCATTTATGTTTTCCACAATTAGTACTGCCATCAGGTGTTAGTTGGAACCAGTGAGTACAGAAATAGATAGAGCGGCCTTCCCTGTATGCTCTGCCCCCCCCCCCCCCACCCTCTGGTGCCTTGCCCCGCCCTGTCAACAGCCTTCCACTCTTCACGGCCAAATACCCTACTTGCTTCCTTAAAGCGCATCTCCTTCTAGATGAGTGTATGAGCCCACTCGGAATGTAGGTACCTATAATAGGTAGGCAATTTATTAAATTAATGCAATTAAAAGAGTATCAATAAACTTTATTAATCCAAGAAACAATGGAAAAATTCGTTGCGATTGGGTTACACAAAATCACTGTCCTTTAAAATGAGTTATTTTTTTGAGCTTCTGTCGCACTCCTTCTTCTTGAATATTCTGGTTTTTGTCACGGATACATTTTTAAATTTTGATTGAGAAATAAAGTTTCCCGACACTTTCAACTAACCAATGCTTGTGGTTGTCTTCTCCCTGGGTTGATAGATGAGTCGATTCTGTGAAAAGGTTAATATTTGAGCAAGAGGAAAGTAAATTGTTGGTATAATGATTGAGGTTGCTCTTGATTTTGTATTTTTCAATCGTTGTTTTGAAAATTTGCTCGCAGATCCTGCATAAGCGGGTAATATCAGGTGACGGTTGAGTCAATCCTCCACGGTTTTTAATTCAGACTAGACTGGTGGTCAGGTTCATACCACTATTCTCATCCATGTTGATTGCCTGTAAACATCCTTCACACTTTATCTTTCTCTCTAGGCCACGCACAACATAGCCCGCTATATATTCAACCACATCCAAAACCGAATTGGAAAAACTGTTTTCATGCAATAATTCAGGCCAGCCTTCGATCAGTTCTCTGATTGCTTCGTCTTCTCCTGGTAAATTAGAGTCTAACAAAAACCTTCTTGATTTTTGAGTCGTCAAATTTATTTTTGATTCACAGCCGATATTCCTCCCGTAGCCGAGTCCCAGAAGGTCAATTTTTGGTCGTCTTGGAAATGTTGTGTAACAAATCACCGTGTTCCGACAATATAAGGTTCTTGTTTTTTAATTCTTTCACAATATCTTGTAAATTTGCCATTTTCACTTCAAGTCGCTTCTGTTTCAAATTCGCATTTCGCAACTTTTTCCTTGTAGCAATTAGTCTTTGTTTGGTTTTTTCAAGTTTTTCCGAAGTTATTTCTAAGTCAGTTTTTGGTATTTTTTCTGGAACTGGAGATTGGAATGGCGAGGAATCCCGCTTCAAAACCCTCCGCGGTATCGTCGAAGTGGAAGTTGACGGCTTAAATGAGGTGGAAAAGCAGAACATATCGACGGAATGGCATTTTGTTTTAGATATCTTCGAAACGGAGATGAATTATCATAATTGGATTCTTTGAAATGGTCACCACATACACGGCTGTGACTGGTTGGTTTCCATTGTTCCCTCCTTATTGATCGGACCAATTTTTCTTTGAGTTCGGGATCTTTAGGGAAACGGTGAAACAAAATCTTCCTTACCTCGCCATCGCCAACGGCCTTGGTTCCCTCACAATTCTGGCATCTTTACACGACACATTCACTCAAGCATTGAATCACCCAACTAAACAAAACCAACACCTGTATTTCAACATTTCAACTCACAATGATGTTCCAACTAACAACCAATGATTGTTGATACTGTAGGAATTACAATATGTCATCATATCCACTTTTCGTACTTTCTCTAGAGTCAAAAAATTTAGTTAGACAATAAATTGAATCTACTTCAACAAAAACTTGAATTTCTAGACGATGGTACCAGAAAGTACAACTTGCTTGAAACGATTACTATTGACGTCAACATTGATCGATGAAAAAAAAAAAAAAGTTTACCTCTCCCACAGGTCTCTTATACTGATCTATTCATGATGTATTGTGTTTGTAATATTGCCAGCAATGAATGCCGCTTAACGTACCTTGACGACACAATTCATATTCAGAAAACTCAATAGTCTCATTGTGGACTTAGTTACTGCTATATATTCTCTCCCTTTTCCTAACTAGAATTGGGTCTATGAGTCCTTACCAAATATTTATAGTATTTCAATACAATTTATTGCAAATAATATTATTAATGATGTTGAGGGATGTCGAGGGACGGTCAAATGAAAATTGATTTATGTGCCAACGTTGACCGACCCTCGACATCCCTCAACATCATTCTTACTGACGGTCAAAAAAAATCACACAGAAATATTATTAATCTAATATGAATGACACAATCTCTTCAATACCCTTCAATCCATAGTCACTACAACCCATCATTTAGGTCTCAATCACTAGGTGAAGTGCACCTAAAAGCTGCCAAAGTTCTACAAATGCACGAGGGAATCAACCAATTCATAGCAACAAATATAAATTACTGAAACTTGATATTTTCAACTATTAGCAAACGGTTGGAAAAAGGAGTAACAAAACAGGCTTGAACCACGTTGCACCACGTGTAATCCAAAGAGGGAAACAAAACAAAAAAAAAAAACAACATAACAGGGCATATAACAAATAAAACGCATTGTACCGGCTTGGCCAGGAGTCCTACATCAATTTTATAGAGGGATATCACAAATCACATCACAATGCCCAGGTGGGCTTATTTTAGATGAGCTCCAATTCTCAGATGATTCAGATTGGGGGGGGGGGGGATTAATAAATTATCATTCAACATCTTTAGATGAAAATTAAACTAAGCAATAGATCATGGGACCCCTGCTGTATTAATTGAACACAACAACAAATACAACACTTTCAACATCTCATGTTCAACTTGGTAACAGTTTTATCACTTTAGTTATGCTGTAACAACATAATGAAATAGACTATCTACCACCAAAATAACAATTGAAACTAGTTTGACTATATTATTTACTAAGATAATTATTTGAATAATATTATGTATCGATTAGCATGCATGAAATCAATTTTTCTAAGGCATGATACAATAGCAAATCCATGTAACACACCCTTCAAATGCCTTCAAGAACCTAAGAATAGTATGAAGATGTCACAAAGCAGGATAATTGAAAGCTGGGTAAATGTAACTACTCATGTTATGGGTGAATGTTATCATGTTAGTCCTGAAGAATTAGGGCTCTAGAAAATTGGTAACGATTATATGGATCAACTAATACGTTTTTCAGAGTTGGCGCTGAAGCTGCATTCATGTAAATAAATGAATTTGCCTAATTTTCTGAGTCCATCGGAAACTTGAGTTATTTTGATTACAACTTGTTCGTATGGGAACAGAAAATACGTAATCACCAGAGTAAACCAAGAATGAAGCAGTAGGTCACATGTTTTCATTGGTATTCATCAAATAGTCTTCAACCATTCAGTATCCATGTTGACATAGAATATCGCAGCAAAGCCTTCTACACAAAAACTGTAAGAGCTACTAAAACCTTGAAAAAGATATTCAGTGGCAGATTGCTATCTTTGAACTCGAAGCTCTCTTATTTAAAACCCTTGTTCACAGTCCAGGAATATTTCTTGACTAAGGAATTATTTTCAAAATCTCTTCCTCGTTTATGTCAGTTCTTTATCTGATATAATCCTAGTGCTATGCTTCTTGTCCTCCCAGTACCCATTAATTTTTATAGATGAGCACCGAGCTTTAATGGTTGAAGTTGACGATTAGTTTTCACTAAATAAATTACCTACAAACCAGAGTTAGGTAGTAAGGTAATTTTCAGTCTGTTTACCCTAAAAAGATCCTGACCAAATCTTTTTTGCTAATTAAATTGGGTGTCATATCTGCTGAAGTCATTGCCCTCAGGATATATTTATTGTGTGATATAGCTAGTTATCAGCTTAATCTATAGCATACAACAAATATTACTATACCAAACCAGCCTGTTTATCATAATAGGGCAGCATAAAATAAGGCCACATCTACTACCTACTATGCCAATGATAAATATAGAACTCAACATTGAATTAACACCAAACTAGAATTAAACTGGAATCGATAGGTAGGAGTGAGTAAATTTTTCAAGTACTCATGTTGGGAAATACTAGCTTGGAAATTATTTGCTGCAATATGAGTGATCGTTTTTCAAGAGTAACAAAAACCAAAACGAGCCAAAGAACAAGACTTTAGTAGCTTTACATCAGCGAGTCGACAAACGAATATTACAGGTAGGTTGCTTATTCTGTTTCTTTTGTCCTTAAAAAGACCATTTACATAATTATCAAGAATTCCTTTTTGTTCAACTAAATTTAATTTTGTAGTCGACATCTAACGGAAATTTTGATACAGCCATATTCGTTCGTCTTCTTATTTCGTGAGTGTTGTGAAAGAACATGACGTGTAAAACCACAAGCAACAACGAATCCAACTTCACTAAGTACACAGATTTTACTAGTAGGATGTGTGAGGGAGATTGTTATACCAAAGGTACTCAAAGGATTGGGTCTACTTTTGATTCAAGTTTATCCATTGGGTAATTCGGTGTTTGATACAATCTCTCAAGGAGGGGAAACTGAAATCATCTTAATTTTGATTATTGTAGTAGAAACAACAGCCACAATATTCTAACTAAAGCATATTAAAGTATTGAAAAACACTCATTGTGTTATAATACATTTGTATCTCAATTGACTAAGTTTCATGATCAGAATAGCTGAGAAGAAAAATGGAACAATGACAAAGCCAAGAAGGAAAATTAGGGTGTTCAGCAATGACATAAATATCACAAAACTATAATTGTAAAACAACCCAGATCATAAAACGGATTGATGGTCTTCTAAGGGACACCTCTGAAAACTAGGTCAGAATCCAAGTCATCTAGTAGGTATATTATTAGAAATGGTTTGTGATTTATAGAGGTAAGGTGTACCATGAAAGAAGGATGAAATTCCAGCCAAAGACCTTACAGACAAAGCAAATTGATCAACAGCCACTTGGCGAGTATTAATTCTAACTAGCAGATCTGACAAATGCTCTTTACTTCAGATCTGTTTCCCCAACTCGTGCAAACAATGCACTGATTTTCATTAGGTGTCATAGGAGTCATTTAGATTAAAAAACTGATTTATTCTGTGAGGTGGCATTTGGAAGACAAGCTTCAAATAATAGGTCCATATTTTTTCTTTGTAATCTGGAATCCTAAGCCAATATCGCAAAAAACAAAGCCTAATATTTACATAGGATCCCTTTGTTCAAATACAAAAACCCAGATAATTAATAAATTTATTTCTACCAAAAACACTACTTTATTACTTGTTGCTTATTTTTTTCAAGCTGAAAATGACTGAGAAACAATACAGCAATAATTGTTAATCTGATTGAAAATCCTTGATCTCTCATTAACTTTTTTTGCAAGAAACTGAAGAAAGTGACAATAGAAGAATAAAAGCAGAGTCTGAACCCTTCAGCATCCACATGATTCAGAACCCATGTTCAGGGGACCTTCCAGATCAAACTGAATGAAGATTGGATCATGAGCCTACAAGGACATGTTTGTAGAGAACAGCCTCACATCTCAAGAAGAATTTTGTTGGCAGACCAAGAGTGCAAACTACCACCGGATTGACAACTGTTACCCCTACCCATCGGGTTCCGTTTTCTCAAAATATGGGGATATCTATCTATACATATCCAACTAACAGTTGAAGACACGAGTGGAAGAAGGTGCTATGTAACATTTTTTCGATAATTCATGTAGTAGCGCGTAGCGCAGATAATCCTCAAAATATTAGGTTTATTGTCATCTGTACGATTGACAACACCTTAGCAACACCTTGGAGAAGAAAAAAAGAGAAAAAATCCGAACCAAACAAAATAGGCAAGTACGCAAACTCAATTTTCTTGACATTTTACTTTTGTTAGTTAGCACCTTCATCCACTTGTGTCTTCAGTTATCAAACTAATCTGTATTGTACTAATCAGTTGATTGGGGTATGTTTTCATTCCGCAACCCCGTCCAAGGTAATTTTGTAATTTTTTGTGGTAAACGAACTTGTAAATAACACAGTTTTGCCTCTTCATTGCCCTCAATCAGTGTCTCCGTATCGTCGTTCATGTTCAAGGTGCTACTAAATTAAATAACAATTATAGACTGATTGATTGGCAGATAGACAACTGAATCATGTTCGGTCAGGTCCACGTGGATGTTGACAAACAATGACCTTGCTCCGCAAGAACCTTCACTCTCAAAATCTTGGTGGGGGGAGGCAGTTGTCAACTATTACCCAGGAGGCAGTTGTTCGTTGCCCAAGCAAAGAGGCATAATTCAGATGCATAATGAACAACTTCTTATAGCTCTTACTTGCTATCGAAAAATTATCTTATTTCCCTGCTCATATCACAAGAAAATGATTTCAGTAAAAATTCGAATTTGATTAATTAACCGAATTTCTTTCTAGCAACTTGACGTAAGTTCTTCATTTTGGTATTATGAATAGAAATCGATTCAAGTGTAACTCGCAGTTTGATTTACGAATTTTTCTAGTAGGTCCGGATTCTATACCATACGTCTATGGGTATATTGTAGTTTGAAACTTTCCTCCAAATTGTTTCCAACAGAAGAAAATCAAATTTCGCATAACTCATTCAACAGCAGTTGGAAAGCTGTCGGAAACATTCTATACAACATGGCACACCAGACAGACAAATGTATTATATTTAATCTGATCTGTATGTACTCTTGTAGTCCATATGATTCAAAAAATAACATGGGTGAAGCGGATTAACATCCTCACCCCTAATGTTCTTCCAATTCCTATGACTTGAAAACTGTATTTTCTTACACAAAAAGTTTGGATAATGGATAAAAAAATATACCTATATAAATCGTTAGGGGGAGCTTTTTAAAACGAGAGGAGGAAGTGAACAGTAAATAAGTAGTTGAAACAGTAGTATGTCAAATAGATAATCCTAACAACAATTTACTGATATCACTCTTTCAAACCAAAAGAAACAGAATAGGGCTTTATCAATGATCTCACCAAAGAGATAGGTTTTACTGGAGCATCAGAAGCTGACTTTGTCTACTCCTTTTCAACTCCTCTTCTTTTACTCTTTGTTCAATGAGGTACTGTGCATTTGTAACAGCAGTATGAACACCACTTATAGTCACAACACGGTTCCTGGTTCCTGGAGCATATGTCCCTTTTTTAGAAATTTGAACAAGAGCTCCACTCACCTGCTGAATTTCTATCAGAGCACGACCTCCAGGGCCCAAAATTGCACCAACGATTGCTTCAGAAATTTCCATTTCAACCTTGAAAAAGAAGTCAAAAGTTTGTAAAATATTCAATAATGAGGCAATCAAGGATAAAAAGAGGCAGGGCGGATCTTATGGATCAATATTCATCTATTTCAAACTATTCATATTCAATCATGAGGTTAAAATTGTACATTCAAATTCAATCATTTATGAAGAACAGATCAAAATGTTTTTTTGTTATTGATTCACCCCATGATTTTTGGTTAATTGTATTTTTCAATGAGAATGGAGCCTAAAAATCATAACATCATGAAATCTTGACTCTTTCAATAAAAAAAAAAAAAAAAAATAAATAAATAAAAAACGGAGGTAAAGAATGAGAGAGTCTATTTCCACGTCTCCTCATGAGTTTACGTTTGTTACTGATGATGACCTAATCGTCGAAACCGATTCAACTATTGTACTCATTTTTTTCGTGGAAATAGGCTCTCTCATTCTATACCTCCGTTTTTTATTTTTTATTGAAATGGGTTTCCACAACCTTGTCGCGAGTGATCTAATTCGTATCTTAACTCTTGTTTTATAACTACTGAAATTAAGAGAATATAAGAGAAAAACACACATTCAACAACTTTGACATCGATATTTACTGGATTTTCTTCTACGTTGAAAGAATAAGGACGTTCAACAAGATTTTTGAGCTTGAGTAAAAAGGAAACGAAGGGCACGCACTGCCCCTCCTTTTCATCTCAAAACCGGAGTTTAAGCATTGTAATTCCAAGCTCTGCTAGGATGCGGCGTCCTGACTTCATTTGCCACTCAATCCCTCAACACGCCCTGATCTAGTAAAAGATTGCGTTGCGTCATCACAGCAGTTGACTAACCTTTTCTCTTTAATGACCCGTGCCATGAAACAAGTTAATTATTAGATCTCAACAACTAAATAATAATAGTCACCTTTCTAAGAGGGTCTTTCTTATCATCAGCAGCACTTTTCAGTGAAAATGAATTGTTATTAAGATGCGGTGGAGAATTGGGACCAGAAGCCGAATGCCTGAATGGCTCCATTGCCAAATCCATCACTGTCCGCGCTGTAGCACCCCCAATAGGTCCAAAAACACCATTTGCAGTAGGAGTACCATCTATAGTGGTCATTCCGACAAACGCAGTGGTGGGATGAGCAGAAGTCCCAGTAAGACTAACACCCAACATTCGATATCTAGTGAACAGAATGTATAAGTTACAACATGAAAATACGTGTGGTTTTGTCATTGACTTTTCCATGATTTCAATGCATAATCCTAAGCATGTGCGGTGGGAGGAGTTATAGGCGTAGATCTGGCTCAACGTAGCCCAGTCAGAGCCTAGCAACCCGACATCGCTATCACTCGCCGCTTGTACTTACCTCATCTTCGAATTCCGCCCACCTCATATTCAATATCTATGGCCCCCTTTGTTCTTAGTACTTAAATATTTTCGCAGGACCATTGTCCAAGCGTTCAGTCCTTGTCAGTTAGCTCAGTCAGTAGCTTCTATAATATGATCAGTTGAGAATTCTTTATAATTAAATTTATTGGAGCGATTTAAAAAAGTCGGATTTCTTATTCATAAACATAATTTATACATACATGGAGCCTATATGAATCCAAAACAGTCATTTGATTTTATAACTAGAATCATTCAGATTCAGTCCATCGACTATCTGTGACCTCAACAAAAAAACTATAGGATAGGTACAGGAATACTTATTTTGGTACTTGAGCACCAAATTACAATTGCTTGTAGCGATGCTGCAATATTCTTTGAATAAAGTTTAGTTTTATGGTTGTGATATATGTAGTGTTCAGTAATTCAAAAAACATATTGCATAATGATAGTGAAATAAAAGAATATTAAGCACGCTTGAGATGGGAGCAGTAGAAGAAATCCTTCCCACAAGGGATCGATGGCTTCGCTCCATCTCCTTCAGGCAGGCGGGAGCTACTGGGTCTATAGGAAATACTTGGTCCAGAGAACATTGAAACACATGAACACCTAAAAAAATATCTTCTTCTTAATGTGCAATGGCGGATGGGTTCACAGTACTACTTTTGACAGCATGGAGCAGCATTTAATCACATGAACCAATGAGCCTAAAGATAGTACATAGCTGCTCGGTAGCGTTCATCCCTCAGAAAAAGGTATAGATTTGATCCCTTACTTCAAAAGAAGTTTATTAGCAAGAAAAGAAACTGTCCATAAACCCATTCATGGAGATAACACCACCAACATGTTATGTAACTTACTTTCCCAATGTTGATATTGCTGTGGATATTTCTGCTTTGGCATGTTCAGGATATCCAGTGTTTCCAAGGGCAACAGTTATGCCATTAACAACTTGACTAATCACTGCCTGTGGGGGAGCTGCATTCGGTTCTAGATTAATAGTCAGAGTGATACCTGTGAGGCCCGAAGATTCTGTCAGCCCCGCCCCTGAAAGAATAATATTCATAAATTAAAATGAAAATACTCAACCTATCAGTGAAACAGCTGCTCTTTGTGTTCTTAGCACGACTAATCCAAGGTAAATAACAAAATTCATACTAAACAATGGGCTGTTTTTCTGCAAAACCTTCTGAGTTCTCAAGAATAAAATCCTACTCTCTGTTGACTATTTGGACCTTCTGTGCGATGATTCCTGACCGCTATTTCAGACCATTATTTGATGATTCCTGGCCCCTCTATTTACCATCATTCGTCAAACATATACCTATGAGCTACCAGAATTCGCTCCAAGCAAGATTATCGTGATCAAGATTAGTACTTCGACAAAGGAAGTCTTATCAAATCAACTTATAGACTAGACTGCCTCTCCCAATTTTTCCCCCAAAGAATTAGTACACAAATTATATGATAACTTTTGGAATAACGGAAAATTACCACGTGCAAATCCCACTTGTTTTTTTTTTCCCTTGGTTAATTCCTAACGTTCATTAATGAAAATGATGAAAATAAAACTGTATACTACTCATGTTCATATCTTTCAAATAACTTATTCAAATATTCCTAGATACAAAATGAAAATATCGACTGCTCTTACAGGTACACAAAACTATTGTACTCAATTCAGGCATCAGACCAGGCAACTAAATGAATGAAATAGCTTACATGGTACAGATGATGAGAGAGCGGCGGTCGCATAAGCCTGTTGTGTGGTAGTGTGAGCATACGGTGAGCCAGTTGGATTAAAATTAGCAACTGGACCAGGGATGTCAGCATAACTGATGTTCGTACTGTTGCCACTTTGAGGGTCTTCCTGAACCTTGGAAAGGATCATGGCACATGCTTTCTTGTTGTTCTCGGAATCTCCTGGAGGTATAATAATGATTGTATCAAAAGCCTAAATATCCTTGTACAACGTGTTTTCCATGTGCTTAGTTAATGCTCCCTGGTACATCTAACAGCTGACCTCCACCGAGATCTTGGGATAGAGTTGGTGGATGCAGCCATCAGAAAACACACAGAGTAGACTCCGCAAACATCAAAGTATTGCGCCTCCTGGACAACAGTGGCAACGTACAGCGTTATGAGGACCTAGCCTTTGGGACCTTGCTTCAACCCACTTTGTGTTTGTGCATTTGTGCAGTGGATGTAGTTGTAGGTACTGATTTATAATCCACCAACCTTATGTTGAAATTGAAGTTACTAGATGCTCAAATAATTGTAACAATAAATAATTTTTAAAAAATGGATAAAAATAGCTAGTTGAAAGAGAACTAGAGATCATATCTATAAATAATCAATAATTTCCAAGCAACCAACAACATTCTTATGCCATGTTGAAACCTCGAGTATGCTGTAGTCAAAATACCTCAAATATGATTCACGGGATGTTGTACTAGATAGGTTCAAAATGTAATCAAACTGTGACTGCAGTGCAGCGGTTCAGATCCAGGCTGAGAGAAAATGAAGAAACCTCGAGGAGATAACATGTTTTACGAAATATTAGCAGAAAAACTAGGAGTACTCTGGGTCAATATGTCCCATTTTGCAATGTTGGAAAGTTTGCAACGAGTTAAAATTGTCCTCTGTCACACAGAAACAATAGGGCTAAAATTGGCAGCAACACTGAACGTGTTGAAACGCTTTCCGATGCTAGAGGAAATGTCTCAAATATTATTTATTGTTGTGGAACAGCCAATGTTGAACTCCCACTCCATCTAGTAGGCACCTTGTATTAGTTAGCCCAGGAGCGTAGCGTGGCTCTGGACAATGGGGTACCACACCAAATAAATGTTCAACGCAATAAGATCACCATGAATGAAACCGTTCCAATGATGGAAAAGCTAACAGAGATTGGTAATAATCCTCCTCACCCATAACTGTAATGCATCTCTCCTGAAGAGATTGCTCTTTGGCTTTTTGAGATATTTGGACGTATGCACCACTATCTTCTTTGAGCTGTTTGATGTAACTTCCTCCTTTCCCAATAATCATTCCTGCAGTCGTGTTTGGCACCAGTATTTTTACCTGTAAAACATTTTTCGTAGCTCAAAGGAACAATAATGGTTTTCTTCATACAGTACACATTCGTGCTATATGCCCTCAACAACGTTGGAATGGGTAGGTACATAGTTGGCCCTCCACATGGTCATACAGAGATGAGGTTCTCCTTATAATCCCATGTACTGGACAAGCCTTTTCCTCAATATTGTCCAACTGTGTGTTGTATGAATGATTATTTACCGTATCAGTTATTTTGTAGTTAATAAAAATAAAGTGGCATTTGGGTCATCCGCCTTTGACTTAGGGCAAATAAAAAGCAAGAAAAGTGATCGACACACCTTCAAAAACATAATTTTCATCTTTGTAACCATGGTCGAGTATTGGATTCATGTTTGATAAAATATTGGTTTTGTCCTAGAAAGATTTTAATAAACTTTTGTTCATCATTAAATGATTAAAATTTTGTTCATCATACAAATTTTGTTTGTATGTATGCAAGCTGTGTGCAAGCTTCTCATATTTTCGAACCAACAGTTGGTCGCCGATGCTCCCCACGCTAGTGAGCAATTCAGTGGAAATGTTTGTGTATTTTATTGCAGTCCTCTGGTTCCTGACAGTTTCTATCCCTGTGCACACGAGGGACGTCCACAAAGTAAGGTTAGAAGGGCTGTGTAGGACGAACGGAATTTTGTTTTTTAGAGTTGTCACCACTGGTAGGTAGAGAGGTTCCTAACAGTCAAAATAAATCATCAAACGCCACAGTGCATAACAAAATGTCGTCACAGCAGCTAAACGAGTCAAACAGTTCGTCCTCCAAACGCTCCACCTGCTGTAGGTAGTGTTTTGGCTGCACGAAAATTTCTTGAACGGTATGAAAGCGAGGGTGAAACTTTTCTTGACTCAATTGTGACGGCCGACGAAACGTGGGTGTTTAACTATGCTCCTGAGTCAGAAAGGCAGTATCTACAGTGGTGCCATACCCATTCACCATCAACCAAAAAATTCAAAGTCCAATTTTCAGAAAGGAAGATCATGGCTGCCATCACATGGCATCTGTCTTTTGGGACCGCAATGGGATATTATTGGTCAAATTTATGCCTAAAGGAACCACCATAAATGCAGCTGCATATTGTGAGACACTCAAGAAGTTGGGAAAAAAATCAAGGACAAAAGGCTAGGAATGCTGACTCATGGTGTGTCACTCCTTCATGACAACGCTAAACCTCACTCAGGACTTGCTTGTTTCATTGCTGGGGGGGGGGGGGGGGAGCACAGATCAATGTCAAGTGAACGTCGACCAACGTCGAGTGAATCCCACATTGAAAACTATAATTTATATCACCTAACATGCAATAGTATTATAATTACCTGCTTTTCTCTTTCTGATTTCCCATCATGTTCTGATGTCTTTGCATTGGCTAAATCTGGCTTTTCCCTGATTTTGAAATTGATGAATTCTAATACTTCCATTATAGCATCAATACTTCCAGATATCAGGCAGACTCGTTCGGATGTTCCTAATGAAAGAAAAATAAACACACAATGGAAAACATGATGTAGGGAACAATTATACAGTAGGGGACCAAGGTTTAAAAACTCCTTACTATGTGTATATTGAGGGACGAAACTCCAAAAACCAATCTTGATGATTTGAGGAAATTTTAAAAACATCCTTAGAACATACATTGGAACCTGTATTGCATACATGGATCCCTAACATATAGGGATAAGAATAGATTCGAAACTAAATTAATTCGTGCATTACAGTGATTAACGATGTGACATTAAAAATTGAATGAATTGGTTGAAAAACGTAGGACAGTACACACCTGGATAAAAATCATTGGCTTTCGACATTTTCACGCGAGCATTCGTTTCTTTTTGCAGCTGGGCAATCGTTTCTCCGCCTTTTCCAATGATCGCCCCCGCCGCACCACTTGGAACCAAAATCTTGAAGTGGTACACTACATCATTACCTGAAACAAACAATCATTAACGAAATCCTTTAATCTCAGTTGATGGCATTGAACCCACTACCACATAATTACTTAGTTCAGTATCAGCTAAAACAGTATCACCTAAATCACGAAAAGTTCAACAATTGTGACCAAGTTCGAACCATTGGGGAGTTGTCCAATATCTCAAAACACTTATGACAATAGGCGTTGTATGATCGAAAACGATTGGTAGAGCCCCTCCGAACAAAATAAACCTAGAGGAGACGAGGAAAAGCATAATATGATATGTGATATTATAGTGTGATATTATCACATTATCAAGAACAGTCGTTCTTGGATACCCCTCCCCCAATTCAGAGGGCAAAATATGACCCAGTAGACACCGATCTACGTTGGCTTCAATATAAACCTGATGAACTATCAAGTACAAAGTTGATTTTGATGGTGAACTGAAACTAAGTACCTACTTCCAAGGAGGCCAAATCTGATGGCAGCAAAGTTTCATGACTTTCCCAAGCTTTCCAGAGCTCTCGACAATCATACATAGTGATCTCAAGTCCTTGAAGACTGAGGTATTTTTCAAGACTGTCATTCGTTTCATGATCTCCTCCCTCACCAAACGAATAGTATAAAAGAAGGGACTGCGAAACGAAAGAGGGTAGATTCTGAAGAACACCAATATAGTGGCTTTAACTTGGAAAAATGTGATGTTTACCGTAAGCTAATTTCAGAAGAAAAATCGAAATTATTTTACTTCTAAGCAAAGAGCTGTGACATTCCAATTTAACTTCTGTGTGACACAATCCACACAACACTCAATAGGTACCTATCTGAGAGGCATAAGCTCGTGTCGAAGTGAGGTCGAAGGTTGCTACTCTTACACGTATTTCCGAATGCTTTCGAACCCACCATGGGAAATATCAGCGATGTAGCAGATAGATTGGAAACACTCAACTCACTCTGGTCTAAATACGATACGAGTCAAGGCACGCTAGATGAGTACTATCCTTCAGACAACGACGCCGAACATTTCGAGGAAATGTATTTTGCAACCAAGGCAAAACTTCTCAACTTATTTACCGAGTATCACGATAATCCGGAACAAACAACGATCAAACGTGGAAATAATGCTTCAACTACACAAGATCAGTCATTTTTTCAGCTCGAAAAAAATAAAGTTACACGAATTCGATGGGAATTATATTATTACATGGCTCAGTTTCCGTGACACGTTTGATAGTTTGATTGAGGTAGGTATACCAAGAGAGCTGGACTTTTGTGGTTATTATCCCATTATTATCAAATTATCCCATAAACAGTCGTCAGACGAGTGTCAACTTTAGTCGTTGACAATCTTGATACAATTAAAAAACCCTAAACCAAAGCAAGCCAACGTAGTTTATAAAGCCAAAGTAAATCAAGCGTCATTATACGGAATCCCACTCAAAGTACGAGACGTGACAAACGGGAAATCGCTGCCATATAGAGGCAATCATCTCAAGGTCTGACCTGAGGACAATATTCATCGGTCGCGAACGATGAACCAAAATACCAATCAATTGAAACAGTTCGAGTTCAGGTAGATGCAATGGCTCGAATAAGAAAACCTATCAACATATAAATCCCCACATGATAGAAAGAAATTAACGCAAGACCTAAAATGACGACGTAATGATACGAGTTAGGTGGGCTGCCAGTCTGATTACAACCTCAAGTTTGGTATTTTGGGGTTGGATCTACCGTGAAGTTAAACTCAATAAGTTTATAGCTACGCAAATTCTGCAAAACGAGAAGAAAACCAACATGAGACAATTTTATTATGACAATCCCATGGAAATCGTTGGGGTGTCGAATTGAGTTTGATAACGGAGATAATGATAACGACAAGGGATATCCATATCTATGACTGAATAAGATGAACTTACCGGATGAACAGTTGGATTTTTTTGCTGTGGCGTCTTCGACATCAGAATCGAGTGGTCGTTTCCGGGAATCAGCATTTTCCGGGGAAGGACATGTATCCATACCCGAGTCTGCAGCCATCTTGCAACTTGCTAGTACCCTCTAGTCTGGGTCATGGTCACTTTCAGCGGAGGGCGAACAGTTGGGCTACAAAACGCTCCCGTACATGTTGCACATTGGCGCTTTTCTGGACCGTAGTAGGGTGAGGGGGAGGGGCCTCCAACAGCTGACTCGTGGATACTAAACGTTGGTCCGTTTAATTGGTTCTCATGGATATGTTCAGTAACGTAGACGATTCAAACCACTTGCACTAGAGACGGTAGAAGATTACGGTGGCTTGATAGACACAGTGCAGCCACTCACGGTATTCTTTCTGATTGGTCGAGTTGTTCGGCAGCCATGTTGCAGCCAAATACATAAAGTGTGCGGATATTTTCATTGTGTTGTTAGAGCGCATTCTGCCAACGATAATTTTCTGCCACAAAGTAACCCACAATCTGTTGCGATATTCGCTTAATTCGTAGGTAACGTAAGTATATTACCTCAGTAATATAAATCAAGTACAAAACACTTTATTCAACCCGCCAGTACCCAACGTCACCTACAGGTGACAGTTCTTCATAGTCCTCTAGGAATTCGACAGATTGATTTTCCAACATCCAAACTTCATTAGAACACTCTTCAGAACATGGAGTAACAGAGGCTGGCGGTATTTACCATTATCGGTAACATTTTAAGTAATAGGTTTTATTAGCAATACTTTTATTAGCAGTTTTGTAGGTCATAACAGGCTGTTGTTACACTTGGATAGATATTCCTCAGCGCAATGTATTGATCAAAAAGACAATTTCATTGTCAATTCGGGGTGTGTCCATCTACCTCTTTTACCTGTCCTGGACGGGCAGAACTCGGGATGGATCCACCTGCCACTCTTACCTGTCGTTTTTACGGATTATACCTCTTACATCTCCCTTTAGGATCCCTTATAATCTTAAATACCAAAAATACTATTCATCTGTCTCACGGGAAGGAAGAATTTAAGATTTTTATATTTCGGCTTCCCCATAAACCCCCACCCCTATGCATCGAATCCGGAAGTGAACCCCGGAAATCCGGAATTGCGTTGGATGGAAATAATGACGTTCTTGATATGATTGAAGAGTCCCTAAAAAAAAAAAAAAAAAAAAAATATCGGAATGTCTGTGGGCGGATGTTGAAACAAGTGCATCTGGAACTGAGGAGGAACTCGAAAGAAATTGTTTCAGTTCTACAGTGCAAAGGGTTTACCGAAGCGAGATGGCTGTTTAAATTGCAGGGTGATCTTTTGTCACTGAGGTATCGTCGATTTGGTGACAGGATTCAGACTGCCTGTTGTGTAGTTCTGATTAGATGGAAAACGCATACCATTTTGTGGGCACATGTTCAGCCTACATGACAGTTAGACAAAAGAGAAATTACACAAGCAGGGTATTTGAATATGTTAAGAAACTGTGATATTAGAATACCTAGTTAATTTTTGGAGGGTAGCTTGGCAGCTTAGAGTGGGACTTAAGGAAAATATTTTATAACTAGCATATATGGGAGTTTTTGTTGTTTGTTGGAAGAATGGATTTTGAAGCGAACTCTATCAGACGGTCTACGGACCATGATTATGCATGACTCCTCGACTTCATATTGTATTACAACTTTTGTTATATTTAATAAAGCAGTTTTGTAGGTCCTTCGTCGAATAGGGTAGACAGCCCTCTTCTTCTAATCAGTGATGATCTGAATACTTTTCGTTGTGATTAGTTTCATCGTTTCAAAGACGGTTGTACCTGATCAGACAAATTTCTTTGGTACGGGTTGTTTGTGAAGTTTGAACGTTCATCGGGTACAAAAGTTATGAGACACAACTTAGATAGATCAGACAATTTGGAGACTGAAATCCATTGAATTCTAGAGCCAGAAGGGCAAGTCAAGCCATTGTGGTTGGAGGTACATGAAAAAGTGAATCAAAGCTTTTGGGTTGGTATAAACGAGGCTCTACCGAAATTGAGTTGTGGTGGATAGTTTCTCGTCGTTACGTCAAGGACGTGTGGTGGATACGCCCCTCTCCATCAAATGGAAATGATTTAAATTATCATCTTAGTGTCCTAGTGCCTTCAACCAGATAATTGAGATGATTTTCCATTTCAGGAAAATGCATCATAAAATTCCTACCGTTAGTAAATCGTGAGGAGGTGAACCAAGATCAGCTGGCGCCCTTGATTGTGAGTGGCGGCCATGTCATGTCAGTGATAAGAACGAAGTTAACCTGCTAGTTTGCTTAGTTTAACAATTCACTTTTTCAAGTTTGATTTAGCGAATTTTCGAAGAACATGAAGCTAAAACACAGAATTTGGTGGTACAAAATGGACTCATTGGTAGATGGCTGAAATATTAACCAAATATTACTTACTTGGTTAATTAGGGATCGTGAAAATTTTCGTGTGCCACATCGAAGCCGCTGGGTTGTTGGTGCAGACCGATTTTGCCTAAAACTCAAATTTTCGTAATGCATTCGAAAAAAATGTATTTGTAATTATGTAACATCAATATCCGGTGATGATCTCAAACGTTATGAAAGAAATATCGAGTTGTGTGGTGGGGTGGATCCAAATCAAATGGTTCTCAGCGTTGCGAATGGTGTGTCAGTGATTCCAAATTCAAATTCAAAAATACTTTATTGACATAAGGGTATATACAATGATTATTTAACAGTGTCTTAAGATAGGTATATAAGTGAGAACAATATCGGCCTGCAATGATTATTTAACAGTGTCTTAAGATAGGTATATAAGTGCGAACAATATCGGCCTGCAATGATTATTTAACAGTGTCTTAAGATAGGTATATAAGTGCGAACAATATCGGCCTGCCGGCCTTAAATGTCTTTTGGTCTTAAAAGATAATGTATGTAGTGTATTAACTTAGGGGGTGGAAGAGTGAATTTTGTAAGAGAAAGGGAAATAATGTAAAACTCTTAGCGTGAGGGTGGGTCTTAAAACTAGGGCTATTTACATATTTACAGGCGATTCCATATGTCGGTCGTGAGGACGTTGATTTTTTTAGTTTTAAAAACTGATTTTTACTCATGAATGAATGATTTGGACGGGTGAATGAAAAACATTCACCAAATAATTTCAATTAGAAACAAAAACAGCACATGATCCGCTTTGGCCGTGGCCGTCAGCGGAAGTTCGATCTGACAATATCTAAATTTATTTTGACTTTCATTCATAATTTCATTTTTAATATAGGTACCTAATGAATTGAGGGCTAGATCAATAAACCAAAATTAACACACAATAAAATAAAATGACCGGAAGGATCTGTGGACGAGCGACCAATGAATTGGATTCACAAGAGCTCCCCTAAAGCAGTCCGGGAGGTCACCTTGCACTCTACATGACGTTGAAATTCATCCCCATCAATTCCAACAGATTTTTACACATTAAAACAACTCAAGAGTCACAAGTCCCTGGACGCTCACAACTTTTTGAAAAGTGGGCAGGTATTTGGCATCCACAACAGGTTCTGAATAAAAACAATGAAACTAAGGTGGATAGGCAGGAGCGTGTTGGAGCTACATCTCACTCCACCTTATCCAATTGTAAATAGGTTTTTCAGCGACAGTCCATATCTCCTTTCAAAGTGAGTACCTACTGTAATGGTTTGCTAAGTTGCTCCTTCCCGCGTTTTTGATTCCACCATATTGGTATCCAGTGAAAGCAGACCAGGATATCCCTCTGGGTAGGGCGTAATTGCCTAACCTCCCCGGGTTACAGCGGAACTCAGGGGCAATTCATTACATGGTAGCAGAGCGTGGTTGGTAGGTACGTGATGGCTTTGCCTCGGTACCTCCTCCACTATTTATTTGGAGCTCTAAGGAGCTCTCCCAGAAGGGACTCCTATAGTAGGAATCATACTCATTTGCGAATAAGCATTTATATTGGCATTATCCCATTTCTTTCTCTCTTCCAATCCTCTACATTCGAATTTGCTATGCCTCTATAATTCATTTGCGTAATCTTCTATTTTCAATTTTCTTTATTTCTATCCCCTCTCAATATCCATGCTGTAAGGAGCATAGTTCTTCACAAGTAATAAATTTGCAGTAGTACCTACCATTACGATGGAGGTTAATCATACCTTGGAGTTCCAATCAAATCTTCACGTGACGAACCTTGCACGGAAGTCTTCAAATAATTCAACAATTCTATTCCTTTGACAAAGAAGAATATGGTACACTCATATAAAATGCATGATGTTCAGAAACATGTTTTTATTTGTTCATCAATATCCCCGAATGAGTTAACTTTAACTTAAAACTTCAACTTTTGTTCAATCACCATAATATGGTGATATTATAGTGTTTAGTATTATAGTGTTGTAAACACTATATTATAGTGTTTAGATATAGATGATAGAGATTTTAAATATAACTAAAATAGTAAAATGGCTTTCATATAATTCCATTACAAATTTCTACACTAAATTTGGTAAAGGAAGGTATCAAGTTCCGTATATTCTTAGCAACGAGTTATCCAAGAAGTGTAGGTAGTCGAATTTCGTTTTATATTAGATGGATTAACGATTAATCGAAGTTCGACTTGTTATTTCTTCCTCCATTTTTAATAAATTTTTCCCAAACCGACTTGGCCTTGAAGTAGTCAGCGCAAGACATGGTGATATAAATTGTTGCATTTCCTTCAGACTATACTGTAAACACGTATGATCTAATTGTACAAAATGCTTCATAGAGGCAATATAATATAAAGGATTTGATTTTATTCTTTATAAACACCAAAAACGTAAGCAATCATCAGTAGATCAAACTTATCAAACTGAAAGGTTGAGAAGTGGTCTCTGTGGGGATCCCAGAGAAACGAGCAGACGGAGCGTACGCCTTGCAAATTTTTCTGCACTATTTCAACCACGCATACGATTCTGTATCTGAAACAAAAATTGTTTTTCATTGATCAGGATAGTTGTTTTTAACGTAATGCTCTCATGTTATAAACCTGGGGGGGGGGGGGTTACCCCAAGACGAAAATTTGAAAAAACGGGCACCTACTAAATAGACGGCTTTAAACTAATTTTAAAACTTTTCATAGTAAAAAGATTTCATGAAAATTTGACCCCTCAACCGATTTTTTCGGTCGCACACATCCCAAGCTGTGAGCCCGCCAAGATTGGGTAAAAATTTTGTGTTGGTAACCCCAAGTGTGGCACATGAAATTTCATTATTTTTTACGCTGATTAACTTGGTGCTATCCGTTTTTCGATCTGACTTGATTTTAGTCTAACGGCAGCGAAAAAGCTGTGGGCATTGTGGCAAATAAATCACACTTTTTCGAATTTGCTGCAGAAACATGTCCTGAAAAATACCACATTTTTCAAATTCATACCAAAGCATTATTCTACACATTGCAGTGTGTGAGAAGGAACAAGTAACGCCTTACCCTTCGTACATTTATCGAATTCCAACAACCAGCTCGTGCTATCTTCCACTGTCGGTCGGTACATTATTTCGGACGTGTGGAATAGGTTCAATCTCAATGAACTCGGCTTACAACAAGATCGTTTTATTCGTTTGCAGGATGACTGCCAACGCTCGTCTTAATTAGTATTGTATTTTGTGTCTTAGGTTTAGGGGGTAGGGAGAGTAAATTAGCGCAAGAGAAGAGGGATAAACAATTTAAAACTCAGGGTTCTGCCAACGCTCAGAACATTGTACCAGAACAAGACAATGTCTGTGTCCATGAACATCGGCAGCACCAGGAGCCCGATGTTCATACACGTCAGGATCACTGCACAACTGTTTAGCGTTCGAAGTACTCTCATGTTTGAGCTTCTTTCATTTATATCTTCCCGGTCAATCGCTTTAGTATGAATTTAAAAAAAAGTGGCATTTTTCAAGACAGGTTTCTGCGGTAAATTCGAAAAATTGTGATTTATTCGCCACCATGCCCACCGATTATTAGCTGCCGTTAGACTGAAATCAAGTCAGATCGAAAAAATGGATAACACCACGTCAATCAGCGTAAAAAATAATGAAATTTCATGTGCCACACTTGGGGTTGCCAACACAAAATCTGAATTTTTGCCCAATCTTGGCGGCCTCACAGCATGGGTTGTGTGCTACCGAAAAATCGGTTGAGGGGTCAACGTAGAATCCAAATATAAAATAAAAGAGGGGGTTCCCATTTGAAAAACTCTGCAAATTCTTGGCATAACGGTTTATTATCTTCTCTGTACAGATCACCCTTCTGTCTCGATTACTGAATGATAGATTAATTATTATTATGAATTATCATTAATTATTAATAATTATTATCAAGTAGTGTAAATTATTAATATTTATTGTTGATTATTAATAATATTTATGATGTTGAGGGATGTCTCGACATCCCTCAACATCATTCTTACTGACGGTCAACAAATCACACACAATAATTTTTATGCTTCATTATTAATAATTATTATTAAATATTATTCATTAACTCGATATTTGAAAACCACGTGCTGTTTGAATCAGCTGGGCCAGTTTGAAAATGGACCCGACAGGCTGCCTCACGATTCACTCTCATGTTGACGATTTTCGATCTGCTCCAACATTGAGCCGTCATTGTGAACGAACGGCTGGTCGTACAAAGCTGTGGATGGTCTTAAAAACTTCTAAGGAATAAACTCTATCTAAATATGAAATAAAAAACATACCATTTCATCTGAATTTTTCGAATTTGGAAATTTCAAACATTTCAAAATTCGTTTTGAACCCCTTCCCCTTGACCTAGGGTTATGAAAAGTTACGAGGATCATTGTGGGGTTGGTATTACGAGGAATTTTGAAATTTGAAGTGCCGCGTACGGCGGACGGACGGATTTTTTTTTTTTTTATTCGATTTTCCGAATCTATGTAAACGTAAACCAACAAATTTTGAGGGGGGGGGGGGGGGGGGTGGGGTAAAAATTTTTTTCTTTGGGCGATTCCAATGGTTCATTATCGATGATAATAAACCAAGAAGAAGTTGGTGTGCATTGGGCCAATTTGGCCCAGTTGGAAAAAATTGAAAATAGCGCATTTTAATGCAGGATGAAACACGGAAATACATGAATCGGAAACACGGGCTTTTCAGTTTTTTTTCAAAATCCCTCACAATAACGAATTAAAATTCATATCCACTAGTTAAGGAACACCCTGTATACAAGCCCATCAGAGCTGCCCCTAAAAAGGGAACACACGGAATAAATTGCTCATCCATTTCAGTACTTACCTTTCAAATTTCAAGGCTTTCACTCGGTTTCTGATTCTCACAGACAGTTGCTTGCAGAGGGCGGGAGATTCCTTTGGGTTGTAGTAAAACCCATCCATCGCTTCTGTCAATGCATCTTCTATTATTTTATGTACAACTACTGGTCGGAATGGGTTGTATGAGTCGAGTTGGAATGTGAAGCCTTTCTCTAACATCTGTGCCGCCTCCTTGAAGTACAACGATCAAGGCTAGTATTAGGCTGAGTTCAGAGTTCAAATTGTTAATGCGAATACTAATTATACATTAAAAAACCAAATTGTAATAGTATTTGCAACTGGTTACTATCACAAATTTGAATAGTGCTTGTGTTGTTCGAAATAGAATTACTAATTGCACTTTTTGTGGTAGTGCGATTTCATTACAGGAGTCGAATAGGTAATTATTGAAAATAAAACAGTAGACTAGTAATTGTGTTTAAATAGTTATTATAATATCACTAATACAATGATTTTCCATCAATAGAATCTGGTGAGTGAACCTTCGCATTTTGAATCTTAGCTCTTTGTCTAATTCTCTTGATCGTCGGCAGTCCCTACGTTGTCTTTCCTGGCCAGACGCCTATGATCGCCTTCAATGACCATGCAATGGAATAGAAACATGAAATTCCGTGGTTTTGACCAATCAAGAAACAAACATAACGGGTTATTTTAGTACTTTATTGTTCAAAGTATATGGGTCAATCTCCCAGAAAGCGACATTTTCAAACCTCAATGTTAAAAAAAAAATAATAATAATAAAAAAAAAAATAAAAAATAAATAATTAAAATAAAATAAAAAATTAATAAAATAAAATAGGTACATGCAGGTAACATAAGTAATGATTATTCATGCCTATCCACTCACGAATACTATTTATTGATCTTTGTCTGTTTGGAGGGTTGTAGGAGGTGGTAAGAAAAGGAGAAGTTTTTCCGAGCTTTCGGCTTTAATAAGCCATCTTCAGGGGTAGGTATTGTTTCCTCAGCCCGGTCTCTTTCGTTCTGAACCGGGAAGATGAAAAAAAAAGAAAAAAAAAAAACTCTGCAAATCCTAGACACAACGGTTTATTATCTTCTTTATGCAGATCACCCTAATCTAATAATATAGATGAAACTCTAGCTCAACGTCCAAATTTAATTTGTTTAAACAAATAGGTTATTTAAACAATTTTACGGACAAGAAACCGTGTGAATATTGCATTGTCATCCCGTTCTGACCTAAGTTTAAAATTTCAAGACGATAGCTCATCATCAAAATTTAATTTGTATTATTACAAAAAGGTATTATTTAAACAATTTTACAGATGAGAAACCGAATGAATATTGCAATGTGGTCAATCCCTGACTCACGGTTAACATTTCCAGTCTGTAGTTTACCGGGAAGATGAAAAAAAAGGTAGTACAATGTTTGGCGTCTGGGGGGTTGACCCACCTAACGGCCGTTTTAGACGCGAAGTTTAGTGTTCCTCCTAAGCCTTTGGGCGCTGACTGTGAACGAACGGCTGGTCGTACAAAAATCCAATTGGTCTTAAAAAATTCGTCATTTTTCAGGTCATTCAAAAGTGAACAAAAAACTACACCGTTCAGTTAAATTGTTCGAGATATGACATTGTCGAAATTTTAAAGTTCGTTTTGAACCCCGTCCCCTTGACCTAGAGTTATGAAAAGCTTCGAGGATCATTGTGGGGTTGGTCCGAATTTGTAAAAAAAATTTCGTAATTTTGGCTCAACGCTAACTGGGAAAAGTGCAGCGGACGGCGGACGGACGGATGAAAAAGATTTTAACCCCCCCTCAAAATCTGTTGGTTTACGTTTCAAGATACGTAGATTCAGAAAATCGAATTTAAAAAAATCCGTCCGTCCGCCTTACGCCGGTTTTACCCAGTTAGCGTTGAGCTATAATTGCGAAATTTGGTTTCCGGGTTTGGATCAGCCCAACAATGATCCTTGAAACTTTTCATAACCCTAGGTCAAGGGGAAGGGGTTCAAAACGAACTTTAAAATTTCGACAATGTCATATCTCGAAAAAAGTTAACTGAATTTTTAGTTCCCTTTTGAATGACGATTGGTTCATGTCATGTTGAGCTACTGTGAAGCAGTGTTCAAATAGCGAGTTTTCTGTCAGGGTTTTTTTAATTCCCAATCATAGAATTGTAAGGTAAGTGTTTTTTTATAGCATTAATTTTTTTCAGTTCTTGTTTACCTTCGCAGCGTTCCTCTTTTTCGTCAGCTGATCTATCACATGAGCCTGTTCCAAAACTTGTTTAGCCAAGGCTTGTGTGAAACTTGATCGTCGCAAAAGCCTCTTCTCCATTTCCTCTTCACTTAAACTGGAGTTCGAAACTATTCTGAGATATCATTGATTATATGCTAATACTTCCTGATCCAGGGTCCATAGCAACGAGTAAATAGTGGGTTGACTAATCGTGATTGCCCTTGCTATGAATGCAATTTGAAATCACCTACTGTTCACATTCATTCATGTACCTTTTGTTTTCGCTCCAAAACTCCAAATACCCACATTAAATGGCGTAATGGCGTATCCTTAAAAAAAAAAAAAAAAAAAAAAAAAAAATCCAGAACGGCCCAAATGGGAAGAGCAACACGCATTCTGGTGGGATTAATCCCAACCGCCCAGTGAGCTTTTAATGGAACAAGATTCCGCAACGAGGAACACCTCTCAACGCGAGGTCACCTTGATATGCAATCAATCTAACATGATTTCCAAGGAACTATAAAATTGATTGAGAAGTCTACCTACCACCCAGAATCCGTTGTTGTCGAACGGATTTTCATAAGTAACACAATGTGACATTCAATATCATGAAAACTTTCTGTAAATATCGAAAAAAGTGCGCTACCTTTGTAGGTCTTAATTAGCTGTTACGTAATGAGGAGGTAAGTGTAGGTAACTAGACAATGCCTTAACATACTGAGAGGAGCGGTGTCTTACAAATCACACGGAAGCCGAACAAATAATGTTGGATCTTGTAGAATGTGAATTTTGTAGGTGACCATACGAACACACCTGATGCTGAAATGCAAGTGCGGTTACGTAAACAATAACCTCTGTTAGTGTTTGATGGCAAAAGGTAAATTTATAGATCCGCATTTATCTACGTAAATGTTTTCAACTTTACAGATCGTTTAATATTCAAGTAGTTGAATTCTCCAGTGTTTAATTCTACGTTTTGAATTCTGCATGGCTGGAGTTATCTACTTGGAAAAAATAAATCAATCAAATAAATAAATTGAAAACTAATCAGGGATATATAACGCCTTCTTATCTCTGGGGGTTCGCTAAACGTGTTCCACATTGTCCAATTCTGGTTGGGTAAAAGCAATTTTCAGCACACTTTTCAATTCAATCTCCTATCCCTCCTTTTTTTTTTTTAACTATTAAATACCTACCTAATAGGAAAAACAGGAGAAATGGTAACATACTTTTCTCTTAGAATAAATACGTTGAAAAAAGTTAAGAAAAAGTATTGGGCCAGGATTAGTAGATGCTCTAGGTTCAGGCTCTATGCAAGTAGTAGGCTATTGCGTCTATCACTATCTAAAATGAAGGATTGGCGCAATTGAATAGTTTGAAAATGGCACTGTCGTTAGCTTGTGGTGAGGTTTTTTCCTTTTCTCGTAGATTTTGCCTCACCTTAGCGAGGTCTGGTCAGGTAATAGTAAAACCATGGATGAACAGAAAATCAATAAGATGAATCATGAAGACCCATGAACATATTGAACTGAAAGGCCTTGATGTATTTTAAAAACGACTAAAAAAAGTTTTGTATAGCCAGATTTAAATGCCTATTACTGATATATTTTCTTGGTAACTATGGAGTGTATGAATGCGTCTGTGTACATGTATTGTTATCCATGGCCAATTGTCTGTGTACTACTGGTGCAGATTGCATTCCTATATACGATTGAAGTGTTAATTGTTAATTGATTGTTAATTACAGGTATAAATCACACATCCTGTAGTTCAATAACAAATCTTTTAATTTCAACTATTTCAAGCCACTCACTTTGCATTAGCACTAGGACAGCAAGTAAATCTAAAAATATAAAGACTAAAAAAAATTGAACAATCTCGTATAATTTGGATCATACAGCACCAGTGACTACTACTGGTACATCTATCCTAGTTGAGATTTTTCCGTCGTACTGACGATGCTAAGCTCGAAATTCAGAATCGGCACAGTCATCGAATAAGCGCTTACGTTCAAGTATACAAACAATTCTCACCAAGCGAAGCTCAGCACCTACAAAAACCTTTTAAATAATAGGTAACCCATATTTCGCTTACAGCACTCCACAGACACTTCACATTAAAAAAAAAAAAAAAAAAAAAACTAGAAACAAGATTAAATAAAAAAATCACAGTTGTCAAGATTGTTGAACTACAACATCTTAATAGGGTTGCTTCGATTAGGATTGAAGACCAGGTTGTTATTTCAGTCGTATGACGAGTTTCCTGAGAATGTGATCGTTGAGTGCGGAGAAAGGTGCTTCGATGAAGAGGAACATGAAGGCGGAGAGAACATAAGACACAGCGATGTCACCAGCCGATGACCAGAACTTGAAATGATAGAATGAAATAGATAGTTCACGGATTATTCATTTCATAGACAAAGAGGAAGAAATTAATATTTTGCAATGCATATATGTGAAGACCACAGCGCAAAACGTGCTATCTCGTTTTTATTTCAAAAGTGAGCTAAGACGGGTACCCTAATGTGTTGAGAGTACCCCAACACAATGGTTGGTCAAAACAAAGAAAAAACGAGAGTAAAATTTACACTTAATGCTTCAAAACGTCTACTGCCGTTACAGCTTCCATGGATATTTTGTAAGTAAATTTGATTTTTATTTTATTACAACCACTGTAAGGTCTCCATGCACATTTGCCCTAAGTTATTTTCGAGATGGCACGTTTTTACCAGTTTATTTGGCCTCATGAAATATTGCATCCTGTTATTGAGATAAAAATTATAATGAGCGGTATTGTGATTTTTTTTTTAAATACAAGAACTGATGTAAAACCATTTCCCTGTAGAAATTTCAGATTTTTAAAGGGAGTTTGGTTGAGTTTTTTGCATTGATTTTTTCTCAAAACTGGTAAACCGAGGCACTACATGAGGCCGTCTAGTTCTTAATATCTATGAGAGAATTCACTAAAGATATATGAAATGGCCTTCAAGTACAGGATATAGTTTGAGGAGTTTGTTGTTTACGGATAAGCCTTATAAAATAAGTCTGATCAACTGTCCTCTTATGTTGATCTGATCATTTGGCGCTAATTTGACCCACGTATTGTTTGTGACCATTCCCAATCTCCAAACTCATACCTTCCTAAAAATATTTTCCGTGTCAAATTTGAGATTTTTAGTATCTAGCTACAGACAATTATCGTCTGGAAGGTCACATACATGCACAAACATATAATATATAATAATAATGAACCTTTTGTTGCACAAAGATATAAAATTGCGTATAAATTAAGGGATGGAATCACAATGCATATTCATGTTAAAAAGAAAAAGGCTGCAGATTTTCCTTTCGTCCACACAAAGAAACCAGAAACTCGATACCACTAGAACTTGGGTTATGAAAAGTTCCAAGGACCATCCTCCGCCCAGCCCCAATAGACATTTTTCACAACGCTATATCCAGAAAGGACGGTATGGGATTTTATACAAATTTTAATTGATTTCGAGTAAAAGAGTAGTTTGAGATCTCCTGGAGGGTTTATGACCAGCCGTTTGTTCTCAATGAGAGTTCGAAGGTAGAACTAGAAACAAATCGTCAAATGAGCGTAACTCGAACGGTGGAAAATTAGGTCTATAATCATATTATCATACTCGTCCTTTATCCTACTCGTACAAATACTTTTTGTTTCTGTGGAAAGTAGGTAATTTCGAATATTTGTTGCTTGGTACTTCTTGATATGAATTATTAACGTAGGTAGGTACAAGTAATAACAGATAGGTAGCTTAATAAATCAATACGAATAAATTATGAATAATTTATCCCAACTCAGGAAGGGTCATCCTTATTGAACGAACAATAAACCAAAATGATGATAATAAATAAATACAGATTTACTTTGCGAAAGGAGGGGTTTCTATAACTTATAGGCTGCGTTGGGGCATTAATAAAAATAGCGTACTACTGGCGTACCGGTGAGGGTCAGTCTAAGTTGAGGAGCTGGCAACGGTAGGGTAATGTAGATGGGTTTATGTAGGTGGGCAAAGTGCCGAAGACGGATGGAATCTTTCAACTTCGATGCTTTTATCCTACTAATCTTGAAACGTAAACCGATTTGGAGAGGTAGTTGAAATTGTCCATTTTTTGGTCGACTCAAATGGTTTATTATTGAAAATAATAAACTAAAATGGAAAAAAAACAAGGTGGAAACAATTATGGATCAGTTGATTGGACTCGTTGCAACGCGTTGAGCGGGGATGAGAGTTCAGATTGAGTGGAGGACGGTGTTTTCCTTACCAGAAATCTGACCGATCGCACTAATCCTTATCATCCGAAATATTACTTTGAATCGATAAAAACATAATACTTTGCGACGGTTACAAAATGAAAACTTTTGAGACCAAATATTCATTTAAGGGAGTTTATGTACGTCAATGAATTCTTCACAGTGAAGACGCTCACACCAAAATAGGAAACCTGTAGGTACGGACTCGATAATTCTATAATCAGTAACCATCTAAGTACTTACTAGTATTGTCAATCATCCATAAGCCAACCGCCGATTAGGTTATTGATATGAATTCTGGCGATCTTGAGCTCAGGAAGGTCATTGTCGGAGGGCGGATACATGTTGGCACAATGCGCCGTCCCATTAATGTAAATAGCAGGCTTCCTCGCTTTGTTGGACTGTGTGATTCCCAGGGCATGCCAGGGGTCAATACTGCCATGGATAAATACGACACGGGAAACTCCAATATTCACTCCGCCGTAAATTGTATTCGTTCTCTCAATCCCATCCATCAGCCTCTGCTTGCCAAAATCTACTCCGAATATGTCTTTGCACTGATCGATGAAGTAATTTACGTCAAAGAGCGACCCGAAGAGATCTATTCTTGAGCTAGATGTTTGGAAAAACCCAAACTCAGTGCAAGTCTGATATATCCACTGTCGTGCACCTGCCCCATCACTGTCGTCAAATGTAGTGTTTCGTAGATCCATTATCATATTTTTGTAAGATGCTTCGAGACAAGATTGATTGTTCCTTTCAAGCATCATGGTGTTGACAGCTGCATATCTTTCTAGAGGCGTTCCTATGCCGCGATCAATCATTTTGGCACAAACGTCATCTATTGTGAGAGCGGGCATGGGGTCACTTGTTATACGGTTATCTTTGTTGTACTGAACAACCTCATCAAAGTTTCCAGCTAGTGCTTCCGCTAGAGTTGACACATCTTTTTTGTCCATTACATCCAATGGCGAGCACAGATTAAATAAACGAGAAACCATTTTCCCACCTACAGGGTGCTCAATTAGTTTCTCCAAATGTAGGGCAGCTAGATGAACCTGATCAGCGCAATCCACACTAAAAGAAGCTAGGGATTGGCTCACAACACTGTTGTAATCATGGAAGTCAGCGATCGCTACCAAAGGCGCTGATGATGAAATAGATGCATGAACGAGGTGAGAGTATTTGCTCCGAGCCCAAGCAACCAGCGACCCTGGGTAACTACCTCCAAACAGTATCCACTTGTTGCTTCGCACCAGTCCGTATTTCTCATTCATACCTTCTATGAAATAAGCTACATCAGCTAAAGCCTGTTCGCTGTTCAAGAAACGCAACTTTCTGACCGACATATCTGGTAGTGGCCAGCTTTTCCCGTAGTATCTATGTTCCAGCTGGATGCAAAGTGCTTGATATTTATTTGCGTAGTTTTGCCAAGCCCCGGCTGCCATCCACTTGGCATTAATTGACCCTTCCCCACCAACCATCAAGAATACAGGACTATCAATTTCTCTACCGAAAAATGTTTCATTAACTTGGTACCTCTGTTTCCAGGTGTTGTTGTTTAGAGGATCAAAATGGTCCAATTTCTGAGTGAACCACAGATCCGGAGCTGGTGTGGCGCTCTTGGGAACTCCTGCTGGATCCCCTAACAAGCGTCTCCGATGCTTAAGTTGCGACAATCTCCATCCACAAGTTCCAATCAACAACGTGATGGATAATATGATGAAAATCAGAAACGTAGAGCACTTCATAACTAAGGCGCGTGTAATCACTATGGAATGACTAGGAGAGAGAGAGATGAGCGGCGACTGAACCAATCTATCCGTTGGAGTAATCCTTATATAATAGGTCCCTCAACATTCACCAAGACGGATGGAACGACCGCCTCGTCACAGTTCTTCAAATATAGTCAATCCTTTGCTCCGTCAACTCCGTCAATTTCTTTCAGCAGTTCGTGTCATGAGTAGTTGTTGACACAACGGTCAATTACAAAGGTTCTGAACCTAATTTTGCCTGAACCGATGGTACTTGGAAGCCACCTAAATGCACATGAATTTAATGAGTAGAAGGTATTGAAATCTGGCTCATGTGATTTCAACCATGTCACGAACCGTTCAGATATTGGAGAGAGCTGTTTTTTGTATCTGCTCTGAAGAACAGTCCTGTGGACGAACCCGTTTGAAAAGTAGCCACGTAGCTCACTCGGTGGAACATTACTAGCGATAAAAGGAGTCGAGGTCACATACCCTTCGATATCTTTCTTTTAGATAACATATGTAGTCAAACAAGAGTAGTCAAACCACATCACAATCATATCATATCAATACTTTGTAAACACAGTAGAATATTATAGAGAATGTCTGGTCACGAGCCGAAGATTCCAATGCATAATTGATTGTGGTACAACTGCTATTCGAGATGACCAGAACATGGAGAAATCGTTATTTTGATGGTTTCCAATAAAACCATTTGAACCTACATTTTGAGTTTCTTCCTGCTCCTCTCAAACAAATAAACTTTTTGAATTCGCCAAAATCCTGGCTACATCTCTAAAGAGCTGTGATTGATCTCATTCGGCTCAGACCTTATTCTCTACAACGTTAACTTTGAAGCTTTTTTCCGATTATTGAATGGTTATAGGTGATTCGACGTGAAAACATACAAGATATTCAAGTGCCATTCCTGACAATAACTGTTACAATATCGCACATTTAAAAAAATACACAAATTTATTTGGTCAAGCTTGGAGATGAGAAGCTTTCGAAAACAATCAGTGGTTCAAGTTTGAATTCTTGTATAAATACAAATTCAAATTTTAAATATACCGAGAGAAACCAAAACTTTCCAAAAAACGGTAAGTATAGTGTTTTGCTGATGATATCACCAAATAATATACATCATATTAGTTAAACTCCTTGATAGATACATCCAAAGAATAGTAAACGTCAATATTCAATACCTTAAACCCTGCGAGGAGGAGGAGTTTTCTTAACTGCTATATTGTCAACTACTGGTATATTGTCAACTACTGGCTGTAGTTGGACAATTCTGAATAAGATTTTTACTTACGATGAGCCAGCCATTAATTGAGAGGGGGTGTCGAAGGACTAGGAACATGTGAATCTGTATAAGCGGGTGAATGAGAAGTACGCAGAGCGTTAGTCGATTGAAGGGCACATAAAGTCTGCTGGCCAGCGAGTTGGATGGAAACCCTGCCAACAAAAAATAATGATTGCCTGAATAGTTGGCATTGGCGGTTTCTGCCTATCACGGATCATTCATCGATCCTGAAAAGAGGAGAAGAAGGATCCGGGCATGAAGCATTAATAATGTACGAATTTTCAAGTACAATCTTAATGAGGCCTCAGGTGCTAGTAGTATCAATTTAATATAAAATGTGTTGAACATGATATTATGAATCAAATCCGTGAATTTAAATCAAATAGGATTGGGGAAAGTAGTAAAACTAATACAAAAATGTTTAGATGACAATCAATTGGTAAATCAGTTTTATGATTGAATACATTGGAAAATATTTTATAATCAACGAGTAGATTGAGTGGTCACGGTTATAAAATGTTTAATGTATACAAAGCCGTGAACATGGAGATGACGAAATCTGCTTGGAACTTCATGTTACTGACGAGGACATTTTGCGTGTAAACTTCCTGACTATTTTTACAAGGCACCACAAGCTAGTACCAAGCGGTTATTTTTACCATCCCTACGTTCAACCCACAACCTGGTGGACCCGACTGGCCGAGCTGATCTGAGGCTGGCTGGCTTCTTGGAGCTCGAACGCACTCATTCCCACAAGGGTGAGTGCAAGCTCATACCATAAATAGTGCATCTAAATATTTGATGAATGTATGAATAACCATAAGGAGTTGAGGTAGATATAGGATTAAGAATTTTAATCTTGAGTGTCAGTGAGTTTTACTTACCTAATCCACCAAGAGATTGGCCAAGGACGAAAATACACATTGCTAACGCCCAGGCAACTTTGCTAAAACTCGAGTATAGTGCACTCACTAGACGACTAGGGCTCACAATGCTGTGGAAAAATGGCCAAGCAGAGAAAAGCGTACCTCCCGCCATAGCAGTAGCAGTTACAGCCATCAGGCAAAGAATGGGCTGCGGAAAAACATAATAATGATTGAGAAATGATATAAGAAACCGTTAAGTGCTTAATTTACCGTATTATACGAGTAGTATAATATAATAATATTATACTACTCGTATAATACTATTGGGAAGATATTATCTTCTGAATGGGTTCGAAATTAATTGGAAAAATTAACAGAATCATTCAGACATGCAAAACGCAAAACCGCAATCCCTCCAACACCCAAATATTTAAGCGGTACCGTTTGATCAGCATTGATCATATTTTCAATGGGCAAGCAGTTTGATTTCAAGAAAATAGTTCTATATGACTGTGGTCAATTCCTGGTAGCCACCATTTCTCAACGATAGAAAAACGTTTGAATGTTGGAACCTGGTGGAGGACTGATCAACATAAGGATTTAGTGACTATCACCCAAATCCTACTGCAAAATTCGTTGGTTCATCCGCTGCCGTAACAATCTTTGCATATTCGAGGATGCTTCACTCTGATGGTCCCCATTAATTTCTATAGTAGCTGTCGGGCCCGTCGCTGACGGGCAGAACTCGGGGTGTGTCCATCTACCTCTGTTACCTGTCCCGGACGGGCATAACTCGGGATGGATCCATCTGCCAATCGTACCTGTCGCTTTTCGGATTATACCTCTTACATGTCCCTTTACAAACCCTTTTAATCTTAAACACCAAAAATAATATTCATCTGTCTCACATAGTCTTGTCCAAGCTCTTGACGAGTCAACATCGGAGCTACCATCGCGGGAAAAAAAAAAATAAAAAAATAATAATTTCAAACCGTATCCGATAGAAGTAAGGGATCTGCTAAATGAGAAAATGGAAAAACAATAGAACGCGTGAAAATAAAACTATTCTCAACAGATACGGTAATAAACTTAAAGCTCTAATCCATGGAGAACAAATCAGTCGAACATTTCTTAAGCAACTTAACTGCTGAGAAAGGAACTGAGTATTCTCTCTATAAAGCAACCAAAAACATGAAAAGACCTAACGTTCACTCATCTCCCATCAAAAAAGATAATGGGACTTGGGCCAGAAGTAATCAACAGAAAGCACAACTTTTTGCAGATCATCTTAGCGATACATTCCAACCATTACTAAATCAGACTACAGACGAAAATATAACTCGGACTGAAAAAACAGATGAACTTGCAATTCCACCGGTAACACTGAAAGAATTGAAGGACGAAATTAAGAGTAATATCAATGCAAAAAAGACCCCGGTAGCAAGACCTGATAAAGACCTGAAAAAAAGACCTGATAGCAGGTCGAATCTTGAAAGAGCTCCCGGACAAGGCCTTACATATATGTAAGGCCTTGTCCGGGAGCTCTTTCATATATAGTCAATGCAACGCTCCGGTTAAAACATGTTCCAACCCAATGGAAAGTTGCGGAGGTCATAATGATTTCCAAATCTCTGGGAAATCTCTGAATGAGAAGGAAGGATATCGCCCTATATCCCTCCTCCCTATTATGTCAAAACTATTTGAGAAGTTACTATTTAAATGACTGAAGGCAATTGAAGACAGAAATTTGATTCCACATCACCAATTTGGATTCAGAGAACGCCACTCCACAATAGATCAAGTTCACCGAATCACTAACATTAAAGAAAAGGCCTTGGAAGGCAAACAAATATGTGCCAGTATCTTCTTGGATGTGGCACAAGCGTCAAATTTGACAAGGTTTGGCACGAGGGCCTTGAATACAAATTGCACAGGGATCTCCCACGAAAGTATTACTTACTCCTTAAATCCTATATTCAGAACCGACATTTTAGAGTAAAGCAAGATGATCATTACTCCAGCTTGAAGCCTAAAAAAGCTGGGGTCCCGCAAGGAAGTGTTCTAGGTCCGTACTTTATATTTTGTACACGCGGGATCTACCCGTACTAGAAGACGCAACTGTTGCTACTTTTGCAGACGACACCGCGATTCTATCTGTTGGAAAATATGTTGAAACCGCCACCCACGAATTACAAAAGTCCATTATTGAGATCGTCAAGTGGACTAAGCTGTGGAGAATGAGGCTGAACGAGTCGAAGTCAGTTCATATCAACTTCACAAAGCGAAAAATCTCAGCCTTAGATGTTGAGATCAACTCCACTGAGGTGCCAAAGGTGCTAAGGTCAAGTACCTGGGGATGTCTCTCGACTCCAAACCTAATTGGAATAAGCACATCGAGAAGAAAAAGCAGGAACTGAGGATCAAGTTCAGAAGCAAGTTCAGAAGCAAGTCTCGGCTGATGTGAAGGAATTCTGCTCTTTCACTTCATTACAAAGTGCTAATATACTCGTACAAGCAGATTCTTCGCCCTACCTGGAACTATGGGATACAACTCTGGGGGTGCTCAAAAAAGTCAAATATTAAAAAGATCCCAACTTCGCAGAACAAAATACTGAGATGTATAACAGGCGCCCCATGGTACATGTCGAAATGATGAATTACACCGAGATCTGAGGGTAGAGTCAGTAAATGAAACAATTGCCAAGTACGCACGGAAGCCTGAACTTCGCCTCCATAAACATGAGAACCCGGAGATGCTCGACGTACTAAACAACGAAGGGGAACTCTTGCGCCTCAAGCGATAGAATCCACTGGACTTGTGCTGCGGGAATAGTTCTGTGTAGTGGAAGTGAACTCCAGTGATCATGTTGCAAACAAGGGTTAGGTTTCGGTAAAAATCCTAACCAAGACAGTGATTAATATATTATTATGAGATAAAATATTGCTAGATGAAAATGTATCAATTATTCAGTTGCAATACATAATACTGGATAGGAATACATAATTCTATGGATTATAAAATTAATCTAGGGTTACAAATTATTAATAAAACACTTAATGTCTAACAATTCTAAGATTAGGTAGTTAAAAGACTCGTCTCCTAACACGGGCATTAGCCCATATTGGAGACTAATTTCCTGTAAATTAAAATTAGAATTGTTTGTAATTATTATAACTTATAATTTAATCTTGTAATTATTGTTCTTACACTCAATACTCCAATGTAAACTTATAAAGGAAATAAACGATTTAAAAAAATAAATAAAATCTGTGTCACGGGAAGGAAGAATTTAAGATTTTTATATTTCGGCTTCCCCATAAACCCCCAACCCTATGCATCGGATCCGGGAGTGAACCCTCTTATGTCCTTCCCCGATCATGGAAACATTTAAATACGGGAGAAGGGTTCGATCCATTGAGCTGTTTTTGCGTGATTGAAGGACAGACAAACAGACAGACAGACACCAAAATCGGCATGGTTCGACTCCATTTCACGCGAAACGAATAGCTGTACTGAAATTTTTCGAAAATACCCAAGGAACACGAAAATCGTCTCTAAATTTAGTTATATAGATGATCGGATCCATTGCAACGTCGTGTAACTCAATATTAATCAATTTATTCTTGAAAGCAGATATGTTTTTTCTAGAGGAGCTCACCTTGCTGAACTCGAATTTTATACTTTTCAGTTTGAAGTAGATTTTCGCGGTGATCATTCCCATGAAATAGGGGGCAGCTCGCATGTGTGTTTTTGTGTAGGCGTTGACATAGTCATCAGCTTTCCAGTACCGCTGGATGTAGCTAAAACAAAAGAGTGTTTGTCGTACACATATTTAAATATTTGCTTGTAAAATTAGAAATTTTGTAACCTGCAAATCTAACTCCTTTAATTTCAATCAAAATATTGGTACTGCATATAAAATTTATATAGGTAACTTATTTATAAAATTTATAAACTTGATGTATCGAATTAACACACTTAAAACTACAGAGAGATCAAGTACGAGTACACTATCAAGAGATCAACTACTAAGAGACCAACTTGTGATAAACGAACGGCAAAACAAAAGCGGACAGCGAACTGAGTCAGAGGAGCTGGGGTCTCTGTTTATTAACTTAAGGAGCTGAATTAGCTGTTACTCGGGGTACGAGTAGACTTGACTTATATATCGCTGTAGAAATTCTTAACGATGTATCATTGTTCATATTTTTTCCTAGTTCACAAAATTTGTAATATTTAATATTGTAATATTTAATATTCTGGAATATTTAATATTCTGAATTCTTATATGGTGAAACTTATTGAAAGCAGATTTTCCTCATTGCCTTTTGGTTCTACCCAAGAAATTCTATTCAAGTTTTACTTTGATCTGTTCTTGTACCGAACATAACGACAAAAACAAATATCGATACAATATTATTAAACTGTTCAATCTAGTGGGGTCCTGGTAGATCTTTCAAATCAGGGGTCAAGGATAAAGATTCGGTACCTTCTTTAAAGGTACTCAGGGCGAGCTCTTCCTCTGTTCAGTTAAACTCCATAGGAATTCTAGACCTTCTAAAGAAACTTCTGCGTAGAGAAGCTCCCTATTCTCTTATTTTTTTCCCCAAGTTACTATCTGGTATTTTTCATCCTCTGTACTTTTCAGTCATACTCTGCATTCTTCCATACTAAGGAGATCCTCAAAAGTCACAGTAGTCTTCATTCAAGAGTACTGCTATTTTATTTCAGATCAAATGACATAATATTTTGATACGAATTATTATTCTCTCATTTACGACAATGAAGATGGACTATCATCATCATACTGCTTTAAGAATCTATGGCGTGGATTCACTGATGAATCTCTGATGGGGATGGTATGGTATCAGCCCAATAATATTGTCAACTAACTTGAGATAGAATCTAACGATGGGTGGATAGCCGGTGATGTAGGTAACGACAGCGGGAATGGCAATTGACAGAGTGAGTAGAGAAGCAAGCAGCGGTACCTCGACCACTCGCCATTTGGAAACACAGTAACCAAGTATTATCGCGACCAGAAAGAGCTGCATGTCCACCGCCAGGTACCACCCAGGCAACAGGCACTGCAACAACAATCAAACAGCGAACATTATACTAATGCATGTATTGGAATGAACAGGATTTTATTTTGACAACTGATAGAATAGTACAATCATCCCAACAAATACCAATGGGACTCAAACTATAATCAACTAATTAATTTACTATAATAATCAACTAATCAAATACTACTAGACCCTGCGTCCCATCATCCAAATAATATAATAGATATATTGTATATGATACAAGGATTTTGATTAGAGTCTTCAAGACGTCACTGTTTATTCGGGTTCAATGCAATTACGAGTATTACTCAATTAAATTAAATTATAATTATTAAACCTAATCACACTAAAATGTGGTTATTACATTGAATTGGAATCAACGATTGGACATTGGAACGATAGGAATCGACCCAGAAAAAATGTGTAGATCCTCTTAAAATCGAATTAATATTTTTTTTTTTTTAAATTTGCATAAATGCTACATGAAAAATCTATCTTTTGCATAGACCACTTCTGTATAGACTACTGATTCTGCATACAATATCATCTTGGGTCCCACTATACGGAATTATTGGAGCTCAAATATTATGTCCATACCTGAGGCGTTGGGTATTAGGGCTGGCGGATAGGATGGAAGACATGACTCTTCCCCACAACTAATATTTGACTTAAACCATGTCGAAAAACCGCGAAAAAAGGGTATTCCAATTCGAACTAATCTAATGAAAATGGAAGACTAGGCCGTCCCAGACAGGTACCAACTAAATGGGCGTAGAGTATCGTTCGTACCGTTCGTTCTTCTCAACTTGTTTGCTTGGCGGGGCGGGACGCTGCTGTGTTCCAGTTGTTTTGTATGGTTATGGGACTTACGAGGATATTGTATACAGAAAAGTGATCACGAGAGAAGGGTGATCTGTAAAGAAGATAATGAACCGTTGTGGCAAAATGTGCAGCATTTTTACACACACATCATTATCATTGCGCACTCTCAGTACTCATGAATACAGTCCCAGATCTGGGCCCTATTGCACAATATGTTAATAATATTAGCGAATTTGATTATTCTATTAGTCCTGATATTATTAGCACGAATATTTTCTGTTGCTCAATGAATCACTTGTTACTAATAATATCATTAGCCAGTTGACAGTTGCTAGGCTCTCCCGTCTGTTACCGTCCGACGCTTCCGAGTTCCGACTACATACGAAACCTATTCTGTTAATCTCCTAACCTCCTTCTGTTTTTTGTGGGGGGGGGGGGGGGGAGGGCTTTATTCGGAAGTCGGGGTTTTACTTATTATTATTTTTTACCCGGGTTCCGTAATAATGAAACGCGACGTCAAGCGTAAATTGAAAGTGTGCATCCTTCAGAGAATTAAAGAAAAACGTGAGGTCCTCTTTGGACAGTTTTCCGGCAAAATTCGAAATCCGTCGAAAAAGTGAAGTTTACTCTTGCTCGGAATACTTTCTGGCGACGTCGGCGTACTTCATTTGGAGGATTCTCATCTTCCGAAGATGAATCAAACAATAAATTGTCCTACATTGTCACGCCTCTATCACTAATAATCAAATTTACAGGAGAACTTACACCAATAGAAATATAAATAGTGTTTAATAATATTTTGGGTATTTCCAATATATTAGTGGCGATTGAACAACAAAAGGCTATTAGTAGGTATTACTAATAATAGTAGTATAACTAATATTATTACTACTAATATTATTTCATTGTGCAACAGAAATTATTAGTTATTAGTGTTTGTACCAATATTATTAGTCAATAAAAGATTGTGCACTTTCGTCGTATAATCTGTATTACTTTCATATGAAATTGAAATGAACCTCGAATAACGTGATCCAGTGCTCTTGAAATCTCAGGGAACAACTAGGTATGACGAACCCAATGAACAACAATAATATTGCGGCAGTTGGAATTATTACTTTTAAAAAAACCAGTAAAATAGTCGATTTACCTCTTCATCTGCATTATAGTAGTTGTTGATGAAAATAATGTGGGTCCACCAGTTCCTACGGCATGTCTCATACCGCACTAGTCCTTCCAATTTCCATCCTGGCCCACTAACGTAGTGGGGCATGATAAGTGCGGCAAAAAGTATTACAGTCGCGTAGACGCTTGTCACTCTGCAAGGGAAGGCAGAAGAAATGATTATATATATATGTATACCCAACCTTGATTATGGTTCATAATTTATGCATGAAACAGAGAGAACCTTGTGCCTGGGCATGAGGGAACATACTTATTCATATATTAGTTTGGGTTACGTTTTTATTGGTAACGAACTTTTCAAAAGTAAACAAATTTACTATCAAATAGTAAATTAGGTGAATACGTGAAAAGTAATAAATTGAACTGTAGACGTTGCTACAGGGTGTATGGATGGCTCTCATCGCCAATGTTCACATTAGAAAAAGCAACAAGTTTGTAGATTTGAAAAAGACATGGCCTTCGAGGATTTTGGTGGACTAGACTCCAACAGGTACCTAGGCTTTGGTTTCATTTAATGATCTGGTTAGTTAGCTAGCGCACTGCAAGTTTTTCAGGTTTCTACTCAATCCCCTTTTAGCGGCATCCGACTCAGGTAATTTGGATCACAGATCTTGAATTAGATGGTGGGTTGGTGGCTCTAGATTCTTTAAATGAACACAAATAGATTTGTGTTCATTTGTTTACTAGGGGATCAAAAATTTTCCTGTTCGAAAAGTCTGACGAACGGCTAGGTAGCTACTCATAAGGCCCCCTCAATACATACTGCAGAGGTCCCTGATCAATACATACTTATAATTAATTATGGAATTTTTCGGATTTATTATTTATTAAATTATGGATTTTTAGCATTTGTGTCATTTATCGGTTTACAAATAATATGCTTATTCGTTCACTATTTCATCTTCTCATTAGATCATTCACCCCTACTGTTATCATACCATCATTTCCTTTTTGAATTTTTTCATTCATTCATCAATTCCTTTGTCCTTCTAGGGTGTTACATGAGTCATCGTTTTGATCTTGGCCGGAAATAATGAATTATTGTTTAATCGTAAGAATTAGAGTGCGATACGGATAACGAACCTCATCCACCTGTAGTACATGTAGAGAGGGATGTTCACCCCTCTGCCTTTCTCAATGTCCCTGAGGACTTTGAGGTAAGTGAAAAACCCACTGAGCACTAGGAAGGTGTTCACAATCAGAGGACCATTAAATAGCAACATTTCCATAAAATCATTGTATTTCTGTGGAGAAAAAAAAATAAGGTGAATCATCTTGAGAAAATGTTAGGAAGATATTCATACATTATCAATTGGCCTAAGGATAGGTGGGATGGGCAAAATGGTTCATCCATAGTAAGAGAGGGTAAACTAAATTCACACACAAAATATAATTAGTTACACAGTTGGACAAAGGATAGGTGGGATGGGCAAAATGGTTCATCCATATAAGAGAGGGTAAACTAAATTCACACACAAAATATAATTAGTTACATAGTTGGCCTAAGGATAGGTGGGATGGGCAAAATGGTTCATCCATATAAGAGAGCACGAGATGTTATTCTTATAACGCTCCTGCTTGTACTGTAGAAGTTCTAGAATCCGACCCTCAGACAAACTAGTTCTAGTTATTGGTCTACCTTCTCGAGCTCGATGACGTTCACGCTTGGGGCGTATAGCATGGTGAGGTATCGGTGACCAAAGATGATAAGAAACATAGACAGCACCTTCACCCCGGACATGAAGCGCAGATCTCGTGGACCCTCGACTTCCATGAGCTTACGGCCTGAGTTGATTAACGAAAATGCCGACAACCAGCACTCTAAAGGAGAAACAAGTTAACAACGGTCTGCATCAATAGCCTTCAAGGTTTGTATTTCCCTAATTAGCAGTTGTGTTCATTGAATAAAGTGGATTCATTGATGAAGAAATGTTATTTAAAGAACCAGTTTCAGTTATGAATACTACTATGAATGCTCCTACAGGATCGCACTCACGGTTGAACTTGAGTTGTTTCTCCTCAGACATCAGATACCCATGTACTGCTGAGACAAGCACCACAGCAAAGAACAGGATGCCAAAAAACGACCTGCAATGGTAACAGCGTAGATAATAATAATAATATAATATAAAATTCCAATCATTGATGTAAGATAATTCGATTTTTTTGTTTCTCTTAGTGACCAACATTTGTTCATGTCCGCTGAACCCGCTTGGATTCGGGCATTGTTCAATAGAAAAAATCGAACCTTTTCTCCTTTGATCGCTGTTCTGTAAATAATATCCTTGTGATTCCCATCACTATACAAAATAATTGAAATAATATGTGTTACCAGTTCTCTCAAAGTTACACTTACAAGTAGACGAAAGCTGGGATATCAAATTTGGTTTCTTCCTGCGAACTAAGGCACTGAGGTTCTTCAAGTTCGACAGTCACGTCGAGACCCTCATCCCTGAGAGCTGGGAGCAGCTGAGCTCTGAGGTCCAATCTCAGGTCGCTGTGGGAACAGCCAGAAGGTATGCAAATAGCGAATTTGATGTCGTCTTTTTTGGCCACTCTGGGGTCAGCAGTTTCCTAATGACATCAAAGATAGTACCAGATTAGAAATTCTCAATACTTCTGACAATATTTATTGGTATGGTGGTGTTACGTGAACCCGGATGGTCAAACGAAGATGGTTTTGCAAACTCTAGTTGAACAAGTCTGATGAACCTGCAATCAAATCCGCTGGAATATAACTATGGTTCCTCAGTCTTGGTGCTCTCCACAAAACTCACCGACAGAAAAAGCTCAAATCTTAAGATCCTTTCACGGAGGAATATAGTTCGGCCTCCAGCCCCATTCCCGATGTTCACCGGCCCGTCAAGGAATAGGACTTACTTAACGCAAGTCCTGTTGCATGAGGACGTCGCGCGTACTCTCCGAGTTTTGCGTGCGCAGTAGAAGGTACAAGAAGAAGTGAAAATATGAATCCTGCATCCCCATTCTAGGGATACTTTAAAGAGAATGCTTTGCTTGGAGATTACCTGGAAAAGCGTCCATATAGACTCGAAGGGGCCAGGATGCATCACATCAGCGTAGTCAGTATAGTTGAAGAAACGCGGAATTGATACAAGAGGGCGAAGTCCCAACTTAACAAAGCAGTAGCGGCCAGTGAGCGTGTATTCGGGCACCTTTATAGACATGCAGGCGTCGAAAGATCCATAATGGTGAGTTCCTCCTGTCACCAAATTGTCCCAATGGAGCGCAGAGGAGTCGTGCACTAAACAAATCATCACATTTGAGAAGAAAGAAATTGAAAATGAAATGTAATGTAGAGAACAAGTAAAGTCTTTGGGCTCATCAAAAACCTAATTCCCCATCTTTTCAACTCATCACAGATGCGCTATATCTGTAAGTATAACTTGAATTCAGACGGTTCTTCTGTTGTTACTGGCAACATGCATTTGGAATGCCACTATTGGATGCAGCATTGAAAACTACTAGGTAAGCAGTTTATCCAATCGTACTTATTTGTAGCCGTGATCAACATCACATTAGATTATTTGAAAAAATTCTCGACAAATGAACACTAAATGGATTTGAGTTTCTAAAAACAGGTGGCTCACTAGTAACAGCCCAAAACGTTTGGTTCCTCAGGTGTCTCTTGTAAAGGAGACCGTGGTGCCTGCACTCGGCCGTACTGTTCTCCTGCTTTCCATACTCCAAGGATCCGAGGAGTGCCGGCATGTACTCGGAATACCATCTGAGCTCCGTTGAGTTCTCGGTGTTACCGACTGAACCCCCTAAAAACAATAAAGATGTTATCATTAATTTGTTATTATTAGCTTATTTCATTTATTATTCATTCCTGTACACTAAATCCTGTAAAGAGGGATTTTTGTATGATTACGTCATTGGGGGTACGAAATATTGGAAACTGAATTGAAGAGAGACGGACAAATGAAACAGATGCAACTACCTGACTATAGGTGTGTGTTGTTACACGAGACTAAGGATTCCATGTTGGATATTGACCGCGAATTCGAGGGTAAATTGTTCCGCAGTTGGGCACTCACCACTCGTAATGAGGTTTTGAATTTGTGCAATTGGTACGAGACTGACTGTAAGGAGTCCAAGAGATGACTCAAGATGGACAAAACCGTGTGGATAATCAAAATAGTAAGGGTGGAAGAGTTTAAATACCATCCCAAGGCATCTTATGTAGACAAAGAAATCTAAGTGCAACATGTTAATTTTGAGGAATAAGTTGAGACTTGACCACAACACTCAGTTGTTACTTCGACTGTTGATTTTCGGATAGTCGAGCAGCCTATTAATAAAGTAAAATTTACTATTTAATAGACTTCGCGCAAAATTATATAACTAGAAGTATTGGGGATTTGAATGTAAGACTTTTAGATACGCTGGCGTGAAGCGAGATACAGTATAGTTAAATACATCGTCAGATGGGGTTGGACCGATATTCATTTACGTGGAAACAGCCATTTTGTTTATCAGATCTATTGCACAATACGTGAGAAGCTTCCAAATCTTCAAGGAGGAAAGACGTCCATCATGTAAGTACAACTGAATCATCTAACAATAGTAAATTTTTATTATTACCCAGAAATGACTTATCGGCAGATATTCCAATAGTCGATTTATTCAGATTACTATAACAATTTACGAAACTTATGAAGTTACCAGCGAAGGAAAGATCAATATTATGTTAATTGTTGTTAAAAAAATGAAGCAATGAATTATTGTTTAATTGACAACATTGACACCCCCCCCCCCCTCTCAAATTTTTTTGGTTTACGTTTCATAATACCTACGTAAAATCAGAAAATTGTATAAAAAAATCGGTTCGTCCAACCCCACAATGATCCTCGAAACTTTTCGTAATCGTTCCAAACGAATTTTGAAATTTTGAAAATTTTGAAACTCGAAAAATTCAGATGGAACGCTATATTTTTTAGTTCATATTTAGATAGAGTTAATTTTTTTAGAACTTTTTAAGATCATCCGCAGCTTTGTACGACCAGCCGTTCGTTCAAAACGAATTTTGAAATTTTGAAAATTTCAAAACTTGAAAAATTCTGATGAAACGGTATATTTTTTGTTCACATTTAGTTAGAGTTTATTTTTTAGAATTGTTCAAGACCATTCGCAGTTTTGTACGACCAGCAGTTAGTTCACAATGATTTTTTATTCGATTTTTGGAATCTACGTATCTTGAAACGAAACCCTCAAATTTTGAGGGTGGGGGGGGGGGGGGGGACAATTTTTCTTGGTAGATTACAAAGGTTCATAATAAACCAAAATGAGATTGAAATCGGATTTCATGTTATTCTTCCAGTAAAATCTTTTTATTATCAAAATTCTTATTGTAGGTGTTCGAAAGGTCCGTATGTCTTTGACCAGTGACCCGCTTTTATCAATGTGCGATGCAAGTTTGTGCACCGAGGCAGTCCGTCGCGCTGTTCGGGAAAAATGTCATCGTGCGAAGTAGTTGGTTTTTGTTGTTCGCTTCCACACCATGCTGGTATCATTGAGCAACCTTGAATATGCAGATGTGATGCTTGTTTATTGCTCAGAGGGATCGGAAATTTTTGGGATAGGAACTTTCCAACGGTGTAATCAGATTTGACTTTTCATGTAAATCAAGGGAGTTGAGGTCATTTTAGTGTGATAAAGTCGAACATACGAAAAAATCTTAAAATTGAAAAACTCTTAAACTCCATTTTTTAACTGAGTAAAAACATGCGACAGGACATTTTCGATCAGAAATTAACTGTAGATTCGATTCCTAGCCTGTGACCTGAAATGAAACAGCCTGTATATAAGACTTATTGTTGAAAGAATAAACTAAATTCAATAATTGTATAACAAGTGTATTCCGTTCTCGTCCAAAACACAACAACCAACTTTTCTTAGCTTTTCTACATTATTATGGAGGGGAGCGATAGGCCCATATCTTGAAGCCCCTTGCAATGGTAAAGGTTGAGAAAATATTGACCCTACCTGGATTTGTTATCATTCATTGAGGAGAAATAATAATATGAATTCAAGGGCGCAGGACGACAGACTGACTTGAGAATGAGGTTCGGATAAGAATGTCCAGGAACATAAAGCGTCCCTAAAGCGTTCGTAAATCCAAAAGCATCATCACATTCGATACTGTCAACAGGATCAGTATTGCTTTCCACTTGTGAATAGATATTTTTAATAATGAAATTTAGAGTGGCATTCATAATGTTCCAGGACAGACAGTACTTATATACACCCTACCAAGTCGGTGTTTGTATAATACCAACTGTTACTCCATGTAATAATCATTGTGTTTGTCTCGTGACGTCTTCTTAGAATCCACTCATATAGGAGCGAGCGTATCCCACACACAAGGTCTTTTAATAGTATCCTCGAAACAACATAATTTCCCATTCACGTCACGGGCGTCAAGTTATAATCTGCAGTTTAGAAACATAGTCCACGTAGTTCGATGATGGGACCTACGCTACGGTGCTGATGGTTGACACTATGTCCATCAAGGCCACATAAGTCATCATCCAACGGCCGCCCGGGCTTTGTCGCGCAGGTGCGATTTCGGGTCGCAGGTACGATCAGATAGAGCAAAATTCAAATTGTAATAGATTCTTACGGAGAATCCCACGCAGATCAAGTAGGTATCGATCATCTTGCCTCGTGTCTATTTCAAGATCCACCATTTCCATATTAAATATGCAAATTTTACACCCTAATCTTGATCTTCTTACACATCATTGATAATTTTCTTCATCATCAATCAGTCATCCAATAACAAATCAGTATGTCATGGGATTACATGATACCTTCCACCCTTGATTAAGAGTTGGCACAGAATACTTATCGCATTCCGTTATCAGATAAGAGCAGATGAACCGTGAAGAACATCTCAAGTAACAACCACGTTTCTTCATCTTCCAGAGCTCCAGTTTGAGATCGGAATGAGAAATCACAATTCTGACTTCAACATCATGTTCAGCATAAAACAACATTTAAAATGAGGTGTCAATTGTCAGACTGTTTCATTTTAGCCTAAACCATAAACCTAAACCCCCCTGTGAGTGGCTCGATTCTGCCCATCTACGAACTTAGCCTTTCGGTTGCTAAGACACACATACGGTGGTATAATATATGTTATTATACACATATGGTTTTTTGTGTCTTGTGGCAGTGAATTCAGGATGGTCTGAAACGGATTTTGGTAAACAAATTTTCATAATCCAAATTTCATTTCTTCAAACAAATCGGTATTGTTTAAACAATTTTGCAGACAAGAAACCGAGTGAATATTACATTGTCAACCATTCTCGACCTATTTTAAATTTATTATTAGTTTATTATTCATTATTAATTTATTAGGTATTAAAATAATTACGATTATTACGTATTATTAATCATGTGGATATCTGAAAACCATGATATGGACCCAGCTGATTGGAACAGCACATTATGCTGATCGAGTCAGCTGGGCCAATATGAACATAGACCCGACAAGCTGCTGAATGATTCACCATCATGTTGACGACTTTTGATCTGCTCCGAATTTTTTTTTTTTTTTTTTTTTAAATGCATTTATTTTAAAAATACAATACATAAAATACATACTGCTTAGTGCTACTTAATGCTACTCCCCTCTTTAAGCAGAGCTTGTGCTGAGGGGAGGAGTCGAATCCTCGCAGACAAAATGAATGAAACAAATGCAAAGTAACTAAAATAAATACAAATTTTCAAAAATGAATACAAATTTTCAAAAATAAATACTAATTTCCAAAATAAAAAAGACTGATTTGCTATTGATAATTCTAGAATTGATAATAATATTTACAATGTATATACATAAATATGAACCAACCACGACCCATCCAACTCACAGTGGTGATCCGGAGAAACGCCCCTTCAACGCCTTTTTGAAGGGGTCCAAGGAACCCATCTCTCTTAGATCACTGGGTAAATTGTTGAAAGACAACGCCCCCCTATAATCAAAACACCTCTGTCCCCAGCTGGTTGCACGGAATGGCAATTTAAATTTGTTTAGGTAACTTGATCTGGTCCCCGTATTTGTTATCATTTGCAGGTTACCCGCTATTTTCTCCCGTTGAATTTTAATTAGCGTCGCCCTTTCCACGAGTTCGTGCACGGTTGGTACTCTAAACTCTCTGAATAGGGCCACCGTGGAGTATCTATTACTTCTTTTCAGGAGAATTTTTATAATTCTTTTTTGGGCAGCAAATAACGAGTTCAGCAATTCTTTACCACAACTACCCCACCCAGTGACACCATAAATCAACACCGCCTGGGCCAAGGCAAAATAAAATTGTCTCTTCACTTCCAATGAAAGAAAATTTCTGACTTCTCTACAGACGTGCATGATTTTCCTTAGACGGCTCAACATAAGATTAATTTGCAGATCCCATTTGAGGCATTCATCGATCTCCACACCCAGGTAACGTATGCTTGATGCCTGTGTGATAGTTGGACAGCCACACGAAACACCCGATGAACAGCTGCCAGGTTCATGGCACATCGTTCCGCCTAGGCTAGGGATAGCGACCTTCCTCAACCCAAAAGCCAAAAAATATGTCTTTGAGTGATTCAGTCTCATTCCCAGTTGACTTAGGCAAAGTACCACCTCTGAAAGGCATTTTTCCGCTATACTTTTCGCAGCCTCCCAACTCACGTGTGATACTATTATAGACGTATCATCGGCGAAAGACACAACTACTCCCTCCATTTCTTTGACCAACAGACGGTTCATATAGAGGATGAAGAATACTGGCCCCAAGCATGCTCCCTGAGGGATCCCGAAATCACAGGCCAATCCATCGCTCAATTGCTGACCGATCTTTACAAATTGCATTCTCTTTTCAAGGTAGCTGATAGACCACTTCAAAAATCCTTTGTTGATTCCCGTTTCTTCAATGATTTTGATCAGCTTTACATGCGAAACGGTATCAAACGCCTTGCTTAGGTCTAAATAAATGCCAATAACTTTATCCCCGTTATCAAGTGACCTACTAATTTCTTTCATTTGTTGGCCAATAGCATCGTCTGTGCTTCTCCCCTTCCTGAAACCAAACTGATTGTCGTTAATTACACCATTTTCCTCTAAAAATTCAACTAAATATTTCTTTGCTACTTTTTCTAATATTTTACCGATTACTGGAAGGAGAGATATAGGTCTGTAATTATTTGGGTCTGAAGGATCCCCCTTTTGAAGAGCGGAGCAAGAATCGCCTTCTTGTAAATGTCTGGGAAAATATTTTCTGCAAACGACCTATTAGCCAGGTATGTAAGCACTTCAATAATTTGACATTTACAATTTTTCAGAAGTTTAAAGCTAATCCCGTCATAACCTGGGCTAGAGCCTCCTTTAAATTCATCAATAATCTTTCCTACTTCTTTTTGGGAGACCCTTAAAAAGTCGATGGTGTTATATTCCTCAGCCGACTCCTTAATATTCTCCTCCACATCGTCCACTGATCTGGCGATTGCTCGACCAATACTTGAAAAATGCTCATTAAATACATTGGCAACACTTTTTGGGCATTCACTGGTTGACAAAGCTTTCCCCTGGTATTTCACAATCGCAATACTGGAATTTTTCTTCTTTTTCCCCAAGCATTGATTAATTACGTTCCATTTTTGTTTTGAATCTCTGGCATTTTCGATTTTTAGCCTGTAGTAATCATCTCTTGTTGTGCTAATGAGTTTTGAGAGAAGATTGTCATATTTTTTGAAATATCTCTTCAGACGCATGTTGAAAGGTTGCTGACGGAGCTTCAAACTCATTTTGTTCTTTTTCCGAACAGATTTCAGAATCCCATCAGTCATCCATGGTTTCAATTTAACTTTCCTATGGGGAACTTTTACCATTTGCGTTGTATTCCTAACGTGAATCCCTAAAATGTTCTCAAAGATAGATGCTGCCTCGTTAATATTATGAGCTCCATGTACTTCTCCCCATGACTCAGTATTTAAGGCCTTCTTTAGTGTTTCAAAATTAATTTTTTCCGTTGTAATAACATTTTTGAAATGTTCTTGAGTTTTTATGAGATTCAGCTGCAAAATTTCACTAAAATGATCAGTTACACTAGTTTTCCAAACTACTGATATGGGCTGTAGGTTGGTTTTGCTACGGAGGAAAATATGATCAATCGTGGATACAGAAAAGTTAACTTCCCTCGTAGGTTGGCGAACGCATGAAATAAGACCACATTCGGCCATTGTATCGAGATAGTATTGTTTTATTGGTTCGTTATCATTACTACTTATATTAATATTTAAATCTCCCACAACTATACAGATTCGGTTCGGTTCAATTTGGTGAACGACATTACCTAATTTATCGATAAATTCATATACAAGTGCGCTAGGTACATCTTGGCAGCGATAGATTCCCACAACTGCTATGTTTCTGCCTCCCACCTCAAACTCCAAGAGAATACTAGTTGCACTGGGAAGATCAATCTCTTTACAGGTTACATTCTTACACTCGTCGTTGATAAACACGACGGTGCCCGAACTTCTGTTAATGTCATTTGTACTAGAATATGCTTTAAATCCATCGATACTTTTAGTGACTATTCCATCTGTTATCCAGCACTCCGTCAGAACAATAGCTGTGAATTTAATTTTACACAAATTTATTGTAGCAACAAATTCATCAAAGTTTTTATTTAAACTTCTGATGTTCGTATTAATGATATTAAAATTAAGCCCTTATTGATATTTTGAGCCCTTATTGTGAACGAACGGCTGGTCGTACGAAGCTGCGGTTGGTCTTGCGAAATTCTAAAAAATAAACTCTATTTAAATGTGAACTAAAAACTATACCGTTCAATTTGTATTTTTCGAAACGTGAAATTTTCCTAATTTAAAAATTCATTTGAAACCCCTTTCGAGGATCATTCCATAATTCATAAACATTATTATTAACAAACAATGATTAATAATAATTTACGATACATAATAATCTTGGATAGTGAACCATTGGAATCGACCAAAGAAAACAATTGTTTAACCTCCCACCCCCCCCTCCTTGAAATGTGAGAGCTTACGTTTCATGATACGGAGGTTCAGAAAATTGAATGAAAAAAAAAGAAGAAAAAAATCCGTCCGTCCGCCGTCCGCGGCACTTTGCCCAAGTAGCGTTGTGCTAAAATAACGAAATTTGCTTCACGGGTTCGGACCAACCCCACAATGATCCTCGAAACTTTCCGTAATTGATTCTGCACGTAGGTATAACATACTATTATATATATAATATACTACGAGTATTATACCCATCGCCCTTAGTAGGCGTGCATTTCGCAACCCCCTGGCACATTCCTTCACTCTGGAAAAACATAATGTAATCTTATCAAAAGAGGCCTTAACAAACATGCAGAACGTCACATCACCAATCTTCCTTCGTCTCTTTCATGATATCTGGCATCTTCGGATCTTGAAAATATATATTCGGCAGTGCTGAGGTACCTAGTTACCATATACTTTTCTTTTAGAAGGTCAGTGGTAGGAAATATCGCGACGTGAATCTTGATTTTCTCTTCATAACATACGACTATGAATTATCTGATTTCAATGAATATCCCTGAATATCACTCGTATTATTAGGACGAATATATTTTTAGGTTCCACAAATAACACGATTCGGTTTCGTCTATGTATGAGAATCGAATAAGATAGCGTTTGAGAATTGAATAAGATAGCGGAATGATAATTTAGTGATCTAGACAGAAGGGTGATCTGCACGAAGAAGATAATAAACCGTTGTGTAAGAGTTTGTTACAATGCTAAGTATTACCAACTCGAATTAGTTATTAATAAAGTCACAATTCACAGTCGTGTTCAGCGTTAAAAAACCTTTAATATGAGGTGTCACTTGTCACACTGTTTCAGTTTTGAAATTAATGGGTAATTTTCCCCCCTTAAAACTATACATACTCAGGGAATCGATTTTTCAGGTGGTTTGCAACAAAAAATGCCTCCTAGAGTTTTGTTCTTACTCAACTAAAAATCCGGCTGTTTTCACTTTTGAGATTTTTTCGTCTTCTCAACCTTGTCTCTGTAAGGACCTAACTCCCTTTAATTATTATGTAAAATAAAACCTGAGGATACCGTTGGAAAGAGCATTAAATGTCCTATCTCTTTGATAAAAATCCGATTTTTTGTGTGTGGCCTAACTGGTAAAAAAATGGCGAAATTTAAAAATTTGAAGATTTTCTTTAAATCACCTTTTTTTTTTTAGTGATTCGCTTTTTTATAACGGAGGTCATTCGGCGGGCAATCCTTGAGAAAAACTTGCCCAGAATCTCAGCTATCCAACGATATAATAATTATAAATAAAAACTAATAATTTGTTTTTATTTTTTTGGGGGGAACTTTTTTGAGAAATTCGAATTTCTATGCGAAAAAACGTATATTTTCAGGCACATTTTCATGTATTTTTCAAACATATTTTCACGTGACGTAGGTACTCAGACCTCCCTAGCAACGAATTAAATGAGTTGTCAGTCACAATATCTCCATTTCAGGGCGTAGAAAGTGTCAAGTCGACAGCATGACTTAGGAATTTTTTTCATTTTTGATTGAGGGCCTTCATAAAATAAAATTACATATGCCTGAAAATATGCCTGGAAATACCCGTTTTCTTTTTTCATACAAACTCGAATTTCTCAAAAATATTCCCCCTGAAAAATAAAAACAAATTATACCGTTGGAAAGCTGAGATTCTGGGCGAGCTTTTCCTAAGGAGTGCCCGCCGAATGACCTCCGTAATAACAAAGCGAACAACAAAAAAACCCGGATATTTTAAGAAAATCTTCACATTTTGGACTTTGGCCATTTTTCATCAATAAGTACTGTCTTAAAAAATCGGTTGTATATCAGAGAGATAGCAAATTTAACGCTCTTTCAAACGGTTTCTTCAAATTTTATTTTATACATTAAGTTAAGAGGGTTAGCTCCGTATTACAGAGACAAGGTCGAGAAGACGAAAAAAATCTTAAAAGTTAAAAAAGTCGGATTTTTAGTTGAGTAAGAAAAAAGTCTAGGAGGCATTTTTTGTTGAAAATTACCTGCGAAATCGATTCCCACTAGATATTTATGTATAGGTATGTATATACACATAATTAAATTGCGGAAACGCGGTTCCAGAGGAACTTGATATTTTTAAATTCTGGATGGTCTGAAACGGATTTTGGTATGAAAACATTAAGGAAATTCGAGTTTTAAAAATTGTGGACGGAAACAATCTTCGAAAATTCTCTAAAAGTAATTTCACAGGAAATTTCAATGTAATTTCGAGACAGCCAATGGGCAATAGTCATAATAGGAAAAATAGAAAATAGTACCTATATGAGGGAAGACGTCTCAATTTCATTTATAATTTGGCAAAATTAAAAATGTTCTCAAATCTACTACTCTGTAGTCAAGACTTGCACATGCTGAACGGAGCTCTTGTCGGTAAAGGTTGGCCTCGTCTATCCAAATACGAATTTCATTGAACGCACGAACTTCACCCCAAGTAGGTAACGATAAAACTCTCCAAATACTTCGCTTCGCTGTGTGGTATTCCATTTTTTTTTTTTTTTTTTTTGTTTTTTTTTTCTCGTTTGCGATAGAAGCCTCAAATGCTGTTACAGTAAGAACAGTTTTTTGTGTGTGTGTTTCGTGTTCGCTTCCTCCAAAATTAACATAGAACTTTATCGAGCTCTTCGGAATTTTAAAAGTATTGGAGAAGGCGAGAAGAAGAGAGGGCGGTAACTGGTCAGGAACCAAGACAAAACAGTCGGCGCAGAATTCGAATGATTACGTAATATGGTCATTCCTCGGTCGAGTCCTAGCTGTGCTTGCGTTGGAAATAACGGCATAATAATTGGTTGTCTTACAGTAACCCTCATGTTATAGTGGATTATGCGAATTTGATATCGTTATTCTTAGATTTATTAATTAACTGCATGCTTCAAAAATTATTGCCATCCATCAGTGCAAGTGCCCTGTTGGCTTTGTGCTCAAATTGCGAAATTCAGTTAAGGGTTTAGACCAACCCCACAATGATCCTTGAAACTTTTTGTAACCCTAGGTCAAGGGGAAGGGGTTCAAAACGCTTTCGCCTGGGAGGGACTAGATTTTACGATTATAATCTACGGAATCAAATGAAAAATGTTGACGTATGGTCCTTGAAACTTTCATAACTTACGGGAAGGGGTTCAAAACGAATTTCAACTTTTGAAAAATTCATAACTCGAAAAATTCAAATGGAATGGTTTAGTTTTCAATTCTTATTAAATAGTATTTAAAAAATCTCAAGACCATCCGGAGGTTTGTACCACCAGCTCAAAGTTGGAGCATCAACATGAGGGTGAATCGTGCTGCAGCCTGCCGGGTCAATGTTATACTGGCCCGGCGATTCGAACAGCACATGGTTTTCAGCTATCGCGTTAATTAATAATAATTAGTAGGTAATAATTATCACTAATTACCAATAATTGTCAATAATACTAATGGTTATTAATAATTACTGCTAATTATTAATAATTACTGATAAGTAATTACCTAGTTACTAATAATAATTAATAAGAATTTACACTACCTACTTCATAATAATTAATAATAATGAATGATAATTCATAATCTACCATTTAGTGATCTAGACAGAAGGGTGATCTGCACGAAGAAGATAATAAACCGTTGTGTAAGAGTTTTTTACCATGTTAAGTATTACCAACTCGAATTAGTTATCAATAAAGTTACAATCACCAGCGATTCCTTTTGGTGGACCTGCACACAGCTCAACAAAAAATGGATTAGCTTCCGCGTTTTTTGTATTGGATTTTTGAAGCTTCGCATTCACAAGACGACATTCTTTTTTGTGAGGAACACTTAGAATTACCTGGAATGATTTATGATCAAGGTTGGAATCCCATTCTTCCTGATTTTCGGTCCTTATTAATTCCCCAAAGCCTTTCAATAATCTATCTCAGTAGTCCGTACACAAGCTTTTATCAAGTAGGTTTTCGTCCAAATCTAAAAAAATACTGTAAATCTTCAACCATGGTGTATCATTTTATAAGTTGGAGTATATGCCTTCTACGAAGTTCTTTACTTAATATTCGCTCATTTGTTGAATTTTTATTTCGGCAATAATTTATATAAAGTAGGTACCAACAAATATTTGGAATTACTAAAATTATCTCAGAACAAGAAACTCGATAACACAAAGACATGTTTGGCCTGAATCACCCTGTACGAAAACTGGTCTGAAGTTTTACCTTTTTATTCAACCTCATGTTGATGATGTTTTCTTGGTTCTACATTCGGGCCCTTAGCCTCATTACTTTTGTATAATAGATTTTTGTCTCAATAAATTGATTGAAATGAGGATTGATTTCATAACGACGGAGGATGGAAGTAGGAAACATGGTTTGCCTATCACCAGATGGTTTGGTTCCATCTTCTCCAGTCAAATTGCGTGAATTAAAACCTCTTTTCTTAGATTTCGTATTCAATTTCGATTGAGCATTCAATAAATTATGAATAATTTCAATTGTTCAATTCATCAAACAATAATACAACGTTAACAAAAGCCAGATGATTGGGATTTATGGAGCAATACTAATATAAAGACATCTGAGAAGTGGATTGATGAATGCAATATTGAGTTTAAATTTTAGAATGTTGGTTAATGAATGAACAGCTCATTTGCCGCATATTGCTTTCGTGGCGTTGCGATGAAAAAGTATTGAAAATCCAACATCTAGCTTCGCATAATTGTAAAAGATCAGCCAAAATGTAAAACACCGTCATTAACTAAAATACACCCATTTATAGAGAGAAAAGGAACGTATGAGAGGGCTTGGATATTGTAGCACGGCAGCACTGTCTAAAGTAGGCGAGCGTGTTATATAGAACCACCTTTTCCCTAATCACTTCATATCATTTCGGCCAGACGAATATAATTCACCAGGGACCGTTATGAGAACCGGTCACATAACATTGGCCTATGTAATTTGAGTACGCTCTTGTTTGTCACAAAAATATCGTGATTTGGTTTAAGTGTTTTCTTGGAATCTCACCCATCTCATCATTCGATTGCTCCCCTGGAAGGTACCATTGGTGATACATCTATCTTACTGAACCTCGGCGAATGACGTCCCAACTGCCACTCTCGCTTGAAAGTAGATGTTCGGTTCATGAATAAGGTATATCTGTCTGATCAAAAAGATTTTCAACCACCATGATGATGGCGTAAGTATAGGCGTGTGGATCATACTCCTATTCCCTTTATTCAATTTTAAACTGTCTTTATTCAATTTCGCCAACGATGGTTTTTTTTGAGATACAGTAAAGCTGAAAAGTTTTTTGCTTTCTCTTTAAAATAATTTCGACATCTAAGTATCTAGCGATTACTTACAGCCCGAAGATGATCCTTGAAACTTTCAGTAACAGTAGGTGAAGAGGAATTTGAATAAGATTTTAATAGATAAATTTGAAAAGAGCTTGATTCAGAGAACTTTTTAAGAGCCTTGTCCGACCAGCCGTTTGTTCATAGGTTGTTGTGGCTCAAGGGTTGAACCGATGGAAATTCGTCAGCAAGACCGTGAATCAAACGATGGAATTCGGGCCATGTTCATACTGATTGCTAATGGCTGTTTCATAACAACAGCTGATAGGCTTTGTGAAATCGAGTTTCTTATTATGAGATAGGTTTTGTGCCTACGGGAAGCAGGTAATTTCGAATATTTGTTGGTAGATATGTGACTCCCAAGAATACGGAATAGCGATATAGACCGAAGGGTAGGTATTCTATGGAGAAAATAGTAAAATTTGCAGCGTCACCTAGTCACTGTTCAAAACTATTATGCATTATAACGACCCACCATCCTGCGGGCGTCCTATCTAATGCATGACTTAATTGATATCATATTTATAATAAATTTTCAAAGAAATATGCAATGCTACGCTTCAATCTGTTTCGTGTGCATTCTAAATGCGCCCCTAGCTGCACAAACAATAATTTATATCGTCACTCAAGTTCTGTAACAGCCTAATCCACATGTCTTCCTTTTATAGGTGCCATAAAAAAACTGTTATTTCCAAGACTTTCTCTTGTACCTTCCAAAACAGGTTAGTTTCAGGATTTCGCTGAGTTTTAGTCAATGTTAAATCCTAAATTGAACTGAATTCACTCACTCTGGTGTTTCGCAGAAAATGCGATAAACTCATATTGGAAAAATGTGGATTGGGCGGTATCAGAACTAGAGCGACGATATATATATATATATATATATTTATTTATTTGTAGTACAGAAAATCCCCCCCCCCTCCCCCGAAATAAATAGTTTGAATACTGTTGGGGTCATCAACAGGTGATTTAGCTTGGCAACGCTTTTGTTTCCCTGAAATTCTCGTAACCAATCAAGTTTGCAGTCTAATTTCTGTACTTGAACCTTGCGCATCATTTCTCTTATTTACCTGTCGTATACTATTGAGTGTAGATGAACCTTCATTGCCTCATAAGATCGAAAATAGTGATAATAGTGATTCATTGCCTCATGAGATTGTGAACACTGTTTCAATCTGGCCACGAAATATCTTAGCGAACTACATCAATCCAATCTATATATTCTTGGGAAGGTGTGTGAGCAACCTACCAAGTTCGGCGTTTGAGGAGGGTACCTACCAAATACGATTTCCGTGAGCTCAGCGCTGCAAAAACAAAAAGAAAAAAGAAGCGGAATGTGCCCTGCTGTACGGTTACACCTAACAAAAAACAAATGCGGATGCCAGTTAGAAGCCCTAGACCTGGGTGACCTTGGGCAAAGCAAAAAACGATCCACCTTCCCTTCTCGAAACACAAAAATGCTAATGAACCGAAAAATCAAGCAGCCGAAATTATTTAAATCAACTCAAATTGATAGAAAGACAACGATTTATGAGCTGACAGTTGAACATGGGTCAAGCTGTGCTAGAATTGGTTAGGGCAAATATATTGTACCTACCTATTATCAAAATTTATATTGTTTAATGTGTAAAATCAGCCAATAACTGTTTTTTTTTGTTATTTTCATTTTTTATTTTCTCATACGAATTTGGTGGTTCTGTTTTGGGTTTGGTACTAAAATTTAGACTTTGGACTCGGTCAGCCCGGGGAGTACTCTTGAAACTTTCCATTATCTCAGGTCAATAGGAATGGGGGGATTAATAGGGTTGGGAAATCCCAAACGTCATATCTCGGAAGTTTCAGATGAAACGGCATAATTTTGTAACGGTTTGTGTAGAATTTGACTAAGAAAACTTTTAAGATCACTCGCAGTATTTCTGACCCGTCGTTTGTTCACAATGACGGTCAACGGTAGAGCCGAGGAAAAATCGTCAACGTGCATGTAAATCAAACGGTGGAACTCCAGGCCACTTTCCATAGGTACTTGGAAACGGCTTATTCAAACAACTCATGGTTTTGTGATATCGAGGGTGTTGTACTGAGATACCTACTTTTCGTCTCTACGGAAAGAAGGTAACTTTAGATCTTCTTTGTGCAGATCACCCTTCTATCTAGATCACTATTGTTATCACTATTAACAATTATTGTTAAGATAACATTTTAATAGTTTTAGTTATTATGAATTATTAATAATAATTATGAATTATTATCATTATTCTTTATTAATTAACTCGATATCTGAAACCATGTGATGTTCGAATCAGCTGGGCCAGTATGAACATTGACCCGACAAGCTGCAGTATGATCACCCTCATCTTGACGACTTTCGATCTGCACCACCTTTGACCCCTCATTGAGAACGAACGGCCGGTCGTAGAAATTTAAATGTTTACAAAAAACTACACTGTTCAATTTAAATTAAAAAAGTATTGAAAGTTACATGGATACTCCCTGGAAAAGGAAGTAAGACACAAAATCAATTTCAAACGCACAAAATATTCTACACACTCGCAGTTCTTTCTGGTAAGCATTCTTTTGCTGGAAGCGTGGATCATATTACATTCCGCGTTGAGGGTGGAACACGGCAACTCACACGGTAACTCTAGTTGGAACAAGGCTTGAGAAAACCAAACTGCCGTATATATACGTATATATATGAGCCGTGGCATTGGTGTCCAACAAGCCATGATTACGGTGGAGTTTGAATAGTCGAAATTCGAGAAGACAGGGATCAAGAGATTGGTCAACGGAACCTGCAAGAGGCCTTGGAGAGGGAAGAGACTGGAGGCTTTTATATTAGATCTTATTCAGGAAATGGGCTATTCGAGACTTATGGGTCCAGGGATCGACTGTTTATGGAAGACAATAACAAAGGACTGTTTGAACTTATACCAACGTAATATAGAAAACAATGAATAACAGTGACGGAATGGTGACTAGGGTTAACTAGGGATGTCTCTATCACAATGTCCCCGAAAATGAACTAAAACTCGAATTACTATGTCTGACATACTGAGCACATTTCTAAATCATATCGAAATCGAGTGGAAGGCGATTTTTCTTCATATCCCTATACTCCCTATACATACCGCTTAAAACGCCTCATAACTCCTGAAAATGAAATCAAAATCGGTCTTATAGTTTCGCAGTTATCTCACGGCAGACGGCCTGTGCATAAAGACACGAAACTAATAATTTCGTCATAATAATTATAATGAATTATTGGTCCAACAGTTTCGGAGTTATGTAACGTAGGGAAGAGAAACAAAAACAACACACTACAAAATACCGTACGAATTGGAAGCCGTTTTTTGTCCCCCATTGCGTCATTATAAAGATTCAGTATACCGAATAGCATTGACATTGACACTGTCGAAGGAAGCGATCAAAGCGTAGGTCTAAGCGACCCCGAAACCTGTTCGGCACCAGTTACTCAACTTACGTTTTATGCTTCATGGTGCAGAAGCGATCCTCAAGATGGTCTTTCAAAACGTGAATGACCTTCCCCACGCGTTTTTTCAATGCCATTCATCTAAGGAATCCTAATATTCCGTTAAATGTTAATCTTAATCACAAAACCTATTATTCGTTCCTTAGAGACCTGTGTATTTACAATTTGATTCTCGTGCCCTGTGAATTTCATCGGAATTAGAATAATAATATCGTCATCGCATATTTAAGGTTCTGCCAACTGATATATCTTCTATAATACTAATTACATCACGCGCAAACTTTCTTGATATTTTGAGAATGATTTTACGACGGTCCCTTATGGATTCCATCCAAATTAGAACATTAGTAGTGCACGTGCATAAGCCAACGTATAATACTTACGGCTATACGCACTCCAGTTTCCATGTTACTATAGAAATGACCTTAACATTTTCCCCATACATTCCATCCACTTAACAATGATATCCTTTGATAAACAATTTTGTCCATAATTGATATATCAAATACACCAGCTAGTTGTATGGACGGCCTCATTATAGTGTGTGATAAAGTCTTACTGCCTACAGCCTAAGCTGGAAATGCTATAAATGCTATAAAAATGCTACACAATGCTATGAAAAAACTAGATTTCTGCAATACTACTGAGAATCCGAAGCTGAAATACACACATCCTTAACGTGATGGAAAAAGTACATGCACAGCTGTGAAAAACGTATTAAAGCCTATTGTGTATGTTATCAGTGAACCAATATCATTCGTTCCATCAGTATGAAGAAGATATAACTGCTTACAATAATATTACTTTCGCGGACGCTACTATCGTTCCAATTGCTGTGAAGTTCATAGTTCGGTCATTTCCCAAATACCATTACAACTCAGACGGAAACGGAACAGTTCTACATTACGGATTCAGTGCGAATTTTAGTAGAGAGGAACCAGGGTCGTTCGTACATCACAGTAACTGTTAATATACGTAAAACGTGAGGTCGCTCTTTATTTTGTTCCCAAATACTTGGTTTAGTAAATTTACAGAATAAAGAATCGTTATGAAGGATTCTCACAATGTGAAAATAGCTCAATTCACAACAATTTAGTTCGTGGAATATGAGAAATAGCAACGCTTCTCGGTGCTGTTCACTACGGTTATGGGTTAACGACAAGTACGGTAAATAATAGTCTTGATGTTTTCTGCAAAACAGGTTAAGGAGAAGCACGAGGTACACAATGTGCTATAAGATGTCATCTTATATTGTCATTAACGTCCTTCGCAAATCGCCCACAAATATCAGGACACTGGTAAAATACAATCGATGGGAAAAGTCCGTTTGTGGAGCAAAACGATATTAACTAATGACGATACCTGAAAGCCAATATACAAAATGAACTATATATTTACTATCCTTAATGTCTGTAATTTGATTGGATTTTTTGTCTTCCAGTTTGGGCATTCATGTTCGAGGAAATTGAGAGATGAGATGAAAATGTTCGTGAATTGCAGATTAACTATAGTTTAGGTGAATTTTCAAACTAATTATTTCACGTTTCCTATTCTTTGATACGTTCCGCGCATATGGAAACAAAGTCAGTTCGATAAATTTAAATAATAGGTGTGGACTTTCTACTCACTGATGGGTATTGGCATAGTTGTGTTGCAAGAAAACTACATGTTGTGATTGGATCATTATTCATAAACTGAGAAATCGTGGGGAGTTTGCTGGATCAACATAATTTACAAAATCGCGTTACAGAGGAATTTAGAGGGAAAGGAGAGCGTTGAGTCGTACTGGATCATGCTTGGGGTGATACTATTCAAATATTACAAAAAAAAAAACAATGTGGGTGATTGTTTCATTAACCTATCCTTGTCTTGCGGTTAATCATTATCAATTTCTAATCCACTTCACAATTTCCCCTTTGATATTATTTTGACACACTGTGAGCCAATGCAGATTGGCAAATGTCGTACATCGAATCAATTGACAACCCTTCAATGCAAGCAAACCCAAGGCGACGAAACAACTGGTCCATACCGATGCGTACCAATCATTCAATAATAAACCATTGGAATCGAACAAGAAAGTAAAATAGCCGAAGAGCAGAATGTAAAACCATCCGAAGCGTTATACGGCCACCCGTTCGTTGGGGCTCAAAGGTACGAGTAGAACCGTGAAGGTAAAAGTAACGAGAACCGAAGAAAAATCATCAACAAAAGCATGAATCAAACGTTGGAATTTCGGGTCAATGTCCATTCTGAGGAACAGCTGATCGGGTTTCTTATTCTGAGATACTTCTTGTGACCACAGAAAGATGGTGTCCTCCAGAATGATATAAAATGAAACTGATTTCATTTTGTATTTATATGTTACTTTATCCACAATTTAAATGAATATATAAATAAATTATAGACCCCCACCGAGCTAGGCCCTTTATTCGGAGATGACCATCTGGTCACCTATTAGAACGATATTTTTGCACATTACTCCAGTTACTTCGTTTGGCTATGGAACTCACGAGAATATTGTATACAGTGATCTAGACAGAAAATAAGGAATCCTTATGGGAAAAAATTTTATTTAGAAAACCGGCGGACTACATTGTCTCATGTATCCCTCTCAATTGTCTCTCCGCCAATTTTCAATCATTCCGGCGACAGTTTGAAGATGTATATTGAATTACTTATTTTGGACTAATATTATTCTTAAATGTGACCAATATAAGTCCAGAATTTATTCTTTATGTTTCAATTTTATGTCATATTTCTTCGACAGTATGGATGTTTACTCCGTATGCCGAATGTACAATGTGGATATCGGATGGGGGGAGAGGTACTATTTTTAAATGTTGATGATTCTTCCTGACTGGAATCGTATTTACTCGTACATGCTTACAAGTGAAACCTGTTGGATTTTGGGTTGATGGATATTCCAAAATGGATTCGTAGTCGTACATGGAAACGTCGTCCAACTTCGTATCTACCAGATATTTTGGACCCATTGTAGTAGGATTTCAATTGGTATTCAATTTAGCATCCCCATTTTCACTCTGCCTTGTTTCTATTATGAGTTTGGTTTTGGTCAGTAACTTATTTATGAGTAAGATTTATATATGGATTTTGAATGTACTTACCAACAGACAATAGAACCATAAAGACCTGGAGACACCACCACATGTCTTTGGTATCTATTCGACACGATACTCACTACCAAGATTCGCCGGCACGCGGCATACTTTGTATATTATACAAGTGGTGGGGTTGGGGGGTGGTGTGAGCCATTGGACAAGAGTACTGCTCGAGTAGTGGGGACACAGGGGTCGGAGGCCGTTGGTAGGGGAGCCAGTGGCCTTCCGCGGCTTCCAGGTTCCTCTGTCTCACGCTTCTTCACCAGTAAAAGAAAGGTTGAGATCGTTAGCTAGAATTTTCAACCCATCAAACATCTTCACACCCAACATTGAGGGATGAAATGGTCTAAAATTCAAGACCCATTATTCATGTTCATGGTTCATTAATGGAAGTTTTGCTTACTTATATCCCTTCATCTTGACTAAAAATAAGATCGTTGTTCAAATACTGACGGGCGATCTCCGGCAGTGAGTTTTTCTATCGCTTTCTTTCCCCCCACATTTGTATCACGAGGTTTTATTCGCCCTTTCTTTCATTTTCATGATTTTCTCGGTCGGAAATTTTTTAAACTCCAATTTCCGGGAAACTTTTACCCCCAAATCCATTCCAGACCATCCTGAATTCGCAGCCAATATACACCAAACATCATTTAGATATATATATTTATATATTTATTATTTTACGAGATAGATTGGGCAAACAAATAGAACAGATAAAACTCACATATACTCGTCTGAACGTTTCGCACCAAGCGTCGTCGGCAGACCCATTTATATATTTAAGTATACATTATATATTATATATACGGTATATATTATATATTTGCATGAATTAATGTAGGTATACGTCATTCCAGACGATAACTTTGGATAGAACTGATATAAAAAGTTCAAATTTGCACGAAAAATGTATCTTGGTAATTGAGAGGCGTTAATTTGCAGATTGACAGAATCTGGCCACTCTTTTTTAGGTTTTTAGGGGGGGAAATTTTAGGTTTTAGGGGGGGAAATTACCCATAAATTACAAAAATGAAACAGTCTGAAAAGTGACATCTAATTTTGAAGGTTTTTTTTTTTTTTTTTTTTTTTTTTTTTTTAAGCTGAACACGGTGGTGATATCTTTGCGATATCTTATTCCATCCTCAAACTGGAGCATTTTGAAGATGAAGAAACGTGGTGTCACAACGATTCATCTCCTCTAATCTGATAATGGATTGGGATATCGCAATTCCGATATCTCATCCCGTTATCGAATTAGACAGTATGAACCGTGAAAAACATATAAGGTAACAACCACGCGTCTTCGTCTTCAAAGTGCTACAGTTTAAGATCGCAATTCTCGTGTTCAGCGTATATTTCAGTGCTCATATATCAGTGGAAATAGACGATTTTTCAAATACTCTTGTTTTTCTTAACATGGGTTTCAACGATTTCGTCGCGAGTGATTTAGGAGGTATCACTCTTCAAGCTGTTCCATATTGGGAATTTATAAGTAGATCCCCCCACCCCTCCTTAGACTGGCTTGATTCTGCCCATCTATGAACTTGGCATAGGGTATATATGAAGTGTGTGTGATTTGTTGACCGTCAGTAAGAATGATGATGAGGGATGTCATGGGATGTCATGTGACCGACCCTCGACATCCCTCAACATCGGTATATATGAACTTGGTGTATATGATTTTTGGTGTCGTTTGGCAGTGAATTCAGGATGGTCTAAAATGGATTTTGGTATGAAAATCTGTCGGAAGTTTGAGTTGTAATTATTTTGAATCGAGAACAATTGCTTCCCTTTCTTTGAAAATTTGCTAAAAGACAAAAAAATGGATTGAGCGACACCTTAATAAACAATTTACTTTATTCCGAATATTTATTGTTGGTCTCTTGGAAAAAAGGCGTTTTTCAATCATATCTTCGGAGAGGCAATTTCTAAGAGAAAAAGCCTCTCCGCGGGAACAGACCTGGCGACTGCAGGTACACATTTAAATACTAGATCATAAATGTTAGGATATGTATCCTTCAAAAATCCAAAATTCCAGGACGTTTTACTGAATTTTTTCGAGCGGAGAGTTCAAATATAGACGTAGCACATCAGCTGTAACGTAAAATAGGTTTGTAAATATAGGTAATATTGGAGAAAAGAAAAAACCTGGATGTTTGATAAACATCGGAAAAAACACCGATGTTGAAGAAAAACATAGGTACCCATCTCTAGTTCACATCATTTCGGTTCCGGCATAATTCCAAAACCATTAGACATAATATGTCTATGCGATGAAAATAATATGGGATTTTCATTAAAAATATATTATTTTTATGGGATTTTCAGGGATCGTGCATCCCATATTATGTTCATTGCAATCGGAATATTAGTAGCATCTAAAATCGAAGATTCAAAGATGAGAAGCGATTTAGATACGAGTATGAATCTTAATATTCTATGGAATGATTTGTTATTTCACGTTTTGCGTCAAACCACGAAACACCAGGTGATTCACGCTTGTCTTGGTGTAGTGTTTTTATTGTCCAGACATACACTCGAAGTAGAATCCTGGGAACTGCGCTATGTAAAGCCCTATTTTGAAAAGAGGGAAATCAAGGAAAACTATATCATAAAAATAGCAATGACAAATAATTTACCAATCAAGCAATTATTGCTTGATTGCTTGATTGGTAATAGTAATCGACCTTGACAGTTTGTGGTACCCATATTCGTCAAAACCTCGACCTATTGGCTGGTGGTTGTCCATAATTAATCAGAACACTTCTACCTCCACTCTTAGCTTTCATTCACGTACATACCCCTATTCGTTTATCCCATCACTTTGGCTTCGAATAAGGATCTTACGCAGTAAAGTAGAATTGAGTAGATCGGATTTTGGAGAAGGCAATCGAGGCGCCTCACAACTGTGTAAATGAGGACTCGCTCCAAATAAGAAATGAAAAAGAGTAGGAAATTGGGTAGATACAACAAAAAACTGTTGAAGACACGACATTCGATCAAGGCCAAGGCGGAAGTCGTTTGAAGCACCAGTATTAGACGAGGGCGCGATTCAAGGACTGTTAAGTGATGAGAGTACCATTCCAGATGAGCACCCAAAGTATTGTATATATATTATGTATGTACAATATTTATTTACTATTTAGGCGTTTGCCGAAACATAAGTATCAAATCCTTGTTTTTTCAAAGTTTTTTCTTTTGAAAAAACTCAGGAAAGATGTCAAAAAATTGGGGAGGAGTTTCTAGACCTCAAACCCAACAAAAAAAAAATATATGAACCCATGTCCGATTCTCAACCATAGTGACCTTATTTCAAATTTTGTGTTCTTCTCAGTGAAACGCGTGTTTCTTGTGAATTGTCGCAGTAAAATCATCATAATGAGCTTTCCAGTGGTTTTTTCAGTTTTTTTGAAACTGATTTTTGATTATATCCAGACCCATTTGAGTTTCAAAAAAACTGAAAAAACCACCAATATAATATATCCAGACCCATTTGAGTTTCAAAAAAACTGAAAAGACCACTGGAAAGCTCATTAAATTTCCTTTAAGAAGCATCTCTTTTCAAGTGCGATCGATAATTTGTAGTTGCTTTTATAATGCTTTTATAACCGCTCACAATTTAAAATTTCGCCAAATTTGATTTTTTTGGAAAAATTCAAATTGCTCTCAAAATTTCAAATGTTGACCTAGGTACATGACTACTACGGGGGCGAGAGAAAGGTTGACATTAGCGCACTACTGGTTGCTTCCCGGAAATCTGCTGAGGTGTAGCAATAGGAACACTGTTTGTTTAGTATTCAAAGAAGTAGTCTTTGGGATACCTGTTCTCTTGTTCCTCCTTTTTCTCAAAGTAGCATGATGTCTTCGAAGGGAAAAATTCCTGGAAAACCGTCTGGAGTCTCGCGCACAATGTTGATTCATTTTATTTCCGTTCAGTCAACAACGTGTAGCCCTCGCGGAGTGCAAGTGCCATTGAACCATAGAAATGTTTTCAAACGAGGAGCAAGCTGATATGCATTTGATGTATGGATATTGTGACGGCAGTAATGCTCCAGCCAGGAGGGAGTACCAATTGCGGTTCCCGACCCGGCGTGTAGGTACCTATAGTCCGGCAGATATTTCTGTGTGCACGGGTGAAAGTGGGCTGAGGTCGGTGAGCGCCCCCTCCCCTCTAATACATACCTGCAGGGACTAAGGGTTGCCAAGTGTAGGGAAAATCTCCCATTGAGTTATCGCAAGAAAGGGAGAAATCCCATGCAAGGGTAGTAGAAAGGTAGAAAGGGTAGTCCCATGCACACAGAAATATCTGCCTGACTATAGTGAACGCACCTTCACGCGCCTTTACCAGAATTTAAGGGACCACAAGGGAGAGGGCCCGCAGAGATGCTGATGATGAAGAAGTCGTACGTATTGTTCGTGATAATCCAGAAATCAGTATTAGGGAGATAGTAAGGGCAACTGGTGTTTCTCATTGGCGAGTTTGGCGCACCATCCAACGGGATCGGTTCCACCCGTACCACTTTCAGAGTGTACAGGGACTGGAAAGAGGAGACCATCAACAGAGGCTGGAATTTTTTTACGTGGTTAATTCTCAATGATGTGGACGATCCTAACATTTTGCGCAGTATTTTGTGGAATGATGAGTTCAATTTTACAAGAGAAGGCGTGTTCAATGTCCACAACAGGCATTATTACGCAAATGCGAACCCAAATTTAGTTCGCCAGCAGCGTTTCCAAAGGCGGTTTAGCGTCAATGTGTAGGTTGGCGCTATCGGAAATCAAATTGCAGGGCCTTTCCTCAGCCTTCCAACGGAGTTTCATATTTAGAATTGCTTCAGAATGACCTTCCTCCTCTTTTGGAAGATATCCCGTTACGTACAAGGAGAAGCATGATTTTCCAGCACGACGGTGCTCCACCTCATTTTTCTCGAGCAGTACGAGCCTACCTAAACGAAAATTATCCTGTTTGGATAGGGCGAGGTGGTCCTGTCCCATGGCCACCAAGATCTCCGGATTTGAATCCGCTCGACTTTTCTTTGGGGGTTCCTTTAAAGAACGACTATACAGTAGGGAAGTGAACCCCCCACAATAACTCGTGCAGAGGATTGAGGAACTAGCCATCGATTTGCACCACACGATGAGGTTCGATGTACTCGTAACTGAAAGGCTGATGAGGCAACGTGCTCGTGCGTGTAGAAGACAACTCGGGGGTCATTTTGAACAACTGCTATAATTTTATCCTCAAGTACCTATTTACAGTTTTAAATTTCATTTGAGTATTGTGTAATACATTTATTCCATAAATTCTTTCCGTCCAGTTAGTAGTGCGCTCATGTCAACCTTTCTCTCTCCCCCTCCCTACCTCAACGCCATAATTTCTTAGCTTTAGAATTGCAGTCTGAGTATTTTCAAAACAGATAAGAAGAAATTTGAATACACCATTTGAAAGCACATTGAAAGACGAAGTTTTTAAAAGAACAAGTAGTCATGTACCTAGATCAAAATTTGAAATCTTGAGAGCAATTTTAATTTTTCCAAAAGAACAAATTTGGAGAAATTTTAAATTGTGAGCGGTTATAAAAGCGTTTTAAAATCAACTACAAATTATTGATTATTCGAACACAAAATTTGAAATGAGGTCACTATGGTTGAGAATCGGACATGGGTTCATATAGCTTTTTTTGTTGGGTTTGAGGTCTAGAAACTCCTCCCCAATTTTTTGACATCTTTCACCATACACCCTGTATAATGTAGTAGGGCGCTCTCCAAATTGCACTAAACAATAATATGCTCTTCAGGATACCTAATGAATAATATCGAGAGGATGATTTAGGGCAGGGATGGCCAACTGGCTATGTTTTATGCGGCCCGAACAACTTTTTAAAAGTATTACGGTAGATATTTTCTAAGTATTTAGGTAGAGTCATTCAATAAACGATTTTTGGATTTTAATGAACTGCGACCACATCTCTTCTTATTCAACAATCCCATGACATGTGACATTTCCCAGCAAGATGACGACCTACAGTTGGAGCTCTGTGATTTGCAAAGTGACCCAGTTTTCCAGAAAAGACCAGAAACTGGTGTCGAATTCTGGAGTAGGCTGCCTGAGGACAAATATCCCAAACTACGTGATTTTGGTAAAAAAATTGTTTCAATGTTTGGAAGCACCTACATTTGTGAGAGCACTTTTCCCTTTTAGCATTTGTTTATACATTAATTTATATAGCCTAAATTTCCCTTTAGGTTCTTGTGCGGCCCCTGCTTTTAGCGAAAGTATGGAAGTGGCCCTTTGGGCAAAAGAAGTTGGCCATCCCTGATTTAGGGTATAAATGTATCTGAAAGGTGGCAACGGACAATGTAAAATCGAAAAATTGTACATTCGAATTTTGTGAAATTACTACTTAGGGGAGGAACAACGTTTCTTAAAAGGAGGTTTATTACACTGGAGCGTGAAGGTGACTCGATACTCTTCGGCTACTAACATAGTGAATATCCCTTCGTTTACGAAATTCACCTGCAAGGTAGGCAGGAACAGAGAGATAGATAGAGCGAAACCGATTTCCTAGAACGTTTGGGTCCGAAAAATGCACACCGAAGATGTCGAGATACAGGGCATCCCGGAGGAAACTATGGAGGAAGCAGGGAGATAACACTGATAAACTACGAATGAGAAATAGTGGCAATGGTCAGTCAACAATGAAGTCGGGATTGTTCATCATCCTCGTGCTGCTTATTGCCGGTATATTTATGCGTCACACTCGAACATATTAGCTTTTATTGACTGTCGCTGACGGGCAGAATTCGGGGCGTGTTTATCTACCTCTGTTATATTTCGGCTTCCCTATAAACCCCCACCCGTCTGCATCGGATCCGTGAGTGAACCCTCTTATGTCCTTCCCCGATAACGGAAACATCTCAATACGGGAAATGGGTTCGATCCATTGAGCCGTTTTTGCGTGATTGAAGGACAGACAAACAAAAAGACAGACAGGCACCAAATTCAAAATCGGCATAGTTCGCCTCCATTTCACGCGAAACGAATAACTGTAGTGAAATTTTCTGAAAATACCCAAGGAACACAAAAATCGCCTTTAAATTTAGTTATACAGGGTTGTTCGTACCAGCCTTTTTATTTCGATATGAAGAGAGATAGCAAAAAACACATCGTAAACACAAGTAAAGTCCCTTTAATTGTTCACAAAAAATTCAACGATCACATTTTTGTGCGCCGCGCATGTTCGCAAATGCAGGTTACGCATGTTAACATTGTTTTTTTTAAAATGAGAACCCCCCTTTTTCATTGCAGATTCAGATTCTACGTCAAATTTCATGAACTTTTTACTTTGACAACCTTTTTGTTTGGGCGCACCTGAGAGCGTCCAGAAGCACCTTAAGTTGGACTAACCGCGTTTGTTTGTAATTTCAATGAGACGGAAAGAATTAAGCATTAAGAATTTGCAGAGTTTTTTTTAATTCGATTTTCTGAATCTACGTATCTTGGAACGTAAACCAACCAATTTTGAGGGGGGGTTAAAAAAGTTTTTTCTTTGGGCGATCCCAATGGTTCATTATCGAAGATAATAAACCAAAATTAAGATAAATTTTCCACTTATCATATGGCTCAACAAGATAATTTAGATACCTACCCACCTGCCTAAAAAAAAACTCATCTAACTAAAACTATAACTACCAACAGCCAGGATAAGGTGATTTTTCTTAAAAACGACCACGTTTCAGGCTGTAATCCCTGTTTACTCAAGTCCAATAAAAAAACTGCTATAACTAAGTGATTCAGTGTCGAAAAATAATTACATTTCATGTGCCACACCGGGGGGTTTTTCCGTCTTATCGAAATTATGAGCAAACGCGGTTAGTCCAACTTTGGACGCTTCTGGACGCTCTCAGGTGTGCCCAAAATAAAAGGTTGTCGAAGTAAAAAGTTCATGAAATTTGACGTAGAATCCACATCTGCAATAAAAGAGGGGGATTCTCACTTGAAAAAACAAAGTTTACATGCGTAACCTGCATTTGCACGCATGCGCGGCGCACAAAAATGTGATCGTTGAATTCTTTGTACACAATTAAGGGGACGTTACTTCGATGTCTCTCGCTATCTCCCTTTATATCGAAATAAAAAGGCTGGTACGTTCATTAAGAACAACCCTGTATAGATGTTCTATTAGCGGGATGAAGCACAAAACTTAGTTTTGAGTTAGCTTAAGAGCAACTGCACCTGCCTTCTCCCCCGATACCTCCTACACACGTCTGTACGAATAGTTTCCTACGTCTTCCTGAGGGTACAGGGACTCTTGTATACCCTTTGATGATTTGGGGGCCTTCCGAAATTGAGTGTTTGACATTTCAACAATTGAGTATGTATTTATTATTCCAGAGAGGACCCGAAGCGATGGGACGGACGACGATTGCTCCCCTTTCATCGCAGAAAGATGTTTCAAAAGAACCTGGTCCGAAATATACAGCGGCCAAGATGAAAATTATATCTGCGGGTAATAGTCAACATGTCTATTTTGAACCCATTTCAATGTAAAAATATGCTTTTATTTATAGGAACTTCATAAGAATGAATTTATTCAGGTGAATAATGAAGTTCAATGTACGAGTATAGTGGGGTCCACACAATGAATGGACGTTCACGATGTTTACTTAATTTTCTGTTCTCTAGATCTGTTTACGACGACATACTTTGTACTCAAGACATAATTGACGACGACGAATGTAGGAAAGGCCAAGGGCGAGACAATTTTGACTCTTGGATTAACGGGCTACTCGCAGTTTATTCTTTCTTCTGCAACGATCAACGGCGCCTGTTACTTCATGGTAAGTGAGTAATAGCGTTTGTAGGCGGTCTATGTCGTAAGAGATTCCGGAATACCGATCCATAATTATTAGAAATAACTAAGAAAACTATAACTGCAGTTTGGAAAGAATAAAAAAGAAAAAAAGTGAGGTGAGTTTGAAATAGCTAATTATGTCGTTTTGGTGTAATAAATCCGTTTGGATGATCATTTTAATCAAGTTTGAACATTGTACGTCCTCACACGGACTTCTGAACGATATTAGCGCCTTGTGCAAACGGAAGATACTAAACGCCCTTTTTCCCTTCCGTTTGTATGGGTTTCTTCCAAGTAGTTTGCGACAATTTCAGTAGTCATATTCCTACTTTGGTTTTCACATGGTTCCTTCTTCTCTTATTGAAACTTGAAAAATATCTCTTGCGTGTTCGCAAACATGAAGTCATTGATACGCCTATAACTTTGGTTTTATTCAAAGCTTTAAATACAATTTTCCGACATTATTCAGTTCGGACTTATAATGGTCCTTCATGGGTGTAATCGAAATATAATTAATAGAAGCGTGCGCTAACTTGAACTTATATTTAGACACCAATTTCTTGCTAACGCCTCACGGTCCGATTTCACTCAAATAGGGACTTACATTCACGTACCTAAAGTTCAATTACCTAGTCTTTCCCTCGGATGGATTGGATTTTTTTTTAGGAATGATATTTATATTGTAAGACGAGACAGGCTTCCTCAAAAACACTTTATTCAACAGAACTAAAATTCTCAATGTTCGTTTCTTTTTCAATCACAACAACAACTTTTTTTTTAACCTAAAACCAATCCTTAGGACTGGAGTCGCTCAACACTTCTCCCCTCTCTGAAAGCACCTTCTTCTTTAGATAAGGTGCCAGGCGGTCTACGTGGACCGCCTTCAAACCTCCTCGGGTCCCAGGGGCACATGAGCTTCAAAAAAAAAAAAAAAAAAAAAACATGATTGTCATCAATGTACTGACCAAGAATTTAGACTTTGTCGATTGGTCATGACTCGACAAAAAGTAAATGAATCCAGGTACGAATGAACATCAATGTCATGCATGGTTCATTCTTATTAAATAAACTATTCATTTTTCAGATTTTCTGCAAAACATTGAACCACATGGGAAATGTTTCAACCTCACTTCCTTTGTATCCTGTGTGGAGAGGAAAACTAAAGTGACACACGTAACTGATATGCTGTATGTAACAATGGACGCAGTTGAATGCAAGTAGGTAACATACTTCTCTAATAGGTATAACGTTTACTAGGGTTGAGGACTTGAAAAATATCAGGAGGGTTCAACTTGATATTCATTTCAGAAATCTGACCCAGAGCCAATGTTTACATGGACTTTGAGAGTGAGATGTCGTTTTTAATTTGAGGCAAGGGATAATTTGAGTTCCAGTGTAGGCAACATCATTAGTTATCTATTATTATTTTTATCAGAAGTCTGATAATGTTACATAGTGAGTAGGTCCGTGTTTGATATCCCCGCAGACAACAACAAGAAGATGGTTTATTCCAAATAAAACTCAAAAAGTCTTAAAATAAACTTCAAATAAGGCTTTCAGTCAAATAAAACTTGAAATAAGACTTTCAGTCAAATAAACCGAATCAGGACATGCAGATTAGTCATGTGCCGTAGATGCACCTAACGTCGGCCACTTTTGGAGGTTTTCTGAATTTTCGTCAACAAACAAATTTTTTGGAGCCTTGAAAAACATTATGTAGATTCGGGCACTTCAGACTTACTTTTTAACGCCAGAAATAGACTTTTAGGTGCAATCACCGATTTTTTTTTTAAAATTCAAAGAGTGGCCGAAGTTATGTAAACAAAGCACACAACTTCGACCACTACGTAAAAATCGCATCAAACCGATGTTGTAACCCTGGTAAACCAACTTCGGACACACATTTTGGTTTTTTAAAAAGTGTATGCATAGAAAACGCAGAAAATCAAACAAAAAGTAACTGCATTCACCTTCCAAACCAAAAAGTTAGAAAAAACTAAAATAAGGAACTCAATTGTAAAAATAAACGAATTGTCCTTCTATAAATTAAATTCCTCTACTTTTAGTTGAAAATATTTTGTCTGGTCGTAGTTCAACAGATGAGTCGGCGGGATCCTTTCGATAGTCTAGGCAAGCTGAGAAAAGTAGTTGGAAATCGTGGTGATTGTCAGCTCTGACCCTTTTTATATTTTCACAAAATTTCAAAGAAATTTCGTCTCTGTGACGCTGGAGGAATTTTTTCATCCATATTCGCCCGGGTCGGTTTTCATGGAATGCACTTACCTACTGTCTTCCCCGAATTTTCGATGTACCTACTCGTACATCTGAACGACATCTCGAACGTCACGAGCACGTAGGGGGAAACCCCATTTGGCAAACAGTGTAAGACCGTGTAATTTTTCTTGATCTTCATTCAGTTTCAATCGCAAACCCATATAACATTTTGAACGTATTTTTTAAGTATACGCTATTTTAAAGCGGTTTTATTTTTTTTATTTAAATGATCTCTCTTTTCTTTTCGTCTACAAACGTTTCAGTTGGCTGCCCAGCTCATGAATTTTCTTTTAACCTTGATACAGAAATAGCGATGTATCTTTCGACTCCTGTGGCAGCTAACCATCGTGCAAATCCATTGGAACTGTGGGAAGATTACGAAAACTTGTACCCTAAGTTGTATTCTTTGGCAAGACAATACTTAACTGTTGTAGCAACATCTGTACCATCGGAGCGGTTGCTTTCAAATGCTGGAAACACAATTACGGACAAGAGAAATCGACTCGGTGGGAAATTATTATCAAAACTTTTGTTTTTGAACGCTCTCCCGGATAAATATTGGAAGTGAAACAAGTTTGGCAGACTGCTTTTGGCTACTTTGTGTTTATTTATTTTATTTTTTTACCAATTTGTATTGGTTTAATTTGGGTTTTTAGCGTATTTTCAATAATTTATCTGTGTATGAAAGTATTTGCATACTTTTTTTGAAAGTGTATAACTTAATTTTTTTCATGATGTTTGATCTAAATTAAAGATAACATTTTTTTGTGATTCTGTTTACTTAACTAACACTTAATATTCCCTGTGTTTGCACATTTGAACGTACAATAAGCAGTTTTCTTGTCAAAAAGCGAAGTAAAATGTTTGATACATCGTTAACCCGATATATCGATATTTTGGGTGTCGATATATATAGACATCGATATATTGCTTCCGATATATCGGAAAACCGATATATCGACAAATCGAAAAATTTTGCCATCCCTAGTTGTGATTAACATTAATAACCTTCCCCAGACCGAGTCACGCCGGCAGGAGTTTGTTGCTTAGTATTGATAAAAACCAGGAAAAATGAGCGTATCTTTGAAAAATTCCTGACCACTGAATATACAGAAAAAAAATGTAAAAAAAAAAAAAAAAACATGCATCGGTGCTCCGAAAGAATCAAAGATGACACAATAATATAGGTATATTGTTAAGCTTCATCGATTGAACAGTGTGAACATACCAAGTACGAGTAGGTACGTATCTAGTCTCACGGTTGTGTATGAAGAGGAACTATTTATAAAATTTGTGTTATGAGTGAGTTTTCAATTTATCTAACCTCTGGAAACCAAGGGTAAACACGATTTTAAGCTAACTTGGATTAAAAATCACTGACAAACCAAGACTCTGACATCCTACAGATTTTTTTTTTTTTCACATGTATAATTTCTGTTTTAGCTGGATCATGATTTCCTTCGCCACTTGCGGATCGAGAATTGGCTCTCCAGAGTGTGTGCATGTTCAAGAAATTATCAATGAAGCTCTACAGATATTTTTCCAAGAAGCAGGTTGTGCCAATATATGTTCTGACGCTAATGGAATATATTTACCAATTCGGCTGATGTTCTTATGCCTGATAATAATTATGATAAGACAAATAAACGAATGAGTAATAATAGTCAGATTAGTTTTAATAATATTGAACATGAATACACAATTTGAACACATTTACTCAGAATGATCCTTGCAAAAAATTGTAGACTGAAACCCGGTTGGTTTGGAACAGACTTCTTCAAAATGGACCTTTACCGAAGTCAATATTTGGTATCTATATTCCTATTTTCACCAAATCTACACGTTTATAATACAACTCACGCAGAAGAAATGGGTCAACCATTCAGTTGTAAAAAATTACATGAAGATTGATCATGGGCTGAGTTGGCTGCCCCAGTGCTGAGTCACTCAGAACAATCCTCTTCATAGTAATCCGTCTTGATTACTTCTAGTCACAACTTCATCAGGTCAGTACCGGCACTGCTCTTAGGACATTCAATTACCAAACAAGCTGGACAAAATCTGTAAGACTAAAGTGCTTGAAGTCTGTGGTGGAGAGGCAACACCAAGAGCCATGGCAGTTTACTAAATGAAAAAGTCTGCAAATTCTTCCACAACGGCACACTGATCTTCTTAAGAGATCACACTCATCTGTCTAGATCACTCCTCTGTATACAATTACCTTGTGAGACCTATTGGTACCTATACAGAAAAAGTTGAGTAATGTGCTAAAATATTTATTCAAATAGGTGACAAATAAGCGGGAGGTTTATCTAGCTCAGTGATAATTAATAAATTATTTGTATAAATATTAGTTAAACATTTACATATACTGAAGCATTATGTAGAATTAATTACTATTCGTGTAATACTGGGGTTTCTACGTGTATGTACTGACGTCGGCAATAAATAATAGTAGGAAGTACCTACCACCAAATTTTTGAAATAGGTATCCTTCATTCCGTAGACATGAAAAGTATCTCAGAACAAGCACCTCGATGGGACAAAACAATCAGCTGTTCCACAGAAAAACCGTTGACCCGCCGTTTGATGCTCTTATTGACGGAATTTCATTGGCTCAACATTGGAAGCCTCACTGTAAACGACCGGCTTGGCGAAGAAAGCTACAGATGGTCTTGAAAAATTCCCTGATTTAAACTCTATGTAAAAGTACTCAGAAACTACACTGTTTAATTAAAATTTTTCGAGATATGACGTTTTCAAAACTTCAACATTCATTCTCAATCCCTACATCATTGACCTAGGGTTATGAATAGTTTCAAGGATCATTGTCGGGTTGGTCCAAACCCGTAACCCAAATTTCATGATTTTAGGGCAACTTTAATTGGGCAAAATGGTAAATCGGATTTTTTTTCTCTCGATTTTCTGAATTCATTTATCTTGAAACGTAAACTCTCAAATCAGTTTACATTGATAGTACTTATGCATCAATAGTTGGAAGGATTATTCATAAAATTAGCATTACTAGAAAGGGTTCAACGTAACCCATGTTTGAGGTGAGAAAACCCCGTATCTCAAATAACCAGCAACTCATTTTAAAACCATACAATGAGATAATATCTTATTTGAGAAACGGGGTTTTCTCACCTCAAACGTGGGTTACCTTGAACCCTTTCTAGTAATGCTAATTTTAGGAATAATCCTTGGATATTATCCAAAGACGATTTTAGGAAAATCCAATCATTAATCTATTTATAGGGATAATAAACTCAAATCCGAAAATCATTTAGGGTCCTCTAACCCTCAAATCAAATTTTGACTCATAGTTCTTAACAGTAATCAAGGGAGGTTGTTGGGTTATCACTTGAAAGTTTGGTCTTAACTGCCAAATTGAGGGAGTTCATGTTAGGTGAGAAATTCTCCATGGTAAACTGAGTAGGTAAGATGATATAACATAGAAAAACACGATTCCAACAATCATAATAATATGAAATAAAGAAAATTTTGTTGGTTTATTTTGATTTACAGGAAGACTTTGAAAGTACAACAATAAGGCACAGATAAGTGGACAAATTCATTAGAACTTTTGTTCTTGACATTATTCAACTTGGACAATTTAAAGGATGAAATATGTATATATATCAAAAATCCACAAACCGATTTATGATAATTAAATAACATATCGCTCATATACTTGGAAAACCTCGTAAGTCTGTTAAGGATATAAGCTAGTAGTCGATTCCAGGCCGCACCACCATGTGAAGTTTCCTCCATATCGGCCAATCCGTTTCCCCGCAATTGGCGGTTGACAGAACCTGTAAGTCTGGAACCATTCAGAAAAGATGGAAAACCTTGTAAGTCTGGTCTGGTGTTTTGATGTGCTCCTCGTCTCTTTTCCGAAAAAGTAAGTTGTTTTATCATTATTCATCTTTCAACATTAATTTTTGTTAGGTTGGGCTTGTACTCTATGAATAGCAGCGTTGGCAAGGTGAAATTCACCTCGGTATTTCATAAAACTAACGAAAATCACGGACGTAGACTTACGAGGTTTGTCAAATGAGGTGATGACAGACTTACGAGTTTTTCTTGTCTCCTGAAAAGTTGATCTCTCCAGACATACACGGTTTTCCAGTATATGAGCGATATATAACTTTCCAAGGACCGTAAAGAATTCACCTATCTCAACAAGGGTGTACTTCCATATGGGGAGTCCACTTTTAATGTCATCAAACTAAATGGTTTTTCAATGAAATAAAAGAATCTCATAAGATCTAAAGCAAAAAGAAAATACATACGTTCTGGAAGAATCAGGCTACTTGCAAGTGACGACGGATTCCTCCAGAACATAATATGTTATGTTTCAACATATTATGTTGACTTCATAAAAGTTTACAAAACATGAAGATCTCAGAGTTGACTTGATTCTCTCCAGCAGCGCTTAAATCCTGATGTGTTGAGAGAAATGAAACTTGGTAAAAAAGAGGGCAATACAGAAATACTACCCAACAATATAACTGGAAACTAAATACTTCGCGTTAATAAAGTACTCCAATAACTCAGTATAAACCAAAATTAATGCAGGACTTCTTTCAATAATGTAATTGAAAGTAGTATCTAAATTAAAAAATGTAATCATTCAGAGAATAATATTGAGTTAGTTTAGGCAGGTAACCTCCTTGATAACAGTTGCCAGGAATTCAATGCAAGCTGGGTGTGTTTGTGCAATGAAACCCCAGACATCATATTAGTATACACTTCAATTTCATCCAGATAGAGACATACACTCAAGCGCTACCAGAATTATAAATGAGGCCTATTGCCTGTGCCAACCAATCTAGGGCTACAATGGTAACTATTGTCATTATGTTGATTGATTCCATTTGCCACCTCCACCATAGTTTCAGAGGTAAAAGGCCTATACCCTCAATCCAACAGATCATATCCTCAAAACGGCTGCTCAAAAAATCCATGTAGAGCAAGATAATTTCATTGAAGACTATACTGATCACTTAATTTCAAATTTGTACATAAAACTGGCGAGCTTTTTAAATGAACAAGGATTTTTGTTGACAATAAACGAATCGATTAATTTAATTGGAACTCCTCATTCAATAAACACAGATTTGCTGAGCAGCCTTTAGTTGGCAACAGAAAGTTTCTCAACCAATTTAAAAGCATTAATCAATTATCTCCACGCATAAAACATTCTCACGTTCGCTTCTTCAGATTTTTTTAAATGTAAAGATCATGGGGTGTCACATATTCAAGACAAACACATCCTACCACTGTGCATAAGTGGGCGGAATGAATTCAATCATGCTACATACAATTAATGAATTGATGATTACATTACTACTTCTGTGAATCCGTCATTCAGATAATCTATGGAAATGCCATAGAGAATATGAACCTAGTTGTAAGCGGTTTTGTAATTTACCTTCCACATTTATGGATTAAACAGCAACCCAGTATCAACATCCCAGTCCAACATTTTGAAAGTTAGGTCAATGAATGAGTAGTAAATAATGAACCAATAGTAAATATCCCTAAGCCAGCTGATACTGTTATGGGCTTTAATGAAGAAAAAAACTACCGAACTTTATCATTCAAAATTTCCTAGAGTAGACAAATGATATAAAAATAAAATACAAAAAGTAGAAATATATACATACATAGCATTAACCAAAGTGCATACAAAAATACATAATTTTATTATCTTAACGCTAAAGATATTAACACCTTGACTATATGTTATACAATCTGAAAGCGATAATTACTAGGCAGTAATGGAATCGACTGAGTATTCAATCACTAAGTAACCCAGAAACATTAACATGATTCAAACGCTAAAATAGAGATTCTAGTCATTTCAGTTCGTCATATGTAGTAATAAATTATGTATTTAGTTGGACGGCATACATGTTTCAAATATCACAAGAAAGACTTGATTACCTACGAATCAAGGGCGCAAACAAGTAAACATTGCCACATATAATGATGGATCCCAACCTAAATTGCGTAAGAAGTCATTAACTTGAATAACAGCAAAAAAAAAAAAAAAAACCTGAAAGAATAAAATATCAGTTAAATAAAATCAATACAATCATATTGCACTAAATAAAATCCCAAAGGTTCATCAAATTGAAGTGAAGGAAGAGTAAAGACAGCGACACAATGAGAGTCTTGTAGTATTCATGGCTACTGGCTCTGCTTCGATAGGCAGATGCCTCCCCTGGAACATTAATGGATTACTAATTAAATTAATAGTGAGATTCAGTAAATTATGAGATACAGGAAGATCTCATGGTTTATGATCATTAGGCGTTTGAAACTCATTAAACAAGCCATTGTATGTTTCTTTATTAAAAAAAAAAAAAAAAAAAAAAAAACAAAGAAAAAAAAAAAGAGAAAAAAACTGCATCGCCTTTTTATTACACTATCCAAAGCCTATGCCAATCTCATCACGTTCTAGTGTACAAGAAACATAAAATTCCTACCCAAGTAGGCAAATCGAGGGTCTCACGGCAACACCCCACATCGTCACTTTTGGCCAAAATGAGTTATGTATACCATTTCCAGTTCATTTCATTATTACATTAGTCTTTCAACGAGTTTTCCAAAAACCGCCAAATGTAAAGTGAAGTTTAAAACAGGACAATAGGCTATTATTTAAAATATTATAATACATACCCATTTGGAATGTAACTTCAGGTGAGGACATCCTTCCATCACCACCGTTTGAGTAAGCTAATACTCTCAGACGGTACCCTTTGCCAGGTGACAGATTATCAACAATCGATTCGAGTTGTCTACCAACAGGTACTATTGTATCATTGGCAGTACTCATGTCTTGGTCTATTTCCCACACTCGCACCTACAATGAGTAATGTGAAAATTAGGATTGATTTATGGAGTGTCTGAATTGAGAATGGAATGTACAACACGATTTGTATCAGTTTAAATATAAACACACAAATTCTTATCAAGCAATGGCATTAGCCGCATGTAGTAATTATGAATGCGTTTTTATTTCTTATCCCAATACATGACTTGAGAGCATGGGTGGGGCAGTGAATTAAGACAGTCTAGTTATTGACCACAAAAGCTTGGTGCTTCCATTCTAAAATCAACGATCAGTTCACTTTATTGTGCTTGAGGCAGGATATTTTGTAACAACAGCATGAGTCATTCTATGACACTCTACAAATAAAATGCTTTGATTTGATTGATATCAATGGCATAAAATGAAAGAAGACAGATGACAAATCCAATACGAAACTTCAAAAAGGTGCCATACACAATTTCTGGGCTACTATTCAATGACGGTTTTCCTATAATAGCTATATAGGTATATATTACTACTATATAACACTCTCTAGGTAAATGTATATACCTTGAATCCAAGAAGAGGTTCCTCTTCAGATGTAGGTTGTACATAACGCCAAGTAACACGTACAGTTGATGGATTGATTCCATACACTTCAACAGACGAAGGAGGTTTTTGTGGCGCCTTTCTATATGTTTGTTCTACAGAACAGGGAATCAACAAAAAACAAAACAACAATGGTCAAAGACACATAAAACGTGATGCCAGTTCATACCTATGACTAGAACAGTAAAATGAAATATGTACACACACTTTGGTTCGGTCTTGAATAAAGGTCTGAAAATTCACATTACCTAAATATCTTTCACTCTCTGGTCCTTCACCAGCCGAGTTATATGCCATAACCTTTACAAAGTAGTATGTATTTGGCTGCAATCCAACAATGAGCGACCATGGTCGGGTAGTTCTACTCAAATAGTATACAGAATCTTCTTCTCTATTGTTCTGCTTCCAATATTTCAGCTGAAAAGGGAAAATCCATTATATAAGACTGAATGAAACAGACGTTAATCAAATAGTCTTAAACAAGTGGTATAGATCAGAAGGACCTAAGCAGCATGGGATCCTAATAAAAAGGCATTGGATACAACTAAATGGAGTTGACCTATTATACATCTCTTGCATGACTACTATGCATGAACTACCCACCATTTTTCCACACTTTGAGTGAATGAAGTTAATTTATCGCCCACAAATTCTCATTAGATATAAAAACAATTAAATAACAGTTGTCTTAACACGAGGAGGCGATTTGGGAGGATGTTCCCATGGTTGGGAGCATTTTTTTTTTTTTTTTTTCAAGTTTATTGTTGAGTAGTTTATTGTTCAAGTTTATTGTTCCATGTTCCAACGAGTTATATCAAGGGTGAAGTGCAACAAGGCCTACCTTAAATGGGGCTGAACAACACGGCTAACCTGAGATAGAGCTGGTCAACATGGCCTACCTCAAATAGTAAGAATAACATGGCCTAACTGACATTTTTGTGCATACTGACTTTTTTTATTTAGCGGGATTCAAATTGAAATTAATTAAATTTATTCGTCATCCCCTAAGTCGTCTGTATAGTATATTGGCGCCCAGAAGTGTCTACAGTTGCAAACAACACGTATATGTTCCCAAATTTTAGAAATCAACAGTTTTTTGTGCCTCTCGTAAATTAAAAAAAAAAAAAAAAACACTTAGGTCATGTTGTACAGCACCATTTGAGGTAGGCCGTGTTGACCAGCCCCACATGAGGTAGGCCTTGTTGCCACTTCACCCTCGATATACTAAAATGATAACTTGACACAGAAATTGTCTAATTTCCAAAGGTTTGATAAAATTGACCCAGTCCGATGACTGTTGATATAATTGAAGAAGGAAAGGAGCGAGATAATGTCTCAATTGATGGAGGAGGAGGCGGATTGCGATTTTTTTGCGTAGGCAAATTTTTTATTGACACCCAGCCAATAAAACTAATGATAAACAAAATAATTGTGTCATTACCCTATGCCCAATAAGCTTTCCACGGGCTATTTCTCTGGACTGATCAATAGGATTCCATGTGACATTTAGAGCTGTAGAGTTGAATTTGCGACCGATCACAAGTTGAGGGGCAGCTTGGGGCATATCTTCTGCAGAATAAATTATCGTCATATTGGATTCAGGGCCGTATCCATTGTCATTGGCAGCCTGGAAAATTATAAAATTCTATCAATAAAACTCTGCAAATTCTTGACACAACGGTTTATTATCTTCTATGGGATCACCCTAATCAATTCACAAAATGGTAGATGGAACTCCAGCTCATCATCCAAATTTAATAAAACAAATAGGTATTGTTTAAACAATTTTACAGACAAGAAACCGAGTGAATATTGCATTGTCATCCATTCTTGACCCATATTAAAATTGCAAGACTCCAGCTCATCATCCAAATTTAATTGGTTTAAACAAATAGGTATTGTTTAAACAATTTTACATTCAGGAAACCGAGTGAATATTGCATTGCCATCCATCTGCGACCCCTGTTTAAAATTTCAAGACTCCAGCTCATCATCAACCAAATAAATACACAAATAGGTAGGTATTGTTTAAACTGTTTTACAGACAAGAAATGGAGTGAATATTGCATTTTCATCCTGTTCTGACTTATATTTAAAATTTCAAACTCCTAGCTCATCGGGAACTTGAAAAACAGGTACTTAGTGTTAATCATTATTAATTATTGTTAATTATTAATAATGTTCATGGTTTATTTTGAATAATGATTGATAATTATTATTAATTAACTCGATATCTGAAAACCAAGCGCTATTAGAATCTAGACCAGACAGGCTGTCGCATGTTGACGAATTTTGATTTGCTCCAACTTTGAGCCCTCATTGTGAACGATCGGCTGGTCGTACAAAGCTGCGGATGGTCTTAAAAGATAATGAATCTACGTATCTTGAAACTAACCCCCCCCCCCCCCCCTTGAAATTTTTTTCTTGGTCGATCACAAAGGTTCATTATTGCAGATAATAAACCAAAAATCAGTAGTCTTCTGATTGAATTAACAACTTGCAACTGGTGATAATAGACCATCCCTCAGTGATGAACCTAATGTAATCGGAGGTTTTAGATTTACTCACGAAATGGAATAAAGTAGTACCATAGTAAAAACAGTAATAGCATTGGGTTTTTTTCCTTTTCATTATTTTAATAAATTTGAGAACTACTCATTCATGGTGGCCGTTTTCAAACTATTTCAGGTCGGATTGGCATTAAACTTCATACAATAACAGGCACCTCTCAACAAAGCAGTTATTTGAAATTAGCACACAGACAGTTCATTCGCTACCATCACAACCACGATACATATGTGGCAAGTTCTTAATGCATTTGCGAAATGAACGCCATTTCTTCATTCAGACAGACAGTGAACTTTTCGTTAATGTTCATAGCGTTTTTTGAAGTTTTCCCTAACAAGAAGACAGAGATATATTCAAACTTGAGCAAAATACCAGAAATGAGAGAAAACATTGGTTGATTACTTACTTGAACTTTGACATCATACTGTGTGTAAAAATAATCCAAGGATATCCTGACCACAGCAACTCCAATATTCCCCATTTCTTTGTACACTTCTGTTTGGAACTCCGTTTCAGTAGGGTGGTGTCTACGATAAAATACCTTGTAGTGTATGCCAGGACCATTCTGATGTTCTTGGGGAAGAGGCTTAAAAGACAATTTGAAATTTATTTATTCAATATTTATCAGTAATACTGAACATGAATAGTATTATTGGTCCCAAATAGTATTTATGACTATTTTTGAAGATTTGAAGTACACATAAGGATTATTACACCTCCAAGATTCAACCAGTCAAATTGAATGAAAAGATTGAGAACAAAGAAAATCTGAAAATTGAGAACAAAGAAAAATATTGGGCTCTGTCTGATGATATTGTTAATATTTTCATCCGAAGTCACGAGTTCTTCTTATAATGATGTAGAAAACATTTATACGGTGAAGATCCATTGCTCAATTTTTAAGCTTAATAATCATAGTACGTATTATAATTATTAACTTACTTCCCATGTAATAATGAGATCACCAATTTTTCCTCCACCCCCACCGACTTTGTCAGGAGCTTTGTATGGTTTGTCACTGAGAGTACTGTATTTGGGTGACGGAAGTGAAGATACGCCAAGTCCAATAGCATTTCTAGCTTGCACTCTGAACTCATACATGGAAAATGGGGTCAGCTGTTCTACTTGTGCTTCTTTTCTTCCAGTGTATCGATTCACTTCATGACTGACAACATCTGTTGAATATTTCAAGGAATATTGTTAAAGATTTAAGGCAACACATTAATATTGCGATTGTAAGGAACAAAATCTCAATAGCACATGATAGGCGATTCCATCTGGTTTATTCTATTTATTCGTCTGAGTATCTTAAAAAATTATAATTAATTATACAAGTATAATTATTATACTATCGCTCCCATCGCCATGGAAAAATATACTGTATAACATTCACGTTTCCAAGTACTTTTGCTTTTGTGAGTATCTGGCCGTCCATAATACCTGTCTGATACGCATCAGCTATTTAATTTCTTTCCATCTTGTTTTGAAGCGCGTGAGGCAAAAATGAAATAAAAAAATTACTTATATTCTGATTGCTTTTTCCTGGTCAATTCAAATTACTCGTTAGTACTATAATATACCTAGTACTTATGAGTGATTTGAATGGTATAACTTGATTAATGATAACTATAAGATAATTCTTGTATTCGGTATAGTTAATCAATGAGAATTATTCCGAGTGACTGAGGATTGAGGCATTCGACATTTCACGATCCCATTCTAGCCTTGTCCATCATAATTTGAAATTGGAGCCCATTTATGTGATTCCAATGGAATACAGAATATCCCTACACTTATAGCCTCCTGTCTTCTACGTGAAGCGCGTTTCTATGACCCTCCAGGAAATACTATGCATACTTCATAATTACTATACAATTACATTCAAGGTAACCTAATAATAACTCAGATTGAAGAAGAAGGAGGTTGCATTTGAGGGCGGGTACATTTGGTCGTTCTTGCGGATCAGTCCGAAAACCGAAAATTTCCACCATTTCAGTTCTTTCTCGGAACCAGTTCCAGAACTCAGTTCCGGGACTCAAAGCGCCGGAACATAACTCAAAGTGTTTCCCATAAATTGGGAAAGCACATAACAGTGTTTCCCATAAAAGCACTCAGCCATGAAAATTGATGACATGTACAAAAAGTACTAACTGTCACTGATTAAGAACCAGTTTTTGCTCCACTGAGTGCGACCAGAAATAGCATAGTTAGTTATTTCTTTCCCATGAGTAGCTCCATCAGTCCACTGTATTACGGCTTTTCTCTTTCCAATTTGAGCCACTTGTACGCCGCCTGAAATATAATTAAACATTGTGATTAGATTGCATTAGACATACAGGCACTCAAATCTGGATCCAATGTCATTAAATAACTATTAAAGAACTATTCAAAATGTTACTTTCAGTTTTCAGTTACAAATGATTATGATTAAGATCATCTTTTCAGATTACTTACCAGGAGGCCCAGGTGGCCCCTCTATTGCAACAGTGGTTCTTGTTCTAACACGACCAACTGCACTTTTCACAGTACACTCATAATCTCCAGCATCAGCAAATGTTACATTCCAAATCTCCAAATGGCCACCTTCAGTTTTCTGTAAATAGTTTCAATAAATGATACTGCATGGTTCTATAGACCGAACTATGGTAAATTAAATCATAATGCTAAATTAGTTTGTCATGATCACAGTTCCATCTGATCTTGGATTCGTTCCTAGTTTCGTTTTTCTTGTCAGAAGCTTCGATTTAAATAGATTTCTAATACCAAATTACTCTGGCTTCCGGTCATTATTCATAAAATATAATACTGAGTCACAAAAATTGAACTTACTATTTTGTGGTAAAGAGTGGCAAACGAAGTCAATGTCATCGAATTGTGGGACCAAACATATGCCACGTCCAATATATCTTCAGTGTAGGCTTTACAATGTAAATAAATATTGCTACCAATGGTGGTGACGATCTTTGGAGGTAGTTCTTCAACAAGTGATGGCCCTCCTATAATGGATCAAGAGGGACAAATAATTTTCCGTCTGGGAGTGTAGAATCATGCATAAAAAATCTACTAACACACTTACTCAGAACAATAAGCCGTCCTTTACTTTCATCTGAACCATAGTCATTGGATGCATGACAAGTGTATAAACCTTCATCATCTCGTGATACTGGAGAAATGACCATGTTACCATTCTCCAATATTTTCCTTCTCCCACCAGCACCTTGAAGACAGAGTTTACAACAACCATAAACTAACTAATCAGTATTTGCAAACATTCAAATTCTACATTTGAATAAGCCAAAAATGAAAACAGGGCTATGAAATCACCTGATTGACTCTCGTACCCATAAAATATCGTTGGAACTAAGGAAGAATCATGTGGTGGTGGTTCCAACTCGAACATACATATTGAAACCCTTGAGGTAATTCATGCTTCTCTTGGTGAATTAAAAATAGAATTTCATCCACCAACATGAGGGAAAGAAAATATAAGGGCCGCCAAGAACCAAGCAATCTCCATAGTCAAAAACAAAAACAAGAGGAGTTGAACAAATTGTCTATTCTATCATCTATTTTGTCATGGGATTCCACGGATTTGTCGCGAGTGATTTAATTCGAATCTCTATAGAACATGAACAGGCTATTGGTTCTCAATGAACGTAATGTTGGATTTTGAAGGTTCTTCTCCCTTCCACGAACTAAATGAACATTTATGCTCGAGTAAGAGTGAATATCGTCTAGGTACTTGATATACTCGAAGCAGAAACCGAATTATAGGAAAAAAACCTGGTATCACCTTTTTGGCATACTAGTGATATTTATCGATTTAATATGAACGGAATTGCTGTTCTGAATACTATTTTGTCATGAACAATAAGTAGATGAGCCCTGAATGATGATTTTAAAGTAACATGAGATAATATCATATTATGAAGGAACAAGTTGGATAAAATCTAAACAGAAATAATCGAACTCAAATTATTTCAGTTTTACATGTTTTATGTTTCCCATCAAATCAGAACAGTAATTTCACAATCCCTGTACATCCTGTGTATGTCACTTGATTGTAAACAATCGATATTGGTTGTCATACACTGTGGATGTTGGCCATAGTTCACAATATCCATAGATTGACCATAAATCTTACCCAATACAATTTCATCTTTTTTCCAAGTAAACTTTGGTCGTGGAGCTGCCTCTGGATTACAAACAATGGTAACATTCCCACCTTCACCAGCATATGTTTCAGGTTCAAGAGGGTGTTTCTTGAAATCTGGTCGAAGAGCTAAAAAAACAGAAATATGCTTTAAGAGAGAAAACGAAAATTTTTTGGTTACAAACTTTAGTGGGGGAATGAAGAAATACTCACAAAGAACCCTGAGCTGAGCAGACGAGTATTTAGTCTTCAAAATATTCCTTGCTCGGCACTGATACATAGCTGGATCACGATTGGGATCCAAGTGCTTGATTGTCAGAACATTATCTTGAATGAGATACCGATCACGGTCCTCTGGAGGTAGTTTTTCAATCTGAAGATTGATAACATCACTAATAATCATCTCGTTTCAATATTTCATGGAAATGAACACAAGGAATTATATTTGATTGAAGAACATGTGTTCACATGGTGGAAGCTAGTAAATTAGGATTACATGAAACACTTGGAACAGTTCACATAGATCCATGTCACCCTTATAATAAAACTCATAAAACTGCAGAACAATTTTATCAACCTTCCAACTTTTAGAAGGCTAACCTAAAGGATTTCAAAAGGTCTAAACTTATGGATTTCAGTTTTGTTTTCTTGCATATAGTTTCTTTATAATTCAATTCTTTTAGAGATAAACGCTTACCTCTAATAGTTCACCATCTCTGAACCAACTGTAAGTGACATCAGGTATTCCAAAAGCTTCACAAGTCCAGGTAAGGGTGGCTTGGTTATCCATATGTTTGTCTGACAGAGGGATTGTGAAGTTTGGCTCAGCTAGAATCAAGGGAAAAAGATCATTCAGTATAAACCAAAAGATGACAATTCACAATAAGGATACACTCGACAGCGCCGTTGAAGGAAAATTCGCCTTCCATAGAGAATGCCGATGTTAGTTTGTCGCTATTTCTAAGGTTGGTTGGCTCACCCAATGGCCAATTGATTACCACATGGTCACCCTCCTGATAGAGCTTTTTCTCGCGCTGTCTGCTCTTTGTGCGTCCGTCATAGCCATTTAGCTATTACATTCCACCACTATTGTACCCCTGATCATATATATTTTCGTTTATAAAAATGTTCATTCGACTTCTGAGAAAATGAATCTACACAATATATAGATAGCCCTCCCCTCGACCCCTACTAACCCTCAAACACAGCACAACCCCAGCGTTACTGGATGTTATCTTGAAAAAGTGAAAAGAAAATTCAATGAACAAGACGCAGAAAAGAATTCAGAGCTAATTGCAACAGCGTGAAACGCTTTGAAAATTTGGCAATAGCAATCAAGATTGCATAGGAACATCAAGAGTAGAAAGAAGTACGCATACAAAGAACATAGGTCAAATCCAAGTTTCTATGTGAGGAAAATTGTGAAAAATCTTAATTCTGTAGTTCATACATTTAGAATCCAACTCTACCTTGTATACTCAATGTTACACTATTCTCGATGGACGCTCGACCATTGGACACTCTGCATCGGTATTCTCCTTGGTCTTCCACTTGAACTCTTGGAATAACGAGGACACGATTGTAACTGGTGAAAATCACATTCCGAGGTAGTTGAGCTCCCACTCTGGTCCAATTGTATGAAGGTACTGGGCTGCAAAAGTAGCACATGATTAAGCGGCCAGAATTCAACAATATAAGTTCAATTCAATGGATTTCTTTTTCCAACGCTATTCCCTTTGCGCCTCGTCTCCTCACTACACGATTTCCAGCACAACGCGTTGCAACGGCATGTGGCTCCTCAGATCTTCTCGATTTGAATCTCCACGTTCGGAATCGCGTGAAACTGGGAAGGCATGTTTGAATCGCAAGGTTTGAGCGGTTCGTGCGTCTCATGGAGAGTGTTTTCCATAGCTTCAAAGAGAAAACTACATTTGATGAGACCGCAGTCATTCCATCACCTCTACCATCCACTTTTTCTATACGTTTAAAGTCAGCCATTTGAGACAAGTGAGGGAGATAGATATTGACATTTCGAGTTTAAATTTAGGCCTGTTAACAAATCGATACTCAAAAATCTATTAAAAATCTACTTAAAATCTACTAAACATTGTATGCAATTTAATTATTGAAAATTTCACACAGATTCTATTATCTCTCTGGGATGTAAATTTGTATGTATTCGGAGAATAACGCAGATAGTTTTGCTCAATGTATGGACCCACTTTTGTCTTTGTCTTCTTTTCATACAAATATAAGTGGACGTCCTCCTCATCACTCGATGAACCGCCCGCCTTCCTATTGGTTGTGAGGCGCAAACTGACCCCATGTGCAGAGACCAGCCGCAAGAGTCGGACAGATCGTGCGAGACGAGCGTTGAGCGCTTTGCGTCGACCAGTTCAGCCATCGACCCGTGTGAGGACGGCCGAACAGTACTTCCAACTTATTCAGCTTATTTGGAATTCTTGCTTTCAGGTTGACATTTCCATTGTTTATAGTTCAAGTGTACCTAATGTAATATTCATTCGTAATGTATATTGATAACTATTATAGTATAAATGTAATCTTACTATCCAAATGAAACACATTCCAATCGGACATCTTTGCCTGCTGTAGGTGCTTCCGGAAATGCTTTAGGAAAGTTGTTGGGAAATTTCAATTGCTGGTAATTTGCTACAACAGAATACATTTTTTTTAAGTATTATATATATCCATCAGAGATCACTAGTAATGTAAGTTTGAGAAAGAATATGTAAGTATCCAACAAGACTCATCAAATATGATCATGGGGAAGGTAGTGAATTCATGAAACAAACAATTAATGGGGTTGTCAGATTAGATCTTTAGGTTGGACTTGATTCATACAATGACTTTCTCTTTCAAGTAACACATGTTGAATACTTTGAGGCAGTTACCATGTGGCTCCACTCTCAAAGGGAAGAAAGGCCCATTTCTACCAGTTTTTGAAACATCTGACTGAACGGCACAGCTGTAATTTCCAACGTCAATGTTCTCCATGGATGAGAAGTATAACGCACCATCATAAGAGACAAATATCCTTTTATTCTCTTCCACAAAATTCGGGAAGTAATCCCGAGCCCAATAATACTTGACACCTTGAACAAAACGATTCGGTAAGATCATTGGGTATAAATGAAGTTTCAGATCAACTCGAGGGTTAAAAAATAAATCAGCTGATAGGAGCAACAAAAACAAGGTTTGCATACTGGAATAATGTTGTGGGGGATCACAGTATATCACTTTTCCCCAATTTTCCCTTCCACTTTCTATCGGCCTTTTCAAATTGAACTCTCCTATGACTCCAAAGGACAAAGTGACACTTTCTGATATGATTGTGCCAAATTCGTTGGAAGCTTTACAATGAAATTGTCCTCGATCACCAATCTGGAAGAAGACGATAATTAATGGTTGTTTCAGCGAAACGTTGAAAACAAGTTGAACGTTTAAAATCTGTTAATATAAAACATGAAGAAGATCATTTTATTCACGTTCCACGATGATGGGCAGTCTCATAATCGGCAATCAATCTAGTATTAGTCATCAGATACCTTGGATCCCATCGAAGGAGGGACACAGAGTGGGGCGTGCTAATTAACCAATACTAACCATATTGTTATTATTGGTTAATACCAATAATAACAATATGGTATTACCCCACTAACTTGACAATTGATCCAAGTAACCATTAAACCAGGCAGATGAGTTGAAAGTGAAGGTAATTAACAATTAGGAGCAAATTGTGAACGTAAAACCTTGACAAATATACCATTAGAACTTGATAAATACGGAGCAATGAAACGCCATATCATCGATAATACTGAATCAAGCTATGATGAAGAGACGTTTTTATTACAACACATCTATGTATTAGATTTATAATAATAAATACGTCTTACCATGGCGCCAAGGGGAGATTTCGAAATGGGTACTGTGCTTGTCAAGTTGTTAGGACTCTCTTTAGTTGGAAAGAAAACGGTCGACGGGGATAGTGGATATCATAACTATTTCTGGCTGCCGTAGAATGATATTTGCGAAACGGGGTGATTTTTACAGAGTGTTTTTTGGAGGGATACCTCATCTTTTTGTTGAAATTGAAAAGACCTGTCGCGCTTTGAACATGCAGGGTCTAGTAGTTCAATTACAACACGATGATTTTCAGTCAAAACGCCAATATAATATATTATGTATTATAATATATAATATTATGTATGTTGTATTTGGCGAAAACGAAATGGCGATATGTACAAAGCAAATGAGATGATTGGATGATATATATACAAGATGGGGTTGCTTGCAACCAATGAAAACGACACGAACGCGTTGGGATCCTCGGAAAGATCGCACAGACGATATTCGAGTACAAAAAAATATGCGGAAACTGAATGGCTGGTGAAACAATGTAAAGAAAGACAGAAAAACGTGTCACTTGGTACACGAAGTCAAATGACAAGAGAATACTGGTTCGATATGAGCTTGACTCAAATAACGGAACAAAAGCAAAAGTAGTTTGCAGTAAGAATCGAGTCAGATATATACAGTAAAAACTGACTGGGGGAGGGATACAAAACGGGGCCCTTGGCATGTGAAGAAAAAGTGAATGCTCTGGATTTTTTGCGAAGGGGAACAACCTGGGAAGCCGATTGATGGTAAGCCAATAGAAGGGGTTTTTATAAAGGCTGGCGACGAGATAATGGCCTGGGTAGGGTAATGACCAAATGCTAGGTTGGATTTACGGTTTACGAGATAAGGGATTACGGGCAACAATTGATTTTGAAAGTGTGTTTTTCCCAAGGGACCCAGATGTGTTTTTCCCAAGGTGATACTCTAGGAGATAAGAAAGCCAGTTAGTGCTAGGTAGAATTTAGGGGGATAATGGGAGAATAACAGATTTCAAAAGTAAGTTTTTCCCAAGGGGCCGTAATACTCCAGCAGATTAGAGAGCCAGTTAGTTTGGGAGATTGGAAAATATTATATGAATATGGAATTAACATGAACTGACAACTTAACAAATTAAAAAATAATTCATTCTTTATTTTGCTCTCCTTTATTCTTGCTTGAATTATTATTTTTATTAATTTATAACTTTACTATCAAAGTTATAAATTAATAAAATTAAATTAAGGAAGTGTAAACATTAAACAAATTAGACATGTTGTCTAACTGAATAAGAAGAAGAACATGGTAAGGGTGAAAACCCGGGTTTTTGAAGTTATAACTCGGCTCCCTTTAGACCTAGCGACTTGAATCTTTTAAACGGCACTGGATAAAGTTAACACGAAGCTCTGTTCAACATTTCTAGTCAATCTACGAAGGTGGTGAGGCTGTAGGTAACTGAGCAAAAAGAAGAACATGGCAAGGGGTTTTTGAAGTAATGTAACTCGGCTCGCTCACTTTACACCTACAGACTTGAAACTTTCAGGTTTTTTTCTGTTATCCACACCAAGAAGATCCATACCAAATTTCAAGTTCAAAACTAGCCTAAATTTTAGTTCTCTGTTCTTAAAATGGTCTTGGGTTGAGATAATGGGTTAATCTTTCAAATGGCACAGGGTCATGAGCAAAATTTCAAGTCGATCGGTCCTATTACCCAGGCTGTTACACCACCAAGAAGATCCACACCAAATGCCAAGTTGATTGGTCAAATAGGTGCCGAGGTATGGATACCTTGAAAACGCGTTTCGTGACGTCTGGTAAACATACACTCGGTTCGGTTCGTTCTTTTCAACTTGTTTGAACACATGCGGTACTCAGTATACAATACTAATATTATTCACCTGCGTGGGAGCGTATATTATCAATGAACCTCCACTGATTGTGTAACGAGAATCTGCCAGAGGATCAATCTTTTTGGGAATGAGCCTATCCTGTTCATATTCTTCTTTGAACCACGCATAAGTTGGAGCCGGGTAGCCACCAGCAATGCACCTGTAATGAACCATGAATGCAATTACCAAGTACCCACACTATCCTAACGTGGGATGAAAGAAGCAATGATTGAAAACAAATATACTGAATCTTGATACAGGGTCCTACACAAAGGATGGACGGTTCATAAAATCGGAAATTTCTACTAAAAAAACAAATTTATTGACGGATTCGGGTTAGCAATGAAGTATGGGAAATCACATCAGTCATGTCACATGACACATGTGGTGTACGTTGTTGACGAAGCATTTCTGGAGGCGTTCTTGGAAGTTTGCGTAGACTCTCCCCAACATCGCTCTCTCAACTTGGGCGGCTTCCACGCGAATTGCCTCCTTTAACTCGTCCAGAGTTCAGGTCCATATACACGAGCCTTGAGATGGCTAAATCTGGGGACCAAGGAGGCCAATGAACATTACCAAACCTGGAAATAAGGCGACACGGAAGAGAGGGCGAATAATGTTCATCGTTGCTCTGGCTGTGAGGGCGGTCGCGCTATACTGATGGAACCACACAAGGATGATTGGAACTCTGGACGAGTTAAAAGAGGCAATTTGTGTAGAAGTCGCCCAAGTTGATAGAGCGATGTTGTAGAGAGTCTACGCAAACTTCCAAGAACGCTTCCAGCAATGCATCGTCAACAACGATCACTGTAGGAATGATGAGATTTTCTACACTTAATTGACACAAATGCTACTTCATTGTAAAGCAAAATCCGTCAATAAATTTGTTTAAATTTAATAATAAATTATATAATAACCCTGAATAAGACATTGAATATGGGTTATATTATGCAGTGGTCACTAAGAGCAGAGAAAATTGGGCATCCACCACATCCATGGAAAGATGAAATCTGAAATAAGTTAAGTTCACTTTGCACATGATAAAATTTCCACTTAGCCTGGGGTATGTCTCAACACTGCTTTCTCAAGACTAGTGTTAGAAACGGAAAGATGTTTAAATGATAAGATGCTGGGTAAACAGGCGGTTACGGATTTTATAAACAGTTTTCAAGGATATATATCAAGTTACCTAAGAGTGACATCATTTGCACCTTTCCGGGTTGATACGTCAAATACAGCATCAGTAGGTTGTTTGATAAAATAAGGTCCCCTTGGAATTCTATCAGGGTCCGTAATTTCAATCCCATAAGTATAAGTACGATCGTCAGTAACCAGATAATGTAGTTTGGAGACAGGAACCTCACAGATGTACAGAAGCATGACTTCACCATCCACTTTTTTAAAGCCCCAACGCTTCAGCTCATTTGAAAATCTGCAAAAATAATCCAGTCCTTAGTGTTCCTTAATGTTCTACAACTCCAAGTCAATTGAAAAAGCATCAAGTTGAATAAACGTACGAGTAAACTAGATAGTCTCGGGCCAAACGGGATTGGAGCTGGTTATCACTAAGATCAGTTGGACTATCTGGTAAGAATGCAGCATCCAAATCATTCAGAGCGGAACCATCACCATCATTAACCCAATATCCAGGGCTTTGCTGATGAGCCCCAATGTACCACTTCCTGTGTTGGGGGTCCTGCCAAAGTAATTGATAGACGAGAAATCCATGTTCATCCAAGGAGCTTATGCTTACCAGATCTGCTCCATAAGCCTGAAAATGACGTTGGTTTAGAGGAACAGTAGACCTTAGAAGGCATATTTCAGTTTGTGCGCTCCTTAATGAAAATGTAAAATTTACTGTACACATTTCATCAGAAAAATAATATTACCAAAATTAGGGCTCAAAGGTAGAACTGAGAAAAAACCGTCAATTCGAGCGCGAGTCATCACGCTGTCTACTAATATTCATACAGGGTAGAGCGCGAAAGATAGATGGATTTGTGAGGGTGCCGTACTCAAAGAAGGGTTACAGGTGTATAGGAGCGGGTTCATTTGAAAGAGGGGGGTGGGGAGTTTGTTTTCTCACACTCCTTCAGTTGCCAAGATGTTGTGGTCTGTGGAACAGCGTACGTTACTTCGAGAACGCCAACGTTCAACGTGCCTTACGTTTGAGGTTTAAATTCGCACTCCGCGGCCGACTTCCCACTCGAAATCGCATTCTTTCGTAGGAAATAGCATTTAAGACGAGTGGTAATGTGTCAACGATCAGAAGGGAGCGTCAGAACCCAGTCACTTCCCCAGAAAACATCGAAATGGTTTGAATCTCCACGTTCTTGGCATTTCGAGACCATGCATCGAATAATTAAAGAACATCATTAACATATCCATCCCTACAAATCCGTCCAGGAATTGAAGCCACGTGATTATGAAGTGAAAACATGCTTATTGGATAGCCTCGAGACGCTATCGTTTTCTTCTCTTACGACGCACATATCTATCTCAGTGGTTGCGTCAATAAGCAGAATATGCGCTATTGGAGTGAATCAAACCCTAGGAAGCTCCAATAGAGGTCTCTTCACTCTGATAGGGTAACAGTATGGCGTGCAATTTCAGCGCGTTATTTGACCATGTTTCTGGAGTTTTTCTTGCCTGAATTGGATGAAAAGGAACTGGACGACGTCTGGTTTGAGCAGGACGGGGTAACCGCCCACACAGCAGGGAGAGTGATGGAGTTTTTAAAAGGAAGGTTCCCTGTGCGCCTCATCTCCCTGAGAGGCGATTTGTACTGGCCAACGCGGTCAACAAGATCAGCTCCCTTCCCCCTCCCCAATGTTTCCTGAAATCCAAGGTTTATAATGATCGTCCCAGGACCCTAGAAGCCCTGAAGAACAACATCAGACCCAACATCGCCGAGATACCCGTGGAAATGCTTGGAAAAATTCACTTAGTCTACAGTGAGGGCTCCCATTTGCCAGATACGTTGTTCAAAACCATAAAACGGTATTTAAATTTCCAATATCAACATATAAGTAAGAAATAAAAAGTTTGACAATTTGTGTTTTTTCCCCATTTTGTAATCCATGTCTTTTGCGCTCCACCCTGTACTAAGGAACAGCTGTGATGTTTGATCACATGGTATTGTGATACCGAGTGTCTTGTTCTGAGATACTTTTTGTGGCTAGGTAAAGAAAGTTATTCGGAAGTAATTCTTATTATAAATTATTGCCGACGTAGGCAGGTGCAAGTAAAATCCTATTGTACAAAACACAGAAAATAGTAAACTGTTGTGGGCAAATTTTGTCTCTCCTTCAATATATATATTGAATTGGCTTCTGGAAATTACATTTACCTGGCTAAAGGCGATCACATCTATCCATGCAGATAACAATAAAATGAGTTCACCTGACAGTTGAGTCTTGCATCATTTCTTGATCTCAAAGGAGACTTTATAAACCGATAACAAGAGCCTTGGAACTGCATCCAGTACTGTGGGCATTTCCACTCAGAAGGATCGTCCCCATAGTTCTGAGGTATCACAGAAGGAAGGAAGAAAAGCAGCAATGGCAACCAATTCATCATAGATCTAAAACAGACAAATTCAATCATTCAATTTCAAACTAATTATTAAGAAATGAATTATTAGTTGGTAGATACCCCCCCCCCTCCCGCCGGACACAATGCGACCACCCCTAGGTTCCTAATCCCACCACAGGGGAGTAACGCCCCGTTAAAAACGGCAGAATGTGTTTAGCCGCACCCTGTACGTTTTGTGAGGCATAAAAACTGGCGATATCGTAGGGAGAAGCATAAATCTCGTCCGATCTCCGCCCAATTCACCACTGCCTGTGCACCGAGCCGGGTCGTTTTCTTCCTAAAGTCAGTCGTCTCCTCTAAAAATTTCTTGTAGAGTTGATTGAAATCTATAAAAGTTTCCCATTTTTGTGGCAGGTAACAAATAAAGCGAACACTGACCATTATAAAAAAAAACCTCGCTCATGAAGACGTGGAACGTGTGAAAAAAAAAGTAATCACCCTCCATAATAAAATTGATGATTAATAAAAAGCTAAGAAAAAATTCACATTCAAAACTCGAGTCTGGATTGGAACTGAGATCGAAATTAGAAGGGAAATCGATACGGTCTAACAGTTGAGAAAACGTACGATTTTTCATCCGAGTTGCATGACCAACAAGACGTACGATAAGACTGAGCGTGTAAACGGGCCTTTACGTCTAACTGTTTACATCAACATTCTATCCAACTGTTTAATATGAACGTTTATGAGAATTGCTTCCTTTCGTCAGTGACAAAATAAGACTGTATTTCTTCCCCTTAATAATCCAAATAAGCATTTAACTATAATTGGTCAACCATCATCAACATACATAGGAGTTATGAATTCCTAAACCCATAGCCCTAATAATTCAGGGCAAACGTGGTGATTGCTGGTGGCTGGAAGTAAGTAACTTGCGGCAAGAAAGCTGAGACGTGACGCTAGTCGTCGAAATTACAGCTTGTTACCGAGGGGTATCTTAACACTGCCGACCAGAGAGTGTACTCAGAATCCAATTAATTGCTGAGGGGTAAGGAAAAGAGAGAATCGTTGTACTAAACACAAACTTACCAACCGTACATATAACGTTGTCAGCAAATGATTCAGGATGCCTCTCTGGATTCCATTGTTAGTTCGAGTCAGCAGAAAGTAATACTGGTGTACTACGAAGAATGAGGTAGAGAAACTCAAACTGAATTGACATGTAGGTTCGAAAACTTAGTTGGGACCAATGAGAAACGAAAAATTAAAACCAAGTACTTTCTCACTTGAGTAACTGACTCATAACAAGGCGTTGTTTACGTACTTAGAGGAAGGCGGGGTGGAATGAAAGGGATAAGCAAGTGGCGTTCCAGTGTAGCCGTTACGAAGGGTGGAGCTGATTCGAACGGTAGCAGCTCGTTGAAATGAACCGCTACAATTGTAAGGTTTGTACCTACTCAACGTTCTAGTTCAGAGAAATGATCCAAAATTCGGAATTACAGAATTAAATTCTGTAATTCTTTTATTAAAAAATTTTTCCTTTCCCTCCTTATCAGCCTTGGATTCTTCGACCTAAATGTTTTTTGAATAATACTGGAGCGGTTCAAGGAGCTGGAACGGCTTGTTGGGACCAGTACAATGGGTTGCGGTTATAGCGGCGTCGGACAGTACGTAAAGGGCGTGGGCATGGATCATATATCATGGAACTAGGAAGAGGATGGAAACCTTCACACACAAGTGCTCAAACAAAACACGAACTACTTTTCATCGGCTCTGGTATGCAACCCGCACCGCAAGGAGTCCTCAAAATGGCGGGATCGCATAACAGGCGTAGTAAATTTTACTCGTTTCTGCGGATGGTTTTGTCTTCTTATTGTAAGATAGGTATTTGTTAATTGTTGGTTTGATTATTACCAATACCTTCTTTTGTTGCTGTATTGGAGGATCAGTCGAGATTTTAAACTACCTACCTTAGTGTTTAGAGAGTGAAGCAATGGAAACACAATGGGGCCTTGCAGAGTGTATGTATTTTGTATTTTAAGTGCATCATTAATAAATTACCATGTACATGTTGTACCTTAGCTCTTATCGGCTGCAGCATTGGTCTATCAGCCGGGGTTTGGATCTTAATCTAAATAACTATTACAATTTTAGGTAGTTAACAGACAAATACATAGGTATACATTTTAACCTTCCAGTAGTGGCGTATTTGGGACATCAATAGTGGCATTGCACCTCAGAGGTGCAGGCTCTCTTTTTCATCAAGAAAAAATAATCCAAGCGACAAATTGCGTTGCACTGTGAGGGAATGAGTAAAAAACGTCGAAATATGTGAACAACTGGCTTTATTATACATTGTTCGTAGATTTAAGTTTCTGTAAAAGTTGTGTAGATGGTGCGCGACTGGGAGCGAAAGCGATAACGCGATGAACTTATAGACTCATTAAAAAAAATGATTAATCCTGAACGGCCACGTTCCTTTCACCTCAGTTTCGATTCGCCTATTCAAGCGACAGGTCGCAGCATCCTGACGAGACAATCACCTAACTTACGATTTCGACGGGTCTCAGCATCCCTACCTCAAATTTAATTCCCTTAACGCAATTTGGTAAGTTCTGGCGATTGATTGACACGAACAAGGCTGCGAGTGAAAGTACTCTAGGACTCAATTTAAATTGGTTTGCAGGATAACTTAGAGGCAGATCAACCGTCAACGATTATCTCCCGATCTCCTCGAGAATCTATATCTTGGATCTATCTCTCTACCCTGGACCTATCCATCCTGGATAGAACGATCAAAGGAGAAGACGCCTTCTCACCTCGCATCCAAAGCGTGATACCTGTGAATAATTCATCTACGCACATCGCCACCAACATTTCCCGGTCAGGACGTTCAATTTTATTATTAACCTAGGAGCTCCTAGAATTCAAAGGCCTTAGGAAGTGACATTTTATTTCTACAATTTCCAAATTAATTTATTTATAACTTCTTTCCGATATTCTCCTATTAAATTGTTTGTTTCGAGCATGTAGGAAACTTTTCCACTTCTTTTCTAATTTAACCTACCATGTGCTTGAACATACATTTTAACAATAAAATAATTTTCCGAACGTGATTTTGTTGAGTTATTTCAGGAATACTTGAGAAATACTATTTTGACTATTTGAGAAATACTATCTTGAAATTGATAGAAATGAAAACTGGAAAATACTTAGATGAATTTCCAAACGTAAGGACCTACCTACCTACAAAATTTCGAAACACGTTCCAAACACAGGAACAAAAGGCTTAGGTAGGTACAACAAGTAGTAGGTTATATCTTCAAGTTATCTTCAAGCCGTTCGTCAACGTCATCTTCTCTGACAGTCTCGGGAAGCATTATCAAACAGAGCACCCTGCAATCTACTAACGTCTTGCGGGCTGGAAAGGTCAAATTCAGAGCGTGAATGATTTATACCTACTGCAAATAAAGAATGAAAATGGACTGAATAGTGGTGCTACACCTACCTACTTCATTCTCACTACTAATCATCTACGTAGTGAGTTACCTACTTCTCCTCCTAGTCATTCGGCTTCCAAAGTTTCCAATAAATACCACGAGCTTTCCCACTTCTTAGTTACTCATAACTTAGACTTGCTACTTCTCACCGAAACTAAACTCACTCCCCACAAGGTTTTGTATATTCCTAATTACCATGTCTACCGAGCAGACCATCCCTCAAATACTGGTCAGGGAGGTGCAGCTCTCCTAGTGAGGCGGTCTGTTCAACATGATGAACTTTTACCAATAGTTGAAGAACATATGCAAGCAGCTAGGATCATTATTAAACTCGTTGGGCATGCTTTCCAGATCGCGTCATTTTACTCTGCCCCGAAATATCGACTCACCAGTGCTGACTTCCTGGGACTGTTCGATGAGTTGGGTACTAATTTCATTGTGGGAGGTGATTTTAATAGTAAGCACCGTCGATGGAATTCCAACATCAACAATCCTAGAGGTATCACACTTCATGACATGATCTCCAGATTATCCCTCGAACCAATATTTCCTGCTGAACAACTCTATCCCAGCGTAACTCTATCCCAGACGTTCTGGATTTCTTTGTGGGGAAACATATAGCAGACCTTTGCACAAAACCCTCAGTTATTGCTGACTTGTCCTCTGATCACCGGCCAGTGGTGGTTGAAATTAGCTGCTCCCCTCCTACAAAGGAAACGAATTCCCTCATTAAGAAACCATTCAACTGGGAAATATATTCTAGTACCGGGAAATATATTCTAGTACCCTAGAATTTCTAACAAATCTTAAAATTCCCCTGAAAACTCCGAAAGATGTCGATCAAGCCGTTGCCATCCTGACTTGGAATATACAAACTGCGTCAGCCCTTGCAAACGCCCCCAGCCTAGTTAAGCGCAGTAAATCGGCAGGGTTTACTGCACATCATTAAGAGACAATGTAAAAGGAGATGGGAAGCCACACGTTTCCCAGAACATAAAACATCCTACAATCGAGCCTCTAGAGAACTCACATCTGCATTGACAAACCACCGTAGTGTAGTCACTGCAACCCGACTATCGTCACTTGACCCAAATGATGGAAGCCTGTGGAGGAAAACCCGCATGTTGACTAGACTATGCCCGGGTATTCCACCTATAACACTCAACAATAGAATCTATCTGATATCTGATATCTCTGTAGGTACGGCCCAGGAAAAGGCTGACGAGTTCTCTTCAATCCTAGAGGAGCAATTTCGACCCAATCCTTCTCAAGATCATCTATTCGACAGTGAATTTAAAAGGAAATTAGAAGAACCATTGCTTTTATCCCCTTTATCCCTGTAAAATTGTTAAATAATACCTTTTTGTAATAATACAAATTAAATTTTGATGATGAGCTATTGACTTGAAATTTTGAAAATAGGTCAGAACTGGATGACATTTCAATATTCACTCGGTTTGTATGACATGGTATGAGTATGGTATGGTATATTACCTATTGTATGTATGATTTGGTATAGTAGGTACAGTATGATAGGAAAGTACAGGTATAGTACAGTATGATAGGAAAGTACAGGTATAGTACAGTATGATAGGAAAGTACAGGTATAGTACAGTATGATAGGAAAGTACAGGTATAGTACAGTATGATAGGAAAGTACAGGTATAGTACAGTATGATAGGAAAGTACAGGTATAGTACAGTATGATAGGAAAGTACAGGTATAGTACAGTATGATAGGAAAGTACAGGTATAGTACAGTATGATAGGAAAGTACAGGTATAGTACAGTATGATAGGAAAGAAATTCGTATGGTATGGTATGAGTACGGTGAGAATATGGTATGGTGCCGATTTGCAACACAGTGTGGTATAGACAGAAGGGTGATCTGCACAAGGAAGATAATAAACCGTTGTGTCAAGAATTTGCAGAGTTTTTAATCTCGGTCCCTTTTAGCCGGGTTGTGAAAGGGCGAGGGAAAATAAATCACATGGCCTTGAAGGTTTTTACACGCTGAATACGATCGTGAAGTCGGAATTGCGATACATTATTTCGTCCTCAAACTTGAGTACTTTGAAGATGGAGAATACGTTCTTCATGGTTAGTCTTCTCTAATCTGATGACGGAATGCGATATCGCAATTCTGACTTCACCGTCGTATTCAGCATTGTAATGTCCATAAGCTAAGTTTCAATTACTTTATTTAAATTGGTTTATAAACAAATATACCTTCACTCGTTGCCAACTAACGTCTGACGATCACAATAATGTTCTAATGGAATGAGCACAACAGAGAGAGGTTCTGTTATGCATGGAGAGGTCGGGTTCTGGGAATTTCCATGTGCTAAGTTTAGTGGGTACAACTTTTCACGATGAGCCCGATATACTTCATGTTGATAAAGACAAAGGAATGAAGAGATCTGCCTCTAACATACCTAACATCACAGGCGAGCTAAATACGAAAATTATGGATTACAGAAAATGTTTTGTATCTAGAGCCTTTGTGACAACTGAGTGAGTTCTTGACTTCATTTTCCAATAGGCAAGTGTTTTATATGTCCATGGAATATTTATTTAGATTAAAGTGGCTATAATAGTTAGTATAAATATCACGACCAACTGGATGCTTAGTGCCTGATAAACCTAATTTGATTAATTCCTGGACATCATCAGTCGTTTTTGGCTAGTGAAAGTACTCACTGCGTTATTAAATTTTGGGAATGGGATAGTTAGCCAAATATTGTAAACCATTTATGTAGTTGGTACATCATGTTGTTTCAACCTAGTTTCTCAAATGATAATATGTATTTTGAATAATTACGAAATACTTCAATTATCATATAAACTGTTCAAGACAAACGAAACTATATATTGAAAACCAATGCTTCCACTTAAGAGATTACAAATAGGTTGAAACTTATAAATATGTAATCCGTCAGTGTTTAGTTGGTAAAAAAGGAATATTGTAAATCATCTGGTTAATAATTTTATTTTTTGGTTTCTTTCGCTTAGTGGTTTTGTAGCATGAGTAGAGTGTAAGTCACTGAGGCGACGTCGTACATGTGTTTGCTATATGTGTCATTGTTACCTTATTCAGTTTATTGCAAACTATTAATCCATTGCTTGTATGCACATCATTTAAATGAAAATGTATAAATATAAATAATGTTCTTATAGCATCTCATTCCTGTTTCCCAAGCTTGGTCACGAGTTCGACAATAGAAGTGAGACTAACTACATTTCAACAAAAAATCGAATTCTTCGATAATTTTTGGATTAACTTCTTAAGTCAAAGTGAAAATAATTTCTTCAAACATATATATTTAATGATTTTGGTAGTTGTAATACTTGGTCGAAATGCCGTATAAAAAATGTTGAGTTTTGAGGAAAGGCAGGCAAAAAGTTCCAACTCTCTAGACTTTTCTGTCATTAAAGACAGATGTCAGAAGACACAGATACAGAAGACAACGGGCTCTACACAGGTCACTCTCCCGTTACCTCCTGTCACTCCTGTGATGATGGCCGTAACTGAATCGATTATCCCAAGGGAACAAACCGTCAATCAAACAACTATGCGTGATCAATCCTTTTGGACAAATGTTTGCTGTGTTTTGGCTATGCTGTTGTAAACCTACGTGGAGTCATGGTATCCAATGTCTGATGTATTGAACTTTTTTCGGTGAAGGATGTTCCAGTGCTATCTACTAAACCCGAAGTCATCTCCGAGTGCGTTTTGACCAGTCGTCAGTCTTTATTGTATTTAACTCGGAAGAAACGCTAAAAAGCAACGCGGGCTACGTGCCTACGGACCAATGAACTGGGTACTTCACTGACTGATCTAAGTATACCTCTTAAAACACGCGTGGACATTGATTCAGGAGAATCAAAATTGCCAAATGATTATTGGTATTCAGAATCAAAAATTGCCAAATCATGGTATTCAGTTTATCCCTAAATACCATGATGTTCATTTGTATGCACATTGACCCCCTTCTTTGTAGAGCACGTTAACATTCCGTCAGTTTGTTTATATCATTTGATTATAAATGTTAGATTAATTATTATTATGAATTATCACTAATTATTAATAATTTTATCAAGTACCTATTGAAAATTATTATGATTTAATGTTAGGTATTAATAATTTGTGTTAATTATTATTCGGTAATAATTATTATTAATTATGATTAATTCATACGATATCCGGCTGTTGGAATCGACTGGGTTCCTTTGTGCAGAACCTGAATGATAGAGATGATGAATTAATTACAAATAAAATGTACCGATATAATTCTGGGGTTTTTAATACTACGTCGGTAATAATACTACGTCGGAAAAGGAATTAGAAATTCAGTTAAAAAATTGTGGGGTTTTAAATCGTATAGATACTAACAAATGTTAATTCGTTGCAATAGGTAGATACTAACAAATGTTAGATCTAACAAATGTTCGAAGTAATTGTTTATCCATAGACACAAGAAGTATCTCCAACAAGAATGTTGGTAGCCCCAAAACCATATTCATTCTATTATTCATGATTCGCGATAATTCTGCAGTTTTCAGTTGTAACAACCTACTTCGGCAATAATGTATGACTAGAAGTAGGTAATCAACAACAAATATTAGAAATTACCTACATTCCTTAGACACAAAAAGTATCTCCAAACCAGACACTCGATAGTACGTAACCATGTGTTGTATGAATCAGATTGTATGGCCCGAAGTATAACAGTTTGACTCACGCTCGTGTTGACGATTTCTTCTCGGTTCTACCTTTGAGCCAGCACTGTGAACGAACGGGTGGTCGTATAAAGCTCCAGAGGGCCGTGACAAATTCTTTGAATCAAGCTCTATTCAAATTATAACATCAAAGCGAGTTCCATTTGAATTTCACGAGTAAGGCGTTGCGAATATTTCAAAATTCACTTTGAACCCCTCCAATTGACCTAGGGTCATGAAACGTTCAAAGATCATCCTCGACCCGTATCCCAAATTTAAACATTTAAGGAGAATCGTAACTGGGCAAATTGGCGCTTACAGCAGACAGACGGACTGTTTTTATTCGATTGTCCGGAGTTTTTTCGATTTTTAAGATTGAAACGTAAACCTACCAATTTTGAGGGATTTACCAATTTTTTGTTGTTGGTTGATTTCAATGGTTCATTATCGATAGTTTTTTAGCATTAAGGCCACCACCGATGATAAAATGAGAACCCAGTTCGTATGTGAATGGCCAAAGATCACTTGCATGGAGTGAATTTGCACCAGCAGTTTAAAACGCAGCTATTTGAGACGATATTCCAATAGACACTTATTTCGATTCTAGATTCCAATAGACACAAATTTCTAGTATTTTGTTTTTGATTATTGAGAGAAGAGCCTGATGTTTAATATCACTTTACACCAAGAAATCTCTCTCTCTCTCCCCCCCCCCCCCGCCATTACGGCTATCATCAGGATATTCTGCTCTGCAGCAAGTATTGCCTAATATGTTGAACGGCGTTGCTGAGAATTGTTTAGGCTCCGAGGCTAACTCGATACCCAATTTCGTGAATGGGGAGAAGTATTTCAATTCACGGACTTCACCAATACTACCAACCATTGATGTTTAAATGTCTTGGAGTAGATCATCGATTTTATCCATAAGACCTCGGGAGGATTTCATTACACGGTTTTATGGATAAATCAGAGGCGTATGTTCTATTTTGGTTGGACCATCGTCCTAATTAGGAATAGAATGCGAGGTCCCAGCAGTTTCATGGGAATGACGAGTGAGAAGATGAATGGTCAAATCTACTCTTTTGAAGAGCTTTATGAGTTAGACACCCTTTGTAGTTGGCCGTCTGTGGTGCACCCTTTTAGTGTGCTTTTTTGTCAAATTTACCGAAGTTGCATGATCGCCTTCACATCTCATGGCTAAATATTACAATATTTGTTCAAGTGCCCAAAAGACTGGATCGGTGGCATTGAACCTTCTAACTTTGGTTAGAAAAGAAGCCTATCAGCAAGCCCTTTTCCACTACCTAACATCACTAAATTCCCATCGGACTGGGAATTTCCTTCACTACGTTCGCAATTGGGTTGGTAGGTGTAGTATTGAGAATTTTTTTAATTTAAGGTATTTCAGGGGGTTCACGTTGTCATTCATTGCTAGGAACTCAAAACGACTAATACCATAACTTTGTATTTTAATTAATTGCATTTATACGAGTACGAATTTGAGAAATCAAGATTGATATTCGTATATTTACGAATTAAGTAACCCGTAAATTGGTGGGGGACGAGGTATTTTTTCGCTGGCCGACTGATTCTGTGAATCCGTATTAACTTCAATTGTTTTTAATAGTTCTTGAAGGGGGATGAACGATCATTCCATAATCCGTTTTCCGTTGTTTTACCGAAATGAAATCCCAATTTATTGGGATTCAACAAATTTTACCCAATTTAATGGGAATCAACAAATCCCAATTTATTGGGAATCAACAAATCCCAATTTATTGGGATTATTTGAAACCACGCTGAGCTTGGAGAAATCAACTGACCCCTTTGGAGGAAGATAAACTAGCAAATGGTGACTGTTAGGTAGATGTACAAAGGTCATATGTAAGAAAGATGGGAGAGCAAGACAAAAAAAACATCCACAAAAGGGCTCCTCCACGTTCCTCCTTCCTACTTGATTGGTTGTATTGGTATACGAGTATTCTGCATCTTCGCCATTTTGTAACAATTTACATTAAATATTTCGTATTTTGATTCTGCGAGAGGCTGTGCAGTTTCACAACCATCAATTCATCCTCGAGCTGGTCACCGAGTTTATCCATCTGTTGCTTGTGATCAGCAGTGCGAGCTCTCTCTCATTTCTTTCTCGTCCTTCTTATTAAACTTATCAATTCTATTAAGTAACATGGATAACTTGAATGGTACCTGGATCTCCTTTGGTCCATAAGGGCAGCTTGCTGAATATTGGATGTAAACATTTCAACTTCTTCTAGTTGATGACCTTTACTCCGGAGAAAGGTTATCGATTTTCTTCTTGAAATTTAGTTAGTCTCACTTCTACTGTAGATCACGCGGCTAAGCTGGGAAACAGGAGGTTGATGGTATAAGAAAAAGGCAGCCATCAAATAGAACTTTATTTCTATTACTAATTTTGCATTTAAATAATATACATACAAGCAATGGACTTGTAGTGATACGTGTATAAGACTATTATTATATTACAAATGCTGGCCATTTATATTGTAATAGAATCTTGCAACTTACAAAGAATAATTATATATTTTCTATATATAATTATGTTGGTGAGCATTAGGCAAAGTTATTGTCACAATTATACAGTTATTGTCGAAGATGACAGTGAAAACTCAGGTAACAAGCAATCCCTGTATGTTTCTTAAGTTCGCTGATGTTCTTATTCCAAACCGTACAGATTGCATTTTTTAAATTAGCACTGAAGCCTAACTACTGGAAGATCTTGGCAAACTTATTTTTATTTTTAACATCCATTTAATTTTTTCTAGTTCTCTTTTCAAAATTTGTCCAAAGAATAAGAATTTCATTGTTTTTGAAAATGAATCACCCGAAGGTGAAATATTTACTTTCGCGCAGCCAAGACTTCTGCTCCTGCTTGTAATGAGGATAATATTTGAACCTGCTGTTTTATTAAGATCTTTGAGAAATTCATGATCGGTAGGTAGCTACATCATTAAATAGATACTATAATAAGTCTTATACTATCTTGCTTACGCTCAAAGAGGATATGCCAGCTGGAAATGTTGAGTTTGTGAATTCAAATCTTTTGTTTGGTCAAAACTAACACGCCTGTAAGAACGAATGTTTCAATTGTTACTTCTTAAGTTACTTCTTTATTTCAGTTCAATTTTGTCGGTCAAAGTTGATTTTTATCTGTTATTTCATACTCTGATATGAGGTTTTTTTTTTCGTGCCAATGGATTCAAACGGGGCCGATTAGGAGATATTATGATATGCCTTTTTTAATATGGACACCGTTTTTTATGCTCTGTCTCACGCCCGCACTCGAATAAAAAATAAATCGCGCTTATTCATTTATGCCAATTTGAAACCGACTTATGTCTATCTAATTTATCAGGTATCGGACTCGTATCCAACTCAAATTGTTAAAAACATTAGTCATCAAAAGTTTTACAATTTATCATTCATTATTTAATTTTTATTGTCGAGGGGTTATTTGTGTATCACTTTGTGTGGTATGAAAAAATCCGTTGGTTTTTAGGATATGGGATTTTTTTTTTATTGTGCCAACTAATTGATATTTAAAAACTGATTTGAAAAATATGGTTTTCGTCTTCATGTTTAAAACTGTAGGGGAAGTCTTGCACCAGGCTATCATGCGCCGTGTCCCGCCTAAACTAATAAACTGAATAAGTAGTAATAGTAGTAATAAACTGAATAAGAAAATATTGAAACATATAACAAACATTTGTACAACGTAACTCTAGTGACTAGTGACGAAAAATGACTTACACTCTACACGTGTTACAAAACCACGAAGAGAAAGAAACAAAATAATTTACCAACCAGATGGTTTACAATATTTGGCTAACTATCCAATTCCTAATATTTAATAACGCAGTGAGTACTTTTACGACTCTATTTTTACACAAAATATACTAAATACTTACGGATTACATATTTACAAGTTTCAACATATTTCCAATCTCTTTGGTGGAAGCATTTGTTTTCAATACATAGTTTTGTTTGTCTTGAACGGTTTATATGATAATTGAAACATTTGTAAGTATTTAAAATACATATTATCATCTGGGAAACTAGGTTTAATTGTTGAATGCGGTTTTATATATGATACGATATGTAGCATTTTATTTTCATGATATGTTTTTGACTCACTGGAAACGCATTTTTCAATCAAAAAGCACCAGCGGCAAGTAAGTCGCAAATAACTCTTGTCTCTTACGAGACTTTCCAGGACAATAAATTCAGTTTATCGATTTAATTCATAATTAGGTGGTTTATCAGACTGCGTTTTTGAGAGGTGCGAAGTTTGCCGCCGTTGACATTGAAAAACGTGCATCAGAGAGTCAATGTTTTCTCGGGATTAATAGTGCTTCATGATAAGCAGTGGTTTTTGAATTATTCTTCTGAAAGTATCGGATTTAAAAATTATTGGTGGTTACTACTCGAAAGAGATGTCAGGCGAAATGAATAATCCCTCACGTACGTACTCCATTTCCATTTGCTCCAATTTTGTTGTCAATGTTATCATGATTTATTTTTCATTTTTCAGTAGATCTGAACTCTACAATCTTGAAAATTTGATGAATTGGAAGAAGGCGTAGAAAATAGATAGCATTCGACCGAGGACTTGAACTGTGGAGCCTTCACTCGGTAATTGGTTGGATCTTGGGTAGGTTAACAGGAGTAGTTAACTGCTGGTCGTTAGTAAGGACTGCTATATTGAACCCCAATGGCTCCAGTATTCGTTTCCAGATATTGTAGCGCCTGAATGTTATAGCATTCGTCCAGAGCGGACGTCCTCTTTCTGATACACAAGTTATGGGAGTGGTGAATCGTGGATGTATAAATCCGTAATTATCTTAATATAAATTTGCCTCATTGTGTTAGCTCTACATAGTTTCGGGTTTCTTTAGAAGATCAAACGATCTACTATTAGCCTGTTGATTATAACCTGTAAATTATAATTTCCCATTAATAACAAAGATGAATAGTCGAGGGAGGGATAGGAACTAGGAAAGTTAACGATTGGAGTGTGATATGCAGACCTGGAAGAGTGTCCGCTACATCTGATTTTCACCCTCCAAGCAATCGATCCTCTCTAATGTAGGGAAACATTAGGTTTATTAGTACTGTTAACATGCAATGCATGTATATCTAAGGATGAACACCACTTCCATTTCAAATCGTACCAAGAATGAAAAACACTGAAGTTTTAACTGTTCCACCCCCTCCACCCTTACGCTGGTGCAACACCAAATTCGAGTTCCAGTTACTGATGTCGATCCTTCAATGTTGCAATTGTTAGTGAATTTTGAATAGCAAAGTCAATGCTACAAATTATTTACAGCCCACATTCAAGATATAAATAATTCACGTTCTTATTAGATAAAATACATTCAAACATATATAAAGAGTACACCGAAGTGGCAACGACGATTTGGGGAGCATGCTCGTAGGGAATTTATTTCATGGTTCATGGTAAATTAGCCCACCCGAGGACACTACTGGTCCTATCTCTATAGTCAAAATAAAAGGGTGTACAATTATTTCAAAACGCACAAGTTACTAACCAGTAAGGACAGTTAATGTTTTGTTTAAATAATTTCTCGTCACTGAAAATAAAATACTCGTTCTCATATCATTGTATTTATTTCCTTTTTATTCAATCTATTTTTCTTTATCTTTTTTCTTTTTTTTGTTTTTGCGCATTTTAATTAATTTCTTTTCCAAATAGGAAAGAGGATATTGAAGGAGGATTTGGTAATTCTCGAAGTCAGTTGAACGGATAGGCAGGGAAAATGCCTAGCGTGCACTCCGACTTGAGGTGAGAAAGCCAGACCTTAGTTTGAGCGGTAGGTAACAATATATGTAGATCGAATCTTTATTATAATTATTAAGTTGCAGCCTTGTATTTCCATTTGTCCTCTTCTTGCATAGTCTGTCAGCATGTTCACGTCACCATGCCCACTGTGACCCCCTCTCCATACTCTGAAACATATGAATAAGGGTAAGTCAGTATCATTCAATTGTATAAACTAGATACGAGTACTAAGCTTACTAGATAATTGGTGAGTGGTATCAATGACCGTACTAATATGTACCGGACGTTACTCTGTATGCGACGTTTTGAAGACAATATGCTTTTACAGTGGCTTCAAAATCGTTAGGACATAAATATTGTTCAAAACCCATTCTAGTATGAACATTTAGCAAAACCATAATTGGTTAAATTTGACGTTTTGTGTTTAGTGATTACAAATAAATACCCTAGTAGGTACAGTGAATATTTTTAGTGACTCTACAGGGAACGACTCAAAATTTTATGGTTAAACGCGGAACACAGAGGAAACTTTTCGCATGCCATAGATATCGTTTAGAATACAATTAAGTCCACAGGAGTAGGTGAAGTCCAGTCCCCTCATTCCTATCGCAGTCCACTCGAAATTAGGGTTTTCCCGTGACGTTGAACTCGTTGTTCTCTTATTCTATCCCCAACCTCGTTTTGACCCTAACCCTTTCATTGCACGTGAAATGTTAACTTTTCTTTAGTGAACGGCTTCATAAAGACCTTGGAATAATGAGCCCCACCCTTCTTTATTTCGCCTCCATCTACGACCTTCACAATCCGAATGGATCCCAGTTAGGTTCCTTGGTGACCCATGGTGAACTCTTGTCAACAGGTGCTTTCACACCAAACAGGCTTTTGTTGCATACTAGTGGTACCTATCAGGACATTACATAGGTTCTTTTATTTTCCGCTACTGTTGGCGAATTTTCAAAAGAAGGAAGCTATAAGAACATGATGTCCATGAAGAACATTCAAAGTATCAACCACGTTACTTCATCTTCAAATTGCTCCAGTTTGAGAACGGAAAAGGATATCGCAATTATGATTTCACCATCGTGTTCAGCGTACCAAAACCATTAAAATGAGGTATCTCTTGTGCGACTGTTTCATTTTGGGAATTTATGGGTAACCACCCCCCCCCCCCCCCCCCCACAACCACCAAAACTCACCAACCTCCCAAAGCTTATAGCTTTTTCAACGCTGAACACGATGGTGAAGTCAGAATTGCGATATATCATTCATCAGATTAGAGCAGACTAACCATGAAGAACATAAGTCATGTTTCTTAAACTTCAAAGAACTCCAGTTTTGGAACGGAATGACTATTCTGATTTCACCATCGTGTTCAGCATACAATAGCCTTTAAAATGATGGGTCACTTGTCAGACTGTTTCATTTTGGGAATTTATGGGTCCCCCCCCCCCCCGCCCACGCGAAGATGTGATATTTGAATTTCCCGTGAAAACTTAAAGGTGGTTACTATTTGAATTTTTTGTTTAGGTTCGGAAATTACCGAGATAAATGGCTGGTCCTGTAAATTTTGGCCACCCTGTACATATAATTTTCGGTGTCTTTTGGCAGTGGATTCAGGACGGTCTGAATCGGATTTTGGTATACATTTTTTTCGGAAATTCGAGTCTTAAAATTTTTCCCCGAGAGGAATAGCTTCATTTTTTTTCGAAAATTCGCTAAAATGCAATAGTCGGACAAATTATACTACATTTTAATGATTTTTTGACGCAGAGCACGAGGGCGAAGTTAGAATTGCGATATCTTACTCCGTTCTCAAACTGGAGCACTTTGAATGTGAAGAAACGTGGTTGTTACTTGAGATGTTCTCCACGGTTCATCTGCTCTAATCTGACGAAGAAATAAGGTAATGTGTTCAGCGTTGAAAAATCTATGAATCGAGGTGCTAATTCGGCAAAATAGGAGACACAATGTAATATAAAACCAGACAAATGGAGACATTTTACATAAAACCAATTATTTCTTGAAAAATTCGTTCTTATAGTGCTGCATGACAGTGGTTTTTTCGTTCTAATGTTTCGATGAGTACTCTGGTTCGTAAATGTCTCCGTCTTCAGACGAAGAACGAATTATTATCAGTGCAATGATGAGTAGACGTTAACGTAGAAGAAAACACCGAATCACAGCTCTTACAAGATCTCTGCAAAAACATCCAAAACTGTTTTAAAATAGCCGTCAAATGTTTCAAAATGTATAATTCGAAAATGGGTTTGTGTCAGCACTGTTTTCAAAAACTCCACAGTCATACAGCATGGCTATAAGAGCGAATTTTTGAAAAAATTACTGGTACTACGTTAAATGTCTCAATTTAATGGTTTTATAACAAATTTTACTCCTTTCTTCGCTGCGTTACACCTCAGTTTATAGATTTTTCAACGCTGAGCACGATGGTGAAGTCAGAATTGTGATCATCTCAAGTTTCAACCACGTTTCTTCATCTTCAAAGGGCTCCAGTTGTGTCACTTGTCGGACTCTTTCATTTTTGGCATTTATGGGTAGTTCACCTTCCCCACCTTAAAACTCCCCTAAACACTCCTTAGAGTGGCCCGATTCCGGCCATCTACGAACTTTCGATTGCCAAGACAGACTTTGGGTGCAAATTTGAACTTGGTTTGAAACGGATTTTGGTATAAAAACTTTTCAGAAGTTCAAGTTATAAAACTTTTGGACCGAGAAAAATAATCGTCGCTGATGATTATTTTATAGGAGGTGCATTGCGGTGCGCGTCTCTAAACTGACTCGAAAAGGTCAGCAAGCGTCGATGCGGCGTAACCTCGACTGCACTGCACCTCCGCTTGTCACCTGTCATGTGTGCATTGGGCCTAAAAAATAATACAAAAATGTATAACTGGTTTTATGTAAAATGTCTCCATTTTACTGGTTTCATAATGGTAAAGTCAGAATGGCGATATCTCATTCCGTTATCGGATTAGAGCAGATGAACCAGGAAGAACATCGCAAGTAACAACCACGTTTCTTCATTTTCTAAAAATCATGTGTCTACGAAAATGTTTGATCGCAACTACTTAACTTTTTGCATTTATAATAGGTAATTTATATATTTCATGTAATTCATGTGTACTAAATGCAATTCATGTGTACTAAATGCAATTACTTGTCAGTAAAATTGTTAAAACAATACCTATTTGCTTAACCAAATTAAATTTGGATGATGAGCTACAGACATGAAATTTTAAATATAAGTAGGTTGGTACTCTGCAAATAATTGGATGGCAGGCAAAGACAAACGGATATCTCACTGGCAGCTAAACAGGATGTGCAATGTATGGGCGATATCCTATACTGGCCATGTCAGGGTCTCATCAATATAATATATTGATGAGACTCTGACATGGCCAGTATAGGAAATCGCCCATGCATTGCATATCATACAAAATGGATTGAAATCATTCACCCGAACAAAAGACTCAAAAACAGAAAAAAAAAAAATAAAATAAAAAAATGTTTTTTGATATACCTACTATGTTTTTAAAACGGACTAAATACGTATGAAGTATTCTTTCATGGCCCTTCTACAATTTTGAGGCAGGACCGTTTGTAGCTATGGATATATTTGGAATACTCGAAGACCAAAACGTGGGGAGCAGCCAGTAAATGATACAAGTGCACAATCCAGAAGAATTCACTGCTAATTTCAGTGAGTTGGAAATGGGATAGGCAATCTACTGGCTTTGGCTATACATTTACAGGCTGCGCCCCACGTTTTTCTCTCCAATTATTCCAAAATTTATCCATAGCCACTAACGATCCTCTTTCGAAATTGTAGAGGGGCCGTGAAAAAATATTTTATACGTTTTATTTAAACTCGTGTCCTAAAAATGTTCAAGTGATGGCAATAACCTATTTACGGCGCTGATTCGTTGAAGGCGTTGAGTGAGCCCCTGGGAAACTGATAGCGCAGACAGACTTGTTGAGCTACTCGACGGGGGAGTAGGAATCGCATTATGATAATGCACCTTTTTATTGAAAGCCCCAGGGGCTTTCTTTTTCATTCTCAACCCCTCAGCTTCCCCCACCACCTCACCAAATGGAGGCCAACTTCAGGCAACTTGTTTGAATTCAACGCCAGCAGCCAGTTTCTCTAGAAGATCGCCAACGGGTTCTCCTCTGCATACCAAATTATATTGGAGTTTCTTCATTTTCCATTTCTTGTAACCAGAAATCTCCCCAAACTTACCATAGCCACTATGTTGTTCAAGATAATGAAATTTGAGAAACCTAAATACCTATACGACAAATACCTTTTTTTTTAACGAAATCCACAACAGACAAACCCGAAAAGCGTCTACCACTCTACAACTTCCAATTCATAACACTATTCTGTACTGTAAATCCTTTCATCTCCAATCAATTAAAGTATATAATGATAATGCTAGCCTGTTCGATACGAATACCTCAGTCAAGTCTTTTCAAGCCAAATTCAAAAATGTATTACTCGAAGCATATAAAGATTAATGTTCAGTTGTACCTTCCATACTAGAAGTGATCTGTTCAGTTTATTTATTTGTAACTTTCGTTTAGTTTCGTGTTTTTGTTATTATTTTTATTTTCTATATGTAACACACCTATTGATGATATACTTACGATGTACGAGAACTTATACCTAATTTGTACAGGATGGGTGGAAGAGAGGACTTTCATAGTCCTAACCCTTCCCTGTTTATATAAATAAAGTCCGTCAATCAATCAATCAATCATCCCGCGCAGGTCTAGCTTTTAGGTATACGAGTACCAGGAACTGCTAGAAAAAATGTCCTCGATGTTCACAAAGATAGAAAATTGGATGGTTTGTTGGTTACATACGATTGTAAACCGAATTTGAAACAAAATGTTTCAGTAATCTAGGCAGCATGGTGATCTACACATACAGGTTTCTCATTCTACGCATCATGAAATGTTAACTCACTAGTAGACGTGGGTTAACAATTGTTTTTTCTTGGACGATCAATAAATTAATAAGACTGAATGACACTTAGGTATCACAGAATCCGAAAGTCACTTAAAAACTTCAAGTAAGAATCGATAGGTGTACTTTGATGGCTGATGATATAATAGAACGCTACATTATTATTATTATGTCTCGAATCTAACCCATTAGTGACCGTAACTATTTTTTTTCGAATTTTTTTGTGAAACTTTGGATTATTGCTCTTGATGGTCTCTAGTTTCATGGAAAAATATTAAAAAAATTCTATTTCCTCCCCAACTTAGTGAAATTGGGTGTGCCCAAACGGTACCGGTGGACACATAGCGACATTTCACCCGAAGTGAAGTGAAGAGCTGAACCTTGGGCGAAGGGCTTAGAACAAATGAAAACATGTCTTTTTCATTTATTATCATAATTTTTTTCATGCAAAAATCAGAAATTTTCATTATTGAAAGAAAGTAAAATAATATGAAAATACAAAAATGAAACATAATCACACAAATAGGTAAACACAAAACGCATTCGTAGCTAAAAAACAAACAAAATCAAACAGTCAATACTTAGCATGAAATAAAGTGTAACAATCCACGCACAATCCCACGTCACATTAAATTTTGCCGCACATTGTTCGCCTCCTGGACTTGCAACTTGTAGCTGCACAACGTCTTCTTGCCTCGGTGCTCTTGGCATAGTGGTCTTCCAGGTCGAAACGTATAGTAGTATAGTAGGGTTTAGTAGGTTTAGTAGGGTTTAGTATACGTAGTATAGTAGGGTTTTCTGTGACGTATAGCGTCAAGAACTCTCGAAGACGAAACGAATTTCCCTGAGGGTCCAGGATGCTTTCTTGATACAGCATAACGAATTAGGTACGTCTGGGCTATTTCTCTTCTGAACTGTAGCTGCGACATGTTGGAGGTTTTTTTATTCAGAATCCATGCGTTCTGGATGGCAGCATCGATTCCCCAAGTAAATATAGACCACCACCACCATTTTTTGAAACAGCGTACTTATTACTTTCTTCGGCCAGAAGTTCCCATATCTCTTTGGTAAAAAATAATTCAAAACATTCAACTGGAGATACTGAAAATTTCGAGTAATCCCCTGACGGAAAGGGTTTGCTTTTGGGTTGGTGAAAATCTCCTTCAATGAAAAGAGGTTGCTGTTTCCCCTGTTTCAATCTTTCTAATGACCATTCATAAAATGAGGATCCATGACTAACTGAAGCCTCTGCCAGAAGAATATCAATGGCATCATGGACCGATATGTTGGATCTGAAATACAGAGAAAAAATGAGAAAAAACATTGCAGGATATAATTTGCTTTCGTAATGAAGGAGGAATTAGTATCAACGGTTATAATGGATCCATAGCAGTAGAAAAGTTAAAAAAAAGAAGTGCCTAGCTATTGTAAGCTGATACGACGACTGTGTGCAACACAGTAGCTAGAAAGCACTATACTGCCCATTGGTACCATACGGTACCACTCAGGTTCCAAGCTTGTTTTTACCTACAAAACCGTTGGAGTGTTCAGTGGAAATGAGTTTGTTAAGAAGAAAAACTATCCAAGATAATAAAATGACATAAAAATAGTAAGAAAACGTAAACAATTGCACTTACCCCAATAAATTCTGCAAGGTGTCGACGTCAAAAAACTCGCTCATCTTTCTACTACTCTGAACCGCACTGCACAAGCACAAATGAATAACTGAGGTCGTCTTGCGTCAGGTACAACCTTCTCGGAAGTAAACAACATGTTTTTCGATTACTAAAGTTCAAAGTTTAGTTACAAAAGCCCGAAAACCGAGCAAGGGTTCGCTGGTACCGAACGGTACCACCGGTCACTAATGGGCTAATGTCCATTGAACATTAGATCGATGTCTGTTCAATAAACATTAGATTCAAGACATTTCTCTTTGGTAAAACTCTATCTCCTCGCTACGGAAGTGGAGATAGCAGTTTTCCCTTCATTTATAACGTAACCTCCGCGCGATCCTGTTGCCCACTTCGACGTTTTCATAGAATCCTTTAAAAATTTTACGAGTTTCGTCAGTGACTATAAGATGGAGAAAGCTTGTAGAGGGTGATCGTGAAAACTTCAGGCGAATTGCCTCATAAAAGCTCAAAGCCGTCGTTATTGCTCCCCTCTATCAACAAGTTGGAATGTGTCCCGCTCAAACTGTCGTTTGGAACACGAACCTAAATCACAATTTTCTATTCCATTTAAAAAGAGGCCCAAGATATTATAATTTGCAAAAATTAACTATACATTTCTAATATATCTTAGAAACGAGTATGGTAGTTACCTAATGGAAATGTTACCAATAAAAATGAGTACCTAAATCAAAGAATAAGGATACTAACGAAATTTTTCTTAACAAAACTTCATATAAATTGTCAATTGGTCTTATTCCTTGGAGTTTTCAGTCTTGACTGAAGAGATCTTCTGTTACGTAAAAGACCTTCTGTTACTTAGAAGACCTGTACATTTTTAATGTGGACTAGTTTGAAGTAGGGGACTCGTCTTCATCCGGGTTTTTCCATTCCTATCTGGGAGTTTTCTGGATTTGTTGATTTGCTGGTCCTCCCAGGTGCGAGAACTCGAGGGTTTTTCACATCCTCGCTTTTTCCTTATTGCTTCCTTTTTCTGTCTTCTTTCGCTCCAGTTTTTTCATCTTGGCTGTTCCAAATTTCTATGTAAAGCTTCTGTTTTCATTATCTCTACGGAAATGTCAACTAAGCTCCCTCCTGCATTCAGGCATTGTTTTATCATTTCATCCATATAAATATTTTCAACAACTTGGTATACACTCCATAAACTTACAAAACCAAAGTAAAAATGTGCATAGTTTGAATGCAACAAAATCCCCAGTCATGCAGCATGACTATAAGAGCAAATTTTCGAAGGAATAATTGGTTTTATGTAAATGGTCTTCATTAAAGAACATGATGTCCATGAAGAACATCTCAAGTAACAACCACGATTCTGGGCGTTTCTTCGTTTGAGGGCGAAATAAGATATACCTAGCAATACGGACTTCCCCATCTTATTCAGCGTGCAAAAACCTTTAAAATGAGGTGTCACTTGACAGACCGTTCCATTTTTGGAATTTATGAGTGCACATCCCCACCCCCCGACATCCCCAAAACCCCCCTCTGCTTTTGGACATTACAACGCTGAACACGACGGAGAAGTGAGAATTGAGATATCGTAATCATTCAATTTTGTTTCACCTACGTTTCATACCACCCGTTACCTGGCGTAAGGATCGAACAATAATTTAATATATTTAAGTTTGTTTCATCTACGTTTCATACCACCCGTTACCTGGCGTAGAGCTCGAACAAATTTAATTTACCTCATTTCTTATTTTAAGAAGATTTTATTGTTTTAATTACTTGTCTTCATAATTTCATTCTTGTACTATTGTATTTTGTATTCCAGCAGACAAATTATCTATAATTTTATTCTCATACGCTAACTTTCGCCAATCACAAACATTTTTACACGAACCTTGACAGAACAAACAGTTCAAAATTCCTAAATCATTCAGAAAATTTATTCACAGACAAATTTGGAAACCCTTTGATAATCTTGAAACCATAGGAGAAAGTAATATGGAACATGGAACAACAGTACAAACAAAGAGAACAACAGTACAAACAGGAGAACAACCGCCTTCAGCACAAAATTTGACGGATCCTAACTATAGGAATTTTTCGGTACAGCAGCAGGTGTAGAGCCCAACCCCGACGGCGTAGATCCCAATCCCCAAAAGACAGAAGCTATTTACAAATATCCAATTCAAACAAACACCAAACAAATTAAAGGCTTTTTAGGACTCTTGGGATACTATCGAAAATTTATCAAAAACTTTGCTAACATTACGAAACCACTAACGCAGCGATTAAAAAAAGGAGCTACTATAGACCCGACAGATCCCGAATTCGTAGAGTGTTTTGAAAAGTGCAAAACCTTGCCAGTAAACGACCCAATACTTCAGTATCCGGACTTTTCAAAACCATTCAACCTTACGACTGACGCATCAAATGTTGCAATAGGAGCCATCCTTAGCCAGAACACTAATGGTGGTGATTTGCCCATAGCTTATGCTAGTAGAACGTTAAACGACCACGAAACAAATTTGTCCAAAATTGAAAAGGAATGCCTAGCCTGTGTTTGGGCCACACAATATTTCAGGCCTTATCTTTTCGGAAGAAAATTTAAAATTTTCACCGACCACAAACCTCTGCAATGGTTATTTTCCCTCAAAGAGCCCAGCTCAAAGCTATTTCGGTGGGGATTAAAGCTCGAAGAATATGATTACGATATTCTGTACAAAAAGAGTTCTACGAACATGAACGCCGATGCTCTTTCGCGAGTGGAAATTAATACTAACGAAACTTCATCGGAAAATCCCCAAACACCATTAGAAAACATAGAGCAGGAAGCGGTCATCAATGAAATTTTGCAATACCCCATTATGAATGAAATTCTAAGCCAAGTGAATGACGCTATACTTAACTAATCCTCCTCAGTCGATGGCAGTGAACATCGACGAGGACTCCAACGATTCTGAATCCCTCTCACAAACAGTTCATTCTAATTACGATGGCAATACCACACTAGGAATCCCCATTTCGGAAAAGTCTGTCAATCACTGCCAGCATCAAATAATCATCTCGTCACAAATAGAGAACAAAAGATTAACCCTAGAATAGAAAACCTTTTCGAAAGAATAACAAGAATAACTATAAAATTTCGTGATAATCAATTAGAACAGGACATAGTAGACTTCGTAAAGAAGTATATCGTCCCGAAGAGAAAGTATGGTTTATTTTTCGAAAATGACCTTTACGAAGAATTCAGTAGAATTATGATATGAAATTTCATGCATTCTGAAATACAATTTATCAAATGCTCAAAAAAACGTGTAGGTCTATCAAGACAGTCGCGTTTGGAACTCCGAACAGTCAACACCTATCTTACGCTCGTGTTTTGTTCGCGTTATCTCTCTGCAACCGTTCACGACCAACACTTCCATCCCGGTGAGTTCTTGACCTCTCCGTTGATTTGTGTCTTATCGTATTCGCGACTTAGTGTCGCGAAATATGGGAGATTCAAATCAAATCACTCAACATGTGGGGGGGCCCACTTCAATACCTAACAACTCCGAAAACTCTCCTGCTGAAACTCAAAGCACCGTTTCTACCCCTGAAAACATACCAAATAATTCGAACGAGTTCAAAACCCCACGAAGAAAAACGGCACGGACGTCTGTGTCAGTTGCTTACAAAATACCAAAAGAAATGTCTCGTACTAAAGGTAACTCGATCGAAACCAACAATAGATTTTCACTACTCACTCCCATCGAGAGTAGCCAGGGAGAATTGGATTCCTCTCAGCATGAAATGGATACTCAAACATTAGATGATACCCCTCGCAAATCTGGTCTCACTATTACATTTACTTATAAGGGAACAGATTCTGTGTCCCAGCTAATTTCACTAATTAAAAGTGTAGATGATAAATCTAGAATTCGCGCTCTGGCTACGAACGAATACAAAATCACACCTTCGACACAAGACATGTATCGAAAATTCATTGCTACTTTCAGCGAAAAAGAAGACAGTTTTGACTTTCATACCTATCTACCTAAGGAAGAAAGGCCCCATAGGGTAGTTATCCGAGGATTACCTTCCAATCTGGACACTGACTATATTCAAGCATGCATAGAATCCGAGTATGAACTTAAACCACGTCAAGTAGTCAATGCCAAACACTCGAATGGGGACTTGAAAGGCACTCTTATGCCAATTTACTATATCGACTTCGATGTTACAGACGATCTTACAGAATTCTTCAACATGAGACATTTGGCTCAAATCTCGTGTAAAGTTGAAGAATACAAACCACGTTCTGGGCCTATCCATTGTAAGAGGTGCCAGAAATGGAACCACGCCCGTGGTCAATGTTCGAGGCCGGTGAAATGTGGCATTTGCTCAGGATTCCATGCAACGATTTCATGTGACCAAAAATCATCAAAAAAATGCGTCAACTGCGAAGGCCCTCATTCCTCTAGTTGGCGGGGGTGTCCTATCTATCGTAAGCTAGCAGGCACTGAAATACCAAGGAAAGACCTCAAACAACTCTCCCCAAACTCACGAATGAGTCAAGTAACACCTAAGAGACATACAGTGCCAGGTAAAACCGCGAAAATGTCCGTACCGACACCTCCTGCTTTCAATTTTCACGAAGAGGATTTCCCTTCTTTAAACAAGCATGGGTCAAGTGAAGAGCCAGAGTTAAAAAGAAATTCAGTTCCATTGTACAACCAAGCTACGCAAGTCGGTTCTTCTCGCCCCACGCGTACTCCGCACAAGGTACAAAGCGTACAACAAAGTACATATCACACAGCGCCAGCCGATAGCCCCATTGCCCTTGATTTTGGGTCCATGATAAAAGATATAGTTGCCTCAGTTGTAGAGCAGGTTGTTAAACTTATCAAAGCTGAGATTGTCAACGCCTTCAAGTCTTTTAATATCGCGCAACTCATCAGCCATGAATAATAATGGAACCAACATGCTACGTATCATGACATGGAACACTTGTTCCATCCTTGGAAAATATGATGAACTGCTTCATCATATGTCAGTACATAAGGTAGACATAGCCATGCTAACAGAAGTCAAACTGCCATCCTACAAAACCTGGAAAATGCCTGGTTATATAGCATACGTAGCTCACGATCCCTCTGACCGTGGTAGAGCTGGAACAATTCTGCTGGTAAGGGCATCCCTCAAACAATCTCCACTCTTACCAATCCGGGAGACGGACGTGCAAGTAGCACGATGTGTCCTACACTGTGACAGTGAGAACATCCAATTAGGATCGGTATATATACCTCCTCAAGACAGCAGAAGGGGTCGTAAACTTACATTAGAAACTCTTTGGTCAATGTCTCACGAATTCCAATCAAAATTCCTTATAGGCGGCGATTTTAATGCAAAGCATTCCGCATGGCATGATCGAAGGGCCAACCATTATGGTGACCTCATAGACAGGTGGAGACGGACGTTTAGGCTTCACATAGAAACCCCAGGAGTCCCGACTAGATATGATACTAGGCCCCAAGTCGTCCCAAGCCATCTAGATATGTTTATTTCCAAAGGGCTTCCTTCAAGGCTAATCAATACCATAGCGCTCCATGACCTTAGTTCAGATCACCTTCCAGTTCATACCGAGCTGCAAGCGAAACCAACTGCTAATATCACGAGACCAACGCTCATTAGACATCCTATGAATTGGGATATCTACCGAAAATACATAGCAGACGAACTGGGTTCCTTACCACCCTTAGCCTCTCCTCAGGATGTGGATAGAGCAGTAGAAAGCGTAACAAATGTAATAATAGTAGCAGCTTCTGTAGCAGCCCCCAAACAATTACCACGACCGAGAACAAATTTACAATTCCCTCCTAAAGTTCACGATCTGTGGATAGCCAGAAAAAAAGCACGACGACGATGGCTGAGGACAAATAACCATAGTGAGAAGAGGCTCTTTAATAGTCTTGGAAATGCCCTCAAAACTGAAATTAAGAACATTCGAGAAGAGCAATTGCGGGAAAACCTTCTCAACTTGGACCATAAAGATTGTTCGCTCTTTAGGGCAACAAAAATTCTGACAAAGAAGCATAAACAAATCCCGTCTCTGAAAAATGGAACAGCTTGGCTGTCACTACCTCAAGACAAAGCTGATCACTTTGCGGATATATTGGAGGGTAGATTCAGGCCGTACCATGATATACCCAGTTCATCGTTGGAGCAAAACAACAGTTCTTTTCCGTCCCCTCCCATCTACTTCTCTCCCAAAGATGTGAAGAGGGTTATCAAACAATCACCCACGAGGAAAGCTCCAGGCCTCGATCTAATTGTGCAGCCTCTGTTATTGCGCGGGCCGCGTAAACTCTTTGGATACCTAGCAAGAATTTACACGGCTTCGGCACAGCTTGGTTATTTTCCCAAGAGGTGGAGACATGCGACTGTGTGTATGATCCCAAAGCCGGGTAAACCTGAACATATTGCCACTTCCTACAGACCTATTAGTCTCTTGTCGATCTTGTCTAAGGTGCTTGAACGGCTCGTGTTACCTTATTTTCTCAGGTACACGGAAGAATATATTCCTAACCAGCAATTCGGGTTTCGATCGTCACATTCCTGTCCACTTCAGCTACAACGATTCACGGCATTCGTGAAGAACTCCTTCCACAAAAAAGAATTCTGTCGAGTCGCATATTTTGATGTGGAACAAGCTTTTGATAGGACGTGGCACATAGGCTTGCTATTCAAAATGAGGAGCATTCTCCCTAACAACCTTTTCGATCTTCTTGCGAGCTATCTGAGGGACAGATCATTCGTGGTGGGTGTTCAGAATGAGATATCATCATCTCGAGCAATCCTAGCAGGCGTACCACAGGGTAGTGTATGGGGGCCGTATCTATACTCCATGCTTTGCTCAGATATACCACTCCCTAAATCTCCTGACTTTTCTGCACTCTATGCGGTCGATCTGCTTTATGCGGTGAGCAATACAGACTACGAAGAGGCAAGCGGACGACTGCAAACTTATCTTGAAGCTTTAGGCCAATGGTGTACCAAGTGGAGACTTAGGGCCGGTTTCACCAAACACTCGTAACCATGGTTAAAATTAATCATTGATTTATCAAACCAGAGATTTTAATCGTTGATAAAGAGAAATGAGTTTCACCACTGTAATCAACGATTAAAAAGATTTCATAAAACGTTGTTTAAATAAAACATCGATTTAAGTTTAAACGACGATTTAGCATGGATTAGCATGGAATTAAATGGCGAATTAGCATGGATGCTATTCGATAACGACTGATAACGGCATACCGATTGTTCAATTGTGTGCGGTCCTCCCGATTTTTCTTTTTCTGCTTTCCCTATATTTTACTATTTTTCGTTTGATTGTTGATTTTTAGTTGTGATTGTTTATTGTTGATTGTTTCATTTTTAAAATTTTGTGAATCGGTTGCCTCGATGGAAGCGGCAGCGTCGCAGAAGCGGAAGAGGGAGCCGAAGTTTGAGTCAAATGAAAAACTAAAGCTTGTGGAAATAGTGCGAAACTATTTCCATATCATTGAAAATAAAAGAACAGATGGTTCAAGTTCACGATTGAAGAATGAAACTTGGAAACAAATAGGGATTTTGTTCAATGGAAGTAGGATTTCATCGAGGTCAAAATCATTTAGCCTCTCTCTAATCCATCGCGGCCGTCGAATTGAGAAGTCTTCATCTTCATCATTAATTTCGTCCACCAACCGAAATGCTCTAATCAATCCCCTGCTCATCATAGGTGTCAAGAATGAAGAAGAATAGAGAAACGGATCACAACAAAACTTGAGAACTGGCAAGATGGCGGAGTGGTAAATCGTTGATTTAGGGCTTAAACCAGCCAAAATCGGGTGGTTAATTTTAATCGTTGATTTATCTTCTTTATCTCGTTGGTTTATTTAAAACGACGTTGGTGAAACTCGACATCGTTGTTTACCACCTAAGATCATCGATTTAATTATTAAACGTTGATTAAAAACGTTGGTGAAACCGGCCCTTAAGGTAAACGCCTCCGAATCTGCGACAGTGACCTACACATACAGAAGAAAATTCACTGAGTCACCATTGAATTATCTCGGCTGTGACATCCCAAATACGAAATCACATAAATACTTAGGAGTGGTATTAGATAGAGGACTGACGTTCCATGAACACATTACTGAACTCTTAAAAAAGCTTAAGTCGCAAACAAATGCTCTTAGATCCTTACTTCATAGCAAAAATGTATCAGTATCAAACAAAATCTCAATCTATAGGATACTGATCCGACCAATCTGGACGTACGCGCTTCCCATATGGGGAACGTGTTCTAAATCGCAATTCAGGAGAGTTTCCCAGCAACAGAATGCGACCCTACAACGGCATATAATTAAGGCACCACCCTTTGTCAGAAACGAGACCATTTATCGAGATTTCAATATTGAACCACCCGACGATATTCTCGCAAAAGTCACAAGCCATTTCATCGAGAGGAACCTAGCACACCCCAATCTCCTCGTTAATGAGGGCTTCACGCCACCAGACATCCGCCGTCTCAGAAGACCCCGACACGTTCACGACCTCGTCCCTTCTTAAGTGATGAGTGTATGTTAAAGTTCCCATCTCACGCGAACCTGTTGTAGTACCCATGAGTGCATACAAGAGAACAATGATCAAAACTAACAATGACTGTTTAAGCACTTGAAACAATGAGGAATATTGTAAAATAAATTATAATTGTCTCAAACAAAATCAATAAACACAAAAAAAAAAAAAAAAAAAAAAAAGGTCTATCAAGAGGAACACTCCCACAAGCCAACGTGATAATTTGTCTCCAACATCTCCAACTCCATCCCGTTCATCGTCCTCTTTGTAGCCAGTAGGTATTTCCATTCACCAATATACATATATCAATATAATATATTATATATCAATATATCAATATAATATAATATATAATAATATTATTATATTGATATATGTATTGATATATCAAATATAAATATAAATCAAATATAAATATAATACTCCTTATATTATATGATATTATCATAATATGATAATATCATATAATATAAGGAGTATTATATTATATTATTATATTATATTATAATATAAGGAGTATAATATAACATACATTATGATGATGAGCAAAGACACTACTAATATTATAATATTCCACATTTGTTAACGATTGGAGATGAATGACATTTGGCAGCTTCAACCGATGGAAACATGAATATCAAACCGATGACATCGCTGAACTCATGTTTTATCGAAATTAGCAGTAACAGAAAAGATGCACAACGTTAATGAACCACCATTTCGGCGCACGACGCATAGACGAGAGCCAGTTAAGATGAAAACTCCATTCGCCTCTAGGGGAGTTTCCGCCACGAAAGTTAAAAAAAAAAAAAAGGTCCGGACTATTTGACCGGGCCATGGTATTCCGAGGTATTTTTACGTCCTGAATCCAGTGCTGATGTCATCGGAGCCCTATCACGTCAGAGAAACGAGATTTCAAGGTCTTTTAGATGTGGAACCCCCAGCGTTATGGGCGGGATCATCCTGAACAAAACAAGAGGTTCGGCGTTTAAATGCGACCGTTAGTTTGCTTTTGAGAGCATTATGAGATGTGCGCTTCCATGAACGAACGCTCCGGCCCTCAGCCTTAAATTAAAATTGTTAATATACTTAGTCATCATTAGACCCACACTCACATATGGTGCACCAATATGGCACACCGCCGCCCACACACACCTCCAAAAATTCCAAGTCACCCAAAAAAAATGTCTCCGCTCATCCATCACAGACGCTTCCCAAATATGGCACACAGCAGCAACCACATCATAACACAAGTTACAAATTTCACAAAATAAATGCATTCGGATTCGCACATTACACAAGAAATTTGGAATAGATACACTTGAAGCCTTCATCACCAAACAGAAACACAAATTCAACGGCAAACTACGAACACACCCAAAATCCCTCCTCCACCACATTAACATAAAACACAAACCCCGATGGGGACAAAACACACGGGTGCGGATTTGAGTTATCCCATACCAGTCTACCCCTAGCCACCTCTGTATATATTTTTGTAAAACCTGTAAATATGTATTGTATTGGCAAAATAGTTAAGTATATAATTCATTTAAATAGTTTAGTATATATTTCATGTAAATAGTCTTTAAATACTGTAAATATTTAAATAGCCTTTAGATTCTGTAAATATGTAATTAGCTTTAGTTTTTTAAGACCCCACCAACATCCAAAGAGTTTTAAATTGTTTCCCTTTTCTCTTGCGAAAATTTACTCTCTCCCCACCCCCTTACGCTAAGACACAAAATACAATACTATTTAAGACTACGAGACATTTAAGGCCGGCAGGCCGATATTGTTCATATATGTACCTTAAGACACTTGAATTTAAACCAATGTATGTACCTTTATGCCAATAAAATCTTATCAATCAATCAATCAGGGTCGGAAGGTCGGAATTTCTCCTCACACACTGGTCCTGGGTTCAAATACGGGCTCCAGAGGGGGTGTTTTTTCCATACCCTGTACTTTTAGTGACCCTACTGCACCCTCTCCCAATGAAAGTTCACCTTGTTGCCGCCTGTCGCGTACAGGATATCGATGTCATCCAGAAGCTCCCCGTCCACCACTCTCACTTCTTCACAGGCTAACGTACTGGTGCCTTGGAGGACGACTCCGCGATTTACTCCCACCCTCTTCCAGACCTTGTCGTCGGGGGTGACTTGCCGTGCTATTTGCCTACCTACAGGCGCATTTTCACCATGTCCAAAAATTTCGGGGAGGGTTTCAAACCAGCCCCCAAACCCTGGCTACGGCCCTGACAAGAGCGGCGACGCAGTAATCACGACGGGGCTTTGACGGGCACCGTCGGGGTCAAATTTTGATGGCTGCGCTAGTTTTCGTCCGTTTCATCATCAAGAAGGGGAAAGGTGGTCACTGCCAGGTTTCCTCGGCGAAAATGGGCGATTTTTGAAAGTTCCGTATTTTGACCTATGCTCTAGCTCCTAAATGAGCCTCGGTCCCACATATTTTGGCGGGTGCAAATGAATGTTCAAGGTTTAAACTTCTGTTTCCAGCCATCAATTTTTTTTTTTTTTTCACATTTCTTCTCAGAAATGTCCCACGTCAAAAAGTAGTCGTTTTTTAGGGTTATTTTTGAAAACGGGTTTTGACGGCGAGATACGTCGATTCTGACAGGTGCAAACGATTCCTCATCGAAAGTTACCCCTTAGGGAGCAATTTTAATCAAAATCGGAGCTATTTTGGTATGCCTTTTTGAAATGTTTAGAAATGGGTCATTTTACATCACTTCAAAATTCAAAGAATTATAGCTCCCAAAATAAATTTTTTTGAGACCTAGGCTTTGGTATGTGAAAGTCTCTATAGTAGGGCAACTTAAAAAAAATTTGAAATTGGTATCGGAAACCTATGGACGAAAGCCATAATTAACAACCAAAAGCCATAATTAATAACCAAAACAGGGTTGTCGGAGAGTGGCCACAAACTAACCACTCATGAAATTGAAACAAGTTAATTCAACTGTCACATATATTTTTATTTAAAAGAATTCCTAACAGATCCACAGTTCTACAGTTTCTAACATCAATAAGCGACGTGTTTCCATTCCTTTGTAGGTACTCAATGAATTTATGCAGACTAGTGAGACAGCGCCAACTCATTAGTAGGAGGGCGGAAACCATGAACTGGACGAGGAAGCTTAAATACGTGACACATGATCCTAGAAACCTTTTAAACTTGAATTCAGTGAAATAGGGTTGAAAACTGGTCAACACGAGTGTGAATACAAAGGTGGAACTTTGGGTCAGCCAGGCGCACGTGCGGACGTAAACCAAATTTCAACTCTCGGGACCATCGGGTGCCGGAGGTAGGTATAACTGTTTTAAAATCGCTATTTTTCACGTTTTTCATGTTCTTCTTCTTCTCATTTTGTTCATTGACGGGGCTACAACCCAGCAGACAAAACGGATCGAGCTGAAATTTTGCACACACGTTTGTTTCCATCCAAGGGAGTGCCATTTGTACATTTCGTCCCCCTCCCCCATTCCACCCCCCAAAATTAGGGGGGGGGGGGGGAAGAGTAATTTTCAGTAATTTCAAATGGTCATAACCTCTTCAAAATTGAAGCTTTTTTAGCATTCCTTTTTTAGTTTTAGTCAGCATACAGAACTGTTCAATTTGAGATCAAAATGAGCTTCCTAAGGGGGAAAATAAAGGAGCTAAGATGATTTTCCTATTTTCAACAATAACTGCCGTCAAAATTGATGGAAATTGGTGCGGTTGTTCCTAAAATGTCCGAAAAGTGGTCTAGTATATGCTCAATAATTTTGGACTAAATCTCAATCGATTCGACTAATCCACATCCAAAAATACGCGAATAAATCCAACATCTACTAATTTCCGAAAACATTGTTGAACGCTGGTCAGAAACATTGTCGTAGAGTTGCGCCTTTTCAAGGATCAATAGGAAATTTACTGGGGTTTCAAATGAGTGTAACACACTTTGTCACTTTTGGTTTATTATCTTCGATAATGAGCCATTGGAATCGCCCAAAGAAAAAATTTTTTTAACCCCCCTCAAAATTTTTTTAACGGTTCTCGAGTTATTTGCGATTTTTGGCCAAAAATCTCTTTCACACCAATTACCAATAATGATTCTCAACAAAAAAAATTTGCGTGATTCCCAAGGAAAAATTCAACGAATTTTCAAAAAAAATTTAAATTCAAGTTTTTTTTAATTTAAAACATTTTCGAATTGTTTGCTGTTTTGAATTTTTGAACCATCATCATATTGAGCCACCATCATATTGAGAAAATATCACTGTATCAATGCAAAAGATGTGATATCCCCCAAAAACAACTCCATTGTTGTGATATCCCTCCTCAGCCGCAAAAAGGAATGATATCCCTTTTGCCCGCCAGCCACGTATATAGGATGCTCGGTGCTTCGTACTTTGCTGTTGAGTGGGGAAGGAGGATCAGGTTTCTATATGCACTCATAGAAACCTGATCCTCCTTCCCCTAACCACCACCACCAATGTTTTCCTGTTCCCTGTCTTCTTCACACAACCCCCTCTCACCATTAGTCCCCCTCGGTTTCACCGAATATGTTTCCTCTGTTGCACCTGCAGGGAGCTTTTCGTTTCTCTCAATGCTTTTGGCGGGAGCTTTTTGCCAGATTAACAAGCCTGAATTGGAGCATAACTTCACTGTAGTTGTACCACCACTGATTACTCGTGACCACCAGTAGTACTTGTTCAATTCTTAGACGCTTTGCTTGTGCGATGTCAGTCAGCCTGAAACGGCTCATTACTTTACTGTTGTACCAGTACTAAGTACTCATCACCACCACTAATACCTGTATCATCTAATTGTCAGAAGCCTTGCAAAAAGCTCCCCTCAACAGCATTGAAAGAAGCGAAAAGATCTCTGCAGGTGCAACAGAGGAAATATATTAGGTGAAACCGAGGGGAACTGAGGGTGAAAGTGGGGTTGTGGGAAGAAGACAGGAAACAGGAAAACATTGGTGGTGGTGGTTAGGGGAAGGAGGGTCAGGTTTCAATGTGTGCATATCGAAACCTGATCCTCCTTCCCCACTCAACAGCGAGGTGCGACGCACCGAGCATCCTATATACGTGGCTGGTAGGCAAAATGGATATCATTCCTTTTTGCGGCTGAGGAGGTTTTTTTTTACGAGCCAGTTGTTACAACGGAGTTGCTTTTGGGGGGATATCTCATACCTTTGAGAGACCGCTGAGTATTATACATAATATGTACATATTATGAATATTATGAATATGTGATGTGAGAAAAGTTAGTAGCTAACCTACCTCTTCATCGATGGCATCCTTAAAAATAACAGCAACTGAACGAGGAGAAAGTGAGTTGTCTGCTCATTTATTTATTTATTTATTCCCGACCATTTAACTCAACTCGAAGTTGAGAGGCTGGATTGACATCTTCTGAGTCATATTTCTTCATACCAAACCGAATTGAGAATCTGAACTCAACGTTATACTTGCACCTTTACATGACACTATTACGAGATGTATCAATGCCAAGGACATAAGCGTACTATTTCAAGTGATACAAAATTGAAAGAATTAAGCATTATGTTAAACTAGTGAAGACTCAGTAACATTACTGCTTCATACTTCACCTCTTATACAGCCGACATGTCACTTAAAAGAACACTTCGAAGGTACACGTTGATGGAATGAAATTAACGTCGGGGTGGTTAGGGACCTAACCATCCCTGACCGCTGGAAACGATCAGAGGGCGATGGACAAATATTCAACGTCATAAATACCGGCGTATCTGTTTCTTGTTGTGTAATGGTACATATGATAAACTAGCCGCCCTTACAGATTAGTTCACGGCCTCCTCACATGAAAGTAAACCTTGAAGGTTCACTCCTCCCACGATAGAATTTTATAGCCCAGCTTGGAAGGGAAAACGGGTCTGTTTCAGCTAAGCCGTCCCCATCTAAAGTTGTCCTATAAAAAAACTCGGGAAGGGGGGGGCCCTTTTTTTTAACCATACTTCTGCGCCGAACTATGCGAGGGGAGAAAAAGGGCAATGAAAAGAAGAATGTAGTTCTGGTTCGGGAAAGAATTTACTAATGGAGAACAAAGGCTTTTACAAAGAGAATTGGCTGGGTAAAAGGGGATGAAAAAATGTTGTCAGATGTTGTTCATTAAATACTTTATTTGCCCAACCACTTCCTAGATAACCTACCTCCATCATTTAGATGAAACAACTAGGGAATTATTGATTACCCAATTATAATGTGATTCGTCAGGCATTGGAAATGAAGCCCAGACAAAGTAACAGTTCATCGGCCAATAATGCAATTCACATTTTCGTGTACTTAATAAATACGTAAGATTTGGTTAAACTAATTAACCAAGCAGCCGTTTTCTTTTCATAATTCCTAATTCAAGTACGGGTTGAACGATGGTAAAGTTAATTGACTTAGTGGGCTTCCTAAACAAATTTTTAAAGCTGGACATTAGCAATGAGGCTGGGAAGGAAAACATGACCCCGTTACAGATAAAATTTTAGTGGCTCAGTAGACTATTCGTAAAAAATTCATTTGCAATCCATCTGGCTGTGAAATTTCGTGCAACATTCCGTCTGTATTACAATTCTGTACTGATAGATTTTGAAAAACTCTAACGCTCTCAGAATTGTATACAGAAAATTATACCTCTCCATTTGAAATGTCCAAGTATTGAACGCTTTGACGTTTGTAAAATTTCGACCCCTGTTTTTTACTCCTTTCTATTGGCCTAGGGTTATGTAATGTGCCAAGGATCATCTTTGGCCTGGTCCGAGTCCGCACACGTATACAACCCACGCGCCAAATACAACGTGTGAAATAAATTATTTGAGTTTAGGAGATACTGCAAATGGAGAAGTAAGAGAGAAAGAATCCTATTGGAGAAATGTAATTAGTTTTTTCAGCACTGATAATTAAATTGGTATTTTAAGAATGCTTTGGAAAATTAAAATGATCTCATTAGCCTGTCAATTACTGGTATGTTATTGGAGTTTTCCTATAACCTGTTAGACATAGCATTTTCTGTGTAAAAAGGCAATGATTGGTGTTTGAAGAATTAATTACCCGTACTTATGAAATAACACCATATTTTGCTTTGACAAATACCGATCATAAGTTATGGTGACGCTCTTGAATCGATGTAGAGGTCTCTTGAAAAATGTCCGATGAAAAACTTATCAAGGCCTCAAGAAATTGAGTGGGACATCCCGTATCAGTCTAACAAGACAACTTATTCACGTGCGACTGCTCTAACTGGATCCAACGATCTAACTGGGACGTAAGAATGGGGAAAGGACAATTAGTTGCCCGACAGCGTCGTATACGGAAATGTTGTCGGGTGGATTACAATTGAATGGGAACTCGTGCTTGTTCTAAATAACAATAACATGAGCTGATACGATTTTTTGAGAGATAAATTGGAGCGATGGTCGCTTTGTTGATCACGTCGAGCGTCCATTGAATGATATAATATATCATTGAATGATATAATATATCATTGAATGATATAATATTGGTGTATATTATACACCAATTTATGTGGCACGCAAAAGGGGAGGATATCGAAATTGGTACAAAATCGTAGTTTAGACATCGTAACAAAGGTGTACTGAGGCTCCTCACTGTGCTGTATCCAAGCTATCCCCCCAAAAAACACTCCGTGTAAAAATCACCCCGCCTCGCAAATATCATTCTTCAGAGGCCGGAAAAAGTTATGATATCCACTTTCCCCGCCCGCCCTTTTCCTCATTAAGGAGCTAAGTATAATGAAAAGCTTAACCACTTCACAAGCACCGTACCCCTTTCGAAATCTCCCCTTGGCACTATTGCAAGACGTTTTTATTACTTCCACAAGCAACTAATACTTGATGGTGGTTAACGTTTTATACGGCTCCCTTTAAAGATATCGACTTGAATCTTTCAAAAGGCACGTGCTACACTTGAAACGAAGCTCCGTGCAAAATTTCAAGTCAATCGGCGAAGGTGGAGAGGCTGTAGCCTTGACCGACTGAAAAAAGTAGAAAAACATGGTAATTGGTTTTTGAAGTTATATAACTCGGCTCCCCTTAGACCTAGCGACTTGAAACTTTCAGGGCTTTCTATTATCCACACCAAAAAGATCCATACCAAATCTCAAGTTGATCGGTCCACTAGGAGCCGAGATATGGCCATAATTAGCCTAAATTACCCTAAATTTCAGTTTTTTTATCCCTAATTTTTTTTTTTGGGTTGAGATAATTGCTTATTTCGTTCAAATGGCACTGAGCCATGCTATAAAGAAGGTATGTAAAAAAATTCAAGTCGATTGGTCCTTTTACCCAGGCTTTAGACTCGTCAAAGTGGACAGAATTTTCCTAAGGTTTCTGTTCTTTTGTTTCTAAAACTTTTTTGGGTTGAGATAATGGGTCAAATCTTATATAAGGCTCTGTCTCAAGGTTAAATGAAGCTCTGTGCAAAATTTCAAGTCAATCGGTCAACGTGGAGAGGCTCCAGCCTTGCCTGTCTGAACAAGGAGGAGAAGAAGGAGAAGAAGAACAATCTAAGGCCGAAAAACCGGGTTTTTGAAGTTATGTAGCTCGGCTCCCTTTAGACCTATCGATTTGAAACTTTCAGGGCTTTCTAATATACACTCAAAGAAGACCCACACTAATTTTCAAGTTGATCGGTCAAATAGGAGCCGAGATATGGATACCTCGAAAACGCGTTTCGTGACGTCCGGTAAACATGCACTCGGCACCGTTCGTTTTCTCAACTTCTTTGCTTGGCGGCTTGGCTAGATAAAAACGCCTATTTATCCACGACGGATTATATCCTGTATAGATTGCCCGTCTGTCTCGGTCACTGTTTTGTATATAATACTCTGGTGGGTTCTATAAGTAAAGGAAATAGCTTGGGGGGGGGGGGGGGGTGATGGTAACCACCTCAGTTATGGGCTTAAATTATTTATCAATAGCTTTTTCAAATTGAATTCGTCCTTTTACAAAATGAATTCGTCCTTCATAAAGAGGGCCCAAATCTTGAAGGTAATAAGGGCGGCGTCTGGGGCTCTGGAAAACGGTGGCGGTAGGCATGCGGTCTTTAAGCAAGGGCGCGGAAATCTTCTGCATGTCATTCCGTATCTCCCGCAGATCTTCTGAATGGAGCTTCCTTATCTTCGAATCCGTGATAGCCAAACCATTCTTGTCCTTCAGTTGTTCACTATTGTTTCTTGCATACCTACCAAAAGTTCTTTCAATGACGTTACTCGGTTCAATAGACGAATAATGCTTCCGGATAACTTCCGACGACGTGTAAACCGCATTTCCGATTCCAATCCTTCCAGTGAAGAGAGACCCACTCTAAACCGTCGAAGAGAAAAATACGAACGAGTATCCGAAGAGAAAAAGAAGTTGTTAATACGGCTATATTTGGAAGGATGTAGTATCAAAGACGCAGCTGTCAAGTGTGGCATAAAGTATTCATCTGGCAAAAATATTATACAAAAACACCGTTCTAATACAGCCACTAGCACCAGACGTGGACACCGGCAACAGTTGTTAACAGTCGAGACGCTTCAACCTATCGAGGCTGTTGTGGAGGAACAACCGGGTATAACTCTGAAAAAAATTAAGGAAAAACTTGCTGAAAGGAGTATTCTCCTTAGTATATCATCCATTGACAATGGGTTTCGCAAACTGAGAATAACTTTGAAACGAGCATCTTGCGAGCTCGACCGAATGAACAGTGAGAGGACACTAGAGCTCAGAAAGCTATACGCGCTCGCGTTTCATCAGGAAGTTCCTCAAAACCAACAGCGCTGGTTATTCATTGACGAATCAGGCTTTAACCTCCATATGAGGAGATCACAGGTTGTTAGAATGCCTATACTACAGTTAGAGGTCGACACGTTTCTCTGATTCTTGCCCTAAACAGCGTAGGAGTGGTCCACTACAAAGTTATTACTTCTGGCACTACGAACGCGGAGATATTCCTCGACTTTCTTCGTGAGCTCGAAGTACAACTGCAAGGCTCAGGTTAGCTGAGTCCATTTTCTCTTTTTTTTCATTTTTATTCACACGAACCTGTTAAATAATAATAATGATAATGTATTATTAATCAATGTGGCTTTGTTTATGTTCTTATTAGTATACTTAATGTTTCAGATAACGTATTGTTGATGGACAACGCCAGGATCCACCGAGCACAAGCAATCCAGCAGGGGTCAGAGTCAACCGAGATTAACATCAAGTTCCTATCCCCATATTCGCCTATGCTCAATCTAGTCGAGCAGGCGTTTTCGAAAATTAAAACCGTCGTTCGAGGGACTCTTGGAAGTCCGGGAGATCATCCTTTGCGTGAAACAATAAAAGAGGGTGTCTCCGCGATCACCCCCAATGACTGTACCAACTTTGTAATGCATATGCTTTTCCTCATGGCTAGAGCAGCGTCAGGGCAGCCTCTGCATTGAGATTAAAAAACCCTCTTAAAAATGTCTTGCCAACTTTCTGTAAATTTCTTGTATCAATTATTCCTTGTAAACTTTGTACATTTCTTCTATTACATATTTATTAACTATGCAAACAAATGCAATAAATTATTATTCTTCGAGAAAATGTATCTGCATATCATTTGGTCTGGTTGCCTTCGAGATGTGGTCCCTCTTTATGAAGGACGAATTCATTTTGTAAAAGGACGAATCCGTTTTGTAAAAGGACGTTTTGAAAAAGGAATAATTCATTTTGAAAAAGGACGAATTCATTTTAAAAAAGTACGAATTCATTTTGTAAAAGGACGAATTCAATTTGAAAAAGCTATATATAATTCAGAAGTTTTTACAAGAAACTCGATACCTCAGACCATGTGTTGTTTGCATTTGATGTTAGGTACTTCTTGTCATCGGTAGCTACAAGTAAAAACCCCGATACATCATCAACACAATTTATCATTGATGTAAATTAAGTAGGAAGTAATTAGAATGATTTTATGCTCAATTTATTTGAAATAATCGTTATCAGGTCAGCTCGGAATTTCATTGGAAAACTGAAGAGAACATCGTTGAGCTAGTTACGACGCCCTTTTTTCACTCGAAGAGAGCTAACTGACCACCTTCTCGAACGAACTGAAATAGTATATGGGACTTACAACGATGTTGTATAGAAATAGCAATCAAGACAGAAGGGTGATCTATACTGTAAATAATAAATTTTTTCGCTGAGACAAAATAGTTACCTTTACACCGCCCAGTGGCGATCCAATATAATACATGCATTACTAAGACAGCTAAGACAGTTCCTAACTATAGTGCGCTGTCAACCATAAGGGTTTCATTCCTTATGCAGCCGCCAACACGTTCACTGCTTGATACAATCCATCCCAACCAATCAGGATTTCTCCCTTCTCATCCTACCAATCTTTGACTCGAAGTGACACAATAATATTGCATAAGAGGAAAAGTGACAGTCTTACCAGGTGCCACGTTACTGCCACGTCAGATGATGGCGAGGTCTTGGTTTTCTGGGAGAGCCCTGACGGCCGTATGCCAGACCCTTATTCAGTGGTGGGAATGCCAACTGTGACCACCGGTTCTAGTTCCCAAAAATAAATAAATCAAATTAAAAAATCATATTGGTAGCTCTACAAAGGATGATAGGGCTTAAAAAATACACATACTGGGCACAAGATCGTTCAACGTGTTCTTTTCTTTTTTCAACAAGAATAGAATGCTCATAGTTATTTGTTCCTACCGTTGCACGACGGGATTGGATTTTTCCAAGGCAGATAAATAATAGGAATCCAATTATATTCCACATATATAAAAATTAATCGAAGCAAATGTAGAACAGGCATGAGTCATTACACAATGTGCTATTCTTTTCTATAACTAATATGCGTATCAAACAATCATCCTTTTGCGATGAACATCCCTTGATATCAGATATATTAATAATTATTAATATAATATATAGGTATATATAATACCTATTATAATAGGTATCACCCTCTTTCTACATCTCACGATTATTTTTCTGGAGCCTTTCAGCTAGGTATCTACCTTCTCATCTATCAATCTTATAGGCAATTATATTACAATCGTAGTTCGAGAATATAATCCATAACGTTTATTATCTCTCACCACATAGTACTGGAATGTTATTTTAGTGTGACCGTTATAGCCAAAATGCCTTTCAAACGCCTTTCAGTAGGTTTTTCCTTTCCAGAGTGAAGGCGATATGGTTTTTACATGATTACACGGATGTAATTGTATATGAACCTCGTCCTTCCGAGATAGATTATTTGATTGAATAACGTCGGACAAGGTTAAATTATAGTCAATAATTTAAACCCGCCAACCCATTATTATTATGGTAAAAAAGAACTTCAAAATAGCGCTTGTGAAGACACTACCATTGCTCTAATCACAATGACAATTGTAGAGGACTCCAACTTGCCTCAACCTAATCGATGCTGAATTAGAATATCATTAGAATCGGTTTAGAAAGGTCTACACTGGAATTACCCAAGGGAGGCTAACAAGTATGGAGAGATCGTCTGACGTTCCTGGCTGGTTAACGGCTCGTATTCTAGATGGGTATTGTGAAGTGGAATCCATTCGTCAATGCGAAAGCGTCCGTCTGAATCGCAATCAGTCCGAATCGATAATATAATCAGTTCGGGTGAGAACCAGTTCTCTTGAGAGTCCAGAAATATTACGCTAGCCTAATACTAATTCAGATCGGGCAATTTTCACAGTTTGAATAAGCTCCGTAATAACAACAAAATAATCATAATGTCAATGCTTGGAATTCAAATGCAGGTAAGCGATAAACATGTATGTTTTTTAATTGATTTATTTTTAGGTTTTAATGGGAGGTAGTGAGGCACTCTTTGGGATTAGGCACTAATTGAGTCAGCGATCAGAACTGTCTAAAATCAGAACTGTCTTACTATTAAATGCTCCCACATCAATACTATTGGATTGAATAACCTCCACTAAATTTACTATTGACCTGTTGAGCCGGACAAAGTAGTTAAAAAAGTCAAACTGGCTCTCAATCAATTGTACGCCCATTATCATGCTCTCTTCGATACAGAATTTCACTCATTGAGTCAAAAAAGCATCGAGATTGAAATGAAGATTGCAAGACTCAAGAAGGCACTAACACCAAGAGAATATCAGCAGCGTGGTTTATTTCTCCGTATCATCTTATTTCCTCGTCTCCTTCTCTTTATCCCAAGTACATTTAGCTAGAAGGCATATTATAGCACTCTGGCAATCCTTTCTTCGTGCCTAAGTAAGTTATTCCCATGGATTCCATCTCGCTTGTTCGACGGAATCGACTTTCCGCTGAATATAATCCGTTCTGTTGGTGCCCCTTATTTGAGATTTCGGTTCTGGATCTAGAAAAGCTCGTAGAGGGGGGAAGACCGATACTGATTGATCAGGTTTTCTTCGAAAAGCTGCGTTGCTATGCAATGATGATATTACAATGGTTTCAAAATTCTTTGAACGAGTATTTTAGAAACAACTTTCGTTCGTCGAAACATCCGCTTCCAAGTATTCTGAATGTATCCCTAAATTTGCACTCAACTCATGCATATAACATAATTATGTGGTGTTATTCCACATGATAACCCGAAGGAAAGCGTGCACTAACGTAACGATGGGTTTACCGGGTAAAAGGTGATGGCAAAAAAAAAAAAAAAAAAAAAAAATTCAAGGCAAGACTAGTTGTACGAGGTTGTTCACAGATCATGGGGCTCGGTTACCAGGAAACCAACTTACCCGTTGTCAACTATCCATCCCTTCGCCACCTGTTGTTAATTGCAGTTGAAATGAACCTCATCGTCACTCACGCTGAAGTGAAGACAGCATACCTCTATGGGAACCTGGAAGAAGAGACCTACGTCGTTCCACCACTCGGACTCCTGAAGCCTCTTGAAAAAGCGCAAGTCTGGCGTCTGCATAAATCGATGAATGGTCTTCGTCAGTCAGGTCGATGCTGGTACGCAAAAATAGACGCTACGCTCAAGAAACTGTCATTGAAGCCTTGCGCTGCTGATCCGTGCATCTATTACCGCATTAACTAGAAAGACATTGTCGACGATCTCGTGTTAACCCTTATTCACGTCAGACGAGTCTCTGAAGAAGAAAATTCTCAACAAGGATTTAGGACCCATAAGCCACTGTCTGGGCATGGACATCACAAGAGACGAGAAAGCTGGGGAGTTGTGGATGAGCGAGGCCGACTACATCGGAAAGGCGTTTCAATATGCAAGACTGCAGGCCGTCAAACACTCCAATGGAAACCAACATAGACTGTCTCGCTCTGAAAGAAAGTGAATAATATTACGCAAAACCATTCTGCGAATCTGTTCCCTATCAAGAAGCAGTAGGATGTCTCATCTATTTATCACAGATTTCTCCCCCTGATATTACGAGTACTTACGCTGTAAGTATTGTTAGCAGATTCTGCAAAAATTTTCAAAAAATCCATCGGACAGCCGTTAAGAGAATTATGAGGTATTTGAAAGAGACAAAAGACACCACGCGAGGGCACCATCAATGACATCGGAGTATGCAAATTGTAATTAAGGCGTCGACAATAAAAAGGAGGTAAGTGCCAATATTTGCGAAACTGCGTTTTTTTTTTTTTTGTCACTGAAAACGATCCATGTTCCAACGACAGTAGCTTCGAAAAAGAGGCAAGTGCCTAACGAGCTTCTTTTAGTTTCAGTTGTTGCCGGAAGATGGGTTTTGGCATTGAAAAAGAGGACTATCAAAACTTCTTTTCCTTCTCCTGTAAAATTTAATTTTCGACACTTACCTCCTTTTCTTTGTCAACGCTTCAATTATTATTGGAACATAGAACTGAGTGGAATAATTGACGTCACTAATTTCACTAGCATTCTAGTATAATTATGTAATTATATATTAATTATTAAGGAGGAGGGCATGATCCTACATTAAATCTATGATCATCGGAATTTAAAAAGTCAGACCGGATGGACAAGTGAGAGGGGGTGGAGAAAGCGGTCTGAAAATATCCATCTGGATGGACCAATACGAATGCAATTCAGGGGATACATCCGGGGGATGCATGGAAGTGTCACCATTCGATTCACCATGCGATACCAAACTCACTTTTATGAAGAAAGTTGGCTTTTGGTGGAAAACGTTGATTTTCACCTTAAAACCCACGTTTTTCAGATCTCAAACGTAATTTTCTCCACCAATTTCACTGTGGAATCAATTTTTTTTATACCGTTGAAAAGCTGAGATTCTGGCCAAGTTTTTTTCTGATGAGTGCACGCCGAAAGAACCCCGTACTGATAGCGCAAAATACTCAGAATACGGCCATTTTTTCATCAATAAGTACTGTCTTAAACAATCGAATTTTATATTAGGGAGATAGCAAATTTAACGGTTATTCCAACGGTATCCTCAACTTTTATTTCACATAATAATTCAAGGGAGTTAGAGCCGTTTTACTGAGACAAGGTCGAAAACACGAAAAAATTCTTGAAAGTGAAAAAAGTCAGTTTTTTAGTTGAGTAATGAAAAAGCTCTAGGAGGCACTTTTTGTTGCAAATTAGCTGTAGAATCGATTCCTTGAGTTTGTCCAATAATTCCTGTAGACACCCTGTATAAATTGACTTTTGATAAACCTTCTTATTCGATTGGCCAGTATCTCAAGTAAGAATGAATGTACAAGTAATCCTTTGGAATCCAGTTATGCCAACATTGATTTGATACCACTGCCCTGAAAAGCACCGACATAATGAGCAGCCTATCAAAACAACTACTAGCAGAACTAATTCGTCCTACCAAGTTAATTTGTCATAACTTAACACGCATTTTGATGTGAGTAACAATGTTAATGTATACAAACCCTATAATTCAACCACCAGACCCAATGGATGTTACATATTTAGCGCACTTGTCTCGTGTCAATCCTAAGTTGTATGCCTAAACAAAGTCAACATGCGACGGCGAGTGACTTTTGAGGAGATCAGAGGGAAAACACGAGCACCTACGTGCTTTCTCTACAAATGAATTGATGAAAGTCCGAGAAGGGATAAAGGGTACAATGGGGATGGCAATCATTTTAATGGTTCAGTGGCAATTGCGTGAGCGTTTGGCTCGTAAATTTCTCAATTCCGGAGACTACAGAACACGTGGTGGAGAGGAGGAGGAGGAGGAGATGATATGATGAATGTCTGATCCCGACTCCAACAACCCCGATAACACCCTAACGATTTAAAAATTCTGTATTTTTCCGCGCCCACCATCCAACAGAGGTGGCGAAAGGCGAGCAAACACGTTACAAAAAGAATGGGAAACACACAGTTACGGCGTGGGTATGGATTAGGCGTTCTCACATTTCACCTGGATCATTATTATCACCACGGTAGAGCTCAGAAAAGCACACCCATTACACTGTATGAACGGTTAGTAGTTGGAAAAACTCTGAAAATTCTTGACTAATCGGTTTATCAAGTTTTTTACGTATTTAATAATTAATCATTATTAATCTTCTTTGTGCAGATCACCCTTCTGACTAGCTCACTAAATGATAAATTAGTTATTATTATGAACTGTCATTAATTATTAATAATTTTTTTTTTTATAATTTTTATTTTATTTTCTGTTCCAACCAATTTTTCTATAGATATTACCATGTTACATAGAATTTTATTATATTTTATTCACAAATTTATTACATCTATAGGCGCAAAATAATAATTCCCCACTATGAGCGAGCACGTGTCATGGGCTGAGAAGTCCCTCAAGCTCTCCACCACATTACAAACAAAATAAATTACTCTTGCCTATTCTAAATAATTGAGTATTATTAATAATAATCATTTAGAATAATAATTAATTAATACCGAATTATTAATAATTATTATTTATACTTATTATTGATAATAATCATTATCAAGTTATGTAAATGATCATTCATTATTGTCATTGATTAATAATTATTGTTAGTTATTAATAATTGTCATTGATTATTATTAATAATTATTGTTAATTAACTCGATATCTGAAAAACATGTGCTGTTCCACTTAGCTGGGCCAGTATTACCATTGATCCGTACACCCTCATGTTGACGACTTATGATCTGCACCACCTTTGAGCCCTCATTGAGAACGAGCTGGTCGTCTCCGGATGGTCTTGAACATTTCTAAAAATTAAACTCTAAATGTTTACAAAAATTACACCGTTCAAGCTTACCAATGACAATTTCTATTGCTGCACCAAGGAAAGAACCGACAGGTCCTTCTGTCTGGAGAACCATTCGGTGTATAATATCCTCTCAAGCCCCATAACTATACTATAATAATTATTCTATCATTCAGTAATCTAGAGAGAAGGGTGATCTGTACAAAGAAGATAATAAACCGTTGTGTCATGAATTTGCTGAGTTTTTGGTTTATTATCTTCGATTTATTATCTCGACCAAAAAAAAAAAAAAAAAAAATTTTAAACCCCCCTCAACATTTGTTGGCTTACGTTTCAAGATACGTAGATTTTGAAATAAGATTTTTGGAATGAGATTTTGAAATGTAATTTAGAAATTTTGATAATTTCAAAACTCGAAAATTCACGTAGAACGGTGTATTTTTCAGTTCATATTTAGATAGACTTCATTTTTTGGAATTTTTTAAGACCATCCACAGCTTTGGACGACCTGCCGTTCGTTCACAATGACGGCTCAAAGTTCGTTTTCAGATATCGAGTTAATTAATAATAATTAATGATAATCATAATTCATAAATAAAAATCATTTATGACCATTAATAATAACTAACAATAATTAATAATAATTGACACTACTTGATATTCAAGATCCCGATGAGCTAGGGATTTGAAATTTTAAATATAAGTCAGAACAGGATGACGATGCAATATTCACTTGATTTATTGTATTTAAAATTGCCTATAAAATTGTTAGACAATACCAATTTGTTTAAACAAATTGAATTTGGATAATGAGCTAGAGACTTGATTAAGACTATTTGATTAACATCTTTTTCGTTCACTAGGTTCTTGTCTGTCATTTCGTTAATTAGATTAGGGTGATCGATCTGCTCAATGAAGATAATAAACCATTGTGTCTAGAATTTGTAGAGTTTTTGTCATTGTATATAATGACTGATCAGTAGGTAGGTACATACAATGACTGGTCAGTAGGTACACAGAATGACTCTGTGATGCTCCCTGGAGGTATCTAACTTGACTGTTCCCCACTACTCACAGGGCATGACTACATCATGAGGGCTGGTCTCCACTCCTCACTTTTGTTTTACTTGTATTCGCCTACCGCGGATCTCAGAATTGAGGAGAAATAGCCTCGAAGAACATTTAAGCTCCACCAGCAATGAAGAGAACCGAATGTTTAGACAGGAAATGGGGTGGTCCAAATGAGATATGAAGGTTGTTTTTCACTGATGACTTGACTATACCTACCTAGAACTGTGGACAGGAAACTGATGAGTCCCTGTGGGCGGTTCCCAACAACTTGTTGGAGGGTATAGATTAATGGGTTCTTCCTGCTTGCACGTATTTTCTATTATTGGTGTCTTGTGCAAGACCAACTAATGAGTGCCTGACCTCTTTTAGGACGGTTCATTTGAAGGCAAGATAGAATGACGCTACCGAATCATACCGATCGTAATGTTGTCTGTGATATAAAAGAATGTATGCCGATCTGTAGGCTTTATTCATCAAAATCGAACGTGTAATGAACTAATTAATTATGGGAAAAGAAGTTCGTTAGAAAGCTACACAACAACCACATCATGTGAGCTAGATTAACTAGATGAGTGAGATTATTACTAAGTACAGTTAATGTAGTAATAATATCACACTGTCTGTGTACATTCTTCAGAATGGCAAAATTCTATGTTTAGTCTGATGCTATTTGAAGGCACAACACCATGCTAGGCTTTGAAACCATTACCTTTTCTCTACCTGTGTGTTTGTACATACATGACGGTTAAACATTTCATCCAAATTAAAGAAAACTTGGGGGAAATGAGAAATCTGAGTTCTGAGTTCGAAATCTACGTTCTGTGAGCCCCATTAAATTCATGACAATAGGAAGCCGCGAACCGATATATCAACCAACTGTATACGTCCATGTTGAGATGTGTAAGGAAGCTTTACTCCACACCAACTTTGTAGACATCTTTTTATTGGTTGCTTTGGTCATCCCTCATCTTGGAGCCCGCCCTGCCCACTCTCTCTCTTGTGTCCAGAGGAAACTGTCACAAACGATAAATCTTCGGAAGTGAATTTGGCCCCCCGACCAAGCGTTGACATCAATAAACCAGTTTTGAGCAGCCAGCTCATTTCAGCAAATCAGTTCCTGTGCGTACTCACTAAATCCTGGCATTCCAGGCCATCGGAATTGCAATCTTTAGGAAAATTGACGTTTCATAAGGACCTCAGATAAGTTTCATGTATCTGATACACGGTGAAATTTGGCCAAAACCTCATCCTGCAAAAATCGAGGTAAAAAATAATGTCATTTGGTGGTTATGGGATACCACAATTTGCATAATGCTCAATCCAAAATAATGATTATGCAACGCTAGGATTTAACATGCACCTTCCAGATCGTCTACGATATCATTGGGAAGTCTGCTCCTGCTGTACTAAATACCTAATCGTTAAGATTTACGTCAGGTGAAAAGAGTACGCATGTGAGGTGATGAAAGGTACAACATTTTTGGAGAGAACAATAATGTTTTTGAATCTTATAGTGATTTATAGATATTAGGTAATTAAATTTTTTTTTTTTCAACTTCTACCGATACTTGAACATAGAACTTTTTTTCATCTTCCCGGTAAACTACCGACTGGAAATTTTAACCGTGAGTCGGGGATCGACCACGTTGCTATATTCACTGGGTTCCTTATCTGTAAAATTGTTTAAAAGTAATACCTTTTTGTACTTAATAATACAAATTAAATTTTGATGATGAGCTATTGACTTGAAATTTTGAAAATAGGTCAGAACTGGATCACAATGCAATATTCACTCGGTTTCTTGTCTATAAAACGTTTAAATAATACCTATTTGTTTAAACAAATTACATTTTGATGATGAGCTAGAGACTTGAAATTTTAAATATAGGTCAGATCTGAATGACAATGCAATATTCACTCGGTTTGTATGACATGGTATGAGTATGGTATGGTATATTATTGTTTGGTATGATTTGGTATTGTACAGTATGGTATGATATGAAAGAAATTCGTATGGTATTTCAAATTTAATTTGGATGATGAGCTAGAGTTTCATCTAACAGTTCGTTAATTAGATTAGGGTGATCTGCGCAAAGAAGATGATAAAACCGTTGTGTCAAGAATTGGCAGAGTTTTTCAGTTCATATTGAGATAGCGTTTATTTTATTTTTTATTTTTTAGGATCATCCACAGCTTTATACAACCAGCCGTTCGTTCACAATGACGTATCAAAGTTGGAGCAGATCGAAGCTAGTCAACATGAGAGTGAATCGTGAGGCCGCGGGTCGGTTCAATATTCATACTGGCCCAGCTGATTCGGACAGCACATGGTTTCAGACGTCGAGTTAATTAATTATAATAATAATTATTATTAATTATAATAAGTAAAAATTATCACTAACTAACAATAATTATTGATAATTTTTACTACTTGATATAATTATTAATAATTCGTAATAATAATTAATCTATCATTTCGTGATCTAGACACAAGGGTGATCTGCATAAAGAAGATAATGAACCGTTGTGTCAAGAATTTACAGAGATTTGATTTATTATCTTCGATGATGAACCATTGGAATCGCCCAAAGAAAACATTTTTTTTAAACGCCCCCTCAAAATTTGTTGGTTTACGTTTCAAGATACTCCGCCGTACGCCGCATTTATAGCTAGAGGTATATTGTGAGTTATGTGGTTAGCTTGTTGATATTTCCTTGAAGAGCTATCCAAAGGGCACATTGCTAATAAAGCATCATGTTTTTTCATTTTTTTTTTTTTTTTTTCCCATTCCGGTTCAGCCGGTTTAGGGCAATTTTCAAAATAAACCGATATATTTGGTACATCGCTGCCGATAAGCGCCCTCTGGAGCGACTAAATTACAAATCTGACATTATATTCGTGATCAGCGATCCCAAAAACCCCTGGTAGGTGAATTCCAGGACCGATAGTTAATTTTTGGATGATAGGATTGGAGTTTCATTACGACATACGAAATTACATTTCCGATACAGCGCCGGTTTTTGAGGTATATCATAGGTTAATCTATGAAAAAACAATTTGGTCGTATTTTTTCCGTAGAATTTGAACTTGAAGTCAAATTTATCCTATCACTGTTTGTTTCTTTTCTAACTTCAAAAAACTATGAAAAAATGGGATATTTTGAGGATTTTCGGGGGTATATCTCACCAAAATCGACTAGGATCCCATATTTTAAGTAAAGATTCGGATTCAGCGTCGAAAAATACATAAGAATAGGTAGGTCTCGTCAAAAGAACAGACCATTTTTTTTTGTGGGCCTGACACATATTATCTTTATATTATATACATAAATATTATATACATAAATGGTCTGTTCTTTTGACGAGGCCTATTTTCTTCTCGGGCTGACGACGCTGTACAGCGAAAATTTCCACTTTTTCCAAATGTAGTAAGTGTTTTCTATAATTTTCTATAATTTTCATCCTCCTGTTCGTGCATTCAAGTTCATATTATATATTATAATATATATACATTATATATTATACATATATTATAATATAATATATGTAATTATAATATAATATATATCATCAATATATATATCATATTATATTATATTATATATTATATATCATATTGGGTGATGATGGGGGGGGGGTAATGGGTTTAGTGATTTTTCGTTCAAAACGTTGGCTTTGGATTCAGATTGCTCGTTGGAATTTCTACTGCTTCCTCTAAAGTTTGTATTGGGAGGCGTAACTAGAGCGTGGGGTCGTAACTTTTGGGGGGTAAACGTCGTGGAAGGCTGGGGTACGATAAAGACGGAAGTTATGATGGTGGGTGGGCAAGCGGGTCGACATCCATCTCCAGCAACAGGATCTCCTGACTCGGATATCCTGTGAATCAAGCAGCGGATCTGACAGCTTTACGTTATAGAGGAAAACCCTAAAGATCGTTTGTCATTCTGTCGCAGTAGGTAGATGGTGAGAAGAAATGAACGATCTCTTCAAGAATTGAAAAAGGCAAATAGATGGCGGGTGATGAAGTAGGAACTTCCGAGAGGTATTTGAAGCGCTTTAACGGCAAATGGGAAGGGGAAGTCCTAAACCCAATAATTGGATGGGCAGTTTTGTGTGTGACGCTGTTACATCGCTCTGCCCATTCGCATTCATTTACTCAAACGGATGAAAAAACTTCTTTGGAAATTCTTTTTCATTGAACAAACCTTGAATGTGCCGCCACGAAGAGCGAGCGCTCTCTCTCAAGTCTTATTCATTGAAGACATTAGTAAGGCTTCTTGCGTTCAAGATTATTAGTGTATTGATGTGGTTATTACCTACTTATTATTGAGATGAATTAGTTTATTAGAAGTCAAATAAAGTATTCCAAAGAAAACCCAGAACCTCTAGAGGTATACCGTATCAATACCTGTATCAACCGAGAATCTTTTTTTTTTCACGGTTAAATCAATTGATTCACGGTTGTTTCACTTTTCTCTCGTTCACATCTGTTCTTTACCGAGAAAGAAGAAAATTGCTTTTTTCCCAGTGTATAAAGAACACCCTATGAGAGGGTGGTTCTTAATGAAAGTACCCCCTTTTTATTTCGATATAAAGAGAGATAGCAAAAAACACGTCGAAGTAACGTCCCATTAATTTTTTACAAAGAATTCAACTATCACATTTTTGTGCATCGCGCATGCGCGCAAATGCAGGTCACGCATGTTAACTTTGTCTATCCAGATGGGAACCCCCCTTTTTTTATTGCAGATTCAGATTCTACGTCAAATTTCATGAACTATTTACTTCGACAAACTTTTTGTTTGGGCGCACCTGAGAGCATCCAGAAGCACCCATAGTTGGACTAACCGCGTTTGTTTGTAATTTCGATAAGACGGAAAAACCCCCAGTGTTGCACATGAAATGTAATTATTTTTCGACACAGAGTCGCGTGGTGATATCCTTTTTTTTTATTGGACTTGAGTAAAAGGGATTACAGCCTGAAACGTGGTCGTTTTTAAGAAAAATCACCTTATCCTGGCTCTGGATCAGTTTTTAGGCAGGTGGGTAGGTACCTTAAGTATCTTGATAGGGTATGTGATTCAATTTCCCTCGCCCTTTCCTTCGCAACCCAGGCTTGGGACCGGCTAATTTAAAAATAAATCCTAGTCCTCGATAATTTTCCTTCTAAACTACAACAGCAACAAATTCCTTCTCTGATGTATCCAATCCTTTGGGCCATTCCTATTGGTTATAATAACGGGCCCTGCGATTGGCCAAACGCCCGACCCCCATAGATCTATATACCTGGATGTCCGACTGCCTATTACAATCCTTTGGAAAAAGCGTGACAGCTAACACAGGATTCCCCAGCTTGCCCAAATGACTTCGGCTAACGTCGTGCGCCTCCTCAGCCCTCTTCTCTCCGGTCCCAAGACCACTGGTGGGCAAGAAGACGGAAGGTTTGACGTTAGCGAACAAGTTATCAGACAAGCATAATATGAATATTATAGAGAATATTATTCTCTATCACAATCGAAAAATGAACGTGAGCACAGACTATTAGCAGCACAGACTATTAGTTCAAGCGTTGCTGATGGAATAGAGTTTATGCGTCGACAGGAGCATCCTTTACTTGAGGGAAGCGAGCCTACCGTTGAATTTCTTAGAAAAATATACGTTTTATTTGACTACCTCAATAGCCGAGATCCATACGGAAAGGGTTCAAAAAGCCCTGTTAGAATACCTAATTAATAAAGATTCTGATGATTTCATGTTACTTGACGCTCTTCAGTACTTATCTAAGTTGAAAATTGCAGGGATATCTATACTGCAGCACCGCAGGAAAACCTTTGCTTTGGGTTTTATCACTTGTATAAATGCCATTCGATTGCTTAGGGATGATTTGTTGAATAATGAAGGTTTTGATTACTTGCTGACTTATAAATTTTCTCAAGGCCATTTGGAGTTGTTTTTCTCGTGCGTTAGGAGCAGAAATGGTCGAAACGATAACCCCAATGTTCAACAGTTCAAATGGTCAATGCGAAAACTGATGTTTCGCAATACCTAGTGTGAGACCAAGTAACAATGGTAATTTCTTGACATTTGACGATATTCGTAACGGTGCTAACATGAGTGTTTTGCCTTACAATTTCATACGTACTGAAGAAATAGAAACTGATGATAACTTCGAAAATTTACCGGTAATATCTGAGGCGTTGGAAAATTACGAACAGATAATATTTTGTTTTACCTTAGTGGATATATAGTAAGGAAAATACTCAAAAAATTGAACTGTTTGGAATGTAGCTCCCTTCTTACAACGAGCGAAGCTAGGGCTTCTTATGCCGTTTTCAAAATTGTGAAGCATTGCCATAAAATGTTGAGTTATTCACCTCATGATTCCCGCATTTGCACCAAGTTTTTATTTACTCAAACTTACTACCAATTCCAGGGAACGTTGCTGAGTAATAATGCCATTGATGGCGCGACCAAAGGCAACAGTCATGAGTATATTTTGATTAAAATGATCACCGATTTATCTGCCAAAATTATATGCTATCACCAAGCTAAGCAAAGGACCATTGAGGCAACCGCACCTAAAAACCTTGGTGTTGGACAAAAATTAACCAAACTTATATTATTTATATTAATAATGCTTAGCATATTCTGATGTTCACTGTAGTTATTAATGAGTGTGGGTGATTTAGTTTGACCGTCAGTAAGAATGATGTTGAGGGATGTCGAGGGTCGGTCAAATGAATAGTAGTTATTAATTATATTTTATTCATAATTTAACATGTTCTAACTCGATTGATTGATTATGTTTGGTACCTACTAATAAACAATAATTATGAACGTGAAATGAGAAGAGTTTACTTTCCATTTTCACCTGAACTTACCTACCCCATTTCTACCGACCATTCGACGCTTTGAACGAATACAAACATACGAGTATAAATAATTCAAATAAATGTTATACAATATTTTTTACTTAATTTTTTCCTTGCTTTTTCCGTTGTTTATTGCTCTAAAAAAAACTAAACAGGCAGATGCCCACGTTCCCAAACGCTGGCCCTACCATCGATGTATATACCTCGTATATACATATAGGTATATACATCGATGGGCCCTACTTGCTTCACCCTTGTGATCACTCTCAAATAAACCGTCTACCGTCAACCGTCTACCGTCTACCTGTCTACTTGCCTACCGGCCGAATCCCGAATACCTTATCCCCCCAAAAAACACTCCGTGTAAAAATCACCCCGCCTCGCAAATATCATTCTTCAGAGGCCGGAAAAAGTTATGATATCCACTTTCCCCGCCCGCCCTTTTCCTCATTAAGGAGCTAAGTACAATGAAAAGCTTAACCACTTCACAAGCACCGTACCCCTTTCGAAATCTCCCCTTGGCGCTATTGCGAGACGTTTTTATTTGTTCCACAAGCAACTAATACTTGATGGTGGTTAACGTTTTATACAAGTATTAGTTGCTTGTGGAACAAATAAAAACGTCTCGCAATAGCGCCAAGGGGAGATTTCGAAAGGGGTACGGTGCTTGTGAAGTGGTTAAGCTTTTCATTGTACTTAGCTCCTTAATGAGGAAAAGGGCGGGCGGGGAAAGTGGATATCATAACTTTTTCCGGCCTCTGAAGAATGATATTTGCGAGGCGGGGTGATTTTTACACGGAGTGTTTTTTGGGGGGATATCACATCTTTTTGTTGTTGAAGTGGGTCATTTTATAAAGAAGGTCTATGCGAAATTTCAAGTCGATTGGTCCTTTTACCCAGGCTGTAGACTCGTCAAAGTTGCCAAAATTAGCCTAAATTTCAGGTTTTTTGTTTCTAAAAGTTTTTTGGGTTGAGATAATGGGTTAAACTTTCAAAAGGCACTGGCTGATGTTGAAACGAAGCTCTGTGCAAAATTTCAAGTCAATCCGTGAAGGTGGAAAGGCCTAACTGATTAAGGAGAAGAAGAACAGGTAAGGGTGAAAAACCGGGTTTTTGAAGTTATATAACTCGGCTCCCTTTAAAGATATCGACTTGAATCTTTCAAAAGGCACTTGCTACACTTGAAACGAAGCTCCGTGCAAAATTTCAAGTCAATCGGCGAAGGTGGAGAGGCTGTAGCCTTGACCGACTGAAAAAAGTAGAAAAACATGGTAATTGGTTTTTGAAGTTATATAACCCGGCTCCCTTCAGACCTAGCGACTTGAAACTTTCAGGGCTTTCTCTTATCCACACCAAAAAGATCCAAACCAAATTTCAAGTTGATCGGTCAACTAGGAGCCGAGATATGGCCAAAATTAGCCTAAATTACCCTAAATTTTAGTTTTTTGTCCCTAATTTTTTTTTTGGTTGAGATAATGGGTTATTTCGTTCAAATGGCACTGAGACATGCTATAAAGAAGGTATGTAAAAAAATTCAAGTCGATTGGTCCTTTTACCCAGGCTGTAGACTCGTCAAAGTGGACAGAATTTTCCTAAAGTTTCTGGTTTTTTGTTTCTAAAACTTTTTTGGGTTGAGATAATGGGTTAAATTTTATATAAGGCTCTGTCTCAAGGTTAAATGAAGCTCTGTGCAAAATTTCAAGTCAATCGGTCAACGTGGAGAGGCTCCAGCCTTGCCTGTCTGAACAAGGAGAAGAAGAAGGAGAAGAAGAAGGAGAAGAAGAAGGAGAAGAAGAAGGAGAAGAACAATCTAAGGCCGTAAAACCGGGTTTTTGAAGTTATGTAGCTCGGCTCCCTTTAGACCTATCGATTTGAAACTTTCAGGGCTTTCTAATATACACTCAAAGAAGACCCACACTAATTTTCAAGTTGATCGGTCAAATAGGAGCCGAGATATGGATACCTCGAAAACGCGTTTCGTGACGTCCGGTAAACGTACACTCGACAGCGTTCGTTTTCTCAACTTCTTTGCTTGGCGGGGCGGAACGCTACCGCGTTCCTAGATTCTCTGCCATCGAAAACTTTGGAGAAATAAAAGAGATAAAAAAAAGAAGTAGGTAATAGAGAAAAAATTAAGATAAATTTTTCACAGCAGACGTACAAATTGACGACCGCTGTCTTCCAAAATCTATTTTTAAGCCTGCCTTAGACGGTCCCAAGCCCGGGTTGCGAAAGGGCGAGGGAAAATAGGTTACTTTGGTTACTTTGGTTACCTAAGTTACTTTGGACGCCTACCCACCTGCCTAAAAACTCATCTAACTAAAACTATCAAGACTATCAAGACTATGTATCAAGTCTATATGAAACATTGAGTAATGTCATTGCCACGTCTCGCCTTCCAAATTCTCACTCAAATCTTGCAAAAGGTCCCATTATCCTTCCAACTCCACGGTTATCCATATTTCCCCCCTGATCATTCAAAGTCACCAGTATCCTGGATTAAACGGACGCTTGTAAATTTCCTCTTTGAAAGTTTATAATCGAAGCCCCGAGTGCCCAAAGATTTGTTTCTTTTGACTAGGACTTGTTCAAGGGCATTCTCTGAATCCCTTTCTCCAATTCCCACAGGAAGTCTTCTTGTCACTAGTTCTTTCTCATTCTCATTCTCTCCAGATCACCTGGTACAGGTAAACACATTACTGCGTCATTGTATCGGCTGTTACAGATTAACTACTATGTATTAACTACTACAGACAAATACGTCATTCGGCAACTATCCTACAGTAGTATTGCACTACAATCAATAATAGCCCTGGCAGACGCAGTGGCTTTTAATAATGGCTGGATAAATAAAGTGTTACCCCCTCTGGTTGCAAGCCTCATCAACATGTCTCCCATTTGCAATCGTCTTTTCTCCGTGAGTTCCAGCTCCCGTTACTCCATCGACTATTTCTCTCAGTTTTCCGAAATTCATGTACAGTATTTCCGACCACTCGATAACAGGTTGGCAATAAACTCAAACTTCGCAGAATTTGTAGAACTAAGGTGGCAGAACTGTACGTTGATATTTACGGACGGATCAAAGGCAAGTGATGGTTCGGTGGGATCAGCAGTTTTCGATGTGAGTTCTAGGGTAATTAAGAAGTATAAGCTACCACAGGAGACTAGCAGTTATTCGGCGGAAGTAATCGGGATTATTATGGCGCTTCGACACCTACAACTGTCTACACACTACGAAGGTCAAACCGCCGTAATTTGCACTGACTCTCTCAGTTGCTTATGCACACTATCCTCACCGTACCTTTCCAAGTTCAACAACCACCTCATTTTAGAAACGACTAAGTTAATCAATAGCTGCAGAAGCGCAGGGGTAAATGTGCAATTTTTATGGGTAAAGTCCCACGCTGGTCTGCTTTACAACGAGCAAGTGGATCGAGCTGCTAAACGGGCCGCACAGGATGGTGAACCCTTGGAGATAGACTTACCCAAGGAAGAATTTTATGCAGTAGCTTAGCGAGAGCTTCACAAACAATGGCAAGCATTATATTACATAGGGGTGAGAGGAAAATTTTATAAAGAAATTAACCCCAAAATACATTTAACGCCGTGGTTTAAAAACATCACCATGACAAAAAGAGAAACCAGATTAATATGCCGACTCAGAGCGAACCACGGGGTGTGCCCGGCTTATCTCAACCTCATAGGAAGAAGAGTCAATGAAATGTGTGATTGCGGGCATCCGATAGGTGATTTGGAGCATTTAATGATGGTGTGCCCAATACATTCAGTGCCAAGAGACGCTATGTTACATAAAGTACATATTAGCAGGAGCATCAGTCTAGTTAATTATAAAAGTATACTCAGACGAGAGAATAGCGGGTTATGGAAAGAACTGATTTCTTTTATAGATCAGACCTCTATTAAAATATGAGAACAACATCATTTAATCATTGAGAAGCATGTATTTTCATTTCATTCTTTCATTTTATTTCATTTTTTAGTGGAGTAATTATTTTTAACAAAAGAATTTCTAGGTGTATTATGTTCTTAGCTGTATTAATACCAGTAAGTTTTTATTTTCAATTTTTGCTCATTTTTGTAATAATGTGGGTCTTTCCCAACTGTAGGTAATTTCCAAAAATGTAACGTAGGTAATAATGATGAAATTTTGTAAATGTAATGAAAGAAATGTAATGTAATAATGTAATGTGGCTTTATGTTTAATAAACAATGCAAAAAAAAAAAAAAAAAAAAAAATGTTACTATGCGCAGGGCCGTAGACAGACCGGTTTTTTCGGGTCATTGGCCCGGGGCCCGGGCCCATAAACTGTTGGCAGGGGCCCGGAAAAATTAAGTTAAAAAAATTTAAAATCAATCATACAGGTTCATAATTTTATGACGGGAAGAATAAAATTAAGTAATATCAGCAAAAAACCTCTTACAGCTTTATTCATCAACGACTTTGCTGCAAGGAAAGCAATAAAAGTAAAACCCTTAACACCTATGTAACTATCTATGTACTTTTTCCTTTTTCCAATGTAAAGTTTTTATGTCGTAGTACCGAGTTTTTTTAAATTATTATAAGCTGTAAAATCTTTACTACAAAAACACAGTACTGCTATTTGTATGTATTCCAATAATAAAGAAATGTTTTTCTCCTTATGGATAATTTTTGCTATTTTTTTTCCTTTAGTACCTGACAGTCGAGCTTTGCTCGGGTTTAATATAAGTCTTGAAAATTGATAAAGTTGTAATCAATCAGTATCATTAATATAATCAATGGTAAAGTGATCCATCTCAGCATTACCTAGTAAAACATTTCCAAATATTGACTGTCTATAATGCCAAATTAGTTTGCTTACAATTTTTTGTTTTGTCATAATCAGCTGACTAAGGATCTGAATACTTTTGTTTTATCGTTGTCAAAACAGCGACCCCCCGGTAAGAGGTAGGGATGGGACATCGGACCCTCACAATCGATTATGCCATCGATTGTAACATCGGAAGCCCACAATCGATGTCACCGATTAATCGCGCCTCCACAATCGATCATCGACGATTTTAGTCGATTTTTTTATTCAGTCTCAACCCAATTTTTTTTTTTAATGGAAAATTGGTCGAAATCGTTTGAAGCCGCAGAATACCCAAATGTGCAACAAACATTGAAAGATTCGTGGTAAAGAGAAAAGAAATACTACAGAACATGAAAAACAAACTGAAACTCGGAGATCCTTTAGGAAATTTCACGGTGATCACGAAAGTAGTGAGGAAGAAATGGGGGTTTCAGATATCTGCCTCCCTCTGGCCCCTCTGACGTCATCACCACCTCCCTTCGCTACCACCCGATCACCTAGCCATCCAGCCCTCTGACGTCATACGCTTGAGCGTCATAGGCTCTGACGTACAAGTTGGCCTCCTGCCAGCCGTCTGACGTCATACGCTCGTGCGTCATAGGGTCTGACGTACTAGTTGGCCTCCTGCCAGCCGTCTGACGTCATAGGCTCTTACGGCATACGCTTTGACGTACTAGTTGGCCTTCTGCCAGCCGTCTGACGTCATACGCTTGTGCGTCATAGGCTCTGACGTACTAGTTGGCATCCTGCCAGCCGTCTGACGTCATAGAATCTTACGGCATACGCTTTGACGTACTAGTTGGCCTCCTGCCAGCCGTCTGACGTATTACGCTCGTGCGTCATAGGCTCTGACGTAGTGGCCCGCCGGTCGCTTGTGTTCTGACGTGATCTAAAGGAAAGGGTGAATCAAGGGAACAAATTTTTCCCGTTTCAGTTTATGTGCCAAAGCAAAGACATGAAAATGTCAAAAACTAAATGCTTGCATACGAGTCTGCAACACATTGGGACATTTTATGTCTTTGCAGAAACTTATATGAAGCTTGCATTCGTGTCGACAATATAAATTATTGAGAATGATCACCTGTGTGTAAACAATTATTTAAACAATCACGCTCATACCGCAGCTTGTCGGCCACACACTCCGCAGTGGTTAACGTAATATGGTTAGGTAAATTGAGAGCTATCCAACGAGTGGTGAACGATTTTTGTACGATGATAACTGGCGAAGATAAAGTTCCGTAGCAACGAATCGGTTGTAAGCGAAAATCATCAGAAATTTTCGTGAAGATTTCGTGTGACGCTTTTTTTTTGTGTAACGTTTTTCGAGTTATGTGCCAGAGTAAAGACATAAAATGTAAATAACGTAGGTATGTATTTAATTAAAGAACCTATTAATTAGGTTGGGGAAAACCATGCGAGTCGCATGTTTATAAAAAATCGATTATCGATTCCCATCCCTAGTAAGAGGGGCCCGGTCGCGTGAAATTGCCCGAGGCCCATTAAACCTGTCTACGGCCCTGAATATGGGGTTCGTGTTAAGAGACGGCTATATAATAATCATTGTGTGTACATCTTCTCTCAGAAAGTTGAGAACTTTCTTACTTACTTTCTTACTTCAACTTCGACTTCAAACTTCGTTATTCTTTTGTATTCACTAAAGCTATTGGATATGGCAACCGTTTTATTTCCCTCTAAAGCAAGTCAGGATATTTGTATTCAGGAGTTACGTTCGTTATATGAACAACGTGCTGCACAACAGAGTGAAGGGAAAGCGATAAACACACAATGAATGCATAAACATGGAAAATCTACCTGAATCGTTTTCTCACTCTACGGATCATCAATAAAATGACATTGCTTATTTCAAAAACCACTGAGCCGCTGAAAAAACGAGTATACGTTTAAGGGATTACGTACAGTAAAAATAATTATTCATGAGTTTGCTGGGTACTGTGACGTTCAGTATGATATTGGCGCGTGCCAAAATCCCCATGGAAGAGATCACTATACCGCCGTCATTCAATGCGAAGTTAAATAGGTCTCAATGTCTTCCTAAAACAGCTTTTTCCGCGACCTCTGCGTTTATTCAACAATTTGAAATAACCGCTGTATTTATTCAAGAGACACTGGATCAGTCAACTTGAGTATTCCATGTATTGCAGAAGGATTTCCCTCACGTTTGTGAAGTAAAAAAAAAGTTTAGCCATGCACATGAATAAATGGGCAAATCGTAAAAATAATGTTCCCTACCCTTCAGTCAGTGGCGGAATCCGTGAAGGGTGAGGGGAGGGGGGCAGCACAGATTATAGTACTGGCTGAGTTCGAACATGGACGTCTTTAGCGCGCGAAAAGTGTTTTATAAAAAAATGCTAAAACCAGAATCGCTGTTAGGAAAAAAAAAACCTTGATTTGGCCATGTAGGAGTTAGGTAGAAATTAAGTTATTGTTAGTGCTTCTGTAAACGCCTCATATGCAATAGAAAGAATTGACTTGGTCTGTCAAATTCAATCCGTATATATACATACATATAAGTCCATACACATAAGTTAGGTTAGGTTCTGAACCTCATGACCCCCAACAGGGAACAATTTCAACCATGAAAAATAAAAACACTGCAAAGTCTTGACACTACGGTTTATTATCTTCTTTGTGCAGATTACCCTCCTGTCTAGATCACTGAATGGTAGATTGATTATTGTTATTTAAAGTAAGCAAATTTTGTATGTATATCATCTCCTCGTCGACAACGTTCATATGAGTTCGTAGATTATACCTAATTGTAAAATCTAGAAACCCCAGCGTGGAGGGGGCCGGGGGTACCCCCGGATTCAAAAAACATTTATTTTTCTAATCTCCTCATAACAGCTTCCATTTGAAACCTTAGACCATAATCAGAATATCTGGACCCCCACTTCACCACACCCCTCTGCGAGGTACCTACCCCCGGGTTTAAAAAACATTTATTTCGATATCTGAATACCATGCGCTGTTAGAATTAGCTGGACAAGTATGAACATTGGCCCAACAGGCTGCCGCATGATTTACCCTCATTTTGACAGCTTTGATATGCTCTAACTTCGAGTCCTCATTGTGAACGAACCGCTGCACAGTGGGCCAGGATTGTCGAAAATAGTTTAAAATTCAATATTTCTCGTTTTATTGGAGCCGGAAACCTGAAATTTATCACATTTGCTAATTAATTAGCAGAATTAAGATAATATAGAAGAAAAAATGCCAAAATTAAGAAAATTATTTAATTTGCTAAAATAAGAAAAATCAAATAGCGCCTAAGAAAAAAAAATGAAAAAGTCGATGTATTTAAACGTTTTGAGGAATGTAGTAGTCAATTTTCGATCTTGCAATCCATATTCCTCGTCAGAAACGGAAATCCGCTTGGAATGTATTGACACCAGAATGTATTGACTCACTCACGAGTTCGCAATTTTTTACCTTAACATTTTGATCCGGCACTTACACTGACAAAACTGGCTCGAGTGCCGACTGAAGATGATCATTATTGGGCCGAAAATCAAAGATGACAATAGTTCCTTCAGTTTTTGGTAGCGAAAATTCGCTAGCGAAGATTCGCTATTCTTCATATCTCTACGTTTGCTTACGGGCTTTTGAGCGAAGTTAGCACCCTGAAAATCAAGAGATGATATCCCCAGAAAGTAACAAACACATATGTGCAGCAAGCCACTCAGGATAAAATAGATAAAAAATCCTCTGTACCGGCACCTGGACTCTGGTATTCGTATTCATATTCATATTTTCTGATTTATGAATATTATTCGTATTCATATTTTTTGATTTATGAATTTTATTCATATTCATACCTATTTTCTGATTTATGAATTTTATTCATATTCATATTTATGAATATGAATTTGCCCATCTCTGCCGCTGGGAGCGGGGATAGGCGAGGAGTAGACAGCGGGGTATACAAACCCCATGGGGGAGACTGGGATCACAAAACATCTAACAATACATAGTTACGTGTAATATGCCTAAACCTTTAATGACACAATGTCATAGTATTACTATGTCATAGTATTACCAACTACCATATTATTATATCTTATATGTATTAAACGATAAGAATATTTGTAGATAGCGCGTTTCTATAAATTATACGGAATTTGCATTGCTAGGGCGGCATTTTCAATGCTTTCAAATCGGTTCTCTTGACACTTGAACCTATTGACGGCTACATCACATTGATCCAGCGTGGGTTTGTTCAAGTTTGCTCCACTCTCCCCCCTCGATCATTTCGCGTGCGGCCTTTGTGAACCCTTTGAGAATGATAAGAAAAGAGCTGAACGCGCCAAACCTTGGTCGTGTACCTGCCTGTTTTCCATTAGAGCCCCCCCCCCCCCCCCCATCAATGCTCAACCCACTCTAAAACATAAGAAGGACCTTATAAGGGCTGGTAAGGGACGACCTAGCTCTTCCAAACTGGATCACGCCCGTAAAAAGCAGAGAACTCCGAAGGATGAAGGTAATAAAAACATATAATAACTGTTGTATTAAATGACCAGGCTGGAGCCATCTCAAAGATTACAGTGCACGAGCTATGGCCCTTAGGCGCCTGCTTCAACTCAACAACACATGAATAAATGCAATCGCACTAATGCGAGAAGAGGGGAAGTGTCCTTTGATTTCGGAGTTGCCTCAGGATAAGGCGGGTCCCAGATTCTCATTAACTTTCCGGGTTAAGGGGTCGTCAGACCCTTTTGGTTGTGCTAATACCACTAAATCCCGTCATCCTCCCACATTCCTGTCAGAACGCTCCAAAGAAACCCTGAAGCTCAAACCTCCCTCACCAGTTTGATGGCAAGTCTCCAACTCTCTTTGGAGTTTTCCTCTTTGATCTGTTTCTCAGAGCATCTCACAACCAACGTTTCCCTCACATCGTCTTTATGGTCGACAGCCAAGCGTAAAAATGAAAGTTCGTCACCGAACGCCGAATGAGAAAATACTCCATTCAAAATGACGGGAACGTTCAGAGAACCTAACTTTGCTCCAATCTCAACAACACTCAAGGTAGACTATCGAAACACCAAACTGTATCAAAACTGTCGAAACATCAAAATGTCATCAGAATCGGCCGAATAGTAATGAAGATGTTCGTGCATATGATTTCTCTAGTCATTAAGAAAATCATTACCTGTGAAAATCTCATCGGAAACGACCCAATAGGATCGGAGATTTCTCATTGATATTTGATATTTGCCATTCCGATGAATGGTTGACAGGCTAGGCAATTAGGTTAATTTGAGGTACTATCATGATTGTGTTCTCAGTAATGCGAGATGTAAGAAAGTCGACGGCGGCCAATTTGGTTTTAGTCTTTTTTCAGTGGATCTATCTCGGGGGTCTGGACCCATCATAAAAGGTTCAGATTCATATTGCATCAGGAAAGAAAAACTGGGTTTTACTTGTACCTAACGACATGCATGTATATTCAAAATTACCTCCTGACTGTAGGCACGAAAAGTATCTCAGAATATGAAACTCGATTTGAAAAAAAACTATGTGTTGTTTGAATCAGCTGTTCCCCAGTATGAACATTGGCCTGGAGTTCCGCCTTCATCACACTCATGTTGACGATTTTATCGGGTTTTCCTTGAACGAACGTTTGACGTTTTGCAAATTTCAAAGCTCATTTTGACCCCCTTTCTATTCTAGGGCTATGACTAATTTCAAGAATCATAATCCTCGGGTCGGTCCAAGTCTGTATCCTGAATTTCGAATTTGTGGGACGGTTCTAAATGCGCGGATTTTGGTTTACTGCCTTCAATTAAAAAAAAAAAAAAAAAAAAAACCAGAAGAACCCCTCAAAATATCTGTTAGTACAAGTAAAACCCCCAGAATTATATAACTGAAAATTTGAAATAATTTACTATTTAGGTACCTATATATGTTTAATCCAATTTTTTTTTTCAATCCACTTGGCATTAGCGTGAGCTATAGCCATTAGCGTGAGCTATATCGTTTTGTTTTAAAACAGAATCGTAGTTAATTTATTCCACGATGAAAGTTATTTTTAATGTAATTTGAAACCTAATTCCCATGCTTCTAACTCGAAGATATTAATAAATAAAGATATAAATAAATTGAAAAAAAAAAATCAAAAAATAAAGATTGAATGAAGATAGAGGTGAATATAATATATTATTATATTATATATAATAGTTTGGAAGCATCGTCGGTCTCTGAATAATTTATTGTTCATTATCGCACTGCATTATATCAGTGGCTCACAAAAAAGTCCACTAAACAGATTGTTCAGTTCCGTCCAGGGGTGAGATTATGCCTGAATAAATGACCTTCTTCGTTTCAAGGAGTTATCGGCGCTGTCAGATACAAGTAGACAGCTATCAAGTTCAGTCTTGTCAGAAACAACAGGCAAGGAGGAAGTGGAATTGAGAGGGGTGGTGTTGGTCTGTTCCAAGCAACAGGTTTCAATATTAAAAAACAAGGGACAGCCGAGGCGGAACTGATCAGGCTGCAATGAGGTTCGAATGACGCCACAATGAGAATCACCCAACGAATAAACATCACTATTTGGACTTCTGGTCCTTCAATCTCTATTCTACTTCTTAGACTACTAAGCTCGTTGGAGTCTAGCGATCAGTTTAGGAAAGAGAATGAATGTTGTCCACACAAATCACAATTTCGTGTGTTTTCGGTTTGCACCGCCAAATTGCTGTATAGGTTAGTACTACTTAGTAGGCTTACACTAGGTACGTTTTGCACATATACTTCATCTCTTGGGTAACTGTAATCGGATTTATCAAGTTGTTAACTAATAGAAATAGCTGCTTAAGATGAAAGTTGATCCAGACTCCAAACTCTTATTTTTGCAAAACGGTTATGCCATATAGAAACTTCTAGAGAGCATATTAAATATTTTTTCCATAAATTTTATAGATGGCCAGTCTGAATTGTCGAATTAAATCAAGTAATCGGTGAACAAGTCTTCACGTTTAGATAAAATATTATTCATTTTTCCCAATTAGGAAAATGATAACCAGTCTTGAATTTCTTCAGGGATTTGAATTATATTCTATTGGTTAGGAGGAGGATGAGGGAGCACAACGTTATGAGAACCCTCACCGGGGTACACTCCCACTACAGGGTAGACGTAATGCGGTTATCAAGTAGAAATGAGAAAACTCCAGACCTAACTAGTGCCTAGCTTCTTTCTAACTACATTAATACAACTTCGAAATAGAATCACAAACTTCGCAATTCATTATTGATGGAGAAGCACTTTCTAAAGATGGAACGAAGTTGTGACTCTGTATCATTTCTCATCGGAGCGAGATGTTTTCATGGGCAAGAGTTACCTTCTAACCACTTTAGTTGTTTCGACTTTATTCTCCCCCTGGAAGAATTTGTAATCGGATAACTGACCGCATCATGTGATTGAATGTTGCTAAAATCAAATAATGTACCTTTGCGTGAAACTGTGCTTAAAAACAAATACCTGAATATGTTCAAACAAAAACAAACCAAAAACACATTGTCATGGAAAACTAGGAATAACTTTAAAAGAAACTGACTTCCCGGCATATAATGAACTCAAAAGATGTTAATTATGCTTCCTCGGAGTTGGTCAATTTAATACAAGTGGGTATCGAGTTGTCAACGATGTCACGAAGGTCGGTCGAAGAAAATTGCTTATCATTTAAGATAAGCTAATGCTATGGATCACAGACAGAGTCATTAAATCCCTCCTAACCCAGACAATTCTTAGAAAAAATCCGAACGTGATAAGCAACCTTAAGCGCCACCACAAGGTTACCAGCTGATAGATACCTTGTAACATAGGACAGCACAAGCCTCTGGATAGGACAAACTTGTTCTCTGTATCCACCAACTGTGGTGAAACGAAAACGAATGATGAGCAACGTTGTAAGGTGAGACACCTCAACTATCCATTGAAGACGATTGACTCGAAGAAGATGATGATAGTTTGTCGCATTAGGGAAGAAATTTGATTAAGGCTAATGGGGAATAGACGGTGCCTTATTTACCCCTTCAATCGTCTCAGAGTCCACTCTGTTTTCCCTACTTTATTTCCATTCTTAACAGTTTTCAGAGTGAATTTTGTTACCATTGTTTTTTATTAGTTTTGAATAGGAACCTATTTCAAAATGATTCCTTGTAGAAGAATTGTCTTTAGCCCATGAAGCCGAGGGGGGTTCCAAAAGTAAGCTCCGATATTTTTTTAAATCGGCGGGAAAGGTCGTAGGGGAAAAATTCTAACGGGGATATTTTGTGTTGGACCTCAGGACAACACTGAATTTTTTTTGTTGCGTTATCTGGTTGCTAGGCGCCGCAGTTGATAACAGAAGATGGAGCTCCCGTTGACTAACGTGCCCAAATGTTCAGTGCGATCCGTGATACAGTTTCTCGTTGCACAAACTTTTGAACAATTGAGATCCTCAGTAATGATTCGGTATACCGAGGACCGAGTCAACTCGTGTTTTGGATGCACTTTCAGCACAATATCGCTCAAAGTGAGCCGCGCATCACTCTCCAAAAGATCGCGAACTGCGGAGATCGAATCATCAACCCGGGAAGTTGAGGGCCGGCCAGAACGCTCTTCATCGTGCACATTTGTTCGACCCTTAGTAAACTCTCTCTTCCATACAGATCATAAACTCTCTCGTACATACAGATCATAACTGTTAAAAATTGATTGATTGATGCAATTGTAAAACAACCATAAAAATCGGACATTTTGAAAAATGAACATTTTGAGCAGAGTATTTTAATCGAATCACATTACAACAACCGTTTTATTAGTGCTCACCTCCATGTTTTTTTTCTTGCGGATTTGGTTTTTGAACACATCTGTAACTACTACTAGCTAAGACTCCATATATGTCCACATAATATTGAAAATTCACCCGTTTCAAGTAGCTAGGTGCAATGTTTTTTTACTCATATGGTTGTACCATAGAGATTGAGTAGTGCAAGAGGCGGAAGGAAATTCGAAGGGCTGGCATTTGACAGTGAGACGAAAAAGGGTCTCGCATAATCAGCCCCCGGATGACACCTGTTAAATGGAAGCAGGTGGGTGGGAAAAGCAGGTTACAACATGAAAGCTCCCCAGCAATGGGTTGATGATGATTGGTGGGCGTGGAGAGGGGTTTGACTCGTGACTGATATAGACTGATACTACGAGAGTTGCTCCTCTCAGATTGCGAGCGGCTCCCTCTTGTTATTGCTGAGGCAAGCAGCGCAACCCCTTTCCGTCCTCATAACATAGAAAAGCGCCTCTGCCGTTCCGTCACTACCTCCCTTACTCAACCGTCGTCAGACCGCCAACGCCTAGGCGGCTCGGTGTAATTATATCTTCAAGCGCTTAAGCGCTAGACAATTGTCTAGCGGATTTTGCAGAGATAATGCGCTTAGTGATTGGATTAACGTCACTTTGACAAGTTGATAATCTTTCAACAAGCCGTAGTGTTATTTTTAATGAGGTCGTGAGGATCACAATTATTTCAATATTTTCACGGAAATATTTCACAAACCGTAAGCAACAATGGTAATTTTATGAGTAAATCCGATGTGCAATGTTCAATACCTGCAGTTTACCATGCGCTCGTGATGTAGAGAAGATTGCCCACCAAGTGTTTCCTGTTACAACAGATGCGTTGCATTGATTGGACCAATCGCCCACCTCTAGATCTTGCCACTATAGCTATTGACTTCACGTGAACTTGTGGCGTCAAGACTTAAGTTTCGTCTGAGATCTCGTCGAGTTCAGACCTCAAGCACCAGTATCGGCTATATCACCGCTATCGGCTCTACCACTATCGGCTACGTCCTTATCTCCTTGACCAGTGGTGAGCCACTAATCGTTTATCGAGTCGTTTTTCTATTACACGTTCTTACCTTCGTAATCCGATCTTTTGTTTTGAGAGAAGACGAAGACAGACAACCTGGCCGTAAAAACCCCAGACTGACCTCTGATCATGAGCAGCCTACTTTCATAAAGGCAAATCGTTTCACACCATTAAGGATCGAGCTGAAATGGAAACTCTTGATACCGGTGATTCGCATCCTATTGAAAAACCACCACTTATATTAATAATATGAACGGGTCGATAAAAACTCTCAAAACTCTCTGATGATTATAGGGCAGTGATAAAATTTCTTGATGGCCAAAAAGCAGGATTTCACAACTTACAAATGAAAAACGAAAGACCTTCTCGCGTGGTTGTAAGAGGTCCCCATCCTTCGTGTGACAAAGAGACAATGATGGAAGAAATCAAAACTCTTGGATTTGAACCAATAATGATGACACCTGTGTACCATCCCGTCTCAAAAACACCAATGCTCATGTTCTTTTTGGACCTCAAACCAAATATTAAAAATGAAGAAATATTCAAAATTCAGAGATTATATCATTGTGTAGTAAAGGTGAAACCCCCAACACCGCGGAGGTCAATAATTGACCTCCGCGGTTACAGTTGATGCATTTTGGGGGAACATTTTGGTGCCTGGGGACATTCACTAGTGGCATGATTTTGATCACACTTCACGCAACTTGGGTTCCTGTGACAGAAGGTTTTGATATGATTAAACTTCTGTCACAGGAACCCAAGTTGCGTGAAGTGTGATCAAAATCATGCCACTAGTGAATGTCCCCAGGCAACAAAATGTTCCCCCAAAATGCATCAACTGTAATGGCAAACACACTGCAAATTACAGAGGTTGTCCAGTTGCAGTAAAATTTCAGAAAATAACCAAATTTCATGGGAATAAAAATGAAAATTCATAACCAATATTAGAGAAAGAAGAATGCCCCTCTCCAGCATCGGAAGCATTCAATCATCGCCTGAGACAGTATAATCGTTCCAGTCACTGCACTGATCCACCAGTTCAGAATGACCATTTATCATATGCACACGTAACTAGTAATCGCTCATCGAGCCAAAACAATGACATTATTGACAGCCTGATAACCAAACTAGATACGCTTCTATCAACAATTCAACCACTATTAGCCATGATGTCCCAAATCTTACCTGTGCTTTTGAATAGAAAATGAACAGCATTAACATAAGTACATGGAATTGTCAAGGCATCGCCGAAAAATATAATGAAATCGTATTTTACCTGAATCAACACAGCACAGACATCTTAATGGCAACGGAAACTAAGCTAACTCCTCAAATGAGCTTCAATATTACCGGATTCAAATGCTATAGGGCAAATCACCCAAGTGGTCGACGAAAGGGTGGCTCCCTGCTGCTCATGAGAACAACCATCAAACATGATAAGTTGCCATCAATATGTGTAAACGAGATTCAAGTAGCAAGAGTACAGGTTCCTACTCCTGGGACAAAACAACTACCAGATAGGCTCGTTCTATTCCGCTCCAGAGAAAAAATTGCAACAAGTTCATTTCTGGGTTATGTTACACGAGTATAGGCTTCACTTTCTCGTTGGAGGAGACTTCAACTCAAAGCACCCAAGATGGGGTTCTAACATCGCTAATCCCAGAGGGAGACTATTACATGAGGTGGGTTATAGACACAAGCTGGAATATATTAGCCCCATCGAGCCTACATACTACCCGAATAGCAACGGCACACCAGATGTATTTTTTTATCGGAAAAAATTGACACACGGTTACATACGAACACAATTATTGTGTTCGTATGTAACCGTGTGTCACGAACTCCATTCAGACCACTACCCAGTGCACTTGACGCTCAACGCAACATATCACAAAAAGGAAAAACCACATTGTCTGATAAAGATGCCCTTCAATTGGGGTAAATATAAAGCAATCATCGAATGCAATATTGATCTTAGCATTAGTCTTTAGGAATCCAATGACATAGATAAGGCAGTTAGTGAGCTGACTAGACTAATACAATGGGCAGCAAGCGAGTCGCATGTATCTTCAAGCCATGGGGAGACGAATTCTCATCTACGAGGAGCTCAACCAGCTCACATTATTCACCTCCTCAGAGTTAAACGCCAATGTCTCAGGCAGTGGGAAAGGACTCGATATCCTCCTGATAAAGCGCTCTATAATAGAGCAACTGAAGAGCTCAGCAAAGCCTTGAAGGAACAAGATGCGCAATACTTGAAGAGTTCATTGGAACGGCTGGACCCTCACGATGGCAACTTGAGGAGAAAAACAAAATCCAATTTAAAAAACAGGGAAGGCATGAAATTAAACCCGTCTTTAAAAGTAAACCATCAGTGGATTTGTTCACCACAAGAAAAGGTCGACATGTTCGCGCAAAATCTGAAGGACCAATTTGCTCCAAATCGGCCAACCGATGATCAGTTTTGTGAAGAAGTTTGCAGAATCCTAGATGAGCCATTGCAACTCTCCCCTCTTCCTCCTGCCTTCACTCCCAGAGAAGTAGCAGCAGCGATCAACAATTCACCCACTAGAAAATCCCCTGGCCAAGATCTCATTGTGCAACCACTTTTACAACATCTACCCAGGAAGGGCCTAGTATTTCTAACACAAGTTTTCAACGCGATTTTGTGAACGACCCACTATCCCCAGCAATGGAAACATGCAAATGTGATCCAAAGGAGATCCAGCAAACTACCGACCGATTAGTTTGCTACCACTGATGTCAATGATCTGTGAACGGTTACTGAATGGTTACGTGAACGGTTACTGCTCTCGAGACTTCTATACCATCTGGAATCTTGTATCCCATCTACACAATACGGATTCAGTCCTCAACATTCTTGTCCACTACAACTCCATCTGGTAGTCAACGAGATCCTCTCGTCCTATGAAGAAAATTAAACCATAGTAATATAATAATTTAAACCATAGTTTTCCATGTGGCCAAAAGGTCTTCTGCCGAGCGTTGTGCCGCGATCCATCCAGCTTGTGCGTTTCTTTGTTGAGTTAGATGTTGCGAGCGTTGGGGCTTGAAGGTCAATATGGAGAAGTCCAAGGTGGTAATTTTTCAGAATGGAGGCAGGCGGCGACGGACTGAAGAATGGCATTATGAGGGTCAACCCATCGAAATTGTTAATGAGTATGTTTACCTTGGCGTTACTCTTACCCCGAGGCTGTCATTTGCAAAGCATCTGAAGAGAAAGGCACAATGTGCAAGGGCAGCTATGGGCAGTGCATGGAGAGAAGTTATTTCGAGTCCCTCAGTTTCACGTTTAGCAAAGATGCAGGTCTTCAATGCAGTTTTGCGGGCAATCCTATGCTACGCGGGGCAGGTATGGGGTTGCCAGGAGTACGATTGTGTCGAGGGAGTACTCATGTCTTTTGTAAGAAGACTCTTTTATCTGCCCGCCTGGACCCCGAACTATTTGATCCATCTGGAGTCCGAGCTCTCCCCTGTCTCATCGTTCTCTCTGCAGCTTCACTACGAATACCTCGTCAAGGTTGCCGGTATGCCTGTCACGCGACTCCCTCGTCTGGTCGCAACTGAAATCATCAACCAAAACATCTGGTGGGCACGGAGCTTCTCCATTATGGCAGTGAAGTATGGCGTGACGAACTCACTTGGAGCGTTGGATCCTGCATCACTGAGGAGCAGCGTGACTTCAATTTTGCGGGCATATGACGACGATAAGTGGCGGCAATTTCGCGGACGCGCCGAGGCCTCAACGTCGTTCACTCTGTACCGAGAGCTGGATGGAAGCGTAAAATGCGGAAGTTTGAAACGGGACACTGGTGTGCCACTGTTTGTTGCCAGGTGGGCGGTCAGGATCCGGACTGAGTCCTTGAAGCTGAACGCTAAGCCCTTTGAGACGGATGGTTGTGAGGATTGCTCGCTTTGCAATTTACGTGATCGGGAGGATGTGTTCCATTTTTTCTGCCGGTGCCCAATCCTGTCTGAATTTCGGTGGTCCGCTTTTCAACGTTTAATTTTGACTCGTGATGAAGCGATCGCAATAATAAATGGCCCTAACTGGAGCTCGCTGGCGAAGTTCTGCAGTCTTGCATGGCGGTATCGGTCCTGGCTAGTGAGCGAATTTAACTATTGAGTAGTTGAGTGGCCTGTGCATCCCTCCTCCCATGTACTCATTTATTTATTTATTAGTATTTTTTTTTGTTTTTTTTGTTGGCACTCTTCTTTTTTTTTCTATGCCGTTATATCAACCCTCTAGCTATTACTTGTTCATTTTCCCTTTTGCTATTTTTTCTCTCCTTTCCATTTCCCACTAGTTTTAAAGAAGTAATTTTTATTTTTGTACTCTCCACGCCGTACCTCCGGCAGACGGTTACAATTGTGACCATGCTGTAAAGTTTATTTTTATTTTCTTCAAATCAGAATGTACTGTTCGTTCTTTCTTAATAAACATTTTTCTCCTTCTTCTTCTTCTTCTTCTATAATAATTTAAACCATAGTTTTCCATGTGGCCAAAAGGTCTTCTGCCGAGCGTTGTGCCGCGATCCATCCAGCTTGTGCGTTTCTTTGTTGAGTTAGATGTTGGCACGCACGGGTTATGTTAGACTGGTGCAGGGCAACCATTGAATTGGCTTGGCTCTAAATGTTTTATAGTGGTGGTAAGTAGCAAGGTCTTCATATGCTGTAAAAAGGGCACATCATTTAAACGCACACAATGGATTTCAGCACAGGGTAGGTAATAAGAAGTCCGGTACCTAAAATGAGTTGTACAGCAACTCTTTCTTTCGTTCGGTACCAGTTTTCGGTTTTTTGGACAACCCATCTTTTTCCCTTGCAGCTGATTTTTCTACTGCTTTACCATTGGTTTTTTTACTGCTGTTCCATTGGTTTTTTCGTCCTGGAGTACTTTTTGCCACGCTTTTATTGACTCCACTTCTTTTGCTTTGAAGGTACCTATCTCCACCAATTAGTCACCCCTTAGTCACAATCCAGGGCAATGAGGAAATCGATAGTCATGTGCAAAATGATCAGACCACGCTCTAATCCTTATTAGAAAATGGCTGATGACGCCCAGAACGATCCAATAGCCATTGAAGGCATTATGATCTACATTATTAGTTACAAAGAAGTACATTACATTATTAGTTTCAAAAAACAAAACAAGCAAAACAGCAATTTATGAGATTATGAGAAGAGGCAAATAACCGCCATAATTACCAACATTGAGTGTCATAGTTATGGTTCAAATTAAATGTTAGTACTCACATTAGAGTCCTTTCCCTGAATTTGGCCACAGTCAATTAGAGGAATTCAGCAATTAAAGGAACTTGTCAAGTGCTTCTCGGTCCGTGAGTTCCGAGGTACTAGATCTGTTTGAGGTTGTAAGGAGAAGTTTACTTGAGTGCAAAGGCCCAATTAGTCACCTTGATTCAACTTTAGGGTCATGGAGGAAGGACAAACGGAGAGACGGACTGAGAGGAAGACGGACGGAAATACGGTTGAGAGGAGGAATCGGATTTAGGTTATTTCCGACTACCCCAGGACCCCTCTTTAACCTATTGTGTAGATTGATGACGTCACGACTGGAAGGTACATCTCCCTTTATAGAACGTTAATAGACCATCTCGTATATATCCACCTATATAACACAACGCAACCAATTGTACTTGAGGCAACTGATATCAATTATGATCGCTCTACTCGATAATACGAAACTAATAACGAATTGATTATGACGTTATAAAATATATAAGGCTTTAATTGAATCATTAACCGGATCCCTGAAATTAGTTCTTGCCGAACATGACCCCTGTCTCTCTTGTGAAGAAAGGTGGACGGAGGGAATTGTAGAGGTTCGCTAGTGTGCTGTACATCACACTTCCAGATGCTACACAGGTAGCAGACCAACACTGAGGAGTTGGTAATTGCTGGTAGTCGTGCGTACATTCAGCTCTCAGATGAGGGGGTCGAGATCCGCCTACCCCTAACCACCACCACCAATGTATTCCTGTTCCCTGTCTTCTTCCCACAACCCCCCTTTCACCGTCCTCTGTTTCCTCTGTTGCAACTGGAGGGAGCTTTTCGCTTCTTTCAACGCTATTGGCGAGAGCTTTTTGCCAGATTAACACGCCTGAACTGGAGCAAAACTCCACTGTAGTTGTACCACCACTGATTACTCGTAACCACCAGTAATACTTACCCCCCAAAAAACACTCCGTGTAAAAATCACCCCGCCTCGCAAATATCATTCTTCAGAGGCCGGAAAAAGTTATGATATCCACTTTCCCCGCCCGCCCTTTTCCTCATTAAGGAGCTAAGTATAATGAAAAGCTTAACCACTTCACAAGCACCGTACCCCTTTCGAAATCTCCCCTTGGCACTATTGCGAGACGTTTTTATTACTTCCACAAGCAACTAATACTTGATGGTGGTTAACGTTTTATACAAGTATTCCTCCTTAATGAGGAAAAGGGCGGGCGGGGAAAGTGGATATCATAACTTTTTCCGGCCTCTGAAGAATGATATTTGCGAGGCGGGGTGATTTTTACACGGAGTGTTTTCTGGGGGGATATCACATCTTTTTGTTGTTGAAGTGGGTCATTTTATAAAGAAGGTCTATGCAAAATTTCAAGTCGATTGGTCCGGTTACCCAGGCTGTAGACTCGTCAAAGTTGCCAAAATTAGCCTAAATTTCAGTTTTTTGTTTCTAAAAGTTTTTGGGTTGAGATAATGGGTTAAACCTTTCAAAAGGCACTGTCTGATGTTGAAACGAAGCTCTGTGCAAAATTTCAAGTCAATCCGTGAAGGTGGAAATGCCTAACTGATTAAGGAGAAGAAGAACAGGTAAGGGTGAAAAACCGGATTTTTGAAGTTATATAACTCGGCTCCCTTTAAAGATATCGACTTGAATCTTTCAAAAGGCACTTGCTACACTTAAAACGAAGCTCCGTGCAAAATTTCAAGTCAATCGGCGAAGGTGGAGAGGCTGTAGCCTTGACCGACTGCAAAAAGTAGAAAAACATGGTAATTGGTTTTTGAAGTTATATAACTCGGCTCCCTTTAGACCTAGCGACTTGAAATTTTCAGGGCTTTCTTCTATCCACACCATAAAGATCCATACCAAATTTCAAGTTGATCGGTCTACTAGGAGCCGAGATATGGCCATAATTAGCCTAAATTACCCTAAATTTCAGTTTTTTTGTCCCTAATTTTTTTTGGGTTGAGATAATTGCTTATTTCGTTCAAATGGCACTGAGCCATGCTATAAAGAAGGTGTGTAAAAAAATTCAAGTCGATTGGTCCTTTTACCCAGGCTGTAGACTCGTCAAAGTGGACAGAATTTTCCTAAGGTTTCTGTTCTTTTGTTTCTAAAACTTTTTTGGGTTGAGATAATGGGTTAAATCTTATATAAGGCTCTGTCTCAAGGTTAAATGAAGCTCTGTGCAAAATTTCAAGTCAATCGGTCAACGTGGAGAGGCTCCAGCCTTGCCTGTCTGAACAAGGAGGAGAAGAAGGAGAAGAAGAACAATCTAAGGCCGAAAAACCGGGTTTTTGAAGTTATGTAGCTCGGCTCCCTTTAGACCTATCGATTTGAAACTTTCAGGGCTTTCTAATATACACTCAAAGAAGACCCACACCAAATTTCAAGTTGATCGGTCAAATAGGAGCCGAGATATGGATACCTCGAAAACGCGTTTCGTGACGTCCGGTAAACATGGACTCGGCATCGTTCGTTTTCTCAACTTCTTTGCTTGGCGGGGCGGAACGCTACCGCGTTCCTACACTGAGAAAAATATACGGTTAACCGAAACGGTAAACGACGTTTTACGGTAAAAAAATCGAGCCTGACGGTTAAAAAAGAAGGCCTTTGACACGGTAAACACCCAAATGCCGCCCCCCTGACGGTAAATTACCGTTTTTGACGGTAAGTATGACCGTGTCGAGTCGTTTACCGTTTACTGACCACTCGGTAAACAAAAATGTACACGGTTGAGGGAGGGGTTGTTACCGTCTGACACCGTCTATGTTACCGTCTATGACGGTAAATAACAGTAGTGTACCGTGTGATAGACGGTTAATTGGTGAAAATGGCGGCGGTTCGTTTCCCGCGGAAATGGGGAAAAGTTGAGGTTAGGTTGATTAACCGTTTGATTACACGGTAAAAGGAGGATTGTTACCGTCTCATGTCGGTAAATAACAGTAGTGTACCGTGTGACAGACGGTTAATTGTTGAAAATGGCGGCGGTTAGTTTCCCGCGGAAATGGGGAAAAGTTGAGGTTAGGTTGATTAACCGTTTGATTACACGGTAAAAGGAGGATTGTTACCGTCTGCTGTCGGTAAATAACGGTAGTGTACCGTGTGACAGACGGTTAATTGTTGAAAATGGCGGCGGTTCGTTTCCCGCGGAAATGGGGAAAAGTTGAGGTTAGGGCCCCCCTGACGGTAAATGACCCAATTTGTACTGTGTTTTACGGTAAGCATGACTGTGTCGAGTTGTTTACCGTTTACTGACCACTCGGTAAACAAAAATGTACACGGTTGAGGGAGGGGTTGTTACCGTCTAACACTGTCTATGTTACCGTCTATGACGGTAAATAACAGTAGTGTAATAAATGTTTCCGTCTTGATACGGTAAACCTTCTGAGGTTTACCGAGTAATTAGAGCTCAAAATCACTTTACCGTGTGGGTGGATCATGGAAACTAACCGTAAGTGAAGACAATCAATACGGTTGAGAATGTCTTTTACCGTGTAATTGGGAACTCATCCAGCCAAAACGGTAACCATACTATATGTTTTTAAAGTTGGAGAATGATGGTGGTGGTTTATCTCCATTTCATGTCTTGGGGTTGCTCGGATTTGAAGTTTGTAAAGAGGAAGCTGAAGTTTAGCTTCATTATAAAGCACATTTTAAATGATTAGCGGAAGAATTTGGTGAACAGAAATCACAGTATCGCGCGTGACTGGGGAATTAATTTTCAACAACGTAATATGCGTGTGAGACATTTCAAATTTTTATGGTATATCAAAAATAAGTAAACCTGACTACCATAATTATTTCAAACGTTTACCATCATTATAAAGCACATTTTAAATGATTAGCGGAAGAATTTGGTGAACAGAAATCACAGTATCGCGCGTGACTGGGGAATTAATTTTCAACAACGTAATATGCGTGTGAGACATTTCAAATTTTTATGGTATATCAAAAATAAGTAAACCTGACTACCATAATTATTTCAAACGTTTACCATCATTATAAAGCACATTTTAAATGATTAGCGGAAGAATTTGGCGAACAGAAATCACAGTATCGCGCGTGACTGGGGAATTAATTTTCAACAACGTAATATGCGTGTGAGACATTTCAAATTTTTGTGGTATATCAAAAATAAGTAAACCTGACTACCATAATTATTTCAAACGTTTAGCTTCATTATAAAGCACATATTGAATTAATTTAAAATTTATTTAAATTCTTGCACGAACATACGGCTTCCCTACCTTTGGTATAGTGAGGAAGCAAAATTTTCAAAAATCGAATTCTAAAATTGACTCTACAACATCTAACATAACGAACGGATTACAACGTGAAAGACGAAATCGGAGTATCATCGAATTTGTACTATAATTATGCTGCCTGCGCATCAAGCGCGAATGTGAAACATTGTGGACGGCCATAACTCGTGCAATAAGCGTGGGGATGTTTTCAAACTTTGGTAACAGACTGAAAATATCAATCTCAACATTTCCTACGAGGTTCATCATATTCGGACGGTAACTTGCGAATGCCCATGGGCAAATGTGGGCTATGTGAGTAAGTCCTTGTCAAATGGGTGACGCTTATTTGCATGTTATCAGACTTGTATGCAATGTTCAGAATCAAATTTACAGTCTACTACCGAAGTTTGGAATCATTCATACATGAGAACTGTAATTTGCCATTATTATGTCATAATTTTCAGCATTGAATGTGAAAATCATCATCCCTTTGTTATCTGTCACGGTAAACAACGACATTCTTACGGTAAACTTTACCGTCTACATAGAATCCACCATTTTCTACGAATTCCTAAATACGGTAAATCAAGGTGTTGTACCGTAATACATACGGTTAACACCCCTCTTCTTACCGTCGTCCACTCCTTTGCGCATGTTCGGAGCCCCCCACCACAGACACGTTATAAGGCGTCGCACTTTTTCAACAGTTCCGCCAGTACTAATACTCAATCAACAGACGACGGGGACCAAAGTCAGCCATCAACCTCCTCCAGGAGAAGAAAACTGCCAAAGGAAGACCTCACATCACCAGTAGATACTCGCGATTTAGCTGCTGGTACGTTAATTTTTACTGATTTTAGGTATTTTCAACAATTCATGACGACCACTGTTTCGTGTTGCAGCTCGTTGTACCAGACTGACTGTTTACCTAACCTTTCATAATTCTTATATTTCAGAAAAGCTGAGGGTGCTGTGGAACAACAGCGATTTCAAAGTGCTCACCGATATTGGAACTGATGGGAGCCAGGTGGAGGCACTGAAAGCTGCCTTTGCTGCGTGCCGAGACCAAAGGTTGGATTACCTCAACGTAGTCTCGGTTGATGAGTACCTAGACAAATTACCCGTTTTCTGCCTTCCAAGCATTGGACAAACTTTGGTGAGTATATCCTATGTAATTGTCACTGTTGAAATGACTTGTTTCTTCGCAGATGATTTGAATTGTTTTTCACATGTCCCTACTTGCCAACAGCTTGAAACGGACTTCAACTTCCTGCAACCTACAGTTGACAATTGTGCACTTCTGAAAGGGTTAAACGAGCACAGAGAGGCCATACATCTCGAAGCCACCGACTATTTGAAAAAACTGAAAGGAACAGCAAGAGGTCTACTAAAGAAGGCCCTGACATACTACAACTCAACAGGTATGTGCGCTTAAAATATTTTTGTTTTTATTGTTATTTTTGTAATTTTTATTGTTGTAATTTTGCTTTCTTTTTCATTTGTACTAGGGTTGGGACTTGGGAAAAAAAAAAGAAATTGAATATCATATTTTCTTTCTGACGTCCCAACCCTTGTACACATATATGTAGCACTGGTTTTATGTAGATTTGTTGAAGAAATGATAACACGCAAAAAGTAGTAGCTCGATGTACATGAACATACATAATTATGTATGTAGTTTATCTGTGTAATATCAACTAATGGTAAATTACAAAATTGCCTCTATTCAACTGATGGTAAATTACAAAATTGCCTCTATTTGGAAAAAATGAAAATTATATCTCCCAAAATCCTCTATATACCACGAGACTCCAAGGACAAAAACAAAAAAATAATTAGAATTTCTTTATTTTATTTCATTTTTTTCCCCTTTTTTTGACAAAAATGGAACATTGAAATTAAATTTTAACGTTTAGCATGCATAACGTCTTAACTTCAACAGTAATAATAATTCTTGTTTCCTATATATCACAGGTGAAGACGCCACTCGCAACTCGGCGGCTGTTACTTCTGCCGCTCATACTAAAAGGAGGTCAATCTTTGGTGGGAACCCGCGTATCTACAACTACATCAGCTGAGGCTTTCGTCCTTCGAGCTGAGAGCATTGTAACAGCTGAAGAAACGATATCGCAGAGAGGACGACCCGGCGAAGAGAGTGGCTCAGGGAATACAGGGAAGCATTAACATGGCCTTGGTAATTAACATTTTGATCAGTGAGGGAGCTTTCACTCTTGATTTTCTAAATGGAAGGATAGCTCAATTCAACTACGGCCCTGACTCTGACAACAAACCCCCTCTCATAAGTTGGCAAAGTGGAAGCGCTAAATTCAAAATGTCTTCAGCAGAATGCCATCGGTTCCTCCTCTACTTTGGTTTGCTTGTCGGACATAAAATCCCGTACTTTGAACTAGATTCACTCAAGTTGACTAAAATGCAAAAAGCGTACCGTCTGTACATTTTGCTTCGTCAAGTAGAACAATTCATTGAGTATGCGTGTAACCAAACGTTTGGCAGCAAATCTGGCAATTTGTATTTCTCAACTGAATGCATTGTATTTGGAGTTGAGCCAAACTAAATTGCAACCAAAATTCCATTATTTACTTCACTACCCTCGCCTCCTTCTACACTTTGGTCCTGTTTGTTATTTGTGGTCAATGCGTTTTGAAGCAAAACATAAAGTCGGGAAAAGAGCTGCTAGAGCCACCTCGAGACGCGTCAATATTTGCAAAACCACTGCCACAAAAAATCAGTTACAGATGAATTATTTGTTTGTTGAAAATGCGCTCAAACCTCCAATGTTCTCAGTCAGTGTAGGCGTATCGGTGCATCACGATTCAATAGCAAACGAAATTTATGCCCTGTTCCCCAGCGTCCCCGCCCCACAAACTGCTATTTTCACTTCTCACAGTTACGTCAGATCCCCATCTAATGTTACATACCGCCGAAAAGACATCATCCTCTTGAAATTTGACCCTGATGACATGTCTGATCCTGTATTTGGAGAAATTGAAGAGCTCTATCACGAGCGCGTTTCAGGAGAATGCTTTGCAGCTGTCCGTCATTTCCACACTCTTCGTTTTGACAATCATTTTTTCGCATATGCTGTTTCCCGTACCAGTAGTAAGACATATTTTAAACTGACAGATCTGATTCACCTTTTACCTAATACGTTGGCATATCCTTCGAGTGTGACTCCCCAAATGATGGTAGTAAGTAGGAATGTCATCGTTTGAGATCATAGCCAGAGAATGCTTTCCAAATTATTATAATTTATAGTAAATTGCGTTATAACTTCAGTAAATATAGTAAAAAAGCAATGCTAAATGATTTTAATTATTGTAAATATAGTGATCATTGATCACTTTGAAATGTATAAAATTCTAGACTTTGTTTCTCATTGAACTGTTGATTAAGCCAACAGGTATTCCGTAAGTGAGAATTTCAGTAGTTTGTAAATTGCAATGTTCCTAAATGTTAGCACAATTATTGTAAACATAACAACAGTCCGTATAGGTAGGCAAATGTATAATTGTAAATAAATTACAACTTGTAAATATTCTGTAGGTAGGCAAATGCATAATTATTGTATATATTGAGTCTTTATAGGTAGGCAAATCTTTATTGAATGTAAAATTGGCCATAGCGTAAATGTAAGTATACATACTTCTCAGTTAAAGTCTGATTGATAATTCAGTTTATTGACTTTGGGTCTCGAAAAATATAAGTATTTATGTATATAATTTATGAAATATGAAAGTCGTGTATATAACTCATTAAATTATTTATGAAGTATTATTTATATATTTTATAATATACAGTTGGTTAATAAAAAGCTTGTCACTTTCAAATACTGTTTACTGCTGCTTTAATAACCCCTATACCATTATTATTTAGGTTGATGCTGAAATATTTTATATTTTCCTATTTATTCAATTTCATTCAATTTTTTTTTGCTATTTATTCAATTTTATTCACATTTTTTTGCTATTTATTCAATTTTAGTCTTTTTTTTAAACTATATTTTCCAATTTTATATTTTTCAATTTTTGTTTTTCAATTTTTGTTACTATATATTCCAATTTTATATTTTTCAATTTTTGTTTTCAGATCCTTCCTATACCTTCCCTCTCAGTCAATCCTAACCTTTTTTTTAGTCTGTGAACCTAATCCTATTTCCTGTTCCTATATGGTAATAACCTTAACCGTTCCCTTGACGATTAACTACTCCTAATTTCTGTTCATTCAGGATAACCCCCCCCAACCTGCTTCCATGACGGTTAAATGCTCGTATTTACCGTTTCTTGGTGGTTCTGTTTACCGTCTATGCACGGTAAAAAGGACCTTTCAGAAACGGTAAATAGGAGCATTTAACCGTCAGGGAACCAGGTAGGTGGTTACCGTGTATGGACTGTAATTGGGAGCAGTTTACCGTATATGACGGTGAAGGTTTACCGTATAAGGAACACGAAATAGGGTAGGTTTACCGTCTAAGAAGACGGTTAGGGTTACTGTGTGGGGTCGGTGTACCGTGTATTTAGACGGTTACGTTGACCGTCTAAACACGGTAAACAGAAGACGTTACCGTCTACTTTAGACGGTAACGTCTGCCTGTTTACCGTGCTTAGACGGTCAAAGTAACCGTCTATATACACGGTACATGTTAGCTGTTACCGTCAATCAGACGGTTGGGTTTACCGTCTAGGATAGACGGTAAATAGGATAGGTTTACCGTCTGAATACACGGTAAATAGGATAGGTTTACCGTATAAAATAGACGGTAAATAACATGAGTGTACCGTCAGAATACACGGTAAATAGGATAGGTTTACCGTCTAAAATAGTCGGTAAATAACATGAGTGTACCGTCTGAATACACGGTAAATAGGATAGGTTTACCGTCTAAAATAGTCGGTAAATAGCATGAGTGTACCGTCTGAATACACGGTAAATAGGATAGGTTTACCGTCTAAAATAGACGGTAAATAGCATAAGTGTACCGCCTAAAATATACGGTTAATATGATAGCTTTACCGTCTAAGACGGTTAGGTTTACCGTCTGAGATTATCGTCTAAAACATTCAACTTTACCGTCAACAATAGACGTTTACCGATAGGTGTGGTTTACCGTTTGCACTTGCATACGGTTGCTAACTTTTAACCGTATGCAGTACGGGGACTTTACCGTCTACAGGATTTTGGGGAGTTTACCGTGTGTTGGGGGCGGTGGGGTGTTTACCGTCTGCGAGGGGCGGCGTTAGGGTTTTACCGTGGTTTGCAATACGGTCAACTTTTACCGTGTCCATACGGTTGCTAACTTTTGACCGTCAAAATACGGTAAAACTTTACCGTAAAAACGCCCGTTTTTTCTCTCAGTGTAGATATAATTCTTAGACAACTTGCGTTCGTGATGTCAGCCAGCCTGAAATGGCTCATTACTTTACTGTTGTGCCACCACTCATCACCAACAATGCTACCTGTATCATCTAATTCTAAGAAGCCTTGCAAAAAGCTCCTGCCAAAAGCATTGAAAGGAGCGAAAAGCTCCCTGCTGATTCAACAGAGGAGGGTGAAAGGGGGTTGTGGGAAGAAGATTAATTGATTGATTTATATTAGGGCCAGAAGGCCTTCTCTTACATTCTCCCAGGACATAAAGCAGTTCACGAATTCTCCTCCACAATCATCGTTTTCACAAAGAGTGTTAAACTCATTCGAAAGCCCATTAAATTTTCTATCGATCCTTAAACAGGCGCAACTCTACGACAATTTTTCTTACCACCGTTCAACTTTGATGTTTTCAAAAATTAGTCGAAGTGGAATTTATTCCCGTATTTTTGGATGTGGATTAGCCAAATCGATTGAGATTTAGTTCAAAATCATTGAGCATAAAATCTGAAATAGCTTTTGAAGAAATTTTGAAGAAGGTATGCCCATTTGAAATTCCTGAAAGTTACTCTATCCCCCCCTAATTGGGGGGGGGGGAATGGGCGGAAGGGGACAAAATGTACAAAAGGCACTCCCTTGGAGCATAACAAATGTGTGTGCAAAATTTCAGCTCGATCCGTTTTGTCTGCTGGGCTGTAGCCCCGTCAATGAACAACAACAACGACAACGACAAGAAGAAGAACACGAAAAACGTGAAAAATGGCGATTTTAAACTGTTATACTTCCGACACCTTATGGTCCCGAGAGTTCCAATTTGGTTTACGTCCTCACGTGCACTTGGAGAGTTGGTGTACAAAAAATCAACTCCCGAGACACCCAGTGGGGCCCGCGTCCGTAGATTACAGTCTACCTATGAATGCGGGGAAAAGGGTTGGTAGAGTGAAACATAAATACATAATATGGGTAAATATCTAGGGTTTGGGATGTTTCAGTTCAGGCGGTGAGCTACCTCTCCCTCAAGAATGGTGTGTCGTGCGTGTTTAATCTGAGCACTCAACGGCTATTGCTTCGCTACCACACTCGTGTGCCCGGCGTTGTTTCATTAGGATCCGGAAATTATCAGGAATCGTTTCTCTCCCCCTGAATTCCAACCTCCCTCCATAATTACATTTCAGCCAACTTGGCGTAACTAGTAAAATGCTAATTCCTTTGAAGAGAATTTCCACCCGCAGTTCATAGGTCATATGAAGTAAGAACTTTGGCAGAAAGAAAACGCCAGAAATACCTAATAAACCGATCGTTAAATGTTTGTATGCCGATTTCTGGAGAATAAACCTGTAAGAACTTTGGTACTCTCTAATTAAGAACCTGTCTGGTTGATGGTTGGAATGAGAATAATATTTCTGTATGTCTTTCTGTATTTCTAGTAATTAACATCAATCAACACCTGATAGCAACAGCCACTGATAATACTATGGTCTAACAGAACCCAACTATTTTCTCATCATCTAAGTCAGCTGTGTGGGCCATTTGGAGGCCCAAGTTACTACGGAAAGTCCGCAAAAAGTTATAATCAAATTAATTAAAATTAATTGATTTGCTATGACGAAAAACTTTTAGTAGGTAATATGATAACCGCTGGGAGGAAACTGCAGAAAGAGTAAACCTTGGCTGATGGCATTTGATAAATAGTTCAGGCCTTTCCAAAAGAACGGTAGACGGTTGATTGGAATTTTCAACCCATGTGTATGCTGTATGTTGTGTTCAGCGAGAATCACAAACCTGTAAGTTTGGGTTGAATAGTTCCACATAATCAGCACTGGTTGCACGTTGCAATAATACATAACAGCAGATGTTGATAGGGGCTGCTTGGATTTGAACCATTATGGAATTAGAAACGCGGTAGGTGCTCCCTAGGGTTTGAAATAGGTGTTTATGTGGAGAATCCATTGGAATAATCTGTGCACCTCAACACCCGACTTGCTTGAATTCAGTAGTTATAACGGCTCGGTAGATTTAAAGCGATTCAATTTAATCGATTGACTGGCATTTAAATGGGATTTGAGGTTAATGAAAGAATAGTGATTACTTCAGTTGCTGATGAAGTCATCTTTGAAATCATTTTATGTTATCATTCGTTTTATGTACCGGATCGTCTGACCAAATAGCGAATAGTGTGGCGGGGTCTGGACTTACCAAGATACATAGAAACGGCATCTTCAGTATTAAATTGGAGCTCTTTTGAGATGTTCTACACGGAAAAATACGTACACAAACATCGAGGGGTATGGTTTTTCATTTATTTATTCACGGCCAACCCTTGTTATTACAGCCCTCGTTCTAAAGAGATCCTTGAGGATACTTCGGTATTTAAAAAACAATTTATTCTTGGGTGTCGATAGAATGAGGTTTTTCTTGGGCCCAGGTGGCCTCAAACACGCGATATGACGCAGACCGAAGACCTCTTGATTTATAACGAAGTCCTCCTTTCCTCATCTTTCACGTTCACTTAATCAATTCGGCAACCATTTTCTAATGACATTGGTCTACCCCGAACATTATTTAAAACAATTTTATGTATTGTGGAAGTCTTTGTAACGCAGATAACTATAAACAGTAAAAGGTTTTGATGGGCTGAAAATCGAAAGGTATTGGCGGGTTGGTCCCAAGTGGTCTCATACACACTAAATCAAAATAGAACAGGTATGTGCTCCAGTCCTCAGATGGTGCTTACAATTTTACATCGAGAGGAGCTACAGCAGCCTCTGCACGTTCCCCTTTTATTTAGATCAAACAAATAGAATCGCATCATCGTTTAAGATCAAAAGGTCCCAGTAAAGAGAATAAGTTGGTTAGACTTCAAATAATCTGCTTCATCCACTTCGGGTTTCCCGTCACTTAACTACTAAACGAACCGTACACACTTTCGCTTAGCCAACTTTGTGAACTATACAAAGCCAGACTTGAACTTTTTCAATACCCCACTCTTCGTTAAAAACATCTGGCTCCTTCCCAATAACGCTCTGTAGATTAACTCTATTCGTACCTTCTCTATCTTATTCTATGTAGTACAAATTCCATATCCACTTCGATCTATGCCATTATGTGTTGAATCATAAAGAAATGAGAAATTTGGTTCAAAATACTGATAATGCGTTGCAATTTACCACTGTTTTATTTACATGATCAAAATAAGCACCGGTGGTCAAATTGTATTGAGACTGGTACTTCTACCATCCCAACTAATGATATTCAAACCTAGAGGTGTCTGGCAACCCGATAAAATTAACAATGATGAATTATTAATGAGTTTTACTACCAACATAAGGACAACCCACGAGTTTAGTTGTTTCAGTACCTGCCAAAACTGTACAACCAAGTTCATGTGGCCCATGTGTTCAAGTTTAGACTGTAACAGCTCAAGTTCTAAACGATCCTCAGTGACAACGGCGTCTCAAATGAGTGTTAGACGTGGAAGATAGGCGTGTTGACCTTGCAAGTTGGTTGTTTGAGTTGATCCCCATCAAACTTCATTCAGGACAGAGTATTGAACCAAAAATACAATATCCTGAGGGTGATGAGCGAATATTGCGTGGTTTTACGCTAAGAACAGTTCCAACTTTTGCTGTTTGGAGGGAAGGGAAGTGGGTATTTTGTGCACTCCTATCGACATACTCAACTAACCACCTCATTGACGACATTTTGCATGAATTCGACGCTTCTACCTCATCTGAAGCCACGGATTCTTATTAAAGTATATGTTTGCAATTCCTCTACTTCCCACTTGAAGTACCTATCCATATCTATTCGAAATCAATTTTGAAAATTTCAAAACTCGAAAAATTCCCATTAAACGGTATGTTTTTTATTTCATATTTAGATAGAGTTTATTCGTAGAATTTTTTAAGACCATCCACAGCTTTGTACGACCAGCCGTTCGTTCACAATGAGGGCTCAAAGGTTGAGCCTGTCAACACGATCGTGAATCAAACGGTTGAAATACAGGTCAATATTCATACTAATGAGCTGTTTGAAACATCATAATATGATAATATTATGGTTTTAGTGATGTCGAGTTTCTTGTTCTGAGGTACTACGTTTCGTGCTACGGAATGAAGGTAATTTCGAACGTTTGTTGGTAGGTAGGTACTTCTTTTATAGAAAAATTATTACCGACGTAGTATTAAAAACCCCAGAATTATATCGGTACATTTTATTTGTAATTAATACATCATCTCTATCATTTTATATAGTTGATGAGCAAAGCAACGATCAAACCTGAACCAGTAGAAGATGTGTCTATAAATCCTTGGTTTACTGGAACCAACACCTTGCCGATAAATCCTTGGTTTACTGGAACCAACACCGGTCGATAAAGCAACCGCATTATACAATTAAACATGAAGGCGGAGGATTTGCGTATTGGCCAGAACTGCGTATTTTTAGAAGTACGTACGGCGAAAAGGTTAACTCGTCTCCTAAGGGCAGACACAATCTGCTGTCAAGTCCCTAACGAAGAGCCCACCAGCATGACACAACACGAAAACAAAAAATAAACCAAAAAGATTTGACGGCTTTGAAGTCAATATCGTCCAGTGACCTGGTAACTGAGCCATTATATTATGTAAGAGTGCTGAAAATAGAATGTCGAGAAGGCTCGCTCCTATTGGTTTATTATTAACGGTGATAAAACATTATAATTGGCAATGAAAAAAATGTTTAAATCCCCTACAAAATTTGTGAGTCCATGTATATAATACCCCCCAAAAACAACTCCGTTGTAAAAACTGGCCCGCCAAAAACCTCCTCAGCCGCAAAAAGGAATGATAGGATGCTCAGTGGGGAAGGAGGATCAGGTTTCCTGATAGAAACCTGATCCTCCTTCCCCTAACCACCACCACCAATGTATTCCTGTTTCCTGTCTTCTTTCCACAACCCCACTTTCACCCTCAGTCCCCCTCGGTGAAAATTTGGTGAAAATTGCGACTTGAACAGTAGGTACATAATATGGTAGGTACATGAACTTTATTCATATTTTGAGATACTGAAAACATATTATGTTTTCAGTATCTCAAAATATGAATAAAGTTCGAAAAATCAACTAAAACATGAGGAAGATGTTTATGTAACACAATGAACTATTTGATCAACAAAAACATTTAGAGAGAACATTAGATTTAGTGTTGATTGTAGTGAATTGCAGGTAAGACGGACTGTAACGTTTTTTTCTTTGGTAAATTGTAGACATTATTTCTTTCGAATTGTTCTTCAGGGTTCATGTTATTATGGGGGGGGGGGGGCTGGATTTATCAATCATGTGCATTACTCAAGGTTTTCACCAGATTTCCGTCTTGCTAGTAGCAATTGACTCTGTTAAAGTCTGGTAGTGCAACGAACTTCGGGAACTTTGATACTGGATGTTAAGCTCATAGCCTGTTATACAAGTGATTTCAGTGGTTATTGATATTAGCGGAAACGTACTTCGTCAAAGCCTCTCCATTGTTATGTTAGGTGACTAATTTCGCCAAATCTTCTCCATTATAATCGTTACACTAACTGTAAGATCAATCGCGGTGTGATCTGGAATTGAGCTTCCACCGTCTTTTACTCTCATTGTTTGATATCTCTTTGATAACAAAAACATCAATGAGATCTGAAACCTGTGATCAATCCGTCGGTCAATAACCGTGTTTTCTTGAGATATAAAAAGTGCTATGTAGGTTTCCGCTGTATATAATTTTTTTTTTTTTTTTTTTTTTTTTTCAGTATTTACTGTTCCATCTCTGCTGCTTGCTAAATTGATCTGAGTAACTCAATACCGCACGTACTGATATTCTTCATCAACCTGTTCTATGACGAATTGTGTCAGTTGGGAGTGCAAGGGGAGACAATACGCTAGATGTTGACGTTCTCGTCTGTTGGTCTCATTTCGGGCAGTTACATTTTAGGGCCGGGGCCGCTTCAAATAGGCCGTTTGAAATCAGCCCTAATCAAACCAAATGACCGTCCTTGGCTATTGTCTGGTGCAGAGGGGGTAAAGAGGTGGCTAAGAAGAAGGAGGAGAGGGGTCATGTCACTTCCCAAATAGTACCCACCTGCTATATTTATATGCACCAAATTATATGTATGTAAAGCACCTTACGGCCTTATCTGGTGAAATAAACCGGCTCCCGTAACACCACTGTAAATAGAATACCTCGAGCGTCTCTTGTCCAAGTGTAACCCGTGGCCATTAGGCGAATTTCTCTACACTTGAGGGGGCGAGACACTGAGTAGACAAGATTGACATTACCAGAACAAATAGAATAGTTCGAGTCGAACACGGATGGTAGAGGGGACTGCACCCCCAAGGGAGAATTTCTTGCCATACGCGTCACCGCCGGTTCTATATTCTCCGCTATGTTTCCGATCACTAGTTAATTCGCAGAGGTACCATGAAGATTTCATACAAATCCCTACCGTAGGTCTTGTCTACTCAATTTCCCTGCCGCAATGATTTCCTCAACCTAATATCCCCTTAATGGAAGTTTTACAAGTTCTTCTAGTCTAACGAAGAAGTTGCGTTGACGGCAAGAATCTCGTACAAAGGACAGGTTAGTGATATCGCAAAATAAAAACCGTTTAATTCTCCAAATACTTACAGGAGTTGGATTAGATTTTGAAAGCGGCAAGAACAGCTTGGTCAGCTGGGAACCATTAGATGGAAAGCTTAACAAAATATATCATCGTTAAAGGGACTCTCCGCTTGAAGAGCGGGCCCCCGGATTAGAGTACATATTCTGATGTAGGTAAAAAAATTTCGTAATTTTAGCTCAACGCTAACTGGGCAAAGTGCCACGGACGGCGGACGGGGGACGGCGGACGGGGGACGGCGTACGGCGGACGGGGGACGGCGTACGGCGGACGGACGGATTTTTTTAAATTCGATTTTCTGAATCTACGTATCGTGAAACGTAAACCAACAAATTTTGAGGGGGGGTTAAAAAATTTTTTTCTTTGGGCGATTCCAATTTTTTTTATTTTTTTTTTTATTTAAAAAATGCATTTATTAATCATAATCTCACATGAAGCCAATTTTCATAATTACAATAAATGATAACTTGTACAAAATAAAACAACTTCTCTTAAATTAAATGCTTCTCCCCTCTTTGAGGTGATAACCTCGTGCTGAGGGGAGGAGTATCTCCATCCTGTATTCCTGCTTCGATGGTATTATTATGTTATTAATAATTTATTTTTATATTCAAAATATTATTTGTTAAATGTTGTAGACAATTTGTAGGGTTAATTCTTCATAATGTCATGAATTGATTCCATAATAGCTTCTTTAGGTGTTAACTTAAATTTACTGACTTAACTTAAATTTACTGACAGTTTCCATATTTTTAATTTCGTTTGGCAGTGCATTGAACATTTTAACTTCTTTGTATACATATTGGTTCTGACCTACCGTAGTTAATTTGAGTGGAAGTTTTAAGTTCATTATCGAAGATAATAAACCAAAAGCATACCCGAGCCGTTGATAACCACCAGAAAATCGAATTGAAAACTCAGCAATTTCTTGACACAACGGTTTATTATCTTCTTTGTACAGATCACCCTTCTGTCTAGATCACTAAATTTTGTAAACCAGTGTAAAAAAAGTCCAGACTATTTGACCTGACCTTGGTATTCCGAAGTATTTTTGCGCCCTGAATCTGAGCCCTATCACGTCAGAAAAACGAGATTTCAAGGTCATTTAGAGGTTACCAGGGGCGATCAAAAAGTAAGATTATAAAACGTTTTGCGCAGCAGGAAAATTTTTGTTTTCAAATGGGGAACCCCCTGCGTTATGGGCGGGATCATTCTGAATAAACAAGAGGTCCGGCGTTTATATGCGAGTTTGCTTTTGAGAGCCTTTTGAAATAAGCGCTCCGGCCAACTCAACTCTAACTGAGCACAGTGGGGAGAAATATATTAGCATTATTTTGGAGACAACTATCGCTGATTAATGTTTCTTATAGGAAATTTTATGCTGAATAAAAAAGGTCCTGAATAAAACATTGGGTCGCAAATCAAGCCTTCCCTGAGTTTAGGTCAATTAACCTAAGAAAACATCTAATGTGAAGTAAATTTTTCGTATATGTAAGCTTGAGATAGTTTCTAATACATAATGTATTAGAAACTAAATTTGACTAAATTTTAGTCAAAAGGTTCTCTTTCAATTATGCTTTTCTTGGAGTTTTAACGCATCCTGCTCATATTCAAAGTTAGTTGTGTTGTCAAATTAAAAAAAAAATGTAATGTACGAAAAAATAAATAGGACTATAAATGTCAAAAACCAGTGATTTTATTCATGATTGCAATAAAAAACGAATATATAAACAAAATCACCGTACTCATACCATACCATACGAATTTCTTTCCTATCATACCATACTGTACTATACCAAATCATACATACAATAATATACCATACCATACTCATACCATGTCATACAAACCGAGTGAATATTGAAATGTCATCCATTTCTGACCTATATTTAAAATTTCAAGTATCTAGCTCATCATCAAAATTTAATTTGTTTAAACAAATAGGTATTATTTAAACAATTTTACAGACAAGAAAACGAGTGAATATTGCATTGTGATCCAGTTCTGAACTATTTTTAAAATTTCAAGTCAACAGCTCATCATCAAAATTTAATTTGTATTATTACAAAAAGGTATTATTTAAACAATTTTTAAGATGAGAAACCGAGTGAATATTGCAATGTGGTCTATCCCCGACTCACGGTTAAAATTTCTAGACTGTGGTTTACCGGGAAGATGAAAAACGTAGTTTTATTCTGGGCGTCTGGAGGTTGGGTCACATAACGGCCGTTTTCGACGCGAAAGTTTAGTGTTTTTCCTAAACCTTTGCGCGCTCACTGTGAACAAACGGCTGGTCGCACAAAAATCCAATTGGTCTTAAATGATTCGTAATTTTTCAGGTCATTCAAAAGTGAACTAAAAATTACACGGTTCAGTTGAATATTTTGAGATATGACATCGTCGAAATTTTAAATTTCGTTTTGAACCCCTTCCCCTTGACCTAGGGTTATGAAAAGTTTCGAGGATCATTGTGGGGCTGGTCCAAACCCAGAAACCAAATTTCGTAATTTTAGCTCAACGCTAAGTGGGCAAAGTGCCACGGACGGCGTACGGCGTACGGCGTACGGCGCACGGCGTACGGCGGACGGACGGATTTTTTTTTATTCGATTTTCTGAATCTACGTATCTTGAAACGTAAACCAACAAATTTTGAGGGGGGGTTAAAAAATTTTTTTCTTTGGGCGATTCCAATGGTTCATTATCGAAGATAATAAACCAAAAATGAAACAACCAAACTATGAAAAATAAAATATATAAATTGAAATAAATTTTATTTTATATATTTTATTTTTCATAGTTTGGTTGTTTCATTTTTTGTATATAATTTGTATTATTAATTTGTATTTATAATTTGTATTATTAATTTGGTTTTATAATTTGTATTTGTATTATAGTTATAATACAAAAACTCTGCAATGTCTTGACACAACGGTTCATTATCTTCTTTGTACAGATCACCCTTCTGTCTAGATCACTAGGTCTAAATGTCTAGATCCTAAATGTTAGGTTAATTATTATTGTGAATTATCACTAGTAATTATTAATAATTTTATCAAGTAAATAATTATGATTAATAAATACGATATCCGGCTGTTGGAATCGACTGGGTTCCTTTGTGCAGAACCTGAATGATAGAGATGATGAATTAATTACAAATAAAATGTACCGATATAATTCTGGGTTCTTAATACTACGTCGGCAATAATTTTTCTATAAAAGAAGTACCTACCAACAAACATTCGAAATTACCTTCATTCCGTAGCACAAAACGTACCTACCTCGGAACAAAAAACTCGACATCATTAAAACCATAATATGGTTTTAATGATGTCGAGTTATAACATCATAATATTATTATGATGTTCCAAACAGCTCCTTAGTATGAAAATGGACCTGTATTTCAACCGTTATGAAGATTTATGAAGAGCTTCGAGGATCATTGTGGGGTTGGTCCGAACCCGTAAACCAATTTTCGTAGTTTTAGCACAACGCTAACTTGGCAAAGTGCGGCGTACGGTGGACGGACGATTTTTTTATTTTATTATTTTTTTGAAACGTAAACCAACAAATTTTGAGGTGGGTTAAAAAAATGTTTCTTTTGTCGATTCCAATGCTTCATTACCAAAGATAATAAACCAAAATCCGCACGCACGCCGTCCGCGGCACTTTGCCTAGTTAGCCATGAGCTAAGAAGGGGGTGTGTGATGAGATGGTTCGCTAGCAAATGGGTCATCACAGGTTTGGAGCACCCCCTTATCCGATGGATTTCATGAATATAGTGAAATGATTGATATCTTTGAGAGAGTTTTCTAACTCAGGGAATCAAAGTCGGTGGTTGTTCCACCAAGAAGGATGCGCGAATAAAGACGATTAATTGAGAAAAGCTGAAAAGTTGAATGACGTTATGAACAACATTATAGGATTGAAAAGAGCGATGGGAACGAAATTAATAGGCGGCTTGATACTTTGGATCAGCTGACGTATAATGTTGTACTACTGCACAATGTCAAGAAAATCAGGAAGGAAACCAATCTTCAAGGGATCTTGGGAACCAACAAGAGCGTATATATATTTTTGCGGCGTGAGAAGTGGGATTTCCAATAGCCCATCGAATTTAATTTTGGATAGCTTGGAAACTCGAGCATTCTCGTCAATCCATTTTATCTGCTGCTTCTACCCTCATCGTGCTTCCGTTTGATTAGAGTCCTGAGAGGTCCCTGAAGGATTTTATTCGAGAAACAAAACTCCTCTCTAGAAAAAAGGGGCTCGTCGTTATCGGGCTGACGCTCTATTGAGCTGATGAATTGCTGGAGGGATCCCTCAATGGGACGGGCAGATTCATTTTCTTCGTTTCCGCTCTTTCAAAAACTCCCCGCCAATAAAGTGCCGGTCGATGGAAGATTGTTTCAATTCATCTTCATTCATTGGCTGATTGGGGGAGATACGTGAATGAAAAGACAGACTTGTGAGTCATACGAGGGAAAGGGTCCCAGGGTATTACAACTATAATTCTTTCCATTTGTTCGTGTATCCAAGAGTAAATGAAAGTTGTAAATATGACAGTTCAATGAGATGGATCTCTCAAATGGAGATAGCTATAAATTAAACCAACAGAAATTAACCTACTAGTAATCCCGACGAAATAATGAATAGATATGAAAATTTGATTCTATTCATACCTTCTTGTACTCTCAAATATAATGCTAGATTGTTCATAATTGAATTTAAACTTTACCAGATGAGATTACGGATATTCCCGGATCGGGAAGAAAAAATAAATTATTTTTACATCTGCAGGTAATTTTCTAACTTAACATGATTTTTCAACACCAAATGTAAAGCAAATCAGTAAACTGAGTATCTTTACTACATGCAGATAGGGCGGTGCAAAGATATTTTTCTCACTGTAAAACATGTGTTTAGTGTCTAATTGCCCGTTGCTGTTTGTTGGTATCGCGTTACTAACCCCCCCCCCCCCACCCTCACACACACTCCCCTGTAGCAAACTTTGTCATAATATCTTACCACTGGTGGCAATAGTACGTAGTTTTGATCCTCAAAGAGTAATTAGACAATGTTATGCGCAGACCGTCCAAGCACTAATTAGACGATTTCTTCATCTTTTTGCATTCCGATTTCTGGCTTAGCCTCACCATTTGTAATGATTATATTGAATCACATAGATACGGATGCGTAAATAAACCATTCTTTAACTTTGGAATACAAAGAGAACGTCACATGACATTGTGAGCCTTTTAGGGGCGGTTTCCGAGCACGGGATTTAACGAAGTCCTAGACTTAAACCAGTTTTAGGCTCTGGAGTCTATAAAATGACTTTCCGAGTCAGGGCGTTAACGAAGTCCAGAACTTGAATAGACTCTGGGGTCTAACGGCCCTGTAGACTCTGAAATCTAAAAAACTCTGCAAATTCTTGACACAACGGTTTATTATCTTCTGTTTACAGATCAACCTTCTGTCTCGATTACTGAATGATAGATTAATTATTATTATGAATTATCATTGATTATTAATAACTATTATCAAGTAGTGTAAATTATTAATATTTATTGTTGGTTATTAATCATTTTTATGCTTCATTATTATTAATACCTAATTATTATTAAATATTATTCATTACCTCGATATTTGAAAACCATGTGCTGTTTGAATCAGCTGGGCCAGTTTGAAAATGGACCCGAGAAGCTGCCTCACGATTCACTCTCATGTTGACGATATCTGATCTGTTCCAACTTTGAGCTCTCATTGTGAACGTACGGCTGGTCGTACAAACCTGTGGATGGTCTTAAAAAATTCTAAAAAATAAAGTCTATGTAAGTGTGGACTAAAAACTATACCAATTCACACGAATTTTTCGAATTTTGAAATTTTGAAAATTTCTCAATTCGTTTTGAACCTATTTCCTTTGACCCAGGGTTATGGAAAGCTTGGAGAATCATTGTGGGGTTGGTCCAAATCCGTAAACCAAATTTCTTAGTTTTAGCACAACGCTAACTGGGCTAAGTGCCGCGTACGGCGGACGGACGATTTTTTTATTTTATTTTATTTTCTGAATCTACGTATCTTGAAACGTAAACCAATAAATTTTGAGGGGGGGTGGGGGGTTAAAAAAAAATTTTCTTTGGTCGAATCCAATGGTTCATTATCGAAGATAATAAACCAAAATGAATGTTTGTTTTGGCAAGCCGGAACCTGATTACCTGTTAGTTGTGATCCCAGAGAGAGCAGAACAGATAATAATTAGAACAGATAATTCACACGGTATTTTAAATTTAATTTGGATGATGAGCTACAGTTTCATCTAACAGTTTGTTAATTATATTAGGGCGATCTGCTCAAAGAAGATAATAAACCGTTGTTTGATTTCCATAACGAATATTTGGTTAGAACCACTTTCACGGAGTGCTAGGAGTTGTTTCAGGTAACGATTTTCTTAACGACTGAGACGAGACATTCATAGGCTCACTTCCCAACGTATAACGTATAATTATAGAAATTTTTTTTTTTTTTTTTTTTTGATTTTCTGAATGTACGTATTATCTTGAAACGTAAACCAACAAATTTTGCAAGGGGGTTAAAAAAAATTTTTCTTTGGGCGATTCCAATAGTTTTTCATCGAAGATAATAAACCAAAAGGAGGTATGTAGACCACTTCCATGAAAGGAAAAAAAATCATCGCAGTATTTCATTATTTTGGTTTATTATCTTCGATAATGAACCATTGGAATCGACCAAAGAAAACATTTGTTCGACTCCCCATCAAAATTGGTTGGTTCACGTTTCAAGATACGTAGATACGGAAAATTGAATTTAAAAAAATCCGTTTGTCCGCCGTACGCCGCCCGCCGTCTGCGGCACTTTGCCCAGTCAGCGTTGTGCTATAATTACGAAATTTAGTTTACCGATGCGGATCAAGCCCACAATGGTCCTCGAAGCTTTTCATAACCCTCCTTCCCAAAGAAGATTTTTACCCGACTATGAACCGCCATTACAAATCTGTGTGGGTTGCCGAGTACATAAGATCAGCAAAAGGAACGCAGTACAAAGCAATTCAAGCTCAACCAAATTTTTATCCGTGGTTTGCTGGGGTCAGCTCAGATAGATCTATGATTGTTACAATATGTAGGTTGCGCTCGAACCATGGTTTGTGCGAGAGCTATACATAGGTTCCTAAATCCGGAGCTTTCTCTGCAGTGCCTGGCATGCGAGAATTGTTTGAGACCATCCGCAGCTTCGTACGACCAGCCGGTTGAGCCGATATGAACTTCAACACGATCGTTTATCAAACGGTTGAGATACAGGGCAATGTTCAAACTAAGGAACAGCTGTTTGGAACATCACAATGTCCATGTTTGGGATGTCGATTTTTTAGTTCTGAGGTACTTTTTGTGCTACGGAAAGAAGATAATTTCGAATGTTTGTTGGTAGGTACTTCTTTTATAGGAAAATTATTGCTGACGTAGGTAGGAGGAATTGAAAACCTCGGAATTATAACGGTATAACGTTTATTTGTAATTAATTCATCATCTCTATGATTCAGTTTCTGCACAAAGAAGATAATAAACCGTTGTGTCAAGAATTTGCAGAGCTTTTTTTTTGTCGAGAGGACCACTTTTTTTTTACCTCGCCACGGCTCATCTTTATAATTTCACAATAAAGTGTTGAACACGCACAAAACACAACAACTGTACCGTAACTTTTTAAGCTATACTGCCTTGGCGGTCACCCAATGCCATCATTAGAACACAAAAAACCCTACGATTCTTTGAATATTTATTGCTTCAAGTTCTAGACTCAAATAGGTCTAGGACTTATATATCCTCGACTTTCGCAAATAAATCCCTGACTCGGAAAGACGATTAAGATCCGAGAGCTTATTTGAGTACTTGACTCTGTGAGTCCAGATCCCTAGCTCAGAAACCGCACCTTAGCGAATATTTGAAGAACATTTAGCTACTCTTCTTGGTCCAAAATTTTAAAACTCGTATTTCCGAAACTTTTTAAGCCAAAATCCATTATTCATATAATTGATAAAGTCATTATTCAATGATAAACGTTAAAATATCTCATTAGCTGTGGATTATGGAGCATTGACTGTGGATTATTATTATTATTATTTTTTTTTTTTTTTTGTTCCAAGTCAATAATCGCCCAAAATGGTGAAAAACCTCGGAAAATTGTTGTGAATGGGACAGGATTATAAGTATAGAACAACACAAATAATTTTGAATGATGAGTGGTATCATTTTGCAACTAAATGATAGAATTCATCATTTTATTATTTAAGAACAGCATGCAATGCACAATGCAATGCAACGCACAATTTGCATAAAATCTGTGGGATCAAATAAAATAAAGTATTATTTAGTACAGATAGATTGGAATAAAGAATGAAAAAAAGCAACTCTTCCAACTTTTTTATTAAAAAAATTCGAATAAACAATCAAATTCTTTTGATTGAAAAGAGAAAAAGACATTCAAATAACGTCTTAACATTGTACTTGTTCAAAACTCAGAAACACTTCCAAATACACCTTGAATAATTAAACGCAATAAATTATTGTCTTCATTTTTAGGGAGCAGTTTTTGAAGCTGAGGTTGTGAATGGCGGCAGCTTTTCGAATTTATACGCCTTCAACTAGAACTTCTGGAACGGAATCTTCGAACGCCTGGGCCGTCTCCTTCCCTCCTTGCTACGAGGTATGTCAATTTGTGTCAAATAGTAAAATAAATCATTCAAAATGGAAGGAAAAATTATCTGATGTAAATCAAGCTCGTAAACACCAAAGAACAAATTGGAAAAAAATTAATCCCACGTCAACAATAAAATATTTATAGTAGTGCCAAGGCATTTATTTACTACACTTCTAAGACGTACTAGAAACAACATTCAACTTGACAAACGCATGAACCTATGAACTCACTGAGGTTATTTTGACTTTTTAAGATTGTTGACAATTGGGCTGTGTGGGTACGGCAAATTGGAAATCAGGAATAGAACGCTTAATTCATACCGAGTAGGACTGAGAATGACTTTCATCCATCACACGAACTACAAACAAGAGAAAAAGTTTCGGATAATGTTTTGCTGGATTGACCACCCAAAAAATGTGAAAATGGAATTGAGACTTACCTTTTTTCCCTTCTCGCCCAAGCGCTTACGTCCAACGGCATCTCGCTCCAGAGGCCCACCACCGGATGTTTACCGATTTCCCCCAATTTTTGGTTTATTATCTTCGATAATGAACCATTGGAATCGCCCAAAGAAAAAAAAATTTTAACCCCCCCTCAAAATTTGTTGGTTTACGTTTCAAGATACGTAGATTCAGAAAATCGAATAAAAAAACTCTGCAAATTCTTGACACAACGGTTCATTATCTTCCTTGTGCAGATCACCCTTCTGTCTATACCAGACTGTATTGCAAATCGGCACCATACCATATTCTCACCGTACTCATACCATACCATACGAATTTCTTTCCTATCGTACCATACTGTATTATACCAAATCATACATACAATAATATACCATACCATACTCATACCATGTCATACAAACCGAGTGAATATTGAAATGTCATCCATTTCTGACCTATATTTAAAATTTCAAGTATCTAGCTCATCATCAAAATTTAATTTGTTTAAACAAATAGGTATTATTTAAACAATTTTACAGACAAGAAACCGAGTGAATCCAGTTCTGTGATCCAGTTCTGACCTATTTTTAAAATTTCAAGTCAATAGCTCATCATCAAAATTTAATTTGTATTATTACAAAAAGGTATTATTTAAACAATTTTACAGATGAGAAACCGAGTAAATATTGCAATGTGGTCTATCCCCGACTCACGGTTAAAATTTCTAGACTGTAGTTTACCGGGAAGATGACAAAAGGTAGTTTTATTCTGGGCGTCTGAGGGTTGGGTCACATAACGGCCGTTTTCGACGCGAAAGATTAGTGTTTTTCCTAAACCTTTGCGCGCTCACTGTGAACGAACGGCTGGTCGCACAAAAATCCAATTGGTCTTAAATGATTGGTAATTTTTCAGGTCATTCAAAAGTGAACTAAAAATTACACGGTTCAGTTGAATATTTTGAGATATGACATCGTCGAAATTTTAAATTTCGTTTTGAACCCCTTCCCCTTGACCTAGGGTTATGAAAAGTTTCGAGGATCATTGTGGGGCTGGTCCAAACCCAGAAACCGAATTTCGTAATTTTAACTCAACGCTAACTGGGCAAAGTGGCGCGGACGGCGTACGGCGTACGGCGGACGGACGGATTTTGGTTTATTATCTTCGATAATGAACCATTGGAATCGCCCAAAGAAAAAAATTTTTTAACCCCCCCTCAAAATTTGTTGGTTTACGTTTCAAGATACGTAGATTCAGAAAATCGAATAAAAAAAAATCCGTCCGTCCGCCGTACGCCGTACGCCGTACGCCGTCCGTGGCACTTTGCCCAGTTAGCGTTGAGCTAAAATTACGAAATTTGGTTTCTGGGTTCGGACCAGCCCCACAATGATCCTCGAAACTTTTCATAACCCTAGGTCAAGGGGAAGGGGTTCAAAACGAACTTTGAAATTTCGACAATGTCATATCTCTAAAAATTCTCATTAAACGGTGTAATTTTTAGTTCACTTTTGAATGACCTGAAAAATTACGAATCTTTTAAGACCAATAGGATTTTTGTGCGACCAGCCGTTCGTTCACAGTTAGCGCGCAAAGGTTTAGGAAAAACACTAAACTTTCGCGTCGAAAACGGTCGTCATGTGGGTCAACCGCCAGACGCCCAGAATAAAACTACCTTTTTTCATCTTCCCGGTAAACTACAGACTGGAAATTTTAACCGTGAGTCGGGGATAGACCACATTGCAATATTCACTCGGTTTCTCATCTGTAAAATTGTTTAAATAATACCTTTTTGTAATAATACAAATTAAATTTTGAGGTGAGCTATTGACTTGAAATTTTAAAAATAGTTCAGAACTGGATCACAATGCAATATTCACTCGGTTTCTTGTCTGTAAAATTGTTTAAATAATACCTATTTGTTTAAAAAAATTAAATTTTGATGATGAGCTTGATACTTGAAATTTTAAATATAGGTCAGAAATGGATGACATTTCAATATTCTCTCGGTTTGTATGACATGGTATGAATATGGTATGGTATATTATTGTATGTATGATTTGCAACACAGTCTGGTATAGACAGAAGGGTGATCTGCACAAGGAAGATAATAAACCGTTGTGTCAAGAATTTGCAGAGTTTTTTTTATTCGATTTTCTGAATCTACGTGTCTTGAAACGTAAACCAACAAATTTTGAGGGGGGGTTAAAATGTTTTTTTCTTTGGGCGATTCCAATGGTTCATTATCGAAGATAATAAACCAAAAATCCGTCCGTCCGCCGTACGCCGTACGCCGTCCGCCGTCCGCCGTCCGCCGTCCGCCGTCCGCCGTCCGCGGCACTTTGCCCAGTTAGCGTTGAGCTAAAATTACGAAATTTGGTTTCTGGGTTTGGACCAGCCCCACAATGATCCTCGAAACTTTTCAAAACGAATTTCGAAATTTTGAAAATTCCATATCTCGAAAAATTCATATAGAACGGTATGTTTTTTATTTCATATTTAGATAGAGTTTGTTCCGTAGAATTTTTTACGACCATCCGCAGCTTTGTACGACCAGCCGTTCGTTCACAATGACGGCTCAAAGATTGTGCCTCACAACACGATCATGAATCAAACTTTTGAAATACAGGTCCATTTTCATACCAACAAGCTCTTTGGAACATCATATGGCTTAAGTGATGTCGAGTTTGTTGTTCTGAGGCGCGTTTCGTGCTACGGAAATGAAGGTAATTTCGAATGTTTGTTGGTAGGTACTTCTTTTATAGAAAAAACCCCAGAATTATATCGTATTAATTAATCATAATTAATAGTAATAATTATTAATAATAAATACAAATTATTAATACCTAACAATAAATTATAATAATTTTCACTAGGTACTTGATAAAATTGTTAATAATTAGTGATAATTGATAATAATAATTAATCTAACATTTAGGATCTTTACATTTAGACCTAGTGATCTAGACAGAAGGGTGATCTGCACAAGGAAGATAATAAACCGTTGTGTCAAGAATTTGCAGAGTTTCAAGAGCTGTTATAATATAGCTATAATATATAATATAATTATAGCAGTATATTATAAGTATTACTGGTGGTCACGAGTAATCAGTAGTGGTACACCTATAATGAAGTAATGCTTCAATTCAGGCTTGTTTATGTGGCAAAAAGCTCCCGCCAACAGCATTGAAAGAAGCGTAAAGCTCCCTGCTGGTGTAACAGAGGAAACATATTAGGTGAAACCGAGGGTGACTAAGGGTGAGAGGGGGTTGTGGGAAGGAGACAGGGATCAGGAAAACATTGACGGTGGAGGTTAGGGGTAGGAGGATCAGGTTTCTATATGCATACTCAACAGCGAGGTGCGAAGCACCGAGCATCCTATATATGTGGCTGGCGGGCAAAATGGATATCATTCCTTTTTGCGGCTGAGGTTTTTTGGCGGGCCAGTTTTTACAACGGAGTTGTTTTTGGGGGGATATCACATCTTTTTGCATGGCTAGTTTTCGAGTGGTACTTATACAATACGGTTCAACAACTTATACAATACAAAAGTACCTACGAGGTAACTAGTAAATGTTTTCCTAAATGAAGTTTTATCCTAGTCAAAATTTAGTAAAAAATTAGTACGCCTACTAATTTGCCTTTTTGTTTCTGGTTTTTGTGACAAGAATAATTATTTTTTGGAAATTATTGTTTATCTGAAATGTGTTTGAAAAATAAGTAGTTTTAAAATTTTTGCGAATTGGTTAAATATTAGTTTTAAAATTTTCGATTAATTAAAACAATCAACAATTTAAAAACAATTATTAAAATTTAATACAATTATTCTTATTAAATTTAAAAAAATAGAAAGAATTAGAAATTTGAATAAATTTGAATTAGAAATTTTTTGAAAATTGGTTGCACTTTTTCTTGGGGATTGTGCAAATTTTTGTTGTTGAGAATCATTACAATAATTGTAATTATTGGTGTCGAAGAGAAAGAGGAAAGAGAAAGTTTGCAACTGGTAAAACGCACGTTTTTATACCAAAAATCGCGAATAACTCGAGAACCGTTGGGAAAAGTGCCAAAGTGCGCTACCCTCATTCGAAAGCCCATAAAATTTCCTATCGATCCTTAAACAGGCGCCACTCTACGACAATTTTTCTGACCACCGTTCAACTTTGATGTTTTCGGAAATTAGCCAAATCAGTAGATGTGGAATTTATTCACGTATTTTTGGCTGAGGATTAGTCAAATCGATTGAGATTTAGTTCAAAATTATTGAGCATATTCTAGACAACCTAGCGGACATTTTAAGACCAACCGCACCAATTTTCATCAATATTTGCGGCAGTTGTTGTTGAAAATAGAAAAATCACCATAACTCCTTTATTTCCCCCCTTAGGAAGCATTTTTTGATTTCAAATTAAACAGTTTGAAAAGCTGAACACAACTAAAAAAGAAAATCTGAAAAAGCTTCAATTTTGAAGGAGTTATGACCATTTGAAATTCCTAAAAAACACTATTTCCCCCCTAATTGGGGGGGAAATGGGGGGAGGGAGAAAAAATGGTCAAAAGGCACTCCCTTGGAGCATAACAAACGTGTGTGCAAAATTTCAGCTCGATCCGATTTGTCTGCTGGGCTGTAGCCCCGTCAATGAACAACGAGAAGAAGAAGAAGAAGAAGAACACGAAAAACGTGAAAAATAGTGGTTTTAAAATTGTTATACCCCCGACACCTGATGTTCCCGAGAGCTGAATTTTGGTTTACGTCCTCACGTGCCCCTGGAGAGTTGGTGTACAAAAAATCAACTCTCGAGACACTCAGGGGACCGAGCTACGGGATGGTGAAAACCCGAACTTGTTCCGTCGCGTAATCAGTGTCTCAGTCGCTTCGGTTTTCAGGGCTTCGGTTTTCTTGGCGGGCGGGACGCTCCCGCGTCCCTAGATCTGGTTTCCCTCGCATATTATTATAGAGCTACTCTCTCGTACTTATAGGTAGGATTACTTGAGAAACCGTTCTTCGAATAGTGCCAATGAAAAAAACTTGACAGAAATTTTCATGATAATGACTGTCCTTTAGAATCACTCGATATTAAACAAACTCAAATCAGTAATCTGCGAAAAGAAAGTTCGCGGATGACATAAATTAATTTGTGTGCGCAACATAAAGTTTTTAAATTTTTAAAAAATGTGTATGTTATCACGTTATCAGTGTCCAACTACCGACCGTAGCGAATTGTGACAAAAATCAATAAAACTGCCAGAGGGACTGCCGTCTCCAATTATACGAGCCAACCTTCCTATTGAAGTACGTATTCTTACATGAAAATGCGTGGAAAAGTTAATGTAGTCCCAGGCAATCAACAAACCAAATCATTGTCGAGCCAGGTAAACATGTCCCAGAATCGGAAAAGGTAAGTAAACGTACTAAGTATACTGGCCAAAAAATTTACATAGGTTGTATTTGTTTTTAAATGCAATTAATGTTTTCTCAAATTTGAGGAAGTGAGAACTTTGCAGTGTATGGTTGAATACTATGGCCGATCAGCATAATGGTACATCTTTACTGGGGTTCAGAACTCTTCGGAAGTCTGCACAAGTTCAATAATATTACCAAAATATGTTTATATTGTTGAAACTTTAACTTTGTGGTTTTTTATTATTTTTTTTTTTGGTTTTTTTTTTTTTTTTGAGTGGTGCATGACTTGATTTTTACCACCAAAATAGATTGTAAAAGTCGTAATGAATTTATTACATTTGTATGAGACACCATGACACCCGTGAATGTCAATTCTATCCTGATATAGGTGAATAATTTTCTTCCCCCAATAAATTCATGAACAAGTATGGTCCTAGGATTTGCTGATAGTCGCAATTGTTACGACAATTTAATGATGCACTTAATCATAAGTATGATGGGAAGAGCTTAAAGTAAAAGATCAATTCATGATGGAAAATTGGTTAGTAGAGGCTTGAACTTACCAAGCTCGTGTCGGCGTACTGGGGCTTGTACTTGTTCATGGCCACGTGTTGGTTGGGGTACGGGTATTCATCAAAATAGCGGGCAGACATCAGCATCTCCGGATACCCCGCCATCCTTCTGCTCCCACCGACCGGCTTGCTCCGGATAATGACATTATCGGCGGAGGGAGGACTTTCGTTGAGCCGGCCGTAGGGGTATTTTCCTGAGTCCTTGCCGCCGCTGCGCTCCGCTTCGTCACTCATCCTCTGTTCCTGTAGCTCTCGCGCCCTCTCGTTCCTGATCAGTTCCTTCAAATGTTGAAAGCTCCCTTGAGACTGAGGCTGGAGTGGCTTGACCCCACCACCACCCCCATGCCGGTGGAAGTTGTTCTTCCTATGGTGCTGTATGTTAGCCTGGTTGTTGTACTCCCTATTGGCGAAGACGTCCTGGAAAGCCTTGATGCGCTCGGGGCTGTGCTCAGAGATTTTGGGTAGGATATGGACGAGTTTCCCATATACCAATTGCCTCCTGGGATAAGGGAAACCAACCCTTCCAGCGCTGCGAGGCCTAGCGTAGTCATCCCACACATTGATGGCAAAAGGATCCCTGTAAGTCGGTATCTCATTCGTGATCTCAGGAGCCCTGGACTGGCGCTTGGAGAATCGCCACATGGCCTTCAATTCCGCACAACTAGGCTCATTCTCTTGGCCCCCCTCTTCATCAACATTCTCCTCTGGAGCGCTCAAAGGAGCAGCCTCTACAGTACCCTTGGCAAGGGCTCCTTGGAACTGCGGGAGCGCATTCGAGCACAAAAACATGCATAGAAGGACCAGGAACTCGTTCGGTCTAAGCCGCATTCTCCCTGAAAATTATATAAATACCATATTGTATTAATAATGGCGTGTCAGTTAGCAATTGAAAAGAATTTGAAATATTCAATTATTTGAACATCACTGATAATTTTTACTCATTTATCGTATCATTCCAAAATTACACACTTTCGAGGAAATATTTGAAATTTTGACAATATTTAATAACTTAAAGATGTTACGATTAAGAATGTTACGAATTTGAGGGTTCGTGAAAATGTAATTCCAAATTATGAATTCACCTGACAATGGGCGATGCTCTGAGTGGAGTGCCAGGGCGCGAGAGTATTCGAAGGGTGAGAGTTAGAGGAGGCAAGTTGGTGGTGTCGCGGTGCCTCGCTCACTGTGAACAAGTGGGCTCCCGTCCGCTCCCTTGAGTCCCTGGGCACATTGATTCTACGGCCGCGCATGCGCTTCCACCATTCCTCCCAAAATATTGATAAAGTATTTAATGGTCCAATTCATTGGCTGCAGTCAAACGCGAGTCTTAATGCATTTAAATCCCCCATGGGCGGAGATGAGGGTTCAAGGAAGACGCGGCCTCATTCGTCAGGACGCCCGCTCATCTGCTCTCAGTGGCGATTCCAGCAATATTGATTAATATTTGTTGTTGTATTGTTTGATGAACATATGATGCGAAGTATTTTTTAAAGTTATCTATGACTACAGGTTTTGTTCTGATCAGGTAACATCAACCGTTGCCGTAGATCACTAATTAGAACTCTCGCGGCTCGCCCCTAATTGACCAGTGACAACCACAAATTCGCTTAGGAATATCATTTTAATAGCGTAGGAAGAAGAACTCATACGGAGAGGGCTCCGTGCATTTTCCTTAGATATAGAAGAATCAGTAAGGAATAGCTAAGTGATTCTTAGTGACGCGGTGGGGTGCGGAGTGGAGGTGGGGCGGCAGGAGTTCAACAGTTGTTCATTCATATATCGTGGATGAATGAAGTGGATCAACAGGTAACAAGCAGGTCCCTCCTCCCCTCCGCTGCAGAAGCGATCATTAGAATTCGATTTTATTATTTTTGTTCCCCCCCTCCCAACACGAGTGTTGTGTGCGCGTTGTCCTGTCATGGCATTCATTTGAAGGAGCACCGCCACGGGGATGCCAGTGCCAGGCCCAGCTATTCAATAATGACAATCACTAAAGAGAATTTTATAGGGCGAGGTTAGCGTGACTCAACAAGACCTATCCTTGTATCGAGCGAAAACCGACGCTTCTAAGTGGTTCTGCTCTCCAAATCTTTCATTACAAGACGTATATTTTTTTTACTGACGTGAATCATCTGCTTACAACATTTGATTTCTTCGGGTTTATTAGAAAACCAAACGTTCATTTATCCAACGCTCCTAGCATATACGGTCCAACAGATCTGTAAGTTTGTTCACTTTCGTATTAGCATAACGATTACTTCAGTCATCAAACTAGTTATCTCTAAGAGATCACAGTCCAAGCTACGGCTAGCGAACAAGGCACAGCTCTGTTGCACTACTGTCTCCTATCTGGACGGCCCGGGGAATATAGCAAAGTAACCGGATCTTTACGACTCAGTAGGTAACAACTGGTTCTGCAATCAAACATGGCAATCGTGAGCATCGATAATATCGAATATCGATATTATGTTACATATCGATGGTCGAGCGGGTCCGTGGTCAGCTGTTTTCTCCTTGTTCTCCCGCACTCTTGCTTGCATGCCATCGCATTTTTTGTTTTGCTTGTTCAATTACGTTTTAAATTTTATTTTATCAAGTGTTTCACATTATGTAGGTAGTTTGTATTTCGTCGCTTTGTTCGTAATTTCAGTTTATTAGGTTATACTGTGGTGTAGTTAGTTTCCTTCTATGGATACTAGAGTACTGAAGGTCGGAAATGTATCCGGAAGAATTGGAAATATTTCCGAGACCTAATATTGGAAAGATTGCTTTAAACGCTCTAACTTGGCTCGCTGCGAAGTTTGGAGGCCATGCGCTGTCTTCTCTTGCCATCTGGCGGCGCACAGTGGTCAGAAAACCGATGTTATGGGAGCGAAATTTTCTGAATACGGATTCTTTTTGGAAATTTTATGCTGAACAAAAAATTTATTCCGTATTCTCTTCTAAAAACATTATTGGGACGGATAAAATGTAAAACTAAACAATATTTATTGGCAAAGGGATCGAGCGCAAACACGACGCGGGTCGCGGATAGCCATTTTCCAGTCGATTTTAGTTGAAAAACGTGAAACTAAACTGGTCTAAATACCATTTTTCATACCTGACTGTGGGAAAAGGGGAGAGGGCCATCTTGCTCCACTCCCACGGTTCGCGCTACCACCGCGCACCACGCTCGGTCTGACGAATTTGAATTTAATAAATTTGCAATGCTTTTTGCTCTAAAATGATATTTCATCTACTTTATTATCCTGCGTGCTCAAAATATCTCTCCAAGACCAGTTCATATGATCATAACAGTCCGTTAAATATTTTTTTTGATCTCCTCATGTTCAATTTTTGTAAAAACGGCAATCTTTCCAATTTTTACAATCTTTCGGAAATATTTCCACAATTTTATCATTCCGGAAAAATAAGTACTCTAATGGATACTATGCTTCTAGGTCCATTCTTTCACTATAGGTTTCATGCATGTGTTGAATTCGGTTCTTTTTCAGCTTTAGTTTTGCTTTTTTTTTTTTTTTTTTTTTTCAATTGATTTGTTTCTCGGAGTTTGTATTATATTGTATGTGTACTGGTAATGGCTACTTCAACTTGGGACGATGTAGCATCGATGCTTCTCGACTCTCCTTGAAGCTGATAAACGGGTAATTCTCGACAGAGGCCGACCTACGCCAGATATAGAGGTAAGAAGAATGGATAAGGAGTGTGGACAAACTTTCACCCGTTCATTCCCAATCTTAAATATGTGTCAGACACCGTAAACCTTCTGGACATTCAAGGTGTTCGGATCTACTGACGAAAACAATGCTGCTGAACATTTTCATAAGATATTGGAGAATTATATAAAATTCTGTGCGACAAAGGGACGAGACAAAATTTCATCTAACAGGTGGAAACCTAGGAAACCTTGGATGTCGAATGATTTGATAAATAGTATAAAAATTGAAGAAAATTAGTCGGCAATCTCCGTTTAACCTAGCGATCAAAAATAAATTTATTAATTTTAGAAATAAATTAACCCCATTAATAAAGTTAGCTGAATCCAAATATTATGCTGAAGAAATCGAAAAAGCGGGTTCTTGTATGAAAGAGGTTTGGAGGGTAATTAATGAAGCAGCAGATAACAACTGAAAGAAAAGCGCATCAGACTTGAATGAAATTAAGTCAGGAAATCAGATAACAACGGATAAAGCAGAGTTTGCTAATATTTTAAACGATCATTTTGCCAGGATAGGTTCAAGGATCACCAGCGGCTGCCACCTGGTTTCAAACAGAAAAATAGCAGACAGTCAAGAAGGTTCATTTTTGGTTTATTATCTTCGATAATGAACCATTGGAATCGCCCAAAGAAAAAAAAATTTTAACCCCCCCTCAAAATTTGTTGGTTTACGTTTCAAGATACGTAGATTCAGAAAATCGAATAAAAAAAAATCCGTCCGTCCGCCGTACGCCGTACGCCGTACGCCGTACGCCGTACGCCGTCCGCCGTCCGCCGTCCGCGCCACTTTGCCCAGTTAGCGTTGAGCTAAAATTACGAAATTTGGTTTCTGGGTTTGGACCAGCCCCACAATGGTCCTCGAAACTTTTCATAACCCTAGGTCAAGGGGAAGGGGTTCAAAACGAATTTTGAAATTTTGAAAATTCCATATCTCGAAAAATTCATATAGAACGGTATGTTTTTTAATTCATATTTAGATAGAGTTTGTTCCGTAGAATTTTTTAAGACCATCCGCAGCTTTGTACGACCAGCCGTTATTTCACAATGACGGCTCAAAGATTGTGCCTCACAACACGATCTTGACTCAAACTGTTGAAATACAGGTCCATTTTCATACTAACAAGCTCTTTGGAACATCATATGGCTTAAGTGATGTCGAGTTTGTTGTTCTGAGGTGCGTTTCGTGCTACGGAAATGAAGGTAATTGCGAATGTTTGTTGGTAGGTACTTCTTTTATAGAAACTTTATTACCGACGTAGTATTAAAAATCCCAGAATTATATCGTATTAATTAATCATAATTAATAATAATTATTATTATTAATAAATACGAATTATTAATACCTAACAATAAATTATAATAATTTTCACTAGGTACTTGATAAAATTGTTAATAATTAGTGATAATTGATAATAATAATTAATCTAACATTTCGGATCTAGAAATTTAGACCTAGTGATCTAGACAGAAGTGTGATCTGTACAAAGAAGATAATGAACCGTTGTGTCAAGAATTTGCAGAGTTTGGTAACATCGGACTCGGAAATAAGTAAAGCCATAGTTAGCCTCAAAGGGGGATCAAGTCCGGGTTTTGATGGGATATATGTGGACACGTTAAAGAAAATTAAAACATATATTATTACGCCACTAAAACACATAATAAATCTCAGTTGTGAGCAAGGTACATTCCCTAACATTTACAAAAAGGCAATAATTATTCCACTGTTTAAATCCGGAGATACGACAAATCCCAATAATTACCGTCCGATTTCTCTCCTTTCAAACATTGCCCAAATAATTGAAAAAAATAATGAAGAATTATATGACCGAATACTTGGTGCAGCATAGCTTCATTCATAATAATCAGTATGGTTCCAAGGGGGTAAAAGTACATTGGATGCAATCCTCCATCTGTATGAAAAAATAGTGAGTAATTGGGATAGAGGTAGAAAAGTGCTGGTCGTTTTCAAGGATTTTTCGAAGGCATTTGATACGGTCTCACACAAAATACTAATAGACACATTAAAAAGCATAAATTTTACGCCACTTTCGTCAAATGGATACAAAGTTACCTAGATGGCAGAGAACAACAGGTTAGAGTTACGGAAGTTTTAAGTAATAACTGTCAGCTGACGTGTGGAGTTCCACTGGGAACAATTATCAGCCCAGTGTTGTTTCTAACTTACGCAAATGACATTTTAAATGTCAAAATACGTGGAGAATTAGTGTCATATGCTGATGGTACCGCCTTGATAACGACCGGTGACTCCTGGGAGGAAGCCAAAAATAAAACAGAAGACCTCAAATATCTAAATCTAAATTACAGCAAACTAAATCTAATATTGAACCATGAAAAAACCAAATACATTGCTTTTTCCCTCAGAAAAAAGATATTCCAACAATTAACAAATTGATATGTCATAACAACGAGAATTGTAACCTAAATTGTAATTGTCCAAAGATCCATCTAACCAACAGCATTAGACACCTGGGAGTTCATATTGACCAAACTATTTCATGGGAACTCCAAGCCGAAACAGTAAATGAATAAAAAATAAGAAAACTAATACCAACCTTTTTTGAAATTAGAAACATAATGGACAATAAAACTAAATTAATGATCTACAAAGCTCTGGTGCAATCACAGTTAAATTATGGAATAGTTGCGTGGGAAAATGCTTACTCAAATAAAATAAAAAATGTACTTACCACACAAAAATTATTAACAAACATTTTATTCAACAAACCGCACAGATACCCATCAAATCAATTATTCAAGGAATCTAAAATATTAACATTCAAAAACTTATTAGAAAAAACTACCCTGGCCATTATCTATAAACTAATACAAACAGGAAAACTTGAAAGAAATAAAAGTATTACTAGAGCGACGGATAAAAATACAAGTTGAGATTCCTAGACGGTTGACTACAGCGCGTCAGAGAAGTTTTGACTATTGGGGCGCAACCAAGTTTAATAGTCAAGGATTTGCAGACAAGGTCCCACAAATGAGTTTGCAGAGGTTCAAAGCTGAATTAAAAAGAAAAGTGAGAGTGTAATATGGATCAACGAATAAACTTCATAATCTTTTTATCAATGGTAAAGATAGAAATTATGTTTATTCCGTAAAGTGGTCTTGGATTTTGTAATGTAATAATTTATTTATTTTTCTACAAGTTATATTATTTATTTTCTGTTACTCTACTCCAACCCCTACACAAGTTTTCTTGAAGGGGTTGTAGCATTTATGATTTATTTTTCAAAGAGTGGAAATACCTCTTCTTGTTTTTGTCAATAAATGCATGACAAAAAAAATAAAAAAAACGCCTCGCCTTATTCGTATTCAGTGATAGGGCCGATACATCTTATCATGTTATCGTTGACGCCACGTGAATTGTACTCGGTTTTTCTCTTGCACCGTGAAAACGACTTGTTTTTTGAATTCTTCCCGTAATAAAAGATTTCATCTCAGTGTTTTCACTTGTTGTTTATCTGAGTTAACCGAAACTTATAAATTCAAAAAACTCAGTTTCGTTTTCCTTCGTAGTCTCCAGCCAGAAGACGACGTCAATATTTACACCTTTCCCGAGAATTATCAAGCACCTCACCATCACGCAGAACTATTCAAAACATCGGTTGGGAAAGCAGTCAAGAAGACGCTAAGTACTCGTAAAATTCTCGTCGTATACCGACACAACGGTTCATTATCTTCTTTGTACAGATCACCCTTCTGTCTAGATCACTAGGTCTAAATGTCTAGATCCTAAATGTTAGATTAATTATTATTGTCAATTATCACTAATTATTAGGTAACTATTTTATCAAGTACCTAGCGAAAATTATTATAATTTATTGTTAGGTATTAATAATTCGTATTTATTATTAATAATAATTATTAATAATTATGATTAATTAATACGATATAATTCTGGGGTTTTTAATACTACGGCGGTAATAATTTTTCTATAAAAGAAGTACCTACATACCAACAAACATTCGAAATTACCTTCATTTCCGTAGCACCTCAGAACAACAAACTCGACATCACTTAAGCCATATGATGTTCCAAAGAGCTTGTTAGTATGAAAATGGACCTGTATTTCAACAGTTTGATTCACGATCGTGTTGTGAGGCACAATCTTTGAGCCGTCATTGTGAACGAACGGCTGGTCGTACACAGCTGCAGATGGTCTTAAAAAATTCTACGGAACAAACTCTATCTGAATATGAAATAAAAACTCTGCAAATTCTTGACACAACGGTTTATTATCTTCCTTGTGCAGATCACCCTTCTGTCTATACCAGACTGTGTTGCAAATCAGCACCATACCATATTCTCACCGTACTCATACCATACCATTCGAATTTCTTTCCTATCATACCATACTGTACTATACCAAATCATACATACAATAATATACCATACCAGATTCATACCATGTTCTACAAACCGAGTGAATATTGAAGTGTCATCCATTTCTGACGTATATTTAAAATTTCAAGTATCTAGCTCATCATCAAAATTTAATTTGTTTAAACAAATAGGTATTATTTAAACAATTTTACAGATGAGAAACCGAGTGAATATTACAATGTGGTCTATCCCCGACTCACGGTCAAAATTTCCAGACTGTAGTTTACCGGGAAGATGAAAAAAGGTAGTTTTATTCTGGGCGTCACATAACGGGTTGGGTCACATAACGGCCGTTTTTTTGTGTTTTTCCTAAACATTTGCGCGGTCACTGTGAACGAACGGCTGGTCGCACAAAAATCCAATTGGTCTTAAAAGATTCGTGATTTTTCAGGTCATTCAAAAGTGTACTAAACATTACACCGTTTCATGAGAACTTTTAGAGATATGACATTGTCGAAATTTCAAAGTTCGTTTTGAACCCCTTCCCGTTGACCTAGGGTTATGAAAAGTTTCGAGGATCATTGTGGGGCTGGTCCAAACCCAGAAACCAAATTTTGTAATTTTAGCTCAACGCTAACTGGGCAAAGTGCCACGGACGGCGGACGGCGTACGGCGTACGGGTGACGGACGGATTTTTTGGTTTATTATCTTCGATAATGAACCATTGGAATCGCCCAAAGAAAAAATTTTTTTAACCCCCCCTCAAAATTTGTTGGTTTACGTTTCAAGATACGTAGATTCAGAAAATCGAATAAAAAAAAATCCGTCCGTCCGCCGTACGCCGTCCCCCGTACGCCGTACGCCGTACGCCGTCCGCCGTCCCCCGTCCGCCGTCCGCCGTCCGTGCCACTTTGCCCAGTTAGCGTTGAGTTAAAATTACGAAATTCGGTTTCTGGGTTCGGACCAGCCCCACAATGGTCCTCGAAACTTTTCATAACCCTAGGTCAAGGGGAAGGGGTTCAAAACGAAATTTAAAATTTCGACAATGTCATATCTCAGAATATTTAACTGAAACGTTTGATTTTCAGTTCACTTTTGAATGACCTGAAAAATTACGAATCTTTTAAGACCAATTGGATTTTTGTGCGACCAGCCGTTCGTTCACAGTGAGCGCGCAAAGGTTTAGGAAAAACACTAAACTTCGCGTCGAAAACGGCCGTTATGTGACCCAACCCTCAGACGCCCAGAATAAAACTACCTTTTGTCATCTTCCCGGTAAACTACAGTCTAGAAATTTTAACCGTGAGTCGGGGATAGACCACATTGCAATATTTACTCGGTTTCTCATCTGTAAAATTGTTTAAATAATACCTTTTTGTAATAATACAAATTAAATTTTGATGATGAGCTATTGACTTGAAATTTTAAAAATAGGTCAGAACTGGATCACAGAACTGGATTCACTCGGTTTCTTGTCTGTAAAATTGTTTAAATAATACCTATTTGTTTAAACAAATTAAATTTTGATGATGAGCTAGATACTTGAAATTTTAAATATAGGTCAGAAATGGATGACATTTCAATATTCACTCGGTTTGTATGACATGGTATGAGTATGGTATGGTATATTATTGTATGTATGATTTGGTATAATACAGTATGGTATGATAGGAAAGAAATTCGTATGGTATGGTATGAGTACGGTGAGAATATGGTATGGTGCCGATTTGCAATACAGTCTGGTATAGACAGAAGGGTGATCTGCACAAGGAAGATAATGAACCGTTGTGTCAAGAATTTGCAGAGTTTTTATACTAACAAGCTCTTTGGAACATCATATGGCTTAAGTGATGTCGAGTTTATTGTTCTGAGGTGCGTTTCGTGCTACGGAAATGAAGGTAATTTCGAATGTTTGTTGGTAGGTATTTGTTTTATAAAAAAATTATTACCGACGTAGTATTAAAAACCCCAGAATTATATCGTATTAATTAATCATAATTAATAATAATTGTTATTAATAATAAATACGAATTATTATTACCTAACAATAAATTATAATAATTTTCACTAGGTACTTGATAAAATTGATAATAATAATTAATCTAACATTTAGGATCTAGACATTTAGACCTAGTGATCTAGACAGAAGGGTGATCTGTACAAAGAAGATAATGAACCGTTGTGTCAAGAATTTGCAGAGTTTTTTAATTCGATTTTCTGAATCTACGTATCTTGAAACGTAAACCAACAAATTTTGAGGGGGGGTTAAAAAATTTTTTTCTTTGGGCGATTCCAATGGTTCATTATCGAAGATAATAAACCAAAAATTGCTAACCCGACAATTACTATCTCGGCCGATTTATGGAACTATACTTCGATGATGACGGAAACCCGACTTTCGACGGTTATAAAAACTCTAACCCAAACCCGTCACCGCTCAGCCGCTGCCGCGTCGGAAAATTACGACTTCCGACACGGGTTTGGACGAACCAATTATCAGGCCTCTGTCTAACATTCTCAAGGACGCCGTACTCGACAAATTTTCAAGTAAAAATCAGAATGCCAATACGTGGCTCGAAACCTTCGAATCCCAGTGTCAACGCCTAATGATAGCCGAAGATCGCTACTGGGAAGCAATCCGTCTTTTTCTTGAAAACTCCGCCAATGATTGGTATCAGTCAACTAAGCGCCACTTGGGGGCAATGGCGCGATTCTTTTCTCAATGCTTTTGCAAAAAAGGGTGGAATGAATGCCGCCTCGCTTATCAGTATCGTTTCCTCAACGGTTCTCTCTCAGAATACGCTCTCCGCAAACAAAACTTACTGGTCTCGCTGAACCCGAAAATCGACGAATTCACAAAGATCAGACTTATCGTCACTGGACTACCATACTGTACAAGAACGTATAGATATAGCCGAAACGACAACTATAAGTAAACTACCCCCAAAACCAACTCCGTTGTAAAAACTGGCCCGCCAAAAAACCTCAGCCGCAAAAAGGAATGATATCCATTTTGCCCGCCAGCCACATATATAGGATGCTCGGTGCTTCGCACCTCGCTGTTGAGTATGCATATAGAAACCTGATCCTCCTACCCCTAACCTCCACCGTCAATGTTTTCCTGATCCCTGTCTCCTTCCCACAACCCCCTCTCACCCTTAGTCACCCTCGGTTTCACCTAATATGTTTCCTCTGTTACACCAGCAGGGAGCTTTACGCTTCTTTCAATGCTGTTGGCGGGAGCTTTTTGCCAGATGAAAAAGCCTGAATTAAAGCATTACTATATTATAAGTATTACTGGTGGTCACGAGTAATCAGTAGTGGTACACCTATAATGAAGTAATGCTTCAATTCAGGCTTGTTTATGTGGCAAAAAGCTCCCGCCAACAGCATTGAAAGAAGCGTAAAGCTCCCTGCTGGTGTAACAGAGGAAACATATTAGGTGAAACCGAGGGTGACTAAGGGTGAGAGGGGGTTGTGGGAAGGAGACAGGGAACAGGAAAACATTGACGGTGGAGGTTAGGGGTAGGAGGATCAGGTTTCTATATGCATACTCAACAGCGAGGTGCGAAGCACCGAGCATCCTATATATGTGGCTGGCTGGCAATATGGATATCATTCCTTTTTGCGGCTGAGGTTTTTTGGCGGGCCAGTTTTTACAACGGAGTTGTTTTTGGGGGGATATCACATCTTTTTGCATGGCTAGTTTTCGGGTGGTACTTATACAATACGGTTCAATTTAACAAAAGTACCTACGAGGTAACTAGTAAATTTTTTCCTAAATGAAGTTTTATCCTAGTCAAAATTTAGTAAAAAATTATCACGCCTACTAATTTGCCTTTTGTTTCTTGTTTTTGTGACAAGAATAATTATTTTTTGGAAATTATGGTTTGTTGTCTGAAATGTGTTTGAAAAATAAGTAGTTTTAAAATTTTTGCGAATTGGTTAAATATTAGTTTTAAAATTTTCGATTAATTAAAACAATCAACAATTTAAAAACAATTATTAAAATTTAATACAATTATTCTTATTATTAAATTTAAAAAAATAGAAAGAATTAGAAATTTGAATAAATTTGAATTAGAAATTTTTTAAAAATTGGTTGCATTTTTTCTTGGGGATTGTGCAAATTTTTGTTGTTGAGAATCATTAAAATAATTGTAATTATTGGTGTCGAAGAGAAAGAGGAAAGAGAAAGTTTGCAACTGGTAAAACGCACGTTTTTATACCAAAAATCGCGAAAAACTCGAGAACCGTTGGGAAAAGTGCTAAAGTGCGCTACCCTCATTCGAAAGCCCATTAAATTTCCTATCGATCCTTAAACAGGCGCCACTCTACGACAATTTTTCTGACCACCGTTCAACTTTGATGTTTTCGGAAATTAGCCAAATCAGTAGATGTGGAATTTATTCACGTATTTTTGGCTGTGGATTAGTCAAATCGATTGAGATTTAGTTCAAAATTATTGAGCATATTCTAGACAACCTAGCGGACATTTTAAGACCAACCGCACCAATTTTCATCAATATTTGCGGCAGTTGTTGTTGAAAATATAAAAATCACCATAACTCCTTTATTTTCCCCCTTAGGAAGCATTTTTTGATCTCAAATTAAACAGTTTGAAAAGCTGAACACAACTAAAAAAGAAAATCTGAAAAAGCTTCAATTTTGAAGGAGTTATGACCATTTGAAATTCCTAAAAAACACTATTTCCCCCCTAATTGGGGGGGAAATGGGGGGAGGGAGAAAAAATGGTCAAAAGGCACTCCCTTGGAGCATAACAAACGTGTGTGCAAAATTTCAGCTCGATCCGATTTGTCTGCTGGGCTGTAGCCCCGTCAATGAACAACAACAACAACGACAACGACAACGACAAGAAGAAGAAGAACACGAAAAACGTGAAAAATAGTGGTTTTAAAATTGTTATACCCCCGACACCTGATGTTCCCAAGAGCTGAAATTTGTTTTACGTCCTCACGTGCCCCTGGAGAGTTGGTGTACAAAAAATCAACTCTCGAGACACTCAGGGGACCGAGCTATGGTAGGGTGAAAACCCCAACTTGTTCCGTCGCGTAATCAGTGTCTCAGTCGCTTCGGTTTTCAGGGCTTCGGTTTTCTTGGCGGGCGGGACGCTCCCGCGTCCCTAGATTATCAAAATTGAATTCCATCGAACGACCGTCACGCTCATTGTTTACTGCATCTATGCCGTCAAATTCATCGTTTTCCGATTCGAAACATAACCCGTTCGAATCGAACCGCTCTCGCTTTTGCTCTTACTGCCTAAAAAGGGGTTACTCCGGCCGTAGTCATACGGAAGACAAATGCAGAACTAAGCAGGCCGATTTCGAGAAGCTACATAAGCTACATAAGCTACCCTGCAAACGTAGGAAAGCGATACTCCCAAAAAAAATTTAGAAAAGACAGCTATGAACTCGGCACAATTTAATGACATTGTCAATGAAATTGAAGCCGAGCAAAAAAACTTGTAACGCCTCCACTTATAGTCATTGATGTCACTGTCGAAAATTATTATATGATCCCGGGTCTAATGTATCAACAATTTCTGAATCTTTTACACTAAAATTCCCGAACATGATTTACCTACCGACAGAGCACAAAATCAACACTATAGGTGGAGTCGCCAACCTCATAGGTATCACGGTCATAGAAATGACAATATTTGAAATAACTAAAAGAGTAGCGATCTATGTGATTAAGTCAGAATTCTGTAAACACGACATTATTCTAGGCCTCGATCTCATACCTCTTTTTGACATTTTATGTCTTTGCTATGGCACACAAACAAAAAAACTCTGCAAATTCTTGACACAACGGTTCATTATCTTCTTTGTACAGATCACCCTTCTGTCTAGATCACTAGGTCTAAATGTCTAGATCCTAAATGTTAGATTAATTATTATTAACAATTATCACTAATTATTAATAATTTTATCAAGTACCTAGTGAAAATTATTATAATTTATTGTTAGGTATTAATAATAATAATAATGGTTTATTATCTTGATTGTGCAGATCACCCTTCGGTCCAGATTATTAAATGATCGATTATTAAATTATCATGAATTATTATTATTATTATTTAACTCAATATCGGAAATCCATGTGCTGTTCGAATCAGCCGGGCCAGTATGAACATTTTCTCCAACTTTGAGCCCTCGTTGTGAACGAAAGGCTGGTCGTAAAAGGCTCCGGATGGTCTTAACAAATTACAAATTCTTGACACAACGGTTCATTATCTTCTTTGTACAGATCACCCTTCTGTCTAGATCACTAGGTCTAAATGTCTAGATCCTAAATGTTAGATTAATTATTATTATCAATTATCACTAATTATTAACAATTTTATCAAGTACCTAGTGAAAATTATTATAATTTATTGTTAGATATTAATCATTTGTATTTATTATTAATAATTATTATTATTAATTATGACTAATTAATACCATATAATTCTGAGGTTTTTAATACTACGTCGGTAATAATTTTTCTATAAAAGAAGTACCTACCAACAAACATTCGAAATTACCTTCATTTCCGTAGCACGAAACGCACCTCAGAACAACAAACTCGACATCACTTAAGCCATATGATGTTCCAAAGAGCTTGTTAGTATGAAAATGGACCTGTATTTCAACAGTTTGAGTCACGATCGTGTTGTGAGGCACAATCTTTGAGCCGTCATTGTGAACGAACGGCTGGTCGTACAAAGCTGCGTCGTACAAAGGTCTTAAAAAATTCTACGGAACAAACTCTATCGAAATATGAAATAAAAAACATACCGTTCTATATGAATTTTTCGAAATATGAGATTTTCAAATTTTCAAAATTCGTTTTGAACCCCTTCCCCTTGACCTAGGGTTATGAAAAGTTTCGAGGACCACTGTGGGGTTGGTCGAAACCCATAAAAAAAATTTCGTAATTTTAACTCAACGCTAACTGGGCAAAGTGGCGCGGACGGCGGACGGCGTACGGCGTACGGCGGACGGACGGATTTTTTTTTATTCGATTTTCTGAATCTACGTATCTGGAAACGTAAACCAACAAATTTTGAGGGGGGGTTAAAAAAATGTTTTCTTTGGGCGATTCCAATGGTTCGTTATCGAAGATAATAAACCAAAAACTCTGCAAATTCTTGACACAACGGTTCATTATCTTCTTTGTACAGATCACCCTTCTGTCTAGATCACTAGGTCTAAATGTCTAGATCCTAAATGTTAGATTAATTATTATTATCAATTTTATCAAGTACCTAGTGAAAATTATTATAATTTATTGTTAGGTAATAATAATTCGTATTTATTATTAATAACAATTATTATTAATTATGATTAATTAATACGATATAATTCTGGGGTTTTTAATACTACGTCGGTAATAATTTTTTTATAAAACAAATACCTACCAACAAACATTCGAAATTACCTTCATTTCCGTAGCACGAAACGCACCTCAGAACAATAAACTCGACATCACTTAAGCCATATGATGTTCCAAAGAGCTTGTTAGTATAAAAACTCTGCAAATTCTTGACACAACGGTTCATTATCTTCCTTGTGCAGATCACCCTTCTGTCTATACCAGACTGTATTGCAAATCGGCACCATACCATATTCTCACCGTACTCATACCATACCATACGAATTTCTTTCCTATCATACCATACTGTATTATACCAAATCATACATACAATAATATACCATACCATACTCATACCATGTCATACAAACCGAGTGAATATTGAAATGTCATCCATTTCTGACCTATATTTAAAATTTCAAGTATCTAGCTCATCATCAAAATTTAATTTGTTTAAACAAATAGGTATTATTTAAACAATTTTACAGACAAGAAACCGAGTGAATCCAGTTCTGTGATCCAGTTCTGACCTATTTTTAAAATTTCAAGTCAATAGCTCATCATCAAAATTTAATTTGTATTATTACAAAAAGGTATTATTTAAACAATTTTACAGATGAGAAACCGAGTAAATATTGCAATGTGGTCTATCCCCGACTCACGGTTAAAATTTCTAGACTGTAGTTTACCGGGAAGATGACAAAAGGTAGTTTTATTCTGGGCGTCTGAGGGTTGGGTCACATAACGGCCGTTTTCGACGCGAAGTTTAGTGTTTTTCCTAAACCTTTGCGCGCTCACTGTGAACGAACGGCTGGTCGCACAAAAATCCAATTGGTCTTAAAAGATTCGTAATTTTTCAGGTCATTCAAAAGTGAACTGAAAATCAAACGTTTCAGTTAAATATTCTGAGATATGACATTGTCGAAATTTTAAATTTCGTTTTGAACCCCTTCCCCTTGACCTAGGGTTATGAAAAGTTTCGAGGACCATTGTGGGGCTGGTCCGAACCCAGAAACCGAATTTCGTAATTTTAACTCAACGCTAACTGGGCAAAGTGGCACGGACGGCGGACGGCGGACGGGGGACGGCGGACGGCGTACGGCGTACGGCGTACGGGGGACGGCGTACGGCGGACGGACGGATTTTTTTTTATTCGATTTTCTGAATCTACGTATCTTGAAACGTAAACCAACAAATTTTGAGGGGGGGTTAAAAAAATTTTTTCTTTGGGCGATTCCAATGGTTCATTATCGAAGATAATAAACCAAAATGGACCTGTATTTCAACAGTTTGATTCAAGATCGTGTTGTGAGGCACAATCTTTGAGCCGTCATTGTGAACGAACGGCTGGTCGTACAAAGCTGCTGATGGTCTTAAAAAATTCTTAGTAATAAACTCTATCTAAATATTAAATAAAAAACATACCGTTTGATGGGAATTTTTCGAGATATGGAATTTTCAAAATTTCAAAATTCGTTTTGAACCCCTTCCCCTTGACCTAGGGTTATGAAAAGTTTCGAGGATCATTGTGGGGCTGGTCCAAACCCAGAAACCAAATTTCGTAATTTTAACTCAACGCTAAATGGGCAAAGTGGCGCGGACGGCGGACGGCGTACGGCGGACGGCGTACGGCGGACGGCGTACGGCGGACGGACGGATTTTTTTTTATTCGATTTTCTGAATCTACGTATCTTGAAACGTAAACCAACAAATTTTGAGGGGGGGTTAAAATTTTTTTTTCTTTGGGCGATTCCAATGGTTCATTATCGAAGATAATAAACCAAAATCGTCACGAAAATTGTTGACGAAAACTAACTTCCTCATTTTCCAACCCATGAAAATCGTTCACCAGTCGTTGGATAGCTCTCGATTTACCTAATCATATTACGTTAACCACTGCGGAGTGCGTGGCCGACAAGCTGCGGTATGAGCGTGATTGTTTAAATAATTGTTTACACACAGGTGATCATTCTCAATAATTTATATTTTCAAGACGAATGCAAGCTTCATAATTTATGATGAACCTTTCAATTAAGTATAACAACCGCTACTGAGGTAGGTGATGTAGTATAGTTCGAAGGCCCTTGAATCCCTTCTTTAAAGACATAAAATGTCCCAATGTGTTGCAGACTCGTATGCAAGCATTTGATTTAGTTATGAGGATTTACACTTCTGATGGTGAATTTCTGCTAAAATTCGCTCTTATAGCCATGCTGCATTTTCAATTAAATCTCAATTACGAATTGAAACTATCCCAACATAATAATAATAATAATAACATAATAGGGTGCATGAAGATTTCACACATGGGTTAGAGAGAGAGAGAGAGAGAGAGAGAGATTTATTGACATAAATATAACAATTGAACAGGTGTGCTACAAAATAAAAATAAAATGTATGTATATATACATATGTATACTATATTGCTTGAAGTTAATATTATATTATTTGAATATTAATAATAATAATTCACATATAATCAATTGATTATTATTTATTTACATCATTTTACTTCGTTATTTAATATTAATATATTTTTATTTATTTATTTTTATTTTATTTTTCCATGACTATTGTCAACTACTCCGCAGCGATAGGCTGATGCCCGTGTTGCTGCGGAGGGTTGTTGTTTCTCCAGAGTAATGATCCAATGTCTTTGCACAGCTTCTATGGTTTTACTTTACTCATTTATTTTTATAAATTATTTTAATATATATTTTTTGTTGGTAAATACATTTGTAGAAATAGGAAATATGACTTGAATGCCAGGCTACAATTTGAATAAATTAGACTCTGCATCGGCAGGCAGGTACTACACCACATACTGGCTTATCAGGAACTGCTCTATTCTTTGCGGACCGTTACTTATTAGGTAATCGTACACTTTCTTTTTGTAATTGTCTCTCGAGTACAGACTTGGAGATTTTAAATGAGCTGGCATGTTCCGATATAAAATTGAAAAAACATAAGATGGGCTCCTTGTCGTTAATTGTAGACGCGGCCTCTGATTTCTCGCTCCCCCCTCCAAAGTGTACCTGGTTGAATAGTATTGGTGCGATGTGGTCTGACAGATCGTGGGATTTTTGAAGAACATCAAGAGCAAATTCTTGCAGTACAGCTGCTTGATGGTGAATACCTTAGCGAATCGGAAGAGGTCATCCGAGGGATGGCGGCGAGGGAGACGAAACCTGGTCTTGAGTATGGCCTTCTGCACAACGATCAATTTCTGCAGCACACTGTCAACCGCAGATCCCCACACATGAATTCCGTACTGCAGAACAGACTGGACCATGGCGTCGTAAACCAGCTTCAACCTATCGCGAGGCAAGATAGACCGTATTCCGTAAAATATATGGATGAACCTTCTTAGTCTGCTGGCAAGGGCGATCACATGTTGCTCCCATCTTAATTTGTCGTCGAAGATGACACCCAGATATTTGTGGTGATTCACCTTTTCAATGGGATCACACGTACAGACACCCGATCGAGGAGTGTTACACCCATGAATCACGACGTGCTGGTCATCGTTCACCCCCCAAACTCTTCCAATTTCGAGGAACTTCGTTTTCCTAGCATTCAAGGTAAGCAAGTTACTGTCGAACCAATTCTGCAACATGTTCATCACTCTGTTCGCCGTTTGATAAACTTCTTCCCAATTGAGACCTTCAAACAACAGTGTGGTATCATCGGCAAACAGGTAGACTTTGCATCCCAAAGGTAGGTCGGCAAGTTGATTTATGTAGATTAGGAATAAAGTTGGGCCCAGATTGCTTCCCTGAATTATTCCATAATTATTGGCCGTCTCATAACTTCTCACCCCTCCAACCTCCACGATCTGTCTCCTATTGCTGAAGTAACTTTTGAACCAGGCTGTGCTAGCTGAGTCGCCACCAATTTCTTCTATTTTTTTAACCATCAGCTCTCGGTCAATCGAGTCGAAGCATTTGGCCAAATCCAAGAAAACGAGCAAGCCTTTCTTCTTCTCGTTCCGAATACGATGCAAATCGCAGGTGATGCCGTACAAAGCGTCATCCACACCCCGACCCTTTCGAAAGCCGTATTGTCTTTCAGTTATTAAGCTGTTCGTTTCTATGTAGGAATAAAGGCATTCGTTGACCCACTTCTCCAGAATCTTCGATAAAACGCTTAGCAATTTAGATTATGATACAAACGAATTTGTCGAGTGCCATATCCTACATCAATTTCGTAGATAAGATCCGACAATTTTCGTGAAATAGGGAAAGGACCGTTCAGTTTTTGGTTTATTATCTTCGATATTTCCTATTAAGTTTGTTGCCGTTAACAATATAAACGTGATCGCCTTCCTTAAACGATATGTTAGAACGATACTTATTGTAGCGGAACTTATTGTAATCATGTGACTTTATTGTATTGTGTAGTGCTGTTTTGCGGTCGTGAGCTAGGTTTGGGATCTCTTGAATGATATCAGGGATGATTGAGGGAGAACAAACGTTCAGTAAGTAGGAAGGAGAGAAAGAAGTGACGCTATGAGGTGTGTCGTTATACTGCGACACACACTCGTGAGCAATAGTGGACCATGCACGCTTCCTTGTTGCGGTATCATTTTTGTTGCAACGTATGCGATTTACTAAAGTTTGGTTTAAACGCTCGTTTAATCCGTTGGAAAAGGGGCAGTCGACGGCGGTGAGAATATGTCGAATGTCGAATGCCCGATGTGTCACAATAATCTTCGAATTCTTGAAAGGTTAATCCGCCGTATTGGTCGGTCAGCAATGTCCCAATGGGGACCGAGTCAACAAGGCGGATCATCTCGCCCGCATCTTGGCTCTTTGTGGCACGTATAAAGGCAAATCGAGAAAAGTAGTCAACTAGTAGATGAAGGTAACGGATAGACGATCTGCTGTTACTAAAACCACCAATGGTGTCCAGGGACATTATTTCGTAGGGGGCAGTAGCTGGTCCTAATTGACCCATTTTTCCTGGTGGTCGGGGGGAACGAGATTTTGACATTTTCATGTCTTTCATATGGCACATAAAAAAAAAAAATCGTCACGAAAATCGTCACGAAATTTGCTAACGAAAATTGCTAACGAAATTTGTCCCAAGGCGCCACAATGATGAATATGACCATCAGAAGTGAAGTTGTTCGTTATTTCTGATGATTTTCGCTTACAACCGATTCGTTGCTACGGAACTTTATCTTCGCCAGTTATCATCGTACAAAAATCGTTCACCACTCGTTGGATAGCTCTCGATTTACCTAACCACTGCGGAGTGCGTGGCCGACAAGCTGCGGTATGAGCGTGATTGTTTAAATAATTGTTTACACACAGGTGATCATTCTCAATAATTTATATTGACAAAATTATGACCATCAGAAGTGAAGTTGTTCGTTATTGGAATTAGGTAGGTACTTTACAGTTTGATATTACTTCCCAGTATATTACTCGGTATACAAACTCTTGAGGGAACTCTAAATTCGAATTATGATATGCGCATGACTTGATACGAAGTTTGTTGGCACACAACATGAAAATGTCTCAATGTGTTGCAGACTCGTATGCAAGCGTTTTGGGGTGTACTACTTCTGCAGTGAAGAGCCTTTTCCTCAAAATTTGCCTTCCTTCAGGCGTGGTGCTGTTCGCAAAAATATTGTTCACTTTGGTGTTTGGACTGAGGATATCCTTTTCAACTTTTCCAAAACTCGATTGTACTTGGACAATGCTGCAGCCAATTTTTTATTTTTTTATTTTATTTTATTTATTTATTTATTTTTTTTTTTTTTTGCCAAATCTCGAGAAGTTTTCGATCGATATCTACAAACAGTCCTACATCCGTCTACCCTCCTTCTCGAATTCCCCAATGAAGGAAGTTGTACATGGAACGCAGATAGGGAAGGAGGCCCAGGAAGTCGTTTGAAGTGATTTTGTCAATTTTTACGTAAACGTAGAAGTATGGTCAGTGACGTGGATCAATGATACTTCCACGTGACGGACAAAAGGATTGTTCCACGTTTCTGACATTTTATACTTCAACCTCAACCAACGCCCATCTATTCATGCTTAGGGAATAAAATAATACTGTCGTTATTCAGCATAATGTCTTCTACAACAAGGTATAAACAAAAATTTCTTTTTTCGAAAATTAACCAAAGATACATAGAAGCACATTACTGACATAATATTAAAAATACGAGCCAGCTTCCTCATCGAGATGATCCCTGTCTGGCGACTCATGGGCGGATGGTTCGTTTCCCGGTAAAGGTTTCGTCGGCCAAAAAACAATACGGTGCCAAAAAATATCCCGTTCTTCAGTTTTGCTTGAGTCTTTTACAGTGACCCACGTTACTGACGAACTTTTCTGTTTCAAAGTTTGAAAAGCTGTATGGCAACCCGTAGTTGTTTCAAATAAACAGTAAAATTCGAATAAAACAGTAGTAAACAGTGAGTGTGTGTGATTTAGTTTGACCGTCAGTGAGAATGATGTTGAGGGATGTCGAGGGTCGGTCAAATGTCGGTCAAATGTCGGTCATTTGACCGACCCTCGACATCCCTCAACATCAGTAATAAACAGTAAGTAGTAGGGTATAAAAACGGAAAACGAAGGATTTTTTTACCTACCAGCATATTTCAGACAGATATGGAACGCTGTAAACTAAAAATCAGATTCTGTTTCACCCACGTTACTGACATTTTTTATGTTTACCATAAAGAATGAACCATAAATTCGTAGTTCTATTAATAAAATTATACATTAATTATTTATTGATATACTTTACTTATTTACTTTAATAAATTACTTATTAATAAATTACTTATTTAGTAATAAAGTTATAAATTAATAAAATAACCAAATTAAGCAAGAATAAAGGAGAGGCCGTAGCCTTGCCTAACTTAATAAGACGAAGAACTGGGTTTTTTAAGTTATATAACTCGGCTCCCTTTATTTCATATCTATATAAGTAACTAAATTTAGAGACGATTTTCGTGTTCCTTGGGTATTTTTGAAAAATTTCTTTTGCGTGAAATGGAGTTGAACCATGCCGATTTTGAATTTGGTGTCTGTCTGTTTGTCTGTCCTTCAATCACGCAAAAACGGCTCAATGGATCGAACTTTTCTCCTGTATTTAAATGTTTCTGTGACCGGGGAAGGACATAGGGGGGTTCACTTCCGGATCCAATTCATAGGGGCGGGGGTTTATAGGGAAGCCGAAATATAACATAGGTAGATGGACACACCCAGAGTTCTGCCCGTCAGCGACGGACCCGACAGCTAGTATGACATAAAGGGAGCCGAGTTATATAATCAAGACGCTTATAATATAATAATATTATGTCATATAAGCGATTTGCGATTTTTAAACGAAGTGTTTTATGGGGGGATATAATTTATTTTCAAGCTAATAGTCCATTTATGTTCATTATTTTTAATCTACCGATACATTTTGGTTTATTATCTTTGATAATGATCTGGATTCGCTCAAAATTTGAGGGTTTACGTTTCAAGACAAGTAGATTCAGAAAATCGAATAAAAACACGCCGACCGTCCCCCGGCCACTTCACTTTGCCCAGTTTGCGTTGTGCTAAAATTACAAAATTTAGTTAACGGGTTCATGGGTACGATTCACCCACGATGACTCTTGAAACTTTTCGTAACCCTAGCCGTTCTTTCACATTGAGGGCTTAAAGATGGAACAGATCGAAAGTCGTCAACATGAGGGTGAATCATTGCAGCACCCTGTCGAGTCAATGATTATCGTACTTGCCCCACTGCTTCGAACAGCACAGTTTTCCCAGATATCGTGCTACCTAATTGATAATAAAACAATAACATTCAGAAAATCGAATTAAAAAACTCTGCAAATTCTTGACACAACGGTTTATTATCATCCTTGTGCAGATCACCCTTCTGTCTATACCAGACTGTGTTGCAAATCGGCACCAAACCATATTCTCACCGTACTCATCCATACCATACGAATTTCTTTCCTATCATACCATACTGTACTATACACAATCATACATACAATAATATACCATACCATACTCAACCATGTCATACAAACCGAGTGAATATTGAAATGTCATCCATTTCTGACCTATATTTAAAATTTCAAGTATCTAGCTCATCATCAAAATTTAATTTGTTTAAACAAATAGGTATTATTTAAACAATTTTACAGACAAGAAACCGAGTGAATATTGCATTGTGATCCGGTTCTGAACTATTTTTAAAATTTCAAGTCAATAGCTCATCATCAAAATTTAATTTGTATTATTACAAAAAGGTATTATTTAAACAATTTTACAGATGAGAAACCGAGTGAATATTGCAATGTGGTCTATCCCCGACTCACGGTTAAAATTTCTAGACTGTAGTTTACCGGGAAGATGAAAAACGTAGTTTTATTCTGGGCGTCTGGGGATTAACGGCCGTTTTCGAAGCGAAAGTTTAGTGTTTTTCCTAAACCTTTGCGCGGTCACTGTGAACGAACGGCTGGTCGCACAAAAATCCAATTGGTCTTAAAAGATTTGTAATTTTTCAGGTCATTCAAAAGTGAACTAAACATTTCACGATTCAGTTAAATATTTTGAGATATGACATTGTCGAAATTTTAAATTTCGTTTTGAACCCCTTCCCCTTGACCAAGGGTTATGAAAAGTTTCGAGGATCATTGTGGGGCTGGTCCAAACCCAGAAACCAAATTTTGTAATTTTAGCTCAACGCTAACTGGGCAAAGTGGCACGGACGGCGGACGGCGTACAGGGGACGGCGTACGGCGTACGGGTGACGGACGGATTTTTTTTTATTCGATTTTCTGAATCTACGTATCTTGAAACGTAAACCAACAAATTTTGAGGGGGGGTTAAAAAAATTTTTTCTTTGGGCGATTCCAATGGTTCATTATCGAAGATAATAAACCAAAATCCGTCCGTCCGCCGTACGCCGTCCGCGCCACTTTGCCCAGTTAGCGTTGAGTTAAAATTGCGAAATTCGGTTTCTGGGTTTGGACCAGCCCCACAATGATCCTCGAAACTTTTCATAACCCTAGGTCAAGGGGAAGGGGTTCAAAACGAAATTTAAAAGTCAGAACTGGATCACAGAACTGGATTCACTCGGTTTCTTGTCTGTAAAATTGTTTAAATAATACCTATTTGTTTAAACAAATTAAATTTTGATGATGAGCTAGATACTTGAAATTTTAAATATAGGTCAGAAATGGATGACATTTCAATATTCACTCGGTTTGTATGACATGGTATGAGTATGGTATGGTATATTATTGTATGTATGATTTGGTATAATACAGTATGGTATGATAGGAAAGAAATTCGTATGGTATGGTATGAGTACGGTGAGAATATGGTATGGTGCCGATTTGCAATACAGTCTGGTATAGACAGAAGGGTGATCTGCACAAGGAAGATAATAAACCGTTGTGTCAAGAATTTGCAGAGTTTTTTTTTTTATTCGATTTTCTGAATCTACGTGTCTTGAAACGTAAACCAACGAATTTTGAGGGGGGGTTAAAAATTTTTTTTCTTTGGGCGATTCCAATGGTTCATTATCGAAGATAATAAACCAAAAGATAGCCCGACCAGCCGTTTGTTCACAATGAGAGCTCACAGGTAGAACCCAGATATCTTGTCAACATGAGTGTGAATAAAACGGTTGCACGTCTAGCCAGTGTTCATACTGGGGAACAGCTGATTCAAACAACACATAGTTTTGTAGCATAATACGGAAAGTAGATAATTTCTAATATTTGTTAGAAGGTTATAACTTCTTGTTATAACTTTTTTTAAATAATAATTTCAGCATCACAATCTAATTAGAACAGAAATAATAAAGGATTTTATATCATAAATATACATAATATGGATGCGTTGAATGACCAAATACTAGTCGGTGGTGTGAAGGTTTTTTATTCCACGACGTTTCTGCCCAGGAATTTACCTGACATTTACCTCATCTCATAATGTAAGTACCCACTTAGTACAATGTTAGTACAACAAATGTCATTAGTCGTAACATACATAATAAGCATTCCATCTCTGCTGTTCTCCACATTGTTGTTCAAAATAATATTAATTCTACTTTCCTTGTAGATATCCACATGAATAGGGCCCAGTTCCTGGGCAGAAACGTCGTGGAATAAAAAACCTTCACACCACCGACTAGTATTTGGTCATTCAACGCATCCATATACTTCCACTAGTCATCAAGATCATAACACTATACATAATATATATAGATATTATCTATTTTACAAAACTTGCGAACGTGAGCAGTTTTGTTTGAATAATGTTATGGCGGTGTCTCCCTTTATCCACATCCCATTCACCATTCACAATTTTTCAAGTCTTGTGGCCAACGTACCCTAACACTAATTCGAGCATGATAACATGCTCTTGTAGCGAAGAAGTTTTTGGATCAAGTTGTTTGCTATTCTAGGGTTCGGTGAGAAAATATGCGCCAAACGTTCTTTGGTTGTCTTTGGTCCCTGCTCCAGTTGAGTCCTTTATCGGGTGTACAATGCACACTGTGCAATAGCACTGTGTAGTAGGTCGTTTCAGACTTTTTACCGCTTTGTAGAGCGAATGGTCAGTGTGGTGATCAGGAGTAAGTTCGAAGACATACAGGTTCATTGATTTTATGTTGAGTTGCCCAATTTGCTTGTTTAGGGTACGATAGAGTTTATTCCATTCATGTTTATTACTTAGTGCTCATGTTCGCGAGCCCTGCGTTTTTCACATATTAAGTTAACAATTTCTCGTGGCCAGATGCCATTTTCTTTTAATTTCTATCCACTACTTGTTCCCCCCTTTTGGTTTTTATCTTCGATAATGAACCATTGGAATCGCCCAAAGAAAAAATTTTTTTAACCCCCCCTCAAAATTTGTTGGTTTACGTTTCAAGATACGTAGATTCAGAAAATCGAATTAAAAAAAATCCGTCCGTCACCCGTACGCCGTACGCCGTCCGCCGTCCGTGCCACTTTGCCCAGTTAGCGTTGAGCTAAAATTACAAAATTTGGTTTCTGGGTTTGGACCAGCCCCACAATGATCCTCGAAACTTTTCATAACCCTAGGTCAAGGGGAAGGGGTTCAAAACGAAATTTAAAATTTCGACAATGTCATATCTCAAAATATTTAACTGAATCGTGAAATGTTTAGTTCACTTTTGCATTGTATTGTATTCTTATATGTATTTTGTTTAGTTTTCTTGAATAAAAGTTGACACATTGAGAACAGTGATCCTGATAGAAGAGAAAATCTCTACAGAAAATAACAAACCGTTTTGGGTCAATTCCCAAGTATTCTCCGTGACGAGGGAGCTGGCAGTTATGAGAACGAAACCAAAACTGGCACACTTCTGCGATTGACGAGTATGACGTTCGTTCTTCTCCACGCAAAAGGCTCGCCCTATCAAAAAAATATTTGAAAGTAGACGCTGTTATTCAACATCTGTAACAACGTAGTAGACGCTGTTATGCAACATCTGTAACAACGTGATGCCCCATCTGGCCTTTTCAGTCCGTTTTAAGTATCACTTGAGGTGGCTTTCAATCGCCGATTTGCAATTTCATCATCATAGAATTCTTGATCCGATTGCAACAAACTTTAACACAACGGTAGCAGATTCACTGATCCCCGTGGCTTAGGATCACTTATGAAATAATATGATTATAATCCTCCTTGGTTCTTTTTATTTTCAATTATGAACCATTGGAATCGGCCACTATCAAATATTAACCTCCCCTCAAAATTGGCGGGTTAACGTTTCATGGTGCGTGTAAACGGAAAAGCGTTTTCAACATTTTCCCGCAATGGTTTATAATCGTTCCGTCTACAGATCCTTCCGTCTAGATCCCTACGTTGATCAAGGCAATTTCAAATATTTTTCGGTAGGTATTTGTTATAAAGTATTCAGTCTCTTCTGACTCCGTATGTCTCCGCTATTGTCCAGTAGGCTCAATACTTCAACGTTTGGGTGTTTATGGAGCCGAAGCTCGTGCGCCATCGCAAGTTTTGGTTTATTATCTTCGATAATGAACCATTGGAATCGCCCAAAGAAAATTTTTGTTTAACCCCCCCTCAAAATTTGTTGGTTTACGTTTCAAGATACGTAGATTCAGAAAATCGAATTAAAAAAAATCCGTCCGTCACCCGTACGCCGTACGCCGTCCGTGGCACATTGCCCAGTTAGCGTTGAGCTAAAATTACGAAATTTGGTTTCTGGGTTTGGACCAGCCCCACAATGATCCTCGAAACTTTTCATAACCCTAGGTCAAGGGGAAGGGGTTTAAAACGAACTTTGAAATTTCGTCAATGTCATATCTCTAAAAATTCTCATGAAACGGTGTAATTTTTAGTTAACTTTTGAATGACCTGAAAAATTACGAATCTTTGAAGACCAATTGGATTTTTGTGCGACCAGCTGTTCGTTCACAGTGAGCGCGCAAAGGTTTAGGAAAAACACTAAACATTCGCGTCGAAAACGGCCGTTATGTGACCCAACCCCCAGACGCCCAGAATAAAACTACCTTTTTTCACCTTCCCGGTAAACTACAGTCAAGAAATTTTAACCGTGAGTCGGGGATAGACCACATTGCAATATTCACTCGGTTTCTCATCTGTAAAATTGTTTAAATAATACCTTTTTGTAATAATACAAATTAAATTTTGATGATGAGCTATTGACTTGAAATTTTAAAAATAGGTCAGAACTGGATCACAATGCAATATACACTCGGTTTCTTGTCTGTAAAATTGTTTAAATAATGCCTATTTGTTTAAACAAATTAAATTTTGATGATGAGCTAGATACTTGAAATTTTAAATATAGGTCAGAAATGGATGACATTTCAATATTCACTCGGTTTGTATGACATGGTATGAGTATGGTATGGTATATTATTGTATGTATGATTTGGTATAGTACAGTATGGTATGATAGGAAAGAAATTCGTATGGTATGGTATGAGTACGGTGAGAATATGGTATGGTGCCGATTTGCAACAGTCTGGTATAGACAGAAGGGTGATCTGCACAAGGAAGATAATAAACCGTTGTGTCAAGAATTTGCAGAGTTTTTCAAGATTGAAACGTTGCAATAAACAAATGATAACAACGACTAGTGTTGGTCATCCTCACCCGCAAACTACTGTAATATTGTATATATAAATTAGCAATCGGAAGCATATCACTACAACGGCAAATTTCCTGGTAGGTATTCGTATTTTTGTAGGTGCCTACTGTTTTTCCGCATTCAAACTTGAATTTCTCCATGAAAACGATAAGAAATCGCAAAGTTGACCATACCATTAGAAAGCCGATTACATTTGCAAGTTTTCATGAGATTTGCCAGCTTCCAGCAGAATTTTGGAAATGCAGTTACCGTACAAGTATTTTCAAAAATTTCATTTTTGGTTTATTATCTTCGATAATGAACCATTGGAATCGCCCAAAGAAAAAAAATTTTTAACCCCCCCTCAAAATTTGTTGGTTTACGTTTCAAGACACGTAGATTCAGAAAATCGAATAAAAAAAAATCCGTCCGTCCGCCGTACGCCGTACGCCGTACACCGTACACCGTACGCCGTACGCCGTCCCCCGTCCGCCGTCCGCCGTCCACGCCGTTTTGCCCAGTTAGCGTTGAGCTAAAATTACGAAATTTGGTTTCTGGGTTTGGACCAGCCCCACAATGATCCTCGAAACTTTTCATAACCCTAGGTCAAGGGGAAGGGGTTCAAAACGAAATTTAAAATTTCGACAATGTCATATCTCCAAATATTTAACTGAACCGTGTAATGTTTAGTTCACTTTTGAATGACCTGAAAAATTACGAATCTTTTAAGACCAATTGGATTTTTGTGCGACCAGCTGTTCGTTCACAGTGAGCGCGCAAAGGTTTAGGAAAAACACTAAACTTTCGCGTCGAAAACGGCCGTTAACCCCCAGACGCCCAGAATAAAACTACCTTTTTTCATCTTCCCGGTAAACTACAGTCTAGAAATTTTAACCGTGAGTCGGGGATAGACCACATTGCAATATTTACTCGGTTTCTCATCTGTAAAATTGTTTAAATAATACCTTTTTGTAATAATACAAATTAAATTTTGATGATGAGCTATTGACTTGAAATTTTAAAAATAGGTTAGAACTGGATAACAATGCAATATTCACTCGGTTTCTTGTCTGTAAAATTGTTTAAATAATACCTATTTGTTTAAACAAATTAAATGTTGATGATGAGCTAGATACTTGAAATTTTAAATATAGGTCTGAAATGGATGACATTTCATTATTCACTCGGTTTGTATGACATGGTATGAGTATGGTATGGTATATTATTGTATGTATGATTTGGTATAATACAGTATGGTATGATAGGAATGAAATTCGTATGGTATGGTATGAGTACGGTGAGAATATGGTATGGTGCCGATTTGCAATACAGTCTGGTATAGACAGAAGGGTGATCTGCACAAGGAAGATAATAAACCGTTGTGTCAAGAATTTGCAGAGTTTTTAACAATTGTCAATGTTTGAACTGCTATTACGGTCCTTAGGTGTTCGTTTTTGAATACGAATGTGCATTTGGCGTATGTAGAAAATAACGCTGAATACGAACGTGTGGTCAAAAGTAGAAAAACGTTGATTTAAGGTGGAGAAACGTGGGTTTTTATGGCAAATAACGTGGTTTTCTGAAAAAACCTTAGAAACATCATATCTTATATATTATATTAAGTGTATCTCTCCTTCAATGTTTCAATCTTTCGAGGAGTAATTTTTCAAATAGCTTGGATATGACTGCTTGCGCAGCTCGCCATAAAGAATATTCAGTATTTTTCTCGGGAGTGAGGCTATGCAGATACACAGCCAGATTCTCAATTTTATTTATTTTTTTTTTATTTTTTTCGTCATTGTCTTGAGTTTGTTACATAGCTTATTCAAGTTTATCTTTTCAGGTGTACGATACCTCTCCCAAATTCTCCTAGCTCTTCTTTCTGTCCTCACTTGTTGCCACACTTCAATGGGATTGTTGCTTTGTTTACTGGTTATTTTCTTATTTAAAGGCGAACAAGCCCAAGCAGCTTGCTGGATGCTGTTTAGAAAAGTGTCCATTTCCTCCCCGATTTGCTCGCCGGTCCTTCGTGGCACGTCCAGGTTAGTTTCTATGTTAGTTTCTTCGTTCTACTGTAGGTGGGCCCTCCTCCAGAGTGGAAATCACAATGTAGTTCTCGCCCCGCAGTTTCTTTCCTTTGAGGTTTTGTCATCTTGATCCACAGTAATCATGTTTGGCGTTGAAATCATCTCCAAAAACAAATTTCCGTCCTATCTCATTGAATAGATGTTTCTAATCTTCTTCTGCCAGTGAGTACCGTGGTGGACAGTAAATCGTTGCTAGTTTTTTTTTATTCTCAATTTTATTGATGTTCATAGCGCTTCATGTCTTCCTTTATAAGCACAGCTCCGCTGGCCTAAGCCATTCGCACCCCAGGTAGATAAGATAATATGTGGGAGAACATTGATTGAAGAACTTGTGAAACAATTCAGTGTTTCGTTACCGGTGTATTCTACAGGAACATCTATGTATATAATAAAACAGTGTCTGTCTGTTTGTCTCATCATCAATTGAGAACGGCGGAACGTAGACAGTTGCGGCTGGTACTATTTGACGCAGAATTTATCTGGGAAGGTTTATGAAAATGGTTTAAATCTGTCCATCCGTTGAAACGCTATGAATGAAATACTACTAAAAAACGTGTTATAATCACTTCTATGAGTACTGGGTTCAATATGCGGTACTTCAACCCAGCCCACGCCCATCACCGCACAAGCCACGCGTGGGCTGGGCGTGGGCTGGGTTCAATATGCGGTACTTCAACCCAGCCCACGCCCAGCCCACGCGTGAGGGATTCTGTGAAACGCAGTTTAGCCGCGACGCCGCATATTGAACCCATCCCACGCACAACCCACTCGGCCGTGGGCCACGCGTGTGCCCGTTTGTAGTCGTCGCGCAGAATTCGTGGGCGTGGGCGCTGTCTCCCCAACTTTCCCCCTGATTTCATTTCAATCTTGATTTCGCCATTCGCCTTTCTGATTTCATTAGTTCATTTCTGATTGTGATTTTTGTTTTTGTTTTTGTTTTTCTTTTTGGAATCGGTTTTATTTCCATTCAGCATATTTTACATTGTACCTAGTGGTTATAAGTTGGTAAATGCCATTTAGGGTAGTGGGAGGGGGGGGGGGGGTATTACCGGGATTTCAAAACTACTTGACCGATCTGAATGAAACTTAGGGAAAATGTTGAGTGAACATTGGGGAAGGTTTCTGACCAATTTAGGAGGGGGGGGGGGGGTGCAGGTTGTGTGTAGGGGGTGGGGTGGACACCTGCAATCCAAAACCTACTTGACGAATTGGAGTGAAAAGGGGGTAATTGGAAGCAGAGAAGTGAATAAAGGGGGTGTCTGTTCTACTGTTGCGAAGCGCGGGTACACAGCTAGTTAGGTATATAGGTAAATTACCATTTTATTTGGTTGTGTAATCGTATAACCGACAGAAGTGTACCTTCAACCTGACACAATGTTACGAGCCCAGTCGCATTCGGGAATGCGCAGTTCTAGTTTAAAATTCTGGAAACTCTCGGAAAATTCGGGTCACGGATAACGGCGGCAGGAACTTGTGCTGCCAACGGATCGGGTTTTTCGAACTAGTCCTACAATTTTCTTCTGGAAAAAAAAGTCCTGCCTTACCTTGCCCAGGAGAATTGGCCCAAAAACGCTCGGATGGACACAATCAAACCCAACACCAACACCTTTCGAATCGTCCTCCCTAAAGAAAGGCCTTGTCGCTCGAGTCAGTCTTTGGAAAGGGCTTAGTACGATGAAGTTCAAGGGAGGGGGGGCTGCTGGCTTTTGAACAGAATCGAAACAATTCGAATGGAAAGTCCGGACCTTAAATCGAGTGGTGAAAATAGAAGTTCATATATAAATGTATCCGGTATACATTATCCCCCCAAAAAACACTCCGTGTTAAAATCACCCCGCCTCGCAAATATCATTCTTCAGAGGCCGGAAAAAGTTATGATATCCACTTCCCCCGCCCGCCCTTTTCCTCATTAAGGAGCTAAGTATAATGAAAAGCTTAACCACTTCACAAGCACCGTACCCCTTTCGAAATCTCCCCTTGGCGCTATTGCGAGACGTTTTTATTACTTCCACAAGCAACTAATACTTGATGGTGGTGGTTAGGGGAAGGAGGATCAGGTTTGTAGGTAGTGAAAGTAATAACAATACTACAAATACAAACTTTTTATACAAGTATTAGTTCCTAGTGGAAGTAAAAAAACGTCTCGCAATAGCGCCAAGGGGAGATTTCGAAAGGGGTACGGTGCTTGTGAAGTGGTTAAGCTTTTCATTATACTTAGCTCCTTAATGAGGAAAAGGGCGGGCGGGGAAAGTGGATATCATAACTTTTTCCGGCCTCTGAAGAATGATATTTGCGAGGCGGGGTGATTTTTACACGGAGTGTTTTTTGGGGGGATATCACATCTTTTTGTTGTTGAAGTGGGTCATTTTATAAAGAAGGTCTATGCAAAATTTCAAGTCGATTGGTCCGGTTACCCAGGCTGTAGACTCGTCAAAGTTGCCAAAATTAGCCTAAATTTCAGTTTTTTGTTTCTAAAAGTTTTTGGGTTGAGATAATGGGTTAAACCTTTCAAAAGGCACTGGCTGATGTTGAAACGAAGCTCTGTGCAAAATTTCAAGTCAATCCGTGAAGGTGGAAATGCCTAACTGATTAAGGAGAAGAAGAACAGGTAAGGGTGAAAAACCGGGTTTTTGAAGTCGGCTCCCTTTAGAGCTATCGACTTGAATCTTTCAAAAGGCACTTGCTACACTTGAAACGAAGCTCAGTGCAAAATGTCAAGTCAATCGGCGAAGGTGGAGAGGCTGTAGCCTTGACCGACTGAAAAAAGTAGAAAAACATGGTAATTGGTTTTGAAAATATATAACTCGGCTCCCTTTAGACCTAGCGACTTGAAACTTTCAGGGCTTTCTATTATCCACACCAAAACGATCCATACCAAATTTCAAGTTGATCAGTCTACTAGGAGCCGAGATATGGCCATAATTAGCCTAAATTACCCTAAATTTCAGTTTTTTTGTCCCTAATTTTTTTTTTGGGTTGAGATAATGGCTTATTCCGTTCAAATGGCACTGAGCCATGCTATAAAGAAGGTATGTAAAAAAAATCAAGTCGATTGGTCCTTTTACCCAGGCTGTAGACTCGTTAAAGTGGACAGAATTTTCCTAAGGTTTCTGTTTTTTTTTGTTTCTAAAACTTTTTTGGGTTGAGATAATGGATTAAATTTTATATAAGGCTCTGTCTCAAGGTTAAATGAAGCTCTGTGCAAAATTTCAAGTCAATCGGTGAACGTGGAGAGGCTCCAGCCTTGCCTGTCTGAACAAGGAGAAAGAGAAGGAGAAGAAGGAGAAGGATAAGAACAATCTAAGGCCGAAAAACCGGGTTTTTGAAGTTATGTAGCTCGGCTCCCTTTAGACCTATCGATTTGAAACTTTCAGGGCTTTCTAATATCCACTCAAAGAAGACCCACTCTAATTTTCAAGTTGATCGGTCAAATAGGAGCCGAGATATGGATACCTCGAAAACGCGTTTTGTGACGTCCGGTAAACATACACTCGGCACCGTTCGTTTTCTCAACTTCTTTGCTTGGCGGGGTGGAACGCTACCGCGTTCCTAGATGTACAAAGTTAGTTTCGTCTCTCGGCTTGTGAGCACATACCTGTTTTCTCCGCATTTTCGACTTCTTCGACTGTTTTCTGGTGGTACCTCAGTGGAATATTAGCCGGTTTTTTGGTCAAGCAGATTCCTCCTACGTTCCTGGATAGCGTTTACCCATTGGTGAGGACTTTTGGTGTGAGTTGAATCTGTTTGGATTCTGTTGAGAGCTTGTTTATTGTTTTGGTTGCCGTGAGTTCGCTGGGGTTTGTCCGTCGGGTCTCTATCACTCTTATAATCTTATAATTTCAGTGCCTACATCGTGTTGTCTTGGTTGGCACGGTTCATAGCGCCTTCTACTGGTCTGACGCCGCCCGCAATACCTTTGTATCGAGATGGCTTGCTCCCGTTCAGGATGTGTCGAGAGGCCCATCCCCGAGGATGGTATTTCTACGTTCCATTTCGGCTGCGTGGGCCTTTCTAATACAAATTCCCGCAAGATGACTAAAGCCGCTATCTCCCAGTGGAAGTGCAGCCCATGCAAATCGAGTACTTATCCTTCCAACATCGAAATGGGTTGTGGTACCTAGTAATTGTGGCGGGTCGCTTCTGGATAAGGACGCAATCCGCTGTGTAACTTGCGATTCAAAATTTCACTATGTTTGTGTTAACGTTTCGGATATAAATTTCCGCGAGGTGAGTCAGTTGGCCTTATTTCCACCGTTTTATTCACGATCGTGTTGACAAGTATCGACAAGTGTCGGCTCAACCTTTGAGCCGTCATTGTGAACGAACGGCTGGTCGTAGAAAGCTGCGGATGGTCTTAAAAATTCTAAAAAATAAACTGTATGTAAGTGTGAACAAAACACTATACCTTTCTATCTGAATCATTCGAGATATGAATTTTCCATCATTTCAAAATCAGTTTTGAACCCTTTCCCTTTGACCTAGGGTTATGAAACGCTTCGAGGATCATTGTGGGGTTGGTCCAAACCCGTAAACCAAATTTCGTAATTTTAGCACAACGCTAACTGGGCAAAATGCCGCGGACGGACGGATTTTGGTTTCTTATCTTCGATAATAAACCATTGGAATCGCCCAAGAAAAAAAAACTCTGCAAATTCTTGACACAACGGTTTATTATCTTCCTTGTGCAGATCACCCTTCTTTCTATACCAGACTGTATTGCAAATCGGCACCATACCATATTCTCACCGTACTCATACCATACCATACGAATTTCTTTCCTATCATACCATACTGTACTATACCAAATCATACATACAATAATATACCATACCATACTCATACCATGTCATACAAACCGAGTGAATATTGAAATGTCATCCATTTCTGACCTATATTTAAAATTTCAAGTATCTAGCTCATCATCAAAATTTAATTTGTTTAAACAAATAGGTATTATTTAAACAATTTTACAGACAAGAAACCGAGTGAATATTGCATTGTGATCCAGTTTCGACCTATTTTTAAAATTTCAAGTCAATAGCTCATCATCAAAATTTAATTTGTATTATTACGAAAAAGTATTATTTAAACAATTTTACAGATGAGAAACCGAGTAAATATTGCAATGTGGTCTATCCCCGACTCACCGTTAAAATTTCTAGACTGTAGTTTACCGGGAAGATGAAAAAAGGTAGTTTTTTCTGGGCGTCTGGGGGTTGGGTCACATAACGGCCGTTTTCGACGCGAAGTTTAGTGTTTTTCCTAAACCTTTGCGCGCTCACTGTGAACGAACGGCTGGTTGCACAAAAATCCAATTGGTCTTAAAAGATTCGTAATTTTTCAGGTCATTCGAAAGTGAACTAAAACTTACACGGTTCATTTGAATATTTTGAGATATGACATCGTCGAAATTTTAAATTTCGTTTTGAACCCCTTCCCCTTGACCTAGGGTTATGAAAAGTTTCGAGGATCATTGTGGGGCTGGTCCAAACCCAGAAACCAAATTTCGTAATTTTAAGTCAACGCTAACTGGGCGCGGACGGCATACGCGGACGGCATACGGCGGACGGACGGATTATTTTGGTTTATTATCTTCGATAATGAACCATTGGAATCGCCCAAAGAAAAACTTTTTTAACACCCCCTCAAAATTTGTTGGTTTACGTTTCAAGATACGTAGATTCAGAAAATCGAATAAAAAAAAATCCGTCCGTCACCCGTACGCCGTACGCCGTCCCCCGTACGCCGTACGCCGTCCGTGGCACTTTGCCCAGTTAGCGTTGAGCTAAAATTACAAAATTTGGTTTCTGGGTTTGGACCAGCCCCACAATGATCCTCGAAACTTTTCATAACCCTAGGTCAAGGGGAAGGGGTTCAAAGCGAACTTTGAAATTTCGACAATGTCATATCTCTAAACATTCTCATGAAACGGTGTAATTTTTAGTTCACGTTTGAATAACCTGAAAAATTACGGATCTTTTAAGACCAATTGGATTTTTGTGCGATCAGCCGTTCGTTCACAGTGAGCGCGCAAAGGTTTAGGAAAAACACTAAACTTTCGCGTCGAAAACGGCCGTTATGTGACCCAACCCCCAGACGCCCAGAATAAAACTACCTTTTTTCATCTTCCCGGTAAACTACAGTCTAGAAATTTTTACCGTGAGTCGGGGATAGACCACATTGCAATATTCACTCGGTTTTTTTATTTCATGTTTAGATAGAGTTTGTTCCGTAGAATTTTTTAAGACCATCCGCAGCTTTGTACGACCAGCCGTTCGTTCACAATGACGGCTCAAAGATTGTGCCTCACAACCCGATCGTGTATCAAACTGTTGAAATACAGGTCCATTTTCATACTATCAAGCTCTTTGGAACATCATATGGCTTAAGTGATGTCGAGTTTGTTGTTCTGAGGTGCGTTTCGTGCTACGGAAATGAAGGTAATTTCGAATGTTTTTTGGTAGGTACTTCTTTTATAGAAACGTTATTACCGACGTAGTATTAAAAACCCCAGAATTATATCGTATTAATCAATCATAATTAATAATAATTATTATTAATAATAAATATAAATTATTAATACCTAACAATAAATTATAATAATTTTCACTAGGTACTTGATAAAATTGTTAATAATTAGTGATAATTGCTAATAATAATTAATCTAACATTTAGGATCTTGACATTTAGACCTAGTGATCTAGACAGAAGGGTGATCTGTACAAAGAAGATAATGAACCGTTGTGTCAAGAATTTGCAGAGTTTTTTTATTCGATTTTCTGAATCTACGTGTCTTGAAACGTAAACCAACAAATTTTGAGGGGGGGTTAAATTTTTTTTTCTTTGGGCGATTCCAATGGTTCATTATCGAAGATAATAAACCAAAAACATTTACCCCCCGCGAAATTTGAGGGTTCGGTCCAACCGTTGAGGGTTCGGTCCAACCGTTGAGGGTTCGGAACAATGATCCTTGAAACTTTTCATAACTTCATAACAATCTGGGAAATGACTGTTGAGGAGAAAAAACGAATATTACAGCAATGTTGGAAACCTCCTCCAAATCACCAAATTGAAGAAGATGCGAAGGCCCTTAAGCGAAAATTTCTGTATACCTGGCTTGACAAATATTGATTATTCAAGCCATTTGAAAGGAGCATGTTGCTTGTACTGCGTCATTTTGGCTCCACCTACTAGTACTGTTCGAGGAGTCTTAGGCTAATTTGTGGTGAGGCCATTCACCAAGTACAAAAGAATGTATGAGCTCTGTAAAAGTCTCGTTGGAAGTAGTTGGCATTTGACAGCAATGAAAGCGATGCACTCAATTATGGTTGAGGTACCTACTGACATTCAGATGGTGAATGCACATAAAAAATTTGTGTTGGAAAAAAGAAAATATATTTCATCACTCGTGTCTGTGGTGATATTTTGTGGTGTGCACGATTTACCTTTACGTGGTAAACAACTTCATGAGGGGATTCTAGAAGATCTTATGCAATTGAGAATTGATTCTGGGGACTGTGACCTTGAAAGCCACGCTAGTACCTACTACGGAAGAATCACTGAACAAATATGTTCCTGTGACTTCGACTCTTTCCATCAGAGGTTGAACGGAGTGTAGCAATTTAGACAAGAGAAGAGCTCCATTTAGTTCAAGACGCGGTACTGTGAGAACTTTCAGCGGTGCAACACGAGATTTCGCTCGGAGAAGTCTCACTGACACTACCTGTCCGTTTTCCGAACAAGAACGTAAGTAGATTGCGGCAGCATATCCCTGCGTAGAGGCGTCACAGAAGCCAAGGACGGTTCTGTTCAACAGTGCGGGTTCAAACAAGAGACGAGGGAATGCAACCTTAGAAAGCTGAGGTAACTGCGCACTGAACGCCGCCCACTGTGATTGAATGTGATAAGGCAGTGAGGAATCCCAATCCAAATTACACTCCCATATTTCCCTAAGTAATAACTTGGCACAGAATACCACGGGTATTATCCACCCAAGAGGGTCAAAGATGGAAGCTATTTGGGATAAAACTTGCCTCTTAGTGGTAGCTTTGGGTACAATTTTTAGTGAGTATGTGAATATATCACTGCTTGGAAAATTGTTAATAATTAGTGATAATTGATAATAATAATTAATCTAACATTTAGGATCTAGACATTTAGACCTAGTGATCTAGACAGAAGGGTGATCTATTCAAAGAAGATAATGAACCGTTGTGTCAAGAATTTGCAGAGTTTTTTAAATTTTAATGTAGTACCTACTCTTTCCACTCAAGTTTGTCATCTATCGTCAACCGTAGATATTTAGCTGTGTTTGCTGCGGGTATGATTTGGGAGTTTATCATAATTGGCCACGGTTTTCCTTTCTGATGCGTAAAATTCACGTATGCAGATTTGGCTTCGTTGAGTGTGGTTCTCCATTGTCGGGTCCATTTGTTGACTTTATCAAGATGATTTTGCAGTTTGTGGGCAGCTTCTTCTTCGGTGTCCCCCTCGGCAGTGAACGCTGGATCACCAGCGAAAGTTGCTATAAGTCCACTTTCAGGCGATGGCAAATCCCTTGTGTACATTAGGTATAGCACAGGCCCAAGGACACTACCTTATGGGACTCCTGCGCAGATATTCTTGAGCTCTTCTTCATACCTTACTCTGAAGTGTCCGCTACTGATGTAGGATTCAAGTATTTCAAAGTATCCAGTAGGAAAATCACATTGCAGTTTGCACATCAAGTCATCATGCCATACCTTGTCAAACGCTTGTGAACATCCCAGAACACACAGGCACATTCTTTCTTGTTTTATAATGATTTTTCTTCCCTGTGAGGTCAGATCCTTAGATGTCAAGGAATTTGAAACACTTATTGATTTTTATAGAACCACTTTTTTTTTTTTACTCAACCTGTACATGTATTGAAGATTACTCATAATGACTTTGGCTGAGCCTTCTTTAGGTATTAAGGTATGATAATTCTACTTCTATCGCACGCTGTCATGACGGGTTCACCTGGAAGATATGATGAGTATAAATAGGATAGCATACTATAATAGTTGGCTGTGGGTCTGGTCTTCTTCTATTACATTGCAGAATCCTAGATTCTATACCACTCTACCACCTCATAAATCACAATCTATAACTATTTGGTAAAGATTTCAGAATTACTCAACCTCCCTACGGTCCAAATGAAGTAATTATTGCATGAGCTCAAATTTGATCAAGGGGTACGAGGGATTGAGCAGTTCTACATTCAAGTATCTTACAGAAATCTTTTTTTATTTTAAAATTCTGATTACAGATAACAGACAATCTACAAAATGACTTTCACTTAACGTTACTTATACCTTTGAAAAGTTCAAAATCCACTTAAGCTTACAGTTTACTACATTCACCTTACAATTTGAACAACAAATTATATAATACATGCTGAAGGAAAGCAAACGCTTATTACAGAATTATTAGGGAAGGGTTTCCCCAGTGGTATTATCTGTGAAATAAAAATTATCACAATAACGTTGAATGGATCCAACTCTTATTGCATCAAGGATGGTTATCTATATAATATGTTGTCATCATTGATTTATGGCTTCGGTAGTTTTTGATTAATCCACCCGGCGAGCTCAATGATTCTTGCTCCCATTGATAAATGGAGATAAAATAAGGACACATTATGTTCACTAGTGAAATTCGTTGCTAAAAATAATTATAATAAGGGCCTGATAATGCACTACATAGTTCATTAATGCTATTGAAACACCTGATGGAAACATGGATACTACTTCAACACCAAGTAATTTCAAGGTAATTCAAGAAGCAGTTGATAAGGAGCACAAGGTATATTTCCAGATAAATTCATGTATCTGTAGATTCATCTGTAGATGCTATAGGTTATCCCACAGGTCGTCTAAATAGCACAAAGTCAGTTCAAAATATCATTAGGCTTTTGGAATTCATGCATCTGACAAAATTGAGATGTTTAAAAGCAAGGAATGTAAAATCTTTGGTCGAAGTAACTCTATATTCAAGTGTTTCATGGTGTATGAAGAATGTGAGGTAGGTAACAAGTGCTGTTGGAAAATCAGGGCATACATAGCAAATGGGATACAACTACCCAATACACCAACCCCCCTGGGTGAAGCTGATAGTTCAAATTATCATTAAATGATATTTTTCTCGCTTGACATACCTAGCCAATTTGTTTGAAAACACCATTCAACAAAGAAAAATTACGCATTATCAGTCAAAAATGTGGTAGCACACCCTTGCTATTATTTACCGAAGATTTACAAGAGGCAAGGAGCCTCCTTTAAAAATATTCACAAGTCAAGTAAAATTGTCAGCGAGTGAAGTCCTTCAAGAGTGGCCTGGCCCTGTTTTGGCAGTGTAATGCTCAATGAACTTTCGAGTCGATCATTTACTGTTTGGCTCGTGTTTTTGGTGAACTGGCCGATTTTTTTTTTTCGAGGTTCAGAATACCAAGAGGCTGGGGAGGGGGGGGGGGGCATTTTAACCTATTAACAGAGGATCCAAAGGACAATGAAAGCGTAGGATAGGTAGGATGCAAATTCCAGAATCAAGGATTTGGGAGGGGGTAGACAAATCAACAGAGAACCTCATTGATTCATAGCCAGAGATTGACAAGAATCAGTCTAGGGGTTATATAATTTCTATATCACCAGTCAAATTTATCCCATCATCAATTTTTCATGATGGGACAAATTTGACAAACAAAAGTATTTTCCATAATTTAGCATTGGAATCAGCTACATTTTAAACTAGTCCACAATAACTTTATAATGTCAATATTGAACATCGAAAATCATAGTTGAAGGAAAAAATAACAACAAGGAATGTTACGGATTACGTATGAACGTAATGAACTGGTCAATTGAATCACTTTACATCCAACATGTCCATACTAATATTCAAATCTAATGTAGATTCCCACTTAGGTTATTCCTTTACTCTCATCCCTTACCAGGTACCTACCAAAAAATTATAATCGCCACTAGACGAATTTCTTTCACGCTCATTGAGGGTTTTAGTGGGTATCTAGTTCACATTTCTAAAACACAAAAATATTACTATACTGAAGGATGTAGAGTTCAATACATCTGGAATGCTGAATACTATCAAGTTTTGATTCCCTCATGAAAATAAATTGATTTGACTCAATCATGAATAAATTCAAACGGATACTTTTCTCAATCAACTTCCATATTAATTCCACGATTGATACACTTTGGTACACATGAATTTCAACATAAACTGACATCTGTACGTCTAAGGTTCAGTATAAGACCTTTTTAATCGTCTATTTACAGAAAAGCAGAAATAAGATAGACAATGTAGAGTCTGGGATGTTCCCTCTATCACAAATATTGCACGAATCACTCACATGGAGTATTGGATTGGGAATTGAGGAAAAGCACTGACTATGCAAGGCCATTGACACAAATTTCATCGAAATAATACTACATGTCACTAGTTAACTATTACACATGTACAAGATCACTAGTTAAGTAAAGCTTTATTATTGTGACTACAACAAAAAGAAAAAACATGTTGGAAAACAATCACCAATAGATTTTTAATACATGAACATAAAAAAGAGTTCATCAGAAGGGAAACAATTGACCCTATCATTTGGAAATACGTCTGAGTATATGAATCTGATGGAGTCTCCTTCATAAACAGTTCTATCTAGTTATCAGTTCCAAACAATGTTATATCATCTCCTTCATTATTCCACAACTGCATCAATTCTAGAGACTCAACGAATAGCTGGATTATGCACATCACTGAAAAAAACAATAGTGATCTTCTTTTACAAAACAGTAATGAACAACTTGTAATGGAGAAATTCATGAATATTGTCTGCCTTAGTACATCACAGAACTCTTATGGCTAAAAATGAGCTATTAAAGATATGATCCAGTTAGCGACAACCATAACTGTAAAGAGATGTGAAACAATACTGGTTTGAATCATTCCAGACTTACAAAACGCCATGATCAAATGCAAGATACGACCTAAAAATAATAAATAAAATCGTTCTTTTAATTTACAAAACATTTATAATGAAGAAAGTGGAAATGAAGCTCAAGCTCATGAATAGTTGACAAATAATTAAATATTATAAATAGCATTGTAGACTTAGATAACAATGGAATGAATCAAATCATTGCCAACAATAATTTTAACATGTAATTGATAACTCGTTTATACAACAATATAATGTTGAAACTGTATAAAATTTATAAAATTCTAATGAATAAATTAAATTTATAAGCAGGCAAATAACATGCTCAATAATGTATTAAACGTTTCCAATTATTCTACGTATGGTGAGAGATGAATATTTAATGATTGAAAGATATCAGCCCAACCATGACCATAAAATGCAGTACAAAATGGACAATTGTCGATTGAAACCTGTCAATCAGTGATGCTCTGCCCAACAATAGTCAACTGCTCTTTAAGAGCACGAAACGAAGGCCTGTCTTCAGGACAGTGAGCCCAGCATTGTTTCATAATCTGAAAAAAAGAGAGAATGATGATAAAACTATTGGATCACCTCTTCTTTGTTCACGCATGGATACGATTGTTAGAATAACGACAACTAACTGCAAAAGGCATGTATTATATTTCCAACTTGCGCAACCTAATTTTTCGGGAAAATCTCCATCAAAAGCCTCAGGAGCTGACAGAACATGCTTACCAGACGCCCTTTGGTAAGTTTGTCAACTGAAGACAGTACTATCCCGGTAGTTGGCTTTGTTTAATCTATTAAAAAATGAATAATACTCATTGCTCACCTCATAAACTTCTTTCAAACAAGCCTGTGGTCGCTGCAAGATTATCCCACGCTGAACTCGCTCAACAACTTCAGTGTTTTTCAAACGTCCATATGGCATTTTACCACATGTAAATACCTCCCACATCAGAACACCTATAAATTAGTTGAATCATTATACTATGAAAAGACTTGCTATTGTTATGAGGTTGCAATCCATATGTTCTTTTAGCGTTGTTGAGTTGTAAAATTAAAAAAGAGTTGAGTTTTTTGTTATCAATCAATGAAATTATAAAACTTTATAACATTGGTGTCAGAAGTGGGTCCATTCGATGTCACGACCATTCACTCGAGGGATGCAACACCGAGCCCGTTTAACGGGACTCGTGGAGGCTGAGGCGGCATCAACACCTGAAGTGCAAATTAAGAGGCCCAGGCGATACCACCAATGCGGTGAGAGGCGATACCACCAATGCGGTGAGAGCCACTACAGGATGAAGTCCCACAGGACCCACAGCCCACTGCTGATCTGGCAGCTTTGATACGAACCGAAGTATGGGACTTCCTCCAACAAGTGATTCCTCACTGGTCCTCAATGGAGAGACGGTTTGAGCAATTAGAAGAACAGCTCGCTTGTGGTTCACGCACAAGCCCTTCTGTAACCCTGAAACCTAGACCATTTGATGGCACTACATAATGGACGTCCTACAAGTTACAATTTGAAGCCATACCTCGTCGCAATAAGTGGAGCCCCTCCACCATGGCTGAAGCGCTTTGTGCTGCTCTAACAGGCCCTGCAGTAACTGTGTTGTCCCAACTGGGCCTTGGATACACCTATGAGCAGATAGTCAACACGCTGACAGACCGTTTTGGGGATGCCAACCGGACGCAGCTGTCTATGACGCAGTTAAACGTTCGGGTCCAGTTGCCAGGTGAGGGAATCCGAGAATACCATACAGCCATAAGGGATCTGGCTCGGAAGGCTTTCACTCGGAAATCGCGACCCAGATTACAAATCTGTTTTCTATTTTTGGCATGCCATCTTATATCCACTCTGACCGTGGATCGGCTTTCATGTCCGCCAAACTGAAGGAATTTTTCAATTCTCAAGGAATCGCCACGAGTAGGACGACGGCCTACAATCCCAAAGGAAACGGACAAGTCGAAAGGTATAACAGCATCATTGGGAAATCCATACAGTTAGCCTTACAAACTGCCGGTCTGAAAACAGAGCAATGGGAGCAGGTCCTTACTCAAGTGCTTCATTCCATACGAACGATCATTACTGTGTACTGCCACCAATGCAACTCCTCACAAGAGAATGTTAACCCACACTCGGAAATCCATCAACGGCCATTCTCTTCCAACTTGGCTTACATTGCCTGGGACTGTTCTCATGAAATGTCCTCCCACTAATTGTAAATATGATCCAGACGTCATGGAAGTGGAATTACTAGAAGCTAAGCCTGATTGTTCTCACGTACGATTACCTGACGGAAGGGAGAATACAGTATCAAATCGAAATTTAGCTCCGATAGGGGGCTCTGCACCTAATTTACAAAACCTGACTGATCCAGTTGATGGAACTTCGAGACAGAGTCCAGAAGACACGAGACCTGATCAAGAATCCTCTATTCCTGACCGAGAAGCTTTGGAACCTTCGCCTGATCATGAAACTTTGGCACACCCTCCTGGTGAAGAAGTTTTGCGATCTCAGCCAGATCGTGCTGTTCAAATATCACCTGTCCAAGATTTGAGAAGATCTCAGAGGATCAGAAGACCTCCCGAATATTTGAAGGAATATGTTTGAAAAACCTGATAGGGAAAATGTTGTAATCTAGTAGTTATTAGCTCATATGTTCGTCTCGTTCATTAGTTACCTACCATATTGAATGCTATCCCAAAATACTCATTCGAGTTCTGTACTTAGGAATTTTAGCTGATTAAAGCCTATGTTTCCAAACGGCTTTATTATTACAAACGTGCAGACCAAATTTCCAAATTCCCTAAATCGTTATTCCTTTCGTTTTCTCCAAGCTTGTACTTCCGCAATTTTTTTTCTTCTCTTAATTCCATTGCAAATTCCCCATTGCTCACTTTTTCTCAAACTAGTAGCAAGTAGTTTTTTGTATTGTTTAACCACTCACCGTAGGCCCAGATATCGGATTTTGATGAAAATCTTGTGTAGTTCAACACTTCAGGAGGAGCCCACTTGATGGGAAATTTAGTACCTCCAGAACTGGTGTATTGGTCGTCCAAAACATATCTATTGAAAAATACAATGATCAATTACTACAATGATCCATTTTGGGCTCAAGAATGAATTTGATGGCAAGTACTAAGGCAAGAGGTTTTCCAGACCTGGCTAATCCGAAATCAGCAACTTTAACAACATTCTCAGAGCCAACCAAACAGTTTCTAGCAGCTAAGTCTCTATGAATGTAATTATGCCGTTCAAGGTAGGCCATGCCTTTGCAAACCTGGAAGTAAAAAAATTATATAAATTGAAAAAAATCTAAAAATTCACTGAGGACAAAAATAATAAGTCTAAAGTGTGCATAAGCTATGCGAATTTAGTCTATGATATTCCAGGGTTGTTTTATGATATGCCGTGTCATAACCAGGCGTGGTTGACACTTAGGGTTACTCAAATATAAATTATGACCTATGTATGAATTTGCTATGTCAAACAATGAATAAACGATAATGAATCGTTGACAACACTAGCAAATAATAATAAGAATCTGATCTGATATTACCTGGATGCACATGTCCAACAACAGATCAACGTTGCCTCCCAAAGTATTTTCGTGACGGCGTAAATAGTTCAGCAGGGATCCATGCTTCATGTACTCAGTCACTATGTAAATTGGTCTATGCTTACTACAAACTCCATATAGTTGAACCAAATTACTATGTTGCAATTTCCTAAAATCAATAGTCAAAATCAAAACTTATCTTGGTATACTAATTAGGTTACTTGGTTTAGCATGTTAATTATGTCATATAGATTAGGTAGATTAGGGTTTGAAGACCCATTCCGCACTCAAACTATTCTTAAATCATTTACAGAGGAATATATAAGCAGCTGGGAAGTCCAGAGAAATATTCCTCACAAATTTGATAAAGACCAAACTGAAAGGGAAATAGTGACCCGGATTAAGAGTGAACCACAAGATCCTTCTCTACTCGAATCAGGATGGATATGTAGAGAACATTCTAGGTAATCTCAAGAAGTCAACATTACTTCAATAATCTTTTTTTTTTTTTAAATCTTTAGAAATCCACTAGGTTCAGAGGGAATGAAGTCCTAGAAAAAGAGAGGAAAGCTTTTGTAATATGATATATATTTCTGCTTGAAATCCAGATTTTACATGGTACAACATCAGGTGAGGTTTCATCTTCAAACATAGGGGAAACTAGGACAACTCCTAAGCCTAGAATAATTATCGCATAGAAGAAAAAAATGCATTGAGCCAAGAGTTTAATTAACTCACGTCATGACTTTCGCCTCCTCAATGAAATCATCTTCAGACATTGTTCCCTCTTTCATCATTTTCACAGCAGTATCAATACACCCTCGCCATTTCCCTCTCCTAACGACTCCAAACTGACCAGATCCAAGTTCTTCCATGAGTAACAGCTCAGCTGGGTCAATCTCCCATTTGTCTGAGAAACAAAAAAAGAAAACGGGTTTGTGATAAGCGACGTTTATAAGGTAATTAGATAAAGGAAATAAACACCAGGTAACAATGAATTAACCATGGCTTAACCCAGCGGTAGGAGGAGCAGGCCTGTCACACGGTGAAGCTTTCAACCTCGACGCAAGGCCACCACTGTTGTGTCGATGGTAGTTTATCAAATCAGGAATAGTAGTACAGCAGTGCTTTTCAGACAGATAGAAATCCCCACGAACATTTTGCTTAATGTGATAGTGCTTCACATGTGGGTGGGGTCTAAAACATGAAAGGACAACAAAAATATTAGATCAAGTACATATATATTCACAGTTATGTCAGATAAATATTATTTGAGCCATCAGTTATTGACCAAAACTTTGTACTTATAAGAAGAAAAACTGTCAACTTGGGACCTATGGGTATTATCTATTATGCACTATTGTAACCCCTATACCCATGGGAAAATATGGAATCAATAATGCAAATAACTTTATTATGTTGGAACCTGGTTTGGGCTGGATTAGTCAAGGGAGCGGAAAGTGGACACCCACTGGAAGCAAATTCAAGTAAAATTTAGCATGGATAGCTTTCAATTCTCAATCTTTGGTTTGTAGCAATGGTAAACCTAATGTCTATGGTTAAGAAGATTGGAGCAATTCTTTAGCCAAAACAAGAAAAACAAAACATGAACATTCAGTATGGATGCTTTTCAATTAATTGAGTTGTAAGTGATGAGATTAAATAAGGGTAGTGATCAAAGAAGTAAGCAATATAGGGGTGGGGAATATTTAACGTAACCGCTTCAAATAACCTAATACTGTCCAGTAACCTATTACCAGAAAACCCCTATTAATGGAATAACTGTTTTGAGCCTTTGAGGGCCTCTTTTTCGCCGGCAATTCGGTATTCCGTAATAATAGGTTGGCTGGGACTATTCCAGGTAATACCAGGTAATAGGTTACGGAAAACGAATGCGTGAAAGGTGTGCGATCATAACTGTCGACACGTGATTTGAACGAGAGTTGAGTTAGTTTCGAGTAACAGCGACCGTCTGGTAATAGGTTGTGGTATTAGGTTATTTTGGTAATATGTTACCGGCGATTCGAGAACCTTTCCAGCGCCCAACGCGGAGTGGGTTTCCCGAATCTCCGGTAACCTATTACCATAATAACTTTATACCACAACATATTACCAGACGGTCACTGTTACTCGATAACCTATTACCAAGAAATGACCATATTAGCCATTCATAACGCAATACTCAATAAGACTAAATTATGGTAATTTACATTATTATAATAATAAGACACGAGTGGAAGAAGGTGCTATGTAACATTTTTTCAATAATTCATGTGGTAGCGCGTAGCGCAGATAATCATCAAAATATTAGGTTTATTGTCATCAGTGCATGATTGACAACACCTTAGCAACAACTTGGAGAAGAAAAGAAGAGAAAAATTCTGAACCAAACAAAATAGGCAAGTATGCAAACTCAATTTTCTTGACATTTTACTTTTGTTACTTAGCACCTTCACCCACTTGTGTCTTCTGATAATTATTATCAGTCTGCAGTTCAATTGTTCAGACTACTATACGTCTGTCACCATTATCACAACACTATCACAATTTTTAATTACGCGTAGCCAAGTTAGCTCTACTAGTTATCCAGCGACCCTGATTAAGTGGTGGGTACAAACATCTTACATTCAAGAAAAGCTACCAATAATGATTCAAATAAATAGAATTAAGACTACATCAAGTTTTCAAACAGAAAAGTTGGCATCCATGTACTAAATTCATTAATTCATCCATCAATCAATTAAAGGACCAGTAGATATTTTCAAACATAGAGTGTATTGAATAAAATGACTCACACTTTAGTGTAGAGAGAAAGGGTGTAGAGACCTTTAGTGGAGGAATTTCTTACGACAAAGCACCCTTCTTTTTCCTCCTGTTTGAGTAGGGATTCGGCTCTTTGTCTCGACATGTCGCCTACATACCATCTGAAACGAATTATTGAATCATTTGGGGCCCAACTCCAGTTTATCAGAATATCATAACCACATTTGGCCGCATTCGTCCAACATTATAACCAAAATATTAGGTCAACGCAATACGTACAGGTCTACGTAATTCGTTGATTTGGGGCAACAGATAATAAAACTTTTCAATTAATAGCGTCCACTACAAACCACCATAAGGTGACTAAGGAGAGAAAATAAAAAACCCCAATCGGATCAATCATTATTTGAAGGCAGAAACGTCTGTGAAACAAGAACAATATTCAAGTGGCACGCCTAATGGAATAATATTAATGTTGACTACTCACTCATATTTCTGTAATCCTATAAGTTCTTTTTCCTTGACATAATTGCTAGGTATGTAACCAACAGATCCATTACTATCTTTCACTTTCCACCAATGTTCTTGAGCATCATCTATTACTTCATATTCAGCTCCCTGGAAATACATAAAGCATGTCAGTTACTTATAAGCATGTCAGTTACTTACCATTCCCTATTATGAATTTGTACTGTTAACTTGATGAATTGATCTAAATATTCAGGACTGAGCATTGATCTTCGGAACATCAAAGATTTTGGTTGTCATGTAAAAATTTCTACATTTCAAATGTTATTCGAGATTCCCAACATTTATGGTCACCGGCACAGGACTGCGGAAGTAACGTTTGGATCAGTTATAAGTTCGAGTGCTACCGATCTTTCCTAGACAAATTATTCAACTTCTGCTTAAGTAAAGGAGTTCAACTGCCACAGAGAGGTCAAGATCCGGCGTTTGCCAAGATTTGGGAAGTTGGTTGAGGACTTATTTATAAACAATATTAAGCGATATTGTTTAATTAAACCAATGATGCTACCAAATAGAATTCAATATTGCTGTAGGTACTGGAAAATGGAAATCAAGGTGTGGATATGAAATCAAGATATGGAATATAAAATCAAGATATGGATATGAAAATACGTTCAAACATACTGGCATTAGTAATAATGATATTGATAGTTAGTTAAAAAATCTGAATAATTTCACTCATTGACAACAGTTGAATGAAGTGTGAAAATAGTAGAAGTTTATGTAATAAGTCAAGACACACCTTTTCCAAAGACAAATCACCACCTTCAATGGCTTTGAAGGGGTATAATGCAACGACGATCTTAGGCCTCGTCATAGGCTCCTGGAAAAAAAGAACAAACATGAAATCAATACACAGGTAGATGAATTAATTAGGATTTCAGCTCCAACTTCCAAAAGCATGGAAGCGCAGTTGAGAAAATTTATAGTTATATCAACTACTGTGATCAACTACTGTGGTTATGTTTCCCATTTCCCCCTCACCAAACTCCACATAAATGATCAAGTTGACGACATGAAGTTTCACCACAATGGTGGTTGATCGCAATCATCAAGACCTAATTTCAACGTCATACTTGATCGAACTCAACTTCGTCATTTTGAATGGGACATCTTTACAATTTTCTCTCAACAGGAATAGTAAATAGATAAAAGTTGATCATCTTGAAACAGTTAATAATGATAGCCAAGCCAGGCAAACCAACTCACGACAAAAAGTCCTACCGCCCCATCTCCCTTCTACCAATAATATCCAAGCTCTTTGAGAAACTCCTCTTAAAGAGATTAAAACCAATAATCGAGGACAGAAATCTAATCCCTGACCACCAATTCGGATTCAGAGAGCAGCATTCAACGATAGATCAGGTACACCGCATCACCAGTGTGATAGAGAAATGCTTCGAAGAGAAGGCAATCCTTGACGTCTCTCAGGCGTTTGACAAAGTCTGGCATAAGGGACTTCAAGCAAAGCTACAAAGATATCTCCCTGCACAGTATTATAGAATTTTAGCGTCTTATCTAACAGAAAGGCATTTCAGGGTAAAACACGACGAAGAATACTCCCAATTGCGGGACATAAAAGCAGGAGTACCTCAGGGTAGCGTCCTTGGGCCATTACTCTATCTACTATACACGAGGGATCTCCCAAAACCAACAGAAGCTGTGACAGCGACGTTTGCAGATGACACAGCAATCCTGGCTGTTGGTCCCACAGTTGAAGAAGCCTCGATCGAGTAAACTACAGGAATCCGTAAACAGTATCCATCAATGGACCAAAAGATGGAGAATAAAACTCAACGAAGCAAAGTCAACACACATTAACTTTACATACAGGAAAGTGAGACCAATACCTATAGAACTAAACTCCCGAATCGTCCCATATGCTGATACTGCTAAGTACCTTGGAATGACCCTGGACGCCAAGCTCCGCTGGAAGGAGCACGTAAAGAAGAAGAAGAAGGAAGAAATCAACCTAAAATTCAAGAAGATGTATGGCTCATTGGGAGAAAATCCCAACTGCCTATACATAACAAAATGCTACTGTACGAGCAAGTGATCAAGCCAATTTGGGCCTACGGCTGCCAGTTATGGGGCTGCACTAAGAGCAGCAACATGAAAATAATCCAAACAACGCAAAACAAAATTCTCAGGAGCATAGTTAATGCCCCCTGGTATGTTCGAACGAATGATCTCCATCGCGATCTTAAAGTCAAGATGGTGAACGAAGTTATTAAAAATCGAGCAACGGACCATGAAAACCGTCTCCACAAGCACAGGAATGTTGAAGTACTGAACCTTCTGGACAACAGTGGCGACGTACGAAGGCTGAAAAGGACCAAACCCCTGGACCTAGTTCAGGGTTCGTGCCGATTTTCAATTTTCAATTTCCCTGACTTTTCCCTGATTTCCAGACCAAAAATTTCGATTTTTCCCTGACTTTTCACAACGTTTCAGGATCCTTTAAACAGTAACGTTTTGCATGAATCGAAAATTTTAGATGCGCAAATGAAGAAAAACAATATAAGGAACAAGTTTTTTTATTCATAAAAAAACGAAGTTTACTTAAAACAAAGTAAGAGATAGAATCACAAGATAAAACACATAAAAGTTTTGAGTACGTGGTTTACATAAACCATACCTTACAAAGGTAAAGGGGTTTTCGACGCGTATCATGGATTTTTCGCAATTCTGCACCCGATTTGAGATTTTTCCCTGACCAAAATCCAATATCCCTGACTTTTCCATGACTTCCAGTGCCCATTTATATTTCCCTGACTTTTCCATGACTTCCCTGACTTCCCTGACCGGCACGAACCCTGTAGTTACATCTCACTAAAGTGATGTGATGAGTGGTAGTAGGTAGTGATCTATGAACCACAATACGTTAAAATTAACTAACAGAGTGAAGTCACTAGATGTATAATATACAGTTGTAACAATAAAGATGATAAAAAAAAAAATCTTGAAACAGTTGTTTTCTTAGCAAAGGTCGAACACGTACACGACCACTGGTTCATCTAGTTCGTTCAGAGAAGCAGTAATTTTTCCTCTGCATAAGAAAGGAGATCCTGGAGACACATCTAATTTAAGAGGGTTGTCCTTCATAAACTGTCTTGCCAAACTTCTCTCATATCTTCTCACGAACCGCTTGAAGGCCTTTGTAGAGCGGGAAGGCATCTTGACTGAGTGTCAGTCGGGATTCCAGAAAGGGTACTCAACTGTGGACTCCATCTTTGTTCTGTCTGGCATAGTGGAGCTGACCCTTGGGCAACCGCGGGGTAAGGTTTACGCCTTTTATGTGGATCTGAGGGTAGCGTTCGACAGGATTAACAGAGATCTCCTATTTTGCAAGTTATACACTGCAGAGTGTCAACCAAGTTCGTCTCCATCTTGCGCAGTTTGTACAGTGACTTCTCTTCGTCAGTTTGGACTCCTGAGGCGTTTTTGGTGGGAACTGGTGTGAGGCAGGGATGCCCTCTTAGCCCCCTTCTGTTTGCGTTGTTCATCAACGACCTTCCAAACGAGCTTCAATTCGGTGTTTCGGTTGGAGGAACAATTATCAAAGTGCTGATGTATGCGGATGACTTGGTGATGCTTGCCAACAACCCAGAGCAACTGCAGAGCAACATTGACATCCTTCATGATTATTGTGGCCAGTGGGGACTCGAGGCTAATTTGGATAAGTCGAAGGTAATGGTGTTCCAGAGGGGAGGTAGGAGACGGGCAACAGAGAGATGGCACTATGGCAATGATGTTTTGGAGATAGTTAATGAGTACCCTTATTTAGGTGTAACACTCACGCCAAGGCTGTCTTACTCAAAACACCTGAAACGCAAGGCCAAAGCATCCAAGGCGACAATGAATTGTATTTGGGGAAGGCTTTCTCTAATCCAAATATCCCCTTGTCTGCATAGATGGAAATTTTTAATGCAATAGTGAGAGCCATTTTGTGCTATGCTGCTCAGGTGTGGGGAGGCTTGGAGTATGGCCCGGTCGAGGGAGTTTTGCTGCTCTTCATTAAAAAATTGTTTCATCTCCCTCAATTTGCCCCAACTTATATACTCCTCTTGGAAACAGAGATGGACGCCCTATCGGTTTATACATTGAAGCAGCATTTCGCCTACCTCCGAAGGGTCATGAGGATGTCTGATTGCCGACTGCCCAGAGTCGTGGCCATTGAGATGATAAGGCGTTGCAGAGGGTTCGCTGAGCGTTACGCCTCCCTCTGCGCCGAGTATGCCATTCCTGACAACTAAAGTGTTTTTGAAACACGGGTTCTCGGGTCGGACATGGAGGAACTCATTTCGGCTGTGAGAGTGCGGAAACGGTCGAACCTCCTGGCACGGGTCGAGGCTTCGGACTCATTCACACTCTACCGTGAGCTTAATCCCGCTGTAAAGTGCGCCAGTTTGGTGCGTGATGCCGGCTTGCCATTGAGGGTGGCCCGATGGGTTTTCAAAGTACGCGCAGAGTCCTTAAACCTGAACGCGAAGCCGTACGACTCTGGGAGACCTGAGGAATGCGCACTCTGCAACCTGCACGAACGAGAGGATATGTTCCACTTCCTCTGCCAATGCCCCGTCCTCTCTGAGTTTCGACGATGCGCGTTTTCCAAGAACACTTTGACCCGCAGCGAGGCAATCGGATTCTAGACGGGCCTGACTGGACGAGGTTGGAAGTTTTTTGTGCATCGGCGTGGCGCTATAGGTCCTTCCTAGTCAGGGAATTTAATTTTTAACTTTTCTAATCCATTTATTTTTGTTCAAGATACCAGTGTCTTTTTGTTTTCAAGCAATTTTTGTTTATTTTCCATATTTAATCTTCACTCCACTTACTTGTATTTCTTCCTCACTTATGAATGGCCCAATCGTGTTTTCTAACATTTTCACAATCTTGTGTTTCTAACATCCAACAACCTTCGAGCGTGCAATATGACAAACAAGTTTCTTATTCTTACTAAACTCGTACAGTGACATTCATCATCCATCAAGTTCGTAGATGGGCAGAATCGTGCCACTCTAAGGGGGGGGGGGGACTTTTAGTGGGAGGGGATTACCCATGAATTCCCAATACGAAACAGTCTCACAAGTGATACCTCATGTCAAAGGAGTTTTTTTACGCTGAACACGAAGATGAAGTCAAAATTTCGATATCTTATTCCTCTCGCACACTGGAGCACTTTGAAGATGAAGAAACGTGGTTGATACTTGAGATGTTCTTCATGGACATCATGTTCTTCCATGGAGACATTTTACATAAAACCAATTACGTCCGAAAATACATAAAACCATAAAAATACATAAAACCTTAAAAAATTTGCTCTTATAGCCATGCTGCATGATTGTGGATTTTTCATCTATAGTTTTTCCAACAGCCAGACCAACGTCGATTTATTTAGACCTATTCCTATAATTCCACTGCAAGTGTTCACACCGAAAGTACTCTTGAATAAAATTCGCCCTCTCGCCAGTGCCACGTCTCTTTGCCGTCTCTCGTGTGAAATGGCGGCTGTGCTCTTGCAGTCGTCTCCGGGTTAGCAATTATTTTCAATAAATTACATTTTGTTTTCATTGATTACATGCAATATAAACTAGGTTTAAACATTGGATCTTGTCTGTAATCCTTAAATATAAATTATAGGAGTTTGAAATAATCAAACAGATAAGCTTAGGATTACAGACAAGATCCAATATAGTATATTACATTTTTTTTACATTCTCAGAAATTTGCCGTTTTATTCAGTGTAAGTTTAGACCCAATGGGGGGGGGGGGGGGCTATAGCCCCTTAGTCCCCCCCCCCCATAGATCCGCTACTGATATCACCCAACAATGCTAATGAGGGATATCAGCTGAGGGGACTTCATTGAATGAATTGGAATATCCGCTTAGCACTCTAAATTTTAGAGGAGTAAGCGGATTTTCCAATTCGATACTAACATTGAATTGAAGGACCCAAAGATAATTGCATAGCAAAACAAAATTGAAGAAAAACTCGAACCTTAGGTTTAGTAGATGGTGTTCCTCCAGGCATTGTAGGAGTTGTGGCAGGAACTAGAACAAAACAATATTTCATTGAAGTTAGCTAACATGCAAACTATGGGAATGGAAAGAACGAATTTTGGTCTTGTTGTGAATGGAGTTGAGAATAAAAATGTCGTGGTTTGTGTTTTATTTTTCCTATTAATATTTTGGAACTGCTTGTGAATTTTGGCTGTAGAATCAAGGGATTGAAGATTGGCACCATTATATAAATTCATCTCTGCCCTCACAATTACAAAGATTTCTGCGGAGCAATAATGCATTCAATCATAGAAGACGGAAGCATTTTCTATGCAACCACGCCTGAGAGATTGCTACAAACGAACTGATTGCAGAATGCAGGATCGATCAAAGTCAAACGAGGATCCTCTATCAATTCCATATCGATTTATAGCTTTTTCAAATTGAATTCGTCCTTTTACAAAATGAATTAGTCCTTTTTTAAAATGAATTCGTCCTTTTTCAAAATGAATTCGTCCCTTTTCAAAATGAATTCGTCCCCTTTCAAAATGAATTAGTCCTATTACAAAATGAATTCGTCCTTTTACAAAATGAATTCGTCCTTCATAAAGAGGGACCAAATGATATGCAGATACCTTTTCTCGGAGAATAACAATTTATTGCATTGGTTTGCATAGTTAATAAATAAGTAATACCTAGAAGAAATTTACAAAATTTACAAGGAATAATTGATATAAGAAATTTACGGAAAGTTGGCAAGACTTTCATACAAAGCCAACGTATAACAAGGTTTTTAGAGCGGTTTTTAATCTCAATGTAGAGGCTGCCCTGACGCTGCTCTAGGCATGAGGAGAAGCATATGCATAACAAAGTTGGTACAGTCATCGGGGGTGATCGCGGAGACACACTATTATTGTTTCACGCAAAGGATGTTCTCCCGGACTTCCAAGTGTCCCTCGAACGACGGTTTTAATTTTCGAAAACGCCTGCTCGAACTGAAGGACAAGAATGGTTTGGCTATCACGGATTCGAAGATAAAGGAGCTCCATTGAGAAGATGTGCGGGAGATAAGGGATGACATGTAGAAGATTTCCGCGCCCTTGCATAAAGACCGCATGCCTACCGCCACCGTTTTCCAGACGCCGCCCTTATTACCTTCAAGATTTGGTCCCTCTTTATGAAGGACGAATTCATTTTGTAAAAGGACGAATTCATTTTGTAAAAGGACTAATTCATTTTGAAAAAGGACTAATTCATTTTGTAAATCGACTAATTCATTTTGTAAATGGACTAATTCATTTTGTAAAAGGACGAATTCAATTTGAAAAAGCTATATATTTATTTTATATACACGGGTATATGGTTAGTTTTGTTATTGAGGTTCTGTAGAAATAATTATTTATTAGGCATATTATTTTCTTTGATCCCTTTAGATGTTTCCTGTAAAATGATTAAATGAATCATGTTCTTTAATAACATAAATCATTTTGTTATTGTGGTTCTGTAGGAATAATTATTTATTAGTAGGGATGGGTATCGGTTGGAAAACATCGATGTTTACGCATTGATTTTTTATGGCAAACATCCATGTCTACAAAACATCAAATAAAAAACATCGTATAAAAAAAACATAGATGTTTTTTCCGAAAATACTCATACCTTACCTACTATGACCTGCCTTAGTACAGGCGCCTACCTGTCTGTCAATATTTTTGGTAATTTTTGTTCTATTTTACAAAAATAAAACATGAAAATGTACTAAGTAATTTACGTAAAAAAAGGGATTAAATGAAACCCTCACAAAGAATTTACTTTATTCCGTATATTTATTAAGGCGACTGCAGGTACACATTTACATACTAGATCATAAAGGATATGAATCCTTCATTGAAATCCAAAATGCCGACACGTTTTGTAAATTTTTTTGCGAGTGGAGTGTTCAAATAAAGGTGAAGCATATCAGGGGCTGACGCATGCGAAATTCTTTTTTTCATCTGCCACTTTTGGGTATCGGCAAACGATAAACGTTAACGGTTACACTAGACGTGGTGGTGGGTTTGGTTTCATTCCTACTATCTTATGCGACCTATGCAAACATATGCAACCTAACATTGCAGCTCCTAGAAGAATAAAAGGCAAAGGGGCCACGTAAAATAAGAAATAATGTAGTACGTAAGTAAAGTTCTGGAAACCGATGTCTGGAAAAAAACATCGACGTGTAATAAACATAGGAAGATAGGCATCAATGCCAAAAACATCGATATTTAAAGAAAAACATCGAGTATTCAATACCTACCCACTCTATTGTTTTCTTTGTCCAATTAGATGTTTCCTTTAACATGATTAAATAAATCACTGAAATGTCGGAATACATCGTTATTCTTTTCAACCTGGCTGAGGCTCAATGACAAAACTATCCTCTCAAAATCTCAATTGTGAGTTTAATAAATAAATAATTAGGCAACTAAATTATTTTTACAACGTAAGAGTTAAAGAACAGCGTATTCTACATACTTGGGACTGTCTCAGGTGGAACAGCAGTAGAGGGCCACGTTGTTGTGTTAGAGCATCCAACAGAATTCCGAGTGGGGGCTCGGCAACAGGACCAGCGTTTTCCATTCCATACTCCGTTGTGGAATGTATTATTCACATCATTTTGGGCACACACTGTAGAAAATAAGGTTAATAATATTAAATGTAATTATTATTATTATCATTTCCAGTTACAATAAAATTATAATATAATTGTATTGTAACTGGTGTATTGTATTGTAGTGGTGTACGAATGTTTTAGGTACTACAGCAAGGCGACAAATTACATTGGTCATATAACCTTTACCCGACAAGCTCCCCAGTATACAGGTCAGTGGTGCCTTGTCTTTGAACAGCCAGTAATATAATTTCCAGTCAGTTTGTTATTTGCCAAAAACATGGGTTTATTTTCTGGGAACTCGAATGAATATTCCTAGGTATAATACTGGTACCTAGGTATATTAGTTACAAAAACCAGCATGGGGGAATCAACCGACAAACTGGGGAGCGGCTAATGCCAGGTAAACGACCTATTGTATTATTCAATTAATTAGAGGTTCATAAGATGGAGTCCTGGAAAATACCATGCCATATATTTTTAACTGATTTACAATTCTACACTATGTAACTACGATCGTGAATATATACAAGGGAATTGTAGGGGTAGGCATATCTTGATGTTGGCTACCTTGTAGGTATGAGGTAACCATGCAGCTTGCAGAGCAGGCAGTCAGGTACTTATTTCTATTACCTTACCCATTCAATCAATGGGTACTGCGCAGCGCGCAGGGAGAAAGGAAACAAGAGCATACCACTTTTACCAGTTGACCAAAGTAACTAGCCACAAGTTTATAGTATAATATAATCCCTTCTTGAAACAGAAGAAACCAACAGCTGGTGGCTCCTTCACTGAGTGCTTCCAAATTGGGGAGGTTTAATGTGGCAATAATATATTCACTATCGTTCTAACTGTTGATTATACAACTGAAATATTATAAGTTCAAAAGTGAAGGTCGAGGCCTAAACGAGGAATTTAGAGAATTTATATTATCAAAGTTCCGTGTAGGTGCAACAGAGGAAACATATTCGTTGAAACCGAGGGTGAAAGGGGGGTTGTGGGAAGAAGACAGGGAACAGGAAAACATTGGTGGTGCTGGTTAGGGGTAGGCGGTATGTGCACACTCAACAGTGAGGTGAGAATCACTGAGCATCCTACAAACGTGGCTGGCGGGGATCAATACTGGTAGGCATCAATACTTTTTGCGGCTTTGTTTTTATGGCGGACCAGTTTTTACAACGGAGATATTTTTTTGGGGGGATATCACATCTTTTTGCATTGGTACAGTGGTACTTTCTAAATATGATGATGGCTCAAAAATTCAAAACATTAACAAAAATTCAACAATTTTTTGAATTGAAAAAAAAAAATGTTTTTTAATTTCTTTTTGAAAATTTGTTGAATTTTTCCTTGGGAATTTTGTTGTGGAGAATCATCATAATTGGTGTGGAAGAGAATTGGAGAAAGTTTGTAGAACGTAGAACCCACGATTTTTGACCAAAAATCGCGAAGAACTCGAGAACCGTTGGGAAAGGTGACAAAGTGTGTACACTCATTCGAAAGCCCATTAAATTTCCTATCGATCCTTAAACAGGCGCAACTCTACGACAATTTTTCTTAACACCTCTCAACTTTGATGTTTTCGGAGATTAGTACGAGTAGATGTTGGATTTATTGACGTATTTTTGGCTGCGGAATAGCCTAATCGATAGAGATTTAGTTCAAAATCATTGAGCATGTACTAGACATTGTAACGGTCATTTTATGACCAACCGCACAAATTTGGATTAATTTTAACGGCAGTTATGGTTGAAAATAGAAAAACCATCATAACCCCTTTGTTTTTTTTTCTTAGGAAGCTCATTGTTATCTCGAATTGAAGGGTTCAGTACGCCGAATAAAAGTAAAAAAGAAAATCTGAAATAGCTCCAATTTAGAAGAAATTACGAGTATGACCATTTGAAATTCCTGAAAACTACCCTTTCCCCCTAATTTGGAGGAAAATGGGGGGAAGGGGACAAAAGGCACTCTTGGAGCATAATACACGTGGGTGCAAACTTTCAGCTCGATCCGTTTGCTGGGCTGTAGCCCCTATGTGATTTTAATCTTTTATTATTCTATCTACAGAAAAAGTCGTTTTTATATCTTATATTTATGTTACTATCAAATATGAATTATTAGCGGGGCTGTCAGCGGACAGTAGCCTGCAGCATGTCCCCTTTTTGGACCTTCTATGCAATCTTGTCCGATCCTCTATGCAACTATAATGAACGTCAAAGGAAAACCCAAAGTTCAGGCTCGCTGTGAAATTCTCAAGTACCTCAGAGCATAAAAGAGTCGTTCTTCATATGACAAATATGAAAACCTGACCCCATGAGTGATCACAAATAATAGTACCTCGGATAAAAGGGAAGAATGTACTTACGAGACCGAAGAGCATTTATCCAATCGTCACGTTCTTGGTTTTCATTTGTTAATAAGTAAAGCACATAATCCTGGCCCGATTCAACATAACCAATTTGCAGAGGTAGACCCGTTTGAACAACTGAGCTTTCCGCACTAAGATCTTGAAGGGTAGCGATTTCTACAACTTTAATTGACTTCAGTGAGATTCTTCCTTTCTCTTTCCGCTTCTGTGGACAAAAATCAATCACATGAAATATTTTTTGTAAAGACATGATAGAATGATTGAACGAAAAAAGTCTGGTGATGGTACCTAAATCATATCATGTTATTTGTATTTATTTATTTCGTGATTTTATATTTGTACCTACCTACGTTGGCAATATTAAATATAAATATTATTATAACAATGAGTACCTAACTACCAATAAATTCAAAATAACCTTTTTCAAGTAGACTCAATAAGTGTCTCACGACAAGAAACTTTACCCGATAACCATGTGTCCCTTAATATGAAAGTTCAAAGTTCTACTGGAAGGTCCTAAAACAGGTGAACTGAAAACAGAATCTGAATCACTCATCACGGCTGTTTTGTGATGAACACGTCAATATTCAAAAAATACGAACACAGTGAGACCTTGATTATGCCACCCATGCAGAAGAGATTCAAACCCCTCGCCCGCAGGCACAGCGAAGGTTTACCTATGCGACGAACGTAGGTGCCTTGAATAGCAAGAACGCAGCCCTGAAATCGCTAATATGTATAAATAGTTGAAATCTATTTGTCCAAAGTTGAAGTCCATTTGTCAAAAGATTAAATTTATCTGTCAATAGTTGAAATCTATTTGTCGAAAGTTGAAATCTATTTGTCGAAGGTTTAAATTCATCTGTCAAAAGTTTAAATATATTTGTCAAAAGTTTAACTTAATGTGTCAATACTATATCACCAAAATTCCAAGACGAATGAAATCTTCAACTTTTTCCAGGTAGCTCGCTGATTATGTTTTGAAATTACACCGCAAAAACACAGTCAACATTACAGAAGTAACGTATAGCTTCCTAATACAATTTAATGACTCTACAATCGTCATTACATTGCACTTCCGTAATAAGTTGAGACAAGGAAGTGAAATTAATGGTTTTTAGTTTCTACCAACAACAAGAGATGGAAATCAAAAGAGAAGATCAGCAGAGAGCTCATTATCGGAGATGTGCTTTACATCCTTATATTAATCGAAGTTTTGCACAATATTCATAACGAAAACATCTCTTGTACGCCCAGGGAGGTGAATTGATCAAAAGAAGAGTAGAACTTAATGAAAGGATGAGGTACAAATGCAAGAAAACTTCGTTACCTGGCTGGATTCATGAAGGCGGCCACCCTTTTTAACACCAGGGTTGATAACAATTGCACTTCCCCACTGTCCCTCACTATTACCCGACACTGCCACAGCGATCTCTGTTAGTCACCCCCAAGAACTAATTCAACGTGAGAATCAAAATAAAATTGGTTGGCACTGCAACTCAAGAGAGGCATTGGAGAATCTTCAAGTGAAGACGTCACCAATGGAGAGATTGTTTTGACTGTTCAAAGAGCGATGAAATGGCTTAGGCGATCACAGTCACTGATTTTCCGATAATCGCAACGATCCTGGATGTAATGGAACTGAGGACAGGATTCGTTAAGATGTTGAACACTAACATTGCGGAAAAGAAGTGGAAGGATTACTCTTGCAGCGTAGAAACGACTGAGAATTTAGAAATATGGACTGGCCGATGCTCTGAAACAACGAGTAGATTGACAATGAGTCAACAGACAGGCGTGCAGGGGGCCTGGGCAGGAGTTATTGATTTCCTGGGCGGACGCGTTCCTCCCTGGGCTCGGAAACCACCTGTTGATGAAGGGGTGGTTTCGGAATGGGTGGGTCGTATTAGTTGGATTTCCGGTCAGGGATCTGACATGGAGACGAAGTGGATTAACAGTGAATGCCATGGGGAGTTTCAAAATTTATCTGACCACGACAATAAACAACAGCAATTTGAAAAGAAGACGACTATTTTTGATAAATTAGTTGATTAATTCATCAATACACTACTAGTACCAATCAAATTGCGTTTGAAATTGAGCAATAATACCAAAATTGACATTGTTGGCCATATCACCTCAGGTGTAAGAGAAAGATTTGGTAACAATTCGTATGACAATCAAGTTTTCCGTCAAAAATGGACCAAACTTCAAATTAACGATACTCATTGGACAGGAAATCTGATATTCTACAATTTTCGATTGAAAGGATTTTCATTTGGTATACCTAACCGATGCAGTCAGGAGGGCTCAAAAAGTTACTTGAAGTGGAAAAACTCTTGACACAACGGTTTATTATCGGCGGCCTCGCGATTCACCATCTTGTTGACGATTTTTGATCTGCTCCAACTTTGAGCCCTCATTGTGAACGGACGGTTGGTCGTACAAAGCTGTGGATGGTCTTAAAAAATTCTAAAGAATAAACTCTATCTAAATATGAACTAATAAATACACCGTTCCATTTGAATTTTTCGAGTTTTGAAATTTTCAAAATTTCAATATTCGTTTTGAACCCCTTTCCCTTGACCTAGGATTATGGAAAATTTCGAAGATCATTGGTCCGAACCCTTAAAAAAAATTTCGAAATTTTTGCTCAACGCTAACTGGGCAATGTGCCGCGGACGGTGTACGTCGGACCGACGGATTTTGGTTTATTATCTTCGATAATGAACCATTGGAATCGCCCAAAGAAAGAAATTTTTCAACCTCCCCCTCAAAATTTGTTGGTTTACGTTTCAAGATACGTAGATTCAGAAAATCAAATAAAAAAAAACTGCAAATTCTTGACACAACGTTATCTTCTTTGTACAGATCACCCTTCTGTCTAGATTACTGAATGATTATTATGAATTATCATTGACTTACTTGACTTGAGTTAAATCCTGTTAACTCCTTTGGGAGCATAGGGCGGAAACAAGTTCGTTCCAGTCGGATCGGAATTATCATTAAATATTAATAATTATTATCAAGTAGTGTAAATTATTAATATTTATTGTTGGTTATTAATAATTTTTGTGCTTCATTTCTAATAATTATTATTTACTACCTCGATATTTGAAAACCATGTGCTATTTGAATCAGCTGGGCCAGTTTGAAAATGGACCCGACAGGCTGCCTCTCGATTCACTCTCATGTTGACGATTTTCGATTTTCTCCAACTTTGAGCCGTCATTGTGAACGAACGGCTGGTCGTAAAAAGCTGTGGATGGTCCTAATAAATTCTAAAAAATAAACTCTATCTAAATATGAAATAAAAAATATAGCAATAAAAGATAATAAACCAAAATCACCCTTTTCACTTCTTTCCGAGTAAACCTTGAACACATACGGCGGAGTATGGCGATGAAACTCACTCACTGTCGTCTCCGTGCGCGGATGTAAGTTGCGCTCGAACGTGGTGGACCGAGGGTCAGACTGTCTTATCTAAATGTAAACTGCGCGAATCACTCTGTATGTAATCCTTCCTTGATGCGAGTTGTAATTTACGCGTTGCCCCAGGGGTCTATCAGTTCTCCAAGTGAACGGTTACCGGTGATCGTTTAAAATTCCAAGTGCGAATTGTAAGCCAGCGTGGTTTCAATTTAATTGAAGTTGATTCGTACAAAATATAGAAAAGGCCGGGATTTGGCGAAAAAAACATCCCCCAATCAACTGATTAGGTAGTACCAAAGTGCCGCGCACGGCGGACGGACGGATTTTTTATTTTATCTGATTTTTTTATTTTATTTGATTCTGTGAATCTACGTATCTTGAAACGTAAACCAACAAATTGGTGGACAATTAAAAACGGAATAATTATAAGAATAGAATAACGTAATAATAATAATTGTATCTATAAAAACTATACACTATTCACTTGCTTTGTTAATCGAACCGTCACCAGTTCTCACAAATGTACTTAAATTGGAGAGAAATGAGCTCAAATAGATGCAAAGCCCATGCCTGAAACGGCGCTTCCATTACATTACTGTTGAAGTGAATCCGTCCAGGAAAAGAACCAAGTTGCTATACTAATGGATTAAATAATTGAGAAATACTATGAGGAATTACACTATTCAAACGTTTACATCTATTCTCCGCAATAATTTCAAAATGTTAGAGAAGAAGAAGAAGAAAACATGTTTATTTGACCAAACGCACATGCAGGACATAGAAAAAACAAAGAACATGATACAACAATGGACTTGTAGTCCGTCTGCCGGAACAAAATATTAGAGCATGCATATCAAAGATGCTATTTAATACATTAGGTTCAGGCAAAACGAAAATAATATTGGTCTTTTCTCCGGTTAAGCGCCATTCTCTCACTCGTGGAAACATTAATATGTGTTTGTGATAATGTGGAAACATTGATATGTGTTTGTCATACATTGGGTACATTGGTATGCAATCAGTAAACTTAATCTGATTGAGGAAATAGAAAGCGTTGCTATGCCAACTCATCAAGCCTTGATCCCACCAAAATTGACTGATATAGATCTTCATTTCTTGAACAAAGGGAGTGTTCAGTGAGTTATTTGAAATTATATCATATACCAAGTAGCATGTCATTGGGGGTATTTTTTTGTTTGATGTCTGAAAGATCAGTGGATTGAAACTGAACGGAAAATTTCCTAAAATCTGATCTAAGAGATCAGTAAAGTGATGAAAGTCATGTGTTATTTAGTAATCCAATGTTACACACATCATGTTCAATGACACACGAGAAACTCCCCCCCCCCCCCCCCACACATAACACCCCAAAACCCCCATCAGAATTTGGACATTTCAACGCTGAACACGATGGTGAAGTCAGAATTGCGATATCGCATTCCGTCGTCAGATTAGAGCAGACCAACCATGATGTTCATATCAAGTAACAACCACGTTTCTTCATCTTCAAAGTGCTCCAGTTTGAGAACGGAATAAGATATTGCAATTCTAATTTCACTATCGTATTCAGCATTCAAAAAAACCTTTAAAATGAGGGTCACTTGTTTCATTTTGGGAATTTATGAGGAATTTTCCCGGGCGGATGTAAGTTCCGCTCGAACGCGGTGGACCGAGGGTCAGACTGTCTTACCTAAATCCCCCCAAAAACAACTCCGTTGTAAAAACTGGCCCGCCAAAAAACCTCAGCCGCAAAAAGGAATGATATCCATTTTGCCCGCCAGCCACATATATAGGATGCTCGGTGCTTCGCACCTCGCTGTTGAGTGTGCATATAGAAACCTGATCCTCGTACCCCTAACCTCCACCGTCAATGTTTTCCTGTCCCTGTCTCCTTCCCACAACCCCCTCTCACCCTCAGTCACCCTCGGTTTCACCTAATATGTTTCCTCTGTTACACCAGCAGGGAGCTTTACGCTTCTTTCAATGCTGTTGACGGGAGCTTTTTGCCAGATGAACAAGCCTGAATTGAATCATTACTATATTATAAGTATTACTGGTGGTCACGAGTAATCAGTGGTGGTACACCTATAATGAACATGAAACATATTAGGTGAAACCGAGGGTGACTGAGGGTGAGAGGGGATTGTGGGAAGGAGACAGGGAACAGGAAAACATTGACGGTGGAGGTTAGGGGTAGGAGGATCAGGTTTCTATATGCACACTCAACAGTGAGGTGCGAAGCACCGAGCATCCTATATATGTGGCTGGCGGGCAAAATGGATATCATTCCTTTTTGCGGCTGAGGTTTTTTGGCGGGCCAGTTTTTACAACGGAGTTGTTTTTGGGGGGATACCTATCACATCTTTTTGCATGGCTAGTTTTCGAGTGGTACTTATACAATACGGTTCAATTTAACAAAAGTACCTACGAGGTAACTAGTAAATTTTTTCCTAAATGAAGTTTTATCCTAGTGAAAATTTAGTAAAAAATTAGTACGCCTACTAATTAGCCTTTTTGTTTCTTCTTTTTGTGACAAGAATAATTATTTTTTGCGAATTGGTTAAATAGTAGTTTTAAAATTTTCGATTAATTAAAACAATTCTTCTTGGGGATTGTGCAAATTTTTGTTGTTGAGAATCATTACCATAATTGTAATTATTGGTGTCGAAGAGAAAGTGGAAAGAGAAAGTTTGCAAAAGGTAAAACGCACGTTTTTATACCAAAAATCGCGAATAACTCGAGAACCGTTGGGAAAAGTGACAAAGTGCGCTACCCTCATTCGAAAGCCCATTAAATTTCCTATCGATCCTTACACAGGCGCCACTCAACGACAATTTTTCTGACCACCGTTCAACTTTGATGTTTTCGGAAATTAGCCAAATCAGTAGATGTGGAATTTATTCACGTATTTTTGGCTGTAGATTAGTCGAATCGATTGAGATTTAGTTCAAAATTATTGAGCATATAATAGACAACCTAGTGGACATTTTAAGACCAACCGCACCAATTTCCATCAATTTTGGCAGCAGTTATTGTTGAAAATAGAAACATAACCATAACTCCTTTATTTCACCTCTTAGGAAGCTCATTTTGATCTCAAGTTAAACAGTTTTAAAAGCTGAATACAACTAAAAAAGAAAATCTGAAAAAGCTTCAATTTTGAAGGAGTTATGACCATTTGAAATTCCTAAAAATTACTATTTCCCCCCTAATTGGGAGGGAAATGGGGGGAGGGAGAAAAAATGTTCAAAAGGCACTCCCTTGGAGCATAACAAACGTGTGTGCAAAATTTGAGCTCGATCCAATTTGTCTGCTGAGCAGTCGCCCCGTCAATGAACAAGAAGAAGAAGAAGAAGAACACGAAAAACGTGAAAAATAGTGGTTTTAAAACTGTTATACCCCCGACACCTGATGTTCCCGAGAGCTGAAATTTGGTTTACGTCCTCACGTGCCCCTGGAGAGTTGGTGTACAAAAACTCTGCAAATTCTTGACACAACGGTTTATTATCTTCCTTGTGCAGATCACCCTTCTGTCTATACCAGACTGTGTTGCAAATCGGCACCATACCATATTCTCACCGTACTCATACCATTTCTTTCCTATCATACCGTACTGTACTATACTAAATCATACATACAATAATATACCATACCATACTCATACCATGTCGTACCAAAATTCGTTTTGAACCCCTTCCCCTTGACCTAAGGATATGAAAAGTTTCGAGGACCATTGAGGGGTTGGTCGAAACCCATAAAAAAAATTTCGTAATTTTAACTCAACGCTAACTGGGCAAAGTGCCGCGGACGGCGTACGGCGGACGGACGGATTTTGGTTTATTATCCTCGATAATGAACCATTGGAATCGCCCAAAGAAAAAAATTTTTTAACCCCCCCCCCTCAAAATTTGTTGGTTTACGTTTCAAGATACGTAGATTCAGAAAATCGAATTAAAAAAAATCCGTCCGTCACCCGTACGCCGTACGCCGTCCGTGGCACTTTGACCAGTTAGCGTTGAGCTAAAATTACGAAATTTGGTTTCTGGGTTTGGACCAGCCCCACAATGATCCTCTAAACTTTTCATAACCCTAGGTCAAGGGGAAGGGGTTCAAAACGAACTTTGAAATTTCGACAATGTCATATCTCTAAAAATTCTCATGAAACGGTGTACTTTTTAGTTCACTTTTGAATGACCTGAAAAATTACAAATCTTTTAAGACCAATTGGATTTTTGTGCGACCAGCCGTTCGTCACGTGGGTCAACCCCCAGACGCCCAGAATAAAACTACCTTTTTTTCATCTTCCCGGTAAACTACAGTCTAGAAATTTTAACCGTGAGTCGGGGATAAACCACATTGCAATATTTACTCGGTTTCTCATCTGTACAATTGTTTAAATAATACCTTTTTGAAATAATACAAAGTAAATTTTGATGATGAGCTATTGACTGGAAATTTTAAAAATAGTTCAGAACTGGATCACAATGCAATATTCACTCTGTTTCTTGTCTGTAAAATTGTTTAAATAATACCTATTTGTTTAAACAAATTAAATTTTGATGATGAGCTAGATAGGTACTTGAAATTTTAATGTAGGTCAGAAATGGATGACATTTCAATATTCACTCGGTTTGTATGACATGGTATGAGTATGGTATGGTATATTATTGTATGTATGATTTGGTATAGTACAGTATGGCATGATAGGAAAGAAATTCGTATGGTACATATGGTATGAGTACGGTGAGAATATGGTATGGTGCCGATTTGCAACACAGTCTGTTATAGACAGAAGGGTGATCTGCACAAGGAAGATAATAAACCGTTGTGTCAAGAATTTGCAGAGTTTTTTTTTATTCGATTTTCTGAATCTACGTATCTTGAAACGTAAACCAACAAATTTTGAGCGGGGGTTAAAATTTTTTTTTTCTTTGGGCGATTCCAATGGTTCATTATCGAAGATAATAAACCAAAATGAAGTACTAGGTACGCGGTGTGGGTGTGGGAGGGGGCGCAGAGACATAAAAGGAAATAGGCTTTGCCTAAATGTGTCAAAGACTTCGATTCTAAAATTTTCAATATCTAATGTTCCCACCCCCAGTGCTGAAAAAGTGAGGCTTCACGATTACTTATGTCCCATGCAAGATATCAAGTGTAACTGCAACTTTTTACCATTTTCCGACACCTGTAAGTATCTGGGTGTGTGGTTTGATAATAATTTAAAGTTTAAACACCATATTAGTTCCCTGATTACTCGTTTGAGAAAACTGCTCTATGTATTCAAAGTTGTTCGTGATTTTTTACCAAGGTATTTGCTGCGATCGGTTTACATGGCGTTGGCTGGTTCCATTATTAATTATGGTATTGTGGTGTGGGGTGGGACTTGTACAACTCACTTGAAACCTCTACAAACTGTCCAAAATGATTTGATTAAAGTGATATTATGTAAACCTATGCGGTATCCTACTGTGCTACTTTATAAAAACTTTAATGTATTGAAGATTAAGCAGTGTTTTCTACTATCCTCTTGTTTGAGAGTATATGAATCGGGTTTATGTAGTGCACTTGTTTCGAATTTGCCACATTCTAGAACTGCTAGCAACAGCAACGTAAGGTTACCTTTGACTAGAACTGAATTTTATAATCGGAGCTCTTTTGTGCAGGCCATTAAATTCTTTTACTATAATAATGTTAACCCTATGGATTTTACCAGTGTGAAACATTTTAAGAAGTTTTTATTATCAAAATGTATTTTTTTCTCTCAATAGCTTATTCTGTGAACTTTGACTTTCTTCCTTTCTGAATTGATGACATTGTGCAGTGCTCTACCGGCTGGATGATTTTTGGGCTCTGCCAGTTTACACAAGTTCCTTTGAACTTTTTAACTGGCAGGCGTATGTTTATTTTACAAGTGTTTGTATTTCTTTTCTTATATATTTTTTTTCTTCATATGCCAATAAATAAATAAATAAATAAATAAATAAATAAAAGGTCTCGTCGTATGACGCACTAGTTGGCCTCCTGCCAGCCGTATTACGTCATACGCTCGTGCGTCAAAGGCTCTGACGTACATGTTAGCCTCCTGCCAGCTGTCTTACGTCATACGCTCGTGCGTCATAGGCTCTGACGTACTTGTTGGCCTCCTGCCAGCCGTCTTACGTCATACGCTCGTGCGTCATTGGCTCTGACGTACTTGTTGGCCACCTGCCAGCCGTCTTACGTCATACGCTCGTGCGTCATAGGCTCTGACGTACTTGTTGGCCCCCTGCCAGCCGTCTTACGTCATAAGCTCGTGCGTCATAGGCTCTGACGCACTAGTTGGTCCCCTGCCAGCCGTCTTACGTCATACGCTCGTGCGTCATGGGCTCTGACGTACTTGTTGGCCACCTGCCAGCCATCTTACGTCATACGCTCGTGCGTCATAGGCTCTGACGTACTTGTTGGCCTCCTGCCAGCCGCCTTACGTCATACGCTCGTGCGTCATAGGCTCTGACGTACTTGTTGGCCTCCTGACAGCCGTCTTACGTCATACGCTCGTGCGTCATAGGCTCTGACGTACTAGTTGGCCTCCTGCCAGCCGTCTTACGTCATACGCTTGTGCGTCATAGGCTCTGACGTAATGGCCCGCCGGTCGCTTGTGTTCTGACGTGATCTGAGGGAAAGGGTGAATCAAGGGAACAAATTTTTCCCGTTTCAGTTTATGTGCCAAAGCAAAGACATGAAAATGTCAAAAAAATATGTAAATAGGTACCTAAGCCCAACTGTAATGTCAATTTTCTGACAATGAGTTTTCGACTATAGTTTTCATACCTTTTTACTTAAGTACTTATTGCAATTTGAGACTGATAATGAGCTGTTTGCAAATAAAAAGTCTGATAACTACTTTATTACATCTTATTAATCTATTTTCAAGTTCCGATTCACAGTTGAATGTATTTTATTTAGATGTCGTAAAATTCGAAAACGATGGAATGACGAAACCGGTCGACTACTGACTCAAGTGATACTGTCGACTTCTAACACATGTAGGCCAACCACGACTTTTCTAAGAGCAGCTTCACAAAACCCAACACGATTGGAGGAATACCTACAGCAAAATCATCCCTCAGCTCTTTACATATACACAGATGGGTCAGTCGTTGATGGCGGAGTGGGCTGTGCCTTTTTTGATGCCTTAAATGACCACACCCAAATGTTCAAGCTATGGCAGCAGGCTTCAATATACACAGCTGAACTCATTGCAATCCTAAAAGCCCTGGAATATGCAAAGCAGAAAACCCAACGGTATTCCAAGGTTTTGATACTGACCGATAGCATGAGTGCGGTATCAAAAATGTCTCAGATGAACCTTTCTTCAAATATAAAGTCAATCGAAGGCAACATTTTAGAAACCATATGGAACTTGCGACAAGCCGGGATGAACACGATACTCTGCTGGATAAAGGCGCACAACGGTTTGATGGGCAACGAGAGGGCGGGCACAGCTGCTAGGACTGCAGCTACCCAACCAAACCTCCCAGATAATGCAACTGTATACCCTCCCACCGATCTACATCGCTTGTTCAAAGCTCATTGTCTGCACCAATGGCAGGAGTGGCACACGAACTACCCCTCTGGTCGACGCTACACCGCCCTGTTCCCAGCAGCGTCGACTACACCCTGGCACTCCCATCCGTCCTTCACTGGCATGCCGAAGCACTTTTATAAAGCAATGACGAGGTTAGAAGTGGAGTGACTGTAACCAGATCCTACCTACACCGGATTGGTCGTGAGGAAAGTGGCCTCTGCTCATTCTGCCGGGTCGATGAAACTGCAGAACACCTGATCATGGAGTGCTTCAAAACGCGAAACCAAAGAGTCACATTGTTCCAAGAGTGGGACAAAGAACTGATAAAGCCCTACAATCTTGACATCGCATTGTGTTCCAAACATCCATCTGTATACATCTCTCTGTTCAACTTCCTTCAAGCTTGCGCCCTGAAACTGTGATGTCAGTGAAAGCATGCGTTGTAGCCAGCGTTTGTGAAAATTCACATTATATTTATATAAACAAAATAACAAATGAATAAGATTAACTGAAACACAAACACATTTTCAAATAACATAACATGACTGTATGGAAAAAATAGAACTGTATAGAGGTATATCTATATTTTCAATAACATTATTTTTAGTGTTGGCTGTATAGTATATTTATAACTGATGCCAAAAAAAAAAAAAAAGTGATACTGTCGACTTCTAACACATGTAGGTCGACTACTAGTGCAAAACCATGTCGACTACTGAAGAAAATGTTGGTCACTGGTATCGACTACTACCTAGAGCATTGGGATTTTTTACAAAACTTGTTTTTCCCTTTTCAAACCATGTTGAATAATATTTCCCGCTGCCAGGTCTTTTAGGGAAGGATCTTGGGTACACAATGAACAGGTTTGCAATGAGAAAATATTTAAAAAAAAAAAAAAAAAAAATTAGGAGCCTCCAAAACATTCTATATACATGTACAAAGAAAGTGCAGAAGTCCAGAAAACAGGTTTCTTTTGCACAGGAAATACAAACACCGCCAACCACATGGACATGAAATAAGGCGATTTCAAGTTTGTCAGCTTCCATTAGGTTTCAAAGTCAATATTTTTTTCTACACTTGATGGTTCAATCAACTAAGTTTGTTCACTTGTCTAAAGGTATTTGAGAGTCGAAAACCAATTTTAGAATATTAAATTTCGAACATTCATTTCGGGGGTTTTCGAACACGTCCCACCCCTGTGCGCCGTACAGCGGACAGGGTACGGACAGATTTTTTTTGTTTTTAATTCGATTTTCTGAATCTACGTATCTTGAAACGTAAACCAGCAAATTTTGAGGAGTGGGGTTGAAGAGGGAAAAACATTTTGTTTCCCTGGTCGATTCCAATGGTTCATTATAATCGAAGATAATAAAACTAAAATCCGTCCGCGCCACTTTGCCCTGAAACTTTTCATAGCCTTAGGTCAAAGGGTTCAAAACAAATTTTGAAATTTTGAAAATTTCACATTTTAATTTACCGGATGCCCCCCCCCCCCCTGAATCCGCCATCGCACATGGTGTATACGATAGATGTTACATGGTCGTTTCTGTGTACATTTCCGTCAATGTAATCAATGGTTGCCAGTTTGTAAGCCCAACGAACATGTTCACGAATTCATTTCGAAACGAGGATTGTGTAAATACTCGTACTTACGCTCCAATCAGTTGCACATAGGCACAATGACATTTTGTCGGATTAAAGAAACGACATTCGCCATGCAGGAAGGAGAGTACCTACTAAGTGATTAGGTATATCAGCATATGCGTAATATTCTCCTTTCAATTAAGTATACGATATCATGCATTAGGTCTTCTCTGGCTTACCTCGCCTTCAGTGTCATAGTAGATGAGGTGTTTCCGACTTAGGACGAACCATCGGGACTTGTAGTTAACGGGGGAGAATCGCTTTTTGTTTTGTGACCTTTTGATCATCAACCCTTGCTTAATGATCTCTTCCTCTTCATTATTGCAAGCCATCACCGCCTTACAATAATCCTGCGGATCAGAGAAACAAACCAAGCTGTCATTGAGAACTATCAGAACAACAAAACTTGGAAAACAGCGCGAGATAAAATCACGGGTAGGGCGGCGCGTAAAAATTACAACCACGAAAAGCAGACTAATAAGGGGATATGTGGGTGTAGATACAGGTTGGAAATCATTAATGGACTATTTATTTGAATTCTTGAAACAACTAATTATTATTAACATTAATTATTATTATGAATTATCACCAATTATTAATAATTTTATCATGTACCTAGTGAAAATTATTATAAATTAGGTATTGTTAGGTACCTAATATTAATAATATTAATAAATTGTATTTATTATTAGTAATAATTATTATTAATTATGATTAATTAATACGATATAATTCTGGGGTTTTTAATACTACGTCGGTAATAATTTTTCTATAAAAGAAGTACCTACCAACAAACATTCGAAATTACCTTCATTTCCGTAGCACGAAACGTACCTCAGAACAAAAAAGTCGACATCACTAAAACCATAATATAATATATTATGATGTTCTAAACAGCTCGTTAGTATGAAAATTGACCTGTATTTCAACCGTTTGATTCACGATCGTGTTGACAGGCTCAACCTTTGAGCCGTCATTGTGAACGAACGGCTGGTCGTACAAAGCTGCGGATGGTCTTAAAACATTCTTAGGAATAAACTCTATCTAAATATGAAATAAAAAAACATACCGTTCTATATGCATTTTTCGAGTTTTGGAATTTTAAAATTTCAAAAATCAAGGGTGGTTCTGGATTTTGTTAGTACATGGCAGGAAAATCCAAGTTTGCGGAAAGGAGGATGTAAAATAATATATCTTCAAGACATTAATCACATAATAATAATAAGTTTGGAGAGGATAGAGGTAGAACGGTAGAGACGTCGTTGTCAAACATCCTGAACGTATTCGTGGAATACGGTCTTCGGTTTTACCGAATGCTGCATCATCGTTCATGCGTAAATCTGGTACGTTCTCAATTGGCCGGAATAAAGGGTGTTTGGTGAAAGATGTCAGAAAATTGGGGAGGTGTTTCTAGACCTCAAACCCAACAAAAAAAGCTATATGAACCCATGTCCGATTCTCAACCATATTGGCCTTGTCTCAAATTTTGTGTTAATCTCAGTGAAACGCGTGTTTCTTGTGAATTGTCGCAGTAAAATCGTCATATCTCCAGAACCATTTGATTTTCAAAAACTCTGCAAATTCTTGACACAACGGTTTATTATCTTCCTTGTGCAGATCACCCTTCTGTCTATACCAGACTGTGTTGCAAATCGGCACCATACCATATTCTCACCGTACTCATACCATACCATACCATACCAATTATACTCATACCATGTCATACAAACCGAGTGAATATTGAAACGTCATCCATTTCTGACCTATATTTAAAATTTCAAGTATCTAGCTCATCATCAAAATTAAATTTGTTTAAACAAATAGGTATTATTTAAACAATTTTACAGACAAGAAAACGAGTGAATATTGCATTGTGATCCGGTTCTGAACTATTTTTAAAATTTCAAGTCAATAGCTCATCATCAAAATTTAATTTGTATTATTACAAAAAGGTATTATTTAAACAATTTTACAGATGAGAAACCGAGTGAATATTGCAATGTGGTCTATCCCCGACTCACGGTTAAAATTTCTAGACTGTAGTTTACCGGGAAGATGAAAAAAGGTAGTTTTATTCTGGGCGTTGACCCACGTAACGGCCGTTTTCGACGCGAAGTTTAGTGTTTTTCCTAAACCTTTGCACGCTCACTGTGAACGAACGGCTGGTCGCACAAAAATCCAATTGGTCTTAAAAGATTCGTAATTCTTCAGGTCATTCGAAAGTGAACTAAAACTTACACGGTTCAGTCAAATATTTTGAGATATGACATCGTCGAAATTTTAAATTTCGTTTTGAACCCCTTCCCCTTGACCTAGGGTTATGAAAAGTTTCGAGGATCATTGTGGGGCTGGTCCAAACCCAGATACCAAAAAATTTCGTACCGCGTACCCCAGGTTGGGAACCTATGCTTTATGCCAATAAAATCTTATCAATCAATCAATTAATCAATCAATCAATTCTGGTCTCGAGGTTAAGTACTCGACTCATAATTGAAAGGAACAGGACCGAGTCCAGACACCAACGGGAAAAATTTGTTCCCTTGATTCACCCTTTCCCTCAGATCACGTCAGAACACAAGCGACTGGCGGGCTACTACGTCAGAGCCTATGACGCGCGAGCCTATGTCGTCAGACGGCTGGCAGAAGGCCAACTAATACGTCAGAGCCTATGACGCACGAGCCTACGACGTCAGACGACTGGCAGGAGGCCAACTAGTACGTCAGAGCCTATGACGCACGAGCCTATGACGTCAGACGGCTAGCAGGAGGCCAATTAGTACGTCTGAGCCTGTGACGCACAAGCCTATGAGGTCAGACGGCTGGCAGAAGGCCAACTAGTACGTCAGAGCCTATGACGCACGAGCCTATGACGTCAGACGGCTGGCAGGAGGCCAACTTGTACGTCAAAGCCTATGACATGTACAGCTTTCGTACAAGTACGCAACCACGAGGGACATTTCATGTCTTTGCGCCCCCTCCCACACCCACACCACGTACCTACTTCATTTTTTTTTTTAATTGTTATATAAATTATTGAGAATGATCACCTGTTTGTAAACAATTATTTAAACAATCACGCTCATACCGCAGCTTGTCGGCCACGCACACCGCAGTGGTTAACGTAATATTGTTAGGTAAATCGAGAGCTATCCATCGAGTGGTGAACGATTTTTGTACGATGATAACTGGCGAAGTTAAAGTTCCGTAGCAACGAATCGGTTGTACGTGAAAATCATTAGAAAATTTCTGAAAACATTTAATGTTTCATAACACTTTCTTCGTCACACCGTAATGTCACACTTTTTGAGTTATGTGCCATAGTAAAGACATAAAATGTCAAAAGTACGTAACGATGTAGGTGACACGTATCACACAACACAACTATGATCAAGGTATCAAGACTGATCCCATTAATATTCTGTAACGTAAAAAGCCAGTTGAAGCTCCATGTATTTCAGATTTGAAACAACAGTTCATTATCTTCTTTGTACAGATCACCCTTCTGTCTAGATCACTAGGTCTAAATGACATTGTCTAGATCCTAAATGTTAGATTAATTATTATTATCAATTATCACTAATTATTAACAATTTTATCAAGTACCTAGTGAAAATTATTATAATTTATTGTTAGGTATTAATCATTTGTATTTATTATTAATAATAATTATTATTAATTATGATTAATTAATACTATATAATTCTGAGGTTTTTAATACTACGTCGGTAATAACTTTTCTATAAAAGAAGTACCTACCAATTGCAATGTGGTCTATCCCCGACTCATGGTTAAAATTTCTAGACTGTAGTTTACCGGGAAGATGACAAAAGGTAGTTTTATTCTGGGCGTCTGAGGGTTGGGTCACATAACGGCCGTTTTCGACGCAAAAGATTAGTGTTTTTCCTAAACCTTTGCGCGCTCACTGTGAACGAACGGTTGGTCGCACAAAAATCCAATTGGTCTTAAAAGATTCGTAATTTTTCAGGTCATTCAAACGTGAACTGAAAATTAAACGTTTCAGTTGAATATTTTGAGATATGACATTGTCGAAATTTTAAATTTCGTTTTGAACCCCTTCCCCTTGACCTAGGGTTATGAAAAGTTTCGAGGACCATTGTGGGGCTGGTCCAAACCCAGAAACCGAATTTCGTAATTTTAACTCAACGCTAACTGGGCAAAGTGGCGCGGACGGCGTAGGGGGTGTATCTGCTCGGCGTTCCAATATAATTTACGCTGAATCGAATGGAGACACTCCTAAGCCTCTCGGTCTGAATTAAAACAGAATTAGAAGGTGCTGCAATGAAATGAGGCAGCAACGTCAAGAGATTCGAGACGCTACCTCCTCTGTGTTGCGACGAGCTCCCTTGTGTCGTCAACAAGGCGGTGATCACTTTGAGAAACTGCTGTGAAAATACACGCAATCATTCCGAAGCATAATTCTATGCCTATTTTAGCGAATTTTTGAAGAAAATGTAGCTATTGTTCTCGGTCCAAAATTTTTTAAACTGGAATTTTTGAAAAATTTTCTTACTAAAATCCGTTTTAGACCATCCTGAATCCACTGCCAAAAGACACCAAAAACTATATGTATACATAATATGTATACACTATATGTATACACTATACTATATACACTATATAATATGTATACACTACTAGTGTATACATATTATGTATACACTGTATGTATATATAGGTCGTTCTTGGGTACACATTACCAATTGGAGGGCTTGACGGAGCGGGAGATGTCCCTTTTGGGACCGGATGAGCCAAGGTGTCCCGTATTTTATTTGATGCCTAAGGTACACAAAGCATATAACTTTGTATCGAGCTTTGGAACCCCTACTGAACGTATGTCGGCATACGTTGACTCGTATCTGCAGCCTCTGGTCCAGAGATTCCCAGAGACCTTCTTATTGCAAGGACTCTTACCATTTCCTCCATATATTGTCTGGGGCGTCATTGCCGGTGGATGGTCGGCATCCGACGATGATGGCGGTTGTCGATGTTGTGTCACTCTACACTAATATCCCGCATGATCAAGGACTGGGCGCACTTCGCTGTTTCTTGGGCCGGAACCTGCTCTTCCATCCACGGAGTTTCTGGTTGGAATTGGAGAGTTCTCACAATGAACGCTTTTTGATACGGGGAGCAGCACTATCTGCAGGTCCGGGGAACCGCCATGGGTACAAGAATGGCCCCCTCCTATGCAAATTTGTTCATGGGTTGGCTGGAGCAGAGTTTTTTTTTTTGGATGCCAGCCTCTTCTTCCATTGTTGTGGGTGCGTTTTATTGATGGCATCTTCCTGCTTTGGCATCATGGGGCTGATGAGCTGCAGGTCTTCCTCGATCGACTGGATGGCCATGGATCGATTTGCTTTACCCACCAAATCTCCACAGAGTCCGTCACGTTTCTGGACGTTGATAGACGGTCAATTTAAAACAAAAGTGCATATCAAGCCAACTAATCCTCAGCAGTACCTGAACTATGAAAGTTGTCATCCTCCTCACACGAAACGCAGCATTCCCCGCTCACTGTCAGTGCGTGGCAACAGGATTTGCTCTGATCGTGCCGACAGATCGGCATTCAATGACGGTCTTTGCCAGCGATTGCGAGAGAGGGGTTATCCTTTGCGAGTTCTAAGGCGGAGAGTGGTTCCTGCACATGTCGACCACCATCCGCCTCAGCGGAGGAGGGATCCTGACCACGGTATTCTTTCCAGGAGTCCACAGAATAATGAAGGTCCTGCACCCTATTTTAATGAGCAACGCCCAGACGAGAGGGATATTTGCTGCTTCTCCTCGTATCTCATATCGGCGCCCAAACAATATAGGCAACATTTTATCGCGCCGTTCGGGTCGGGTCCCCGTAGATGGTGGTGCTCCGCCGTCTGGAGAGCGGGGATTACGTTCCTGTGGTCGGCGGAGGTGTTTGGCGTGTGGCCTGGTTCTGGGGGGTGATAGGTTTTCCTCGCCTCACAACCCGCGCTCGTACCCTGTTGTGGGATCTGCTGATTGTACGTCGAGGAACTGCGTGTATGAGCTCGTTTGCCGTCACTGTGAGGGATTTTATGTTGGGAAGGCTACGACACCTTTAAACCTTCGCATCAACAATCACCGGGCCTCCGTAAGACAGCATTCCGTAACCAGCCAGCCGGTCGTCATGCCTTTGAGGAGCATCGGATGTCATTCGACTACTGCTACCAGCTAAGAACTCTGAAGCGCCTGCCCCCGTCGGCGCCAAATCCCAAGGTTGAGGAGAGTGAGGAAGACCACATTTGGGACCTAGGTGCCCACCGGCCTCCTGGGCTTAACACCTACACCTAGGGCCCATATCTATTGGTTTTTTTTTTTTGTTTTTTTTTTATATCTATTTGTTTTTTTTTTTTTCAATTTTCACTTAATTATTTATTGATTTATTTATTCGGTGGTTTTGCTGCTCTTTCGTTTTGTTTCGTTATTTGCTTCATTTTTGGGTCAGTTGATTATTTGGTAAGTTTTTTATTTTTACCCCCACTCCTGTTCCCTCCCACCAGGCCCTAATCTTCTTCGTGGCGGGTGTGATCTGCTTGGATCGTCAGTCTGCCGACGACGCTTGGTGCAAAACGTACAGACGAGTATAATTATGTGAGTATAATTATGTGACGAGACATTATGTGAGCTTGAAGAGTAAGCTTTACAATTGTATATATTAAGTGTTTCTATCCTTCTTTTTTCTCCTCCTGTGAAACTATTTATCCAGTATATCACCGCGAGTGCTTTCATTTCCACAACCGAACATATATATATATATATATATATGTGTCATTCCAGATAACTCTTGATAGGATTGAGATAAAAAGTTCAAATTTGCACAAAATTCTGTCTTGGCAATCGACAGGCTAAGTTCGTAGATGGGCAAAATCGGACCACTCTAAGGGGGGGGGGGGGAGTTTTAGGGGGTAAAAATTCCTCATAAATTCCCCAAGATGGAACATTTTGACAAGTGAGGCCCCTAGATTCAAAACCGGACACTTGCAAAAAAATTCGATTTTCGTTTTTTTGCATATATTGGTAGATAATCTTATCTGCATGTGCCTGTGCCATCTTATAAACAAAAACGGCTTTTTTCTGTCTCAAACCCCACTAGCCAGATTCCACTGGCCCTCACGACGCGAAAAAGACAGCCAAAAAGATGAGCCAACCAACTCACCCACGTCGTTTGCTATTTGTTTACTACCTGTTGATATTCGTTCAGATTTTTCAAATTGGTAAACTTTTATTTTGACTGTTCGGGACCGTGATTATGGAGGTTCATCCTACCACCGTGGACCCAAAATGTGCGAGGAAGCGGAAGCGTTGAATTGAAAAATTTCAACCTACAACTTTACCATTGTGTGTGGCAATTCCAAGGCGCCCCTCGCCACGGAGAATGTGTTCATCTACGTTTGGAACGAGACGGAATTTGCAAAAGGGGCAAACGAAATTGCTTCCGCAGTTTTTCATCACCTATTTAGACAACTGTGGGTGCGAAGGACTGCCCAATTGATTTTAACTCTTGTTCGTTATGTTCTGAACACGTTATACCACCAAAGGTACCTATAAAATTAATTGAATTCTATTGAATTTTAAAATTTTTATTTTTAATCGTAGATTGTGATCTAATTTTCTGGAAAAATTCACGAGCGCACTTGCCCGCACCCAATGGGCAAGTGCGCTCCATGAATGTGCTTCAGAAAAATCGAATGTTTGCCCTTAGAAACCCTCTGAAAAATTATACTATAAATACCACTCGATTCATAATTAAATACTGGATGGAGTAGAAATAGGAATTAGTAGGTGAGTTGAAGCATTCACTCAGAATTGAACATCAAAGTTGAACTTGTTGAATCGAGTTAATCAAAAAGTAGAGCGCACTTGCCCGTAGTCACCCTAAGTTTTTTTTTTTTTTTTTTTTTTCAAGAGTGTTTTAAAGAAAGATAAGAAAGACCAAAATTCATGAAGTGGTTTACATAAAGTTTTATAGACTGGTTTAAATCGGTTTGTTAGTTTTTTTTAACCCCGCAGTAGCCATTTCAGATGTCAGGGAAAGGTCAGATGAGGTTCAAAATCGGACTTTTGCAATATTAGGTTCAAAACCGGACTCTTGCAAATTTAAATTGGCAGTAAATAATTACTGGAGATATTTAAAAAATTTAAACTTGAGATGAATACTTACCTCAACTATGTAGAATTGCAGGAAATTACTAGAAATTCAAAAATATCTCATTTTGATAGTGAAAACAGTTTTTTGGCCCTCCTGTAAAATTCTATTTTTTGCAAGTGTCCGGTTTTGAATCTAGGGGCCTCAAGTGACACCTCATTTTAAAGGTTTTTTTTATGCTGAAAACGATGATGAAATCAGAATTGCGACATCCCATTTCGTCTCAAACTGGAGCACATTGAAGATATAGAAACGTGGTTGTTCTTTGATATGCTCTTCACGTTACGTCTGCTCTAATCTGATGACGGAATGCGATATCGCAATTTTGACTTCGCCTTCGTGTTCAGCGTTGTTATTGTCAAAAGCTGAGGGGGGTTTTGGGGATGTTTGGGGGGGGGGGGGGAGTTTCACCCACAAATTCCAGAAATGAAACGGTCTGTCATGGTACACCTCATTTTTAATGTTTTTACACGCTGAATAAGATGGGGAAGGTACAATTGCTATATCGTATTCCGCTCTCAAACTGGAGCACTTTGAAGATGAAGAAACGTGGTTCTTACTTGAGATGTTCTTCATGGACATCATGTTCTTTAATGAATACATTTTACATAAAACCAATTATTTCTTCGAAAATTCGCTCTTATAGTCATGCTGCATGACTGGGGATTTTCTTATTTCCCTTGGGTCGATTTGGTCCCCGGTAGTGGAACTCCCGAGCGTGAGAACAGTTTTAATTCAGACGGAAAGGCTTAGGAGTGTCTCCATTCGATTCAGCGTAAATTATATTGGAACGCCGAGCAGATACACCCCCTACTTCCAAGTCCTGAAGATATCATTTTTCGTGCAAAACCCTCGATTTTGCTTAAAAAAAAAAAAATATATATATCTAGTGTTGATGGGGTTGACTAGTGTGAAGAAGCAGGTTGTATTCAAATTACCAAGCTAGTCTTTTTTCCGTGTTTATTTTCTCACGACGTTTCGGCAATGGAACAAAACCCTATTCATGTGAGATTACATGTAGAAGTGAAAATGTCTTACATTAAACTGATGTAAGACATTTAATGTAAGACATTTTCACTTCTACATGTAATCTCACATGAATAGGGCTTTGTTCCATTGCCGAAACGTCGTGAGAAAATAAATACGGAAAAAAGACTAGCTTGGTCATTTGAATACAACCTATATATATCTATATATATCACGTTTTTCCGCATTTGGGTATACCTATATCACGTTTTTCCGCATTTGAACGCCGTTTTCTCAAAACATTACGCAGGTACAAATAAATTTGAACACACCGTTGGAAAGCTCATTGAAAGACGAAGTTTTTAAAAGAACAAGTAATCATGTAGGTCAAAATTTGAAATCTTAAGAGCAATTTGAATTTTTCCAAAAAAATCATATTTAGTGTAATTTTAAATTGTGAGTGGTTATAAAAGCATTATAAAAGCAACTACAAATTATCGATCGAACTTGAAAAGAGATGTTTCTTAACGGAAATTTAATGAGCTTTCTATTAGTTTTTTCAGTTTTTTTGAAACTCAAATGGTTCTGGAGATATGACGATTTTACTGCGACAATTCACAAGAAACACGCGTTTCACTGAGAAAAACACAAAATTTGAAATAAGGTCACTATGGCTGAGAATCGGACAGTGCAAACGGCAACCTATCTGCAAGAAATGCAAGAAACTAGGAAGAGCAGCATCCCTCTCCATTCTCATGGGTTCCTGACGTCGGCACCCTTTCACCATCCAAGTGAATCCATCTTGAGTCGAGTTTAGTGTTGTTTCAGGTGAATGGGGTCTGTTCATCATTTTTGTTTAGAATTTATTGATAGAGAATCGCTTCAATAACGTGAAAACGGGAACCATTCGTCGAAATTAGTTTACCATTATTTTTTATGGGTACAGAAACATAATCTTGTTCATAAAAAGCGCGTGATGAAGTCAGAACCGCTGAAGCATCTGATCGGTCGGCAAATCAATGGTGCCACCGAACCGACCCAAAAAACGGTTACAAAAAAGCGTTACTGACGCATCAAAAGTATTCACCATCTCATTTTGGAACCATCCAAGTTATAACAGTTTGGGGAACGCAGTTTGCCTTCATACGCCCCGACCAGTTGCTGCAACAATTCATTTAATTTTTATACAAACTTAAAATTGGAAAATTTGAAAATTTTGAGGTGTAGAGGTTGAAATTTGGAAAAAGCCGGTTCAAGCCCCCTTCTAATGACTGGATGGGTTTTGAGAGCATCATGGCAATGAATGAGCAAATAAGCAACACTTAAAACGAAAAATGGTAATGTTGATGCGACGTTTGAAGGAGAACAGAATGGCTAAAGACCTCAGTTCGGCTCTCAAGGTCACTACGCTCGCTTTCTTCGGTAGCCATAGTGACAATCCGTTCTCTTGAACCACTCCCCTCTCCGTCCATTTCACTCTCGCTCCTACAATAGCATCAAATGGGCAAAGTCCTCGCGAATGTACACAAAGCCGCCCCCCTTCGCGGTCTCGAACCTCTCATCTCCGATCATCCGTAGGTTTGCTCATTCATTCATTTCAGCTTGTCTTGCATCAACAGTAGTGCACCTCACTCGTATTCGCGCCTCATTTTTGGTTTATTATCTTCGATAATGAACCATTGGAATCGACCAAAGAAAAAAACATTTTAACCCCCCCCCCCCCCCCATAAATTTCTTCGTTTACGTTTCAAGATACGTAGATTCAGAAAATCGAATAAAATTATTAAAATGTAAACGCTTGCATACGAGTCTGCCATACATTGAGACATTTTCATGTTGTGTGCAAACAAACTTCGTTTCAAGTCATGCGCATATCTCAGCTTTTCGAAGGGCGACAACCGAGTGAGAGGAATGTATTCTAGTTCTATAAATTGAGAGGTTTCCAACGAATGGTGAACGGTATTTGTCCGAAGTACTATTCTGCCGCCGTAAGTTAAAACCACCTATCTCCATTTTTTTCATGTCGAGAAAAATGTAGTTAAGTGAGGAAGGGGGCCCAGATCATCAAACTGGAGATAAGATAAAGATAAAGTCTTTTTTCGAACCTTTCCAATGGAGATAGGAAATTCTACCTTGGCAGAAAAGACGCGCCCCGTCGAGATCTACGCAGCCATGTGCCCAACTCCAAAAACACCAAAATGGTCGATAGGGGACTTTATCTTAGCACGGCAGTATTCCCCTAGCAACGACTCTGTTGTACGCGGAAATCGTCAGAAACTCATTTGGGACAATTTTCGTAACGGTTTTTGAGTTATGTGCCATAATATGAAAGACATGAAAATGTAATAAAAAGTAGTGTAAATTATTAATATTTATTGTTTTTACTTAATCATCTTTATGCTTCATTATTAATAATTATTATTAAATATTATTTATTCACTCGATATTTGAAAGCCATGTGTTATTTGAATCAGCTGGGCCAGTTTGAAAATGGACCCGACAGGCTGCCTATCTATTCACTCTCATGTTGACGATTTTCAATGCTCCAACTTTGAGCCGTCATTGTGAACGAACGGATGGTCGTACAAAGCTGTGGATGGTCCTCGTACAAAGTAGCTGTGGAATGTACTTCGATTGTGAGAGCCAAAGTAATTTGGTTGTGAGAGCCAAAGTACTTCGGTTGTGAGAGCCAAAGTACTTTGGTTGTGAGAGCTGAAACGAAAGGTTTCTGGATAACATCCAAAAATAACCGAAATTGGTCACAAAATATTCAAATCTTGAGGAAACTGGGAAACAATTTTTTTAGGGGTATTTTGTTGGTTCAAAGTCGTAGAGAAGAATGCGCTGAATCCAGCAAAACAAACCGCAACTCCGTGCGACGTTTCGTTTCGGAGCTATATGCCGTCAAAGTTAGGACTAATTTCCTCATTTGCCTAGTGACGTTTCCACTGACTTGTCATTCCCCTCCCTGCTAGGGCCTCATGCAAACAGGACATGCCAGGTTTTTCTGAAGCTAAATTTTATGGGGAATACGAAAATGACCACCTCGACAGCGTAGGGTCAGTGGCTGATGAGCTATAACGAATTGAACGGGAAAAAGCACGGAAGCAGGCGAATCCAAGAGGGTCATGGGAAGGCGTTGTACTTCTTAATTATTTTTACTCAAAGCTAGTTAAATTTGCTACAACATCTATCGGTATAACGTCCTTCGTAGAATACGTATTTTCTATGATTTTTAGGTTCAAAGTTCACCAAAAGTTAAAATTTCACTTTTTTGAAAAAATGAGCAATTTTTGAAAGCCTGTATCTCAGTAACTATCGACCCAACAGAGCTGCACTTGGTCTCATTGTGTAGCGAATCTTATCTTCTGTACACAAGTCTGTAGTAGCAATTCGCGAAAAACGCATCGTTTCAAAGTTATAGCGAAAAAAACCAGAGTAAGGGCCAAAATGTTGAGGTTTTTCGAGTGCTACGAAAAACCATGTGTTAGGGAAGTCTAAAACTATCGTCTTGTCGAAAATTTAATACAGTAAAGAGACAGCTCTATATCGGGGTTAGAAACGGATAGTTTCTCAAGAAATAGGAATAGAATCAATACAGCAGATCTTCACAAATCACTCAAAAAAAAAAAAAAAAAAAAAAAAAAAACCTTGAAAAATATTGAATAATAGCGTCACACGAAGCTTAAGAATAGAACGATAATTCTTAGCAAAAATGATGTCATTTCCTGGCAAAAAGAGGTCGACGCATTCACTCCACTGAAAATGGCGTTCAGCTGGTGACAGCAGCGACCGCCTGTCACCATGAAGTTGGAGACGAGATGAAGCAGCAGTGCAAATTTCGTTGTCGTACGACGATCTGTAGCCCTATTATAGCTAATCAAACATAAGTGTCCCATTACTGTAGGGGGGCCCATTACAGTACCTTTTACCCTATCTCTGAATTTATTATGAACTGATGAATGACACGATAGACGGACGTGTGAGAACTTTCGACAAATGTTAGCAGATTGTTAATATATGAGGGCAAGATAATTAGGTAGATAACGATGTAATCACAATACATTCAAATAGATTGTGTGTAATCATAATAGCCCTTCAACTCTAGGGAACAACAATCCATTATTAGAAATCGTTCAACGTAGGCGTCGGGACAAGAGGAGCTGAATAATTGTGGAGGACTACAAAACCGACTAAATATTGCTTTTATGCAAGGAATAATGGTTAGTAGCACCTAATACGCATAAATCAATGGGCATTTAGGAACAATAATCCATAACAATTGACAATTAAAATGGCAGTTTATGTCAGGATTAGATCTTTAGGAAGGAATTTCGTGCAAATTCGTGCAAGTGTTTTCATGTCACTCGATATTTGGGGCCAAAACAAGACGCCTAATAACTAATAACTGTCCTCGAATGCACCATATATCTTGGCCCGCCAATAAAACCGAAGCCCTGAAACGAAGCGACACTGATTACGCGACGGAACAAGTTGGGTTTTTCACCCCCCCCCCCCCCCCTTGTAGCTCGGCCCCCTGGGTGTCTAGGGAGTTGATGTTTTGTACACCAACTCTCCAAGCGCACGTGAGGACGTAAACCAAATTTCAACTCTCGGGACCATCAGGTGTCGGGGGCATAACAGTTTTACAATCGCTATCGAATGAGTGTACACACTTGGTCACTTTTCCCAACGGTTCTCGAGTTCTTCGCGATTTTTTATCAAAAATCATGGGTTCTGCAAATTTATTTTCAAACCACCATCATGTTAAGGATCTATCACTGGACCAATGCAAAAAGATGTGATATCAACCCAAAAAACAACTCCGTTGTAAAAACTGGCCCGCCAAAAAACCTCCTCAGCCGCCAAAAGGATTGATATCCATTTTGCCCGCCAGCGACGTATGTAGGATGCTCGGTGCTTCACACCTCGCTTTTGAGTGTGCATATAGAAACCTGATCCTTCTACCCCTAACTACCACCAGCAATGTTTTCCTGCTCCCTGTCTTCTTCCCACAACCCCCCGTTTCACCGTCCTCTGTTTCCTCTGTTGCAGCTGTAGGGAGCTTTTCGCTTCTTTCAATGCTGTTGGCGGGAGCTGTTTACCAGATTAACACGCCTGAATTGGAGCATAACTTCACTGTACTTGGACCACTACTGATTACTCGTAACCACCAGCAATACAGTGGTCTCATATAAGCCTTGCATTCGCGATGTCAGCCAGCCTGAAATGGCTCATTACTTTACTGTTGTACCGCTCCTAAGTTCTCATCACCACCAATACTACCTGTATCATCTAATTCTCAGAAGCCTTGCAAAAAGCTCCCGTCAACAGCATTGAAAGAAGCGAAAAGGTCCCAGCAGATGAAACAGAGGAAACATATTCTGTGAAACTGAGGGTGAAAGGGGGGTTGTGGGAAGAAGACAGGGAACAGCAAAACAATGGTGGTGTTAGTTAGGGGTAGGAGGATCAGGTTTCTATATGCACACTCAACAGCGAGGTGCGAAGCACCGAGCATCCTATGTACGTGGCGGGCGGGCAAAATGGATATCATTCCTTTTTGCGGCTGAGGTGGTTTTTTGGCGGGCCAGTTTTTACAACGGAGTTGTTTTTGGGGGGATATCACATCTTTTCGCATTGGTACAGTGATACTTTCTTAATATGATGGTGGTTCAATATGATGATGGTTCAAAAATTCATAACATCAAAAAATTCTAAAATGTTTTGAATTTAAAAAAAAAAACTTTGAATTTAAAAAAGTGAATAAAAAAAAAAGAATCTTGTTGTTGAATTGTTTGTAATTTTTTATACCTACTCGTATTCGGTGTGGAAGAGATTAAAGAAAGTTTGCAGAACGTAAAACCTACGATTTTTGACCAAAAACCGCGAATAACTCGAGAACCGTTGGGAAAAGTCTTGTTCGAACCTTCATAGTGTTCAGACTTCCGACAGCTGTCCATATCGCCACGTCGTAGATAAGTATTCTATCCTTTTTGCTCTACGATTATCCTTGTCTATTGTTAAAATAATAAACTAGATCGCAGGATTGAGATAAGATGAGCCAGATAGAGCCGATCCGGGTGGTTTAATGGATTATGATCCCATTAATATCGTTGGGAAGTCCCAACAAAACGATAACACGATTCAATCTAAACACACTACTGTCCCAGATAAAAATAATAACGGTAAAAATAAAGCAAAGGTACCGGATATTGACCTCTATTCATCTAGTGACAAAGGTCCTTATACACTCGCGAACGTGTGATTTATTCGACGGAAATTCACGAAATCAATTATCCTCGTCGCCAGTGAAATATATTAGGATTAAATTGGGAAATTGAATTAATAACACGGTCTCGAAATTAACACGTTCTTCTTTTTTTATTGATAGTCTTTTCTGAGGTTATACATGAAGGTTAGGCTGCGGGAGGATAAACGAAAAGGAAGAAGGCTACGTCATCAGAATAGTAAATCAATACATCACAAAAGTCATATAATATATACCACACCAGTCATACCAATTTTTGAATTTTAGATGGCCACGCGTCTGTACAGAGCACCTACCTGGTATAATCTAGGTATATGTAACTAAAGACATAATATTACATTTGACGTGGGGGATGTGAGAGATTTGGAACAGTTTTCAAAGGAAGAAGGACCCCGTAGCTGTAACATTATTTTTGGATCGTGAAGGACTCACCCCCATCTCCTCCATCTTGGATCCCGCTCCACCTGCCCTTCTGCACAAAATTTCTTGCATGTGCAAGAAGGGGTGTTCAGGCAGCTACTCATGTAGAAAACGGGGGTGAAGAAGGGGTGTTCATCTCTCTGCCAGACATATGGGAGCAAATCCTGCCTGAACACCCCTGAGGTCGAGCTGGAATCCTCAGATGACGAGGAGGATCCAGTTCCTCTCACAGCTCCCCAAGGCATCGACAGCCAGCGACACAACACCCGGGCCATTAAAAATCCCAAAATTACTGTGATTGTAGTATGACTTATTTCTCAACATCATTTTAACTACAATATCAACTGTGTTCCAAGCCCAGGCTCTTTTGGTTTATTATCTTCGATAATGAACCATTGGAATCGCCCAAAGAAAAAAAAATTTTAACCCCCCCTCAAAATTTGTTGGTTTACGTTTCAAGACACGTAGATTCAGAAAATCGAATAAAAAAAATCCGTCCGTCCGCCGTACGCCGTCCGCGCCACTTTGCCCAGTTAGCGTTGAGTTAAAATTACGAAATTCGGTTTCTGGGTTTGGACCAGCCCCACAATGGTCCTCGAAACTTTTCATAACCCTAGGTCAAGGGGAAGGGGTTCAAAACGAAATTTAAAATTTCGACAATGTCATATCTCAAAATATTCAACTGAAACGTGTAATTTTCAGTTCACTTTTGAATGACCTGAAAAATTACGAATCTTTTAAGACCAATTGGATTTTTGTGCGACCAGCCGTTCGTTCACAGTGAGCGCGCAAAGGTTTAGGAAAAACACTAATCTTTCGCGTCGAAAACGGCCGTTATAATACCCAATATATAATATATATAATATTATAGCTACCTTTTGTCATCTTCCCGGTAAACTATAGTCTAGAAATTTTAACTGTGAGTCGGTGATAGACCACATTGCAATATTTACTCGGTTTCTCATCTGTAAAATTGTTTAAATAATACCTTTTTGTAATAATACAAATTAAATTTTGATGATGAGCTATTGACTTGAAATTTTAAAAATAGTTCAGAACTGGATCACAATGCAATATTCACTCGGTTTCTTGTCTGTAAAATTGTTTAAATAATACCTATTTGTTTAAACAAATTAAATTTTGATGATGAGCTAGATACTTGAAATTTTAAATATAGGTCAGAAATGGATGACATTTCAATATTCACTCGGTTTGTATGACATGGTATGAGTATGGTATGGTATATTATTGTATGTATGATTTGGTATAATACAGTATGGTATGATAGGAAAGAAATTCGTATGGTATGGTATGAGTACGGTGAGAATATGGTATGGTGCCGATTTGCAATACAGTCTGGTATAGACAGAATCTGCACAAGGAAGATAATAAACCGTTGTGTCAAGAATTTGCAGAGTTTTCTAATGGATCTAACCGTAACATTGTACTTGAGACTTTGTTGCAGTGTAGCGGTTGCTTCCAAGATTCTTAGAGAAAAATACCCCCATGTTTGTGTACGAAACCATGGGGGGTATTTCGAAAATACGTTATAAGTATGTGCCTCGCGACATCAGCCACACTCGTCATCACACTTGTCTGGAGTGAAACTTTTATTTTTACCTTGTTTTATTCTAACTTCCTTATTTATTGTACTGAAATTCATTAGAACGACCTCAGACTTGAAACGAGGATTTCATTTTGCCCTGATATCCTTGAAGTTATCAATCTGAATCATATCACTACAACGGCATACACAAAAAAAAAAATGAGAATCCGTTTGTTAATTGTCTGGTAGGTACTCGTATTTTTGTAGGTTGTTTCAGTGAAGAAACGTGGGTTTTTATGGCAAAAAACGTGGTTTTCTTTAAAACAAGACTTTAAAAAATCATATCTTGGGAACGGATTGAGATAGAAAGGTGCGATTGGCAGCGTTCAACTCCATTTTTAGTACGAATTAGATCACTGGCGACGAGGTAGTGGAAACCCATTTCAATAAAAAACCGAGGTATAGAGTGAGAGAGTCTATTTCCACGAAAATAGTGAGTACAAACCAGTTTGTTACTGATGATGACCCAATCGTCGAAATAGATTTAACAATAATTGAGTACAATTATTGTACTCATTATTTTCGTGGAAATAGACTCTCTCACTCTATACCTCGGTTTTTTATTCCATTTTTAGTACAGTTTTAGCCAATTCTTTTTCATTTACACCAAGTGGCGAACCCCCTGTTTATATATTTATGTATGTGTCATTCCTGACGATAACTCTCGATAGAATTGAGATTAAAAGTTCGAAGATGGGCAGAATCAGGCTACTAAAGGGGGTTTCGCGGAGTTTTAGGAGGGAAAAAATGACCCACAAATTCCCAAAATGAAACAGTCGTACAAGTGTCACCTCATTTTGCAGGATTTTGTTTTACGCTGAACACAATGGTGAACACAAACTGGAGCACTTTGAAGATGAAGAAACGTGGTTGTTACTTGAGATGTTCATCACGGTTCATCTGCTCTGATCTGATAAACGGAATGAGATATCGCAATTCTGACTCCACCATCGTGTTTAGCGTTCACAAATCAATAAACTAAGGCGTTTTTACTCGGCGTAAAAAGGACACAAAATTATCTTATTTATTCGGAAATTCGCTCTTATAGCCATGCTGCATGACTTTGATTTTTTTACTTCTGTATAAAAACGAGGACAAGAGTATTACTCCGAGGTATCGAGAATTTGACAAGCCATTCAAAGTAATGATATGAATGTACCTATTAGGTAGGTACTACCTAATCATCAAAATAAATTAGGTTTCTCAATTCATAATAAGTACGTTCTTCATGTTGAATTTACAGGTAGGTACTGGAAAGTAGCTTCAACTTTCATCTCCAATAAGAGGAAATAAATTGAGTGGTTGGAAATATCTACTTAGTAAGACTTCGTTCATGAATAATATACCTACAACTAAAGCAAAATTGCGATACAGGAGCGATAGATGGAGTATGGAAATTTTTCATCTATCGCAGCATCCAATTGCCTTGTTTGCATGGAAACGAATTGTTACGAATCTCAAGTTACATACTGTTCAACAAGGAACTAAAAGAAACTCCCTCTTTCGATAAATACGTATTTACTTCCATCATCTCAAGATAGAATCATCATCACCCACAAATGGACATAGAACGAACCAACTCAATAAGTGTAATAACTGAACTGGGGAATTTAATGTGACAACGAGATAATGGAAAGAATAGTTTTCTGAGGTTAGCACAAAATTCTTCACGACTGATTTCCAGTAAACACGGACACCTAATAAGTAAGTCGAAGCCTCTCAAGTCTTGGGTTTGCCGTAGTAATACTACGACGCCCTAATTCCTAGTCAGTATCTAAGAAATTTCGATCTTATTGGAAAAGGAGTCATACAAATATGGAAAAGGACACGGGAGCACGCCCAGGTACCTATACGTTGATCCGCCGAAATGATTGAACATAGGAGAACCATAACAAGGAAATGAACAAAATAAATTCGATTTCAGAATAACTTGATAAAATGATAACTAACAACTTAAAAACGAAAGAAATTTTGAAGAAAAAATAAAATAAAAACTCACTTTAAACAACATGGAGATGTATCCATCAAAATCATAAGACGAAAAAAAACACAATCAACAATGAATAAACGAACAAAACGTCACTACTCATCCGTGTAAGTACCTATAGGATAGCGCGATTTTATTGAGGCAAGAAAATCAACATTCAGCTGCGGTTGGAAAGCAATAAACACATGTATTTATTTACACCCTATGACGATTGTTGACAGTGCAAGTGATATCGATAACAACTTGATGTTGTGGATCTGAATTTTGGTGTCTCTGCGGTACCTTGATAGACACCTTGGCATGGAGTTTATGTCCCGCGTCAGGACAAGAAAAGAGAACAGAAGAAGAAGAAGAGGTTATGTCCCGCTTCCTTCTTCCATGGTCCCGCTTAACCACCATGGACACTGGAGTTTTGGGTGACTAATAATTATTCGTAACACAAATTTGAAAGAAAGAGGTGAGTTTTATCGTTTTAAATTCAGACGTTTTTTTCCTTGAAAAATACACATTTTCGGAGAAACACCTTTAGCAAAAAATAATTTTTGTGTGTCCATCGAAACGATTTCCTCCATGATTCTCGGTTTACAATGGAATAATTCCATTGAAAAGAATGTAAACGAATTTAAAACAATAACCGGTCGTACAAAGCTGTGGATGGTCTTAAAAAATTCTAACAAATAAACTCTATCTAAATATGAAATAAAAAATGTACCGTTCCATCTAAATTTTTCGAGTTTTGAAATTTTCAAAATTTCAAAATCCGTTTTGAACCCCTTCCCCTCGATCTCGGGTTATGAAAAGTTTCGATGATCATTTTGGGGTTGGTCGGAACCCGTAAAACATTTTTCGACATTTCAGCTCAACGCGTATGGCAGACGGACGGATTTTTTTTTTTTTTTTAATTCGATTTTCTGAATCTACGTATCTTGAAACGTAAACCAACAAATTTTAAGGGGGGGTTAAAAAAATTTTTTCTTTGGTCGATTCCAATGGTTCATTATCGAAGCCGTTAACCATCTCACATTTTTCTTTCAAATTTGTGCTGTCCTAGAGTTCCTTAGTTGAGACTGTCCAACTTAGGGTGGAATACGTGCACAATAGAGGAAAAACGTGTACAATAGGCCATAGAGGGAAAAATTGTTCCCGCCAAATTTAAACTCTCAACCCCCTAATGTTGCAGATGGGCTAGAAACTGAACTTGGCAAAGGTTTAGGCCAATAAATGGCGTCTCATCGCATTTGAAGTTTGAAAAAAATGTTCAGTTTTTCTTTTGTACCCTCGAGTACCCTTTGGGCTAAAAACCTGGTTATCGAGGTTATTAAGAATTCTGTGGGTCAGGTCGTGATATTTTTAAGAAAATGTGACTTTTTACGCATAGTACCCCAAACGGTACCCCTTTTTATGGTACCTACCCCAAACGATGCCACGACCGTCCATTAAATAATATTCTAAACCTTCCCCTACATTATTGGCGCAGTTACTATCTGGAAATACAATGCTAGAATTTTATAAATACGGGAGGATTTCATGAAATGTTTACTCGAGGGGGGGGGGGGGGCCAAAACTCACAGTAAATCCTTAGCTATATTTTGCCTCCAAGTTGTTATTTTCGAACATTCCCATCAAGCCATACATGACTTTTGGGTCAGTAACATGCTGTTACTACAATGAGACGTCTCTCAAATCCTTATTTTGTTATTCTATTCATAATGGTTTGGTGAAACGCAGTTTTGGTAAGTACCTTGGCCTGACAATCTGTTAATCCCAAAATCCCTGTTGTCGACAAACCCAGGTGTCTTCGTTGGGAGGAAGACGCACTTCTTTCATAACGGATAGTGGGAAAGAAGTGTAAAGTTGAGTCTCAGCAAGAAGGGAGCTTCACCTAACGTTCAGTTTTCAAGAAAAACGGTTCAGTTTGTGGTTTGTCTCGTGCTAGGAAAAATGGCTCTACGTTTGTCTTCTGCATAATGAACGAGGCAACGTGACAAAATTTATCTTATAGGCCACATGTTCCATCAAATTACTGGCACTAAGTTGCCATCAGTCAGCTTTACGTCGTTAATTTTACAATATGCGGCAAGTTGGTAAGAGTTTGAGGGATGCTGCAGCACTTACAACTCAAGAGCTTCTTGTGTTTTGGAAAAGGCTAGAATTCTAATTGCATTAGCAAGCTACGAGACGAAAAACTACACGATGAGTGGAGAAAGCTTCACAAGAACGCCAACGACCAGGTGTAACTCAAAAGGGAAACTCTGCAAGTTCTTGATACAACGTTTTATTATCCTCTGTGTACCTACAGATCAATCTATCATCACTAAATGATAGGTCAATTGTTATTATGAATTAGGTATCATTAATTATTATCAAGTATGTAGTGAAAATTATTATTAATTATTGCTATTTATTAATAATTTTCATTAATTATTATTTCTAATTATGTATTATTCATTAACTCGATATCTGAAAACGATGTGCTGTTCGAATCAACTGGGCCAGTATGAACACTGACCCAACAGGCTGCCGCAGCATCATTGTGGGGTTGGCCTGTACCCTTTTAAAAACCAAATGTCGTAATTTTAGCACAACGCTAACGGGGCAAAGTGCCGCGTACAGTTTACGGACGGAATATTTTTAATTTTACTTTCTGAATCTACGTATCTTGAAACTTAAACCCTCAAATTTTGATGGTGGGGGGGGGGGGGGGGTTAATAATTTGTTTCTTTAGTCGATTCCAATGGTTCACTGTCGAAGATAAACCAAAAAGTAGACGCCTTCAAATCAACTCTTGGTTCGATGTGGCTCACCAGGATGCACTTGCCAGCATGCGTGAAGAAGAGAACCAGTTCTTATTACTTCTGATAGAAAAAGGGTGTCCTGGCTGCATGGGAGGTGTGGACATGAAGTTTATGAAAAGAGAAGAGACAAGCAGCTCTACAGTCAACAAGATTGGCGAATTCTAATACCACTGCTGTAGGATGGTTTGGTTCTTTTCTACCATTCACATTAAAGTAATTGTGGCATGAGTAGTGGATCCTCTTATCATCTTATAATTAGTGTTCATTTCTTATCTATGTTATGCATTACTTTATCTCAGCTCGTACTTATTCCAAGTTTAAAACATTAAAATAAACCAAAATCTCTGTAGTTTTCTTCCGTACTAACAGGATGAGTAGTAAAGTAAGCAACCATTTCAGGTTGAATTTCCGTCCGACTGCCGTTTTTGGAACAGGATGAGTATTGAATACCTGTGTACTTGTGTAGAGTAGTTGCTGACTGACCTAATCAACAGTCAGATAAGTAGTGTTGAACTTCGTTATTTGGCACCCATGTTTATACACCTATACATTTAGTTTCAAATATGTCGAAATACGGTAAGCAACCCCTCATCAGTTCATATATTCGAACTTAGGGTGCGTTCACAAAGAAAGCTGGTTGCAAGCTCCAACCGGCGTGAGAAAAGTCTACATTGTATCAAGCGCCTGTGTTCACAGACAAAGCTTGTCCCGGCTAGCAAGCGCTTGCTACAAGTTCTGACAAGCACGCAAGAACGTTTTGTACTTGTTTTCCTGCGCTTGTTGACCTCAAACCCAGTTTCCCCAGTCAGTGACCTTAAACAAATAACTAGTCGTTCTTCGGCATGGATAGGCTGCTTATGCCAATTTCCCCAAAACTTGACTAAAACACTTTCAATTTTCTTGAGGATGTAACTAAACGTGGTTAACCCCATTCTCATATAAGAAAAAAAACCTCACTTTGTCAAATTTCAATTGAGGAAATAGATGGTGGTATTCTCCAAACTTTCATCTTCCGCGGTTAATTACATGAACACCGACTTTCCTTCTATACGAATTTTTAATTCAACATTTTCAAGCAAAAATAACTCTTCATCACTTGAGGAAGACATTATCTCAACGAGAGCTGAGAAAAGAATAGCTTGAAATGCAAGCGTTTGTTATGTACACACAAGCTTGTTTTCAAGCGCTTGGAGCAAGCTTTCTTTGTGAACGCACCTTAATAAGAGAAAACCGAACGAGTCACTTAGCAAGTAAAACTTCAGTTTAATTTGCGATGTCACTCAGTCAACTTTATTTTTGGAGGAGTTCGTGTTGTTGGATAGGACAGGGCAGTGACCAATTTCCAATTGAATAAAACCGAGGAAAGATCAGGTATTTCTGCGTCAGCTTCGCGTAATTCAACTATATTGGTGGATATGAGAATGGACTCCACTGCGCAGTGGCTGGTCAGTCAGGCAGCCTTGGCTCACTGACGCTTTAGCCCGCGTTCCACGCCAAGGACACGTGTTATATTGGAAGTACATTGAAGTCGCAGTAGGAGTCTAGCCGCTACGTTGTTTATTATGAGGGAAAGAGAAGCGGGCTCCAGAGAAGTCCCATTTTGACTCCAATTGACTTTTGACATCTATGACTCCTATAATGAAGGCTGTAATTATTACAAAAGCTGGTTGCATAGGGACAGAGAAAGCTTGCTCTTCATGTTACACGAATCTTTTCACGTGAAAAACAGTTCAGCAACTCTTCAACAGTGAAATCCAACAAACACCAATGTAATACTATTTCAATAGGTTTCATTGGTCTGAACAAGATTAATGAAAGGCAGGTCGCCCAGAGAGTACCTCTTCACTCTATAAAATGAGTCAACCCTTAGCTTTAGTTGTAGCCTTAGCTATCAGTAACTGTCGGCTGTTCAACTAATTAGGTCATATTCCTTTCCCAAGTCACAAAGTGTGTGCCAATTAAATACTTTGAACAAATGCCTATTGAGCTGAATCATTTTTAGAACAAGCTTCACAACCACATGCTCAATTGAACAGGAAGAAGAAAATCATAGGAGATCCTAAATGACCGTCACTTGTTAATAACACTTTTATTTTTATTCTGTAATTGAAAATAGCCAACAACTTCTAAAAAATCATATGAAACTACAATACTGAATCAAGTATAACACAATAAAATTCAGTCTAAGTGATTTTAATTGATAAAACTATGTCATAGCAACGTCAAGATCATAGTTATTGGTCAAAACTGAACCATCTTGGAATAATGTTAGGAAACTGAGTAGTAGGATTACATCTCCGAATTCATTGAGGAGAAAAAAAAATATAAAATAATTGTTAATAAAAAATATTATAATTAAATAAAGGTTTTAATAGAGCACTATGTACGACTGATAGAATTTGGAATAGGTTACCAAACAACATATACAAAACATTACATTTGAACAAAAGGTTGATCATTTTTGAAAAAACACGGGATTCATGTGGACCTCCTACAGTTTACCAATAATTTCATGGATTGGAGTGAATAGGGGCGTAAACCACTTTAACCTAAGAAAAGGTTTTCTGTGATACAATTTACTTAAGTTATTTTAATAATTAAAACAAACAAACGAGTGGTTAACTATTGGAACAGATGACTTTTGATTCGGGCGTATCTCTCTCTGATAGTATCCAACTCTTGCTTAGGGCGAGGATCCTCCTAGAAAACAAATTCACCAATGAATAATAATAATGACATCTGTAAAGAGTGAGGACGCACAGCTTCATGAGTGAGCAACCATTTACCTGAAAAGCAATCTTATTATCAGTATTATGGCCTTGTAGAAATTGAGCTGAAAGTAGGCACGATAATATTTCCACCTGCAGATGACACGCAGACAAAATAAATATGCATTTACAGGCCTACTGCAATGCATGCTAGCAGTTTCACAACCCATTCAAGGCCAGTTGAGCATGAAAACTAAACCAAAATCATCAAGTTTCCAGAATTTTGGTTTTCAATGATGGATTTTTTTAACACAATAGGTAGGTCCCAATTGAGCACCTGCCGGTTCATCATTCGAATTGGTCCATATCAAAATTTTCCACATTAGTAGTAGCCAAAATGGCTACTAACTCCGCCTTCGTGAAAACCTGTTGGCTATTTATATATTATATAAATAAAATCTCACGAAAACTACTAATATACCTTCTTCAGAAAACCAACATAAATAAACTGATAAGACGATACCGTCTAGTCTGTCTCCTAAACACTGATATTGGCCATCAGTATCAATATTCTTTCCCTTGCTGACGGAGTGGAGTGCATTCAGTAGCTATACTAAAAAAACGTAAAACTAGGTACTCGTTAAGAGGTGACAACGAGTTAACATTCCTTACATTACAAACCTTGAGAATTTCACTATCCTTGGAAATATCAACTTTCTCTGGTTTCTTGGCTGAGTCATGACAGCCAGCCTTTTCTTGTAGGGCGGTTAATCGATTCCAGAGCCGTTCAGCATCGGTATCAAACTTCTTCTTTTCATCAGTGTGGTGCAACTCATCATCATCTTCTTCATTTTTTGATGAACCTGTTCAGTTGAACGGAATATGCAATCACAGAATAATTAGTTATAATAATGACAATTGCTATTTCTATTGCTTGAACTTCCAATTGAAACATAGCTGCACAACATTTAACCTCAATTTACAAGTAATATTATGATTTTAACTGTGATTGTGTCTTGACACAGTCGCAGTTTCTAGTATTGCATAACCAGTTTTGCAACGTCAACATGAAAATGATTAACGAAACATAATTAACGAAACATGAAAAAAATCAGCAAAGAAATTGAAAAATAAGAAGAACAGTTCCCACCAACTGTACTGATTACTAATTAATGGAGGAAAAGTTAATAGAAATAAATATTACCATTAATACTGGATGTCAAATTTAGCTTCTTTTTGAATTGTTCATCTAAATCATTTAGGCCACTTCTAATATAATTTTGGAACACAGGAGAAGCTTTGGCAACAAACGGTTGAATATCTGCTTCCGGATGCGTCTTCACAAAAGAATGAAGTCTTTTCAATCCCTGTAAATGGTAACAAATAAACCTTCAATGAAGTGGAATGATAGAGAAGACCATAAAGGCGATCGCTATGGAGGATTGAACGACTGTTGTGGACCATTTGAATGTTTCAATAAGAGTGGGTATCTTTCAATATGACGAACACTAGTTGGAAATGATGGTGATGATCACTTACTTCACTAGTTTCAGCTGTGTCACCAATCATTTTGAATATTTCCGATAATTCATTGGAATGTTCCTTTGAGAGACGAGGCAGTGAAACTGGCTTGTCACTTTTCTGCTTGTCACCATCATCAGAGTTTAGTTTGCAAGAATCCTTGATGTCTTCAACTTTAAGATGCTGAAATGGAATGATGTTAAAATAAAGCCATGGTGTATAGAATATTGCATATGTGGCTGGTAACTCCAGCCCATTTGTGATATCGATCACCTGTTTTCGATTGTCTTTTGTTGAATCTTTGTGTAAAAACTTTTTAGAACGAAATATATTTCTACCAGTCGTCTCCATCAGGTCTTAATCTTCCATAAAACCATACAATTATCAATTTGATTAAATTTCTATTTGATTTAATTTCCTAAAATCCCTATCAATTTTACAATTCAGATAATAATAATTCTGAATATGGTGGATCAAATATAAACGGGACTTTTTTTTGTGTAATTTATTTTTATTTTTAACGTAAAAAAGAATATAGTTTATTTTTCTACATAATCTCCAGATTTGGAAACACATTTTTCCCAGCGGATAGGCAGCTTTCCAATTCCTTCCACGTAGAAAGATGCAGGTCGTGTCTGCAGCCAATTGCGCATGTAGGCTTCAACTTCAGCATTACTGTCGAATCTTTGGCATCCCAAAGCTTTCTTGAGAGGGCCAAACACATGGAAGTCACAGGGTGACAGGTCTGGACTGTAAGGAGGGTGTTCCAAAGTTTCCCAACCCAGTTGCTCCAATTTTTCTTAAGTCAAGGCTGCTGTATGGGCGCGAGCATTGTCATGGAGAAGAACCTCCACCTGGCACACACCTCATGGTACCCTTTTTACGCCTTCTGCGGTGAGAAACTTGATTATAACGCGTTGCGCAATTGACGGAGGTACCCCTTGCTCGGACATCGTCACTGTGGACACTAAGGGGGTTGAAGAGGCGAGCCCACGTGCTTCCCTTACTCCTGACAAACCTACCCAACAACAAACAAAGCGGGAACGTTCTCCCTCCACTATTGTGCCTGAAGGGCGAAAAGTCCCGTTTATATTTGATTCACCCTCGTATATTCTACGATATCGCGAACCAAATAATGCGGTTTTGTGACTGGTAATGGAGCCCCTGACGGTCAAACTTTGCCAACAGCACATCGTAAAGCCCTGCTATCTGTCCTCAACGATAGATCAATTTCGAATTTTAGGCCATCCGCACACGGGTCGACGCGAATCCCGTCGCACCTCGTCCCCCCTCTACTCGATTCCGCACAACGGCATGTGGCTCTGCAGACGAGGCGATAAGTGTTCGTCTTCAATCTCCTCGTTTAGAATCGCGTGTGACTAGGAAGGCACGTTGACCGCGGTTTGTGAGTCTCATGGAGGTAATCTCCAATAGCCTCACAGAGAAACATTTGATGAGACCCGACTCATTCCATCAACTCTGCCATCCAATCCCAGCGTGTTCTATAAGACGAATAGCTCAAAGCATCCAAAAACAAGTCATTGAAATTTCCCAGCAGGCATCAGAAAACAATCTTTAGGTTATAAATGAAAAAAAAAATAAATAAATAAAAAATGAAAAAAAAAAAAAAATCCACCAAAACTCGGCGCTGCGGGCATCGCTAAGGGGAGCTGCGCCCCCCTGTTTTCCTTTTGTTTGGAAAGCATGGAACATGTTGTAGCCACTCAGCAGATTTTGGGCCTGGGAAGCGTCAAGTTAAAGTCCTAAGGAGCCTACATACCAAATTACAGCTTCATAGTGTGAATAGCATAGAAATAAGCTTTAGGAGCCACTTAGCTGATCCCAGCCCTTTGCTGCTCAAAGTGTAAGTCCGAAGGAGGCTACATACCAAATTACAGCTTCATAGTGTGAATAGCACAGAAATTAGCTTTAGGAGCCACTCAGCTGATCCTGTGCCTGGGAGGCTGTATGCCAAATTATAGCTTCATGGTGTGAATAGCATAGAAATTAGCCTTAGGAGCCACTCAGCTGATTTGGGCCCTATGCTGCTCAATGTGTAAGTCCTAAGGAGGCTCCAAACCAAATTGTAACTTAGCATAGAAATAAATTGGCGTAACGAACGGACTATGAGGACAATGTTATTGAAACATTTCTTATAGGTCAAGAGTCTCAAGTTTGGTCTCTACAAGCAGAGATAGGAGCTGTTCCAGTACCTTGTACAGCGTTGGTTCAGTAATTTGTAAGCAAAGTTCTGGATAGCTGCACACCTGCAAGAGAAGTGAGTTTCACGATCACCTGAGCACGTCATTTTTTGCCAGTTTTGTGAAGGCTAAAACATGTTCCATGTTAGAAGATAACTTTTTGTCATCAAAGTCAGCAACTTGCGACTGGCGAGGGAAATAGATATTGCAATTTTGAGTTTAAGTTTAGGCCTATAAGCAAATTGATACTGAGATTAAAATCCTTGAACAACAAGCTGAGGTTGGTTATCTATTAACCATTGGATGCAATTGCGCGAACCGACTAGTGAATTGACCCCATGTGCAGAGACCAGCCGCAAGAGTCGGATAGATCATGCGGACTGCCTGACTGGACTGGGAGGGCTCAAACCCCAAGTATGTATGTTTCAAATCAAGAATTACCTTCACAAGCTTGCGAACATACAAACTCAATTCTGAGTCATCAGGGATGGTTGAGTCCTTGCTAATACAATCACGAACTTTGGTACCACGTAGTTTCACCATAGTATGAAGCATTGTTTTCACTGTCCTAAGAGGCACATCAATCTCCTGTGACTTCCACCATGCAGACGGGTAGTCCTAGAAAAAAATCACGAATCATTTAAAATACAACAATTCTGATACGGGCATCACACTTAAGTTAATGCGAGACAAAAGCTAATGGTTAAGAATACCCATGCTTTTCAAGAGGGACATTAAAACTAAATAAAATAATTCTGACACAAACCTTGAGAAATTTCTGGTACTCTTGCAGAATTCGTGTATAATTCAGTTCCTTGTCCCACTTAGGCTGAGCACGATTCAACTTCCAAAGACACCTTATACACAAATCATTGTAATGCCCTGAGGCCAGGGGAATATCCATAGTTTCTCCAAGCATGTTGATAAGTGCGCTGAAAATCACCAAAGTATAGTATAAGACTTCAACGTAAAAAGTTGATGGAAGAGACGATAGATGAAAAAAACATTTAACTCACCATATAAGATATGTCTTATTGGCATTATCTAACAGCTTGAGGACTATGTTATTGACAACCCTACGAAACATTTCTTGTCGGTCAAGAGTCTCAAGTTTGGTCTCTGCAAGCAGAGATAGGAGCTGTTCCAGTACCTTGTACAGCGTTGGTTCAGTAATTTGCAAACAAAGTTCTGGATAACTGCACACCTGCAAGAGAAGTGAGTTTCAAAATAACTGGATCACCATAATGTTGGCATGAAAATACAAGAAAACTACCAGAACAATCTTGGTAAAACTTGTGTCATCTCGCTCATTCCCCAGTATTTGTACAATTTCCACCCTCGTATTGTGCATTATACCGTACCATAAAATAGGTATTATAACACATAAACTTGATGAGAACCAGAGCGTTTTTTCATCTAACATCAATATATATTTGTTTTATCCGCCTAACAGTCTTATCATTTAAGTGTAATAATTATGTGGCATCTATGAACCACGTGGCTTTTTGGAGAACCTCTCTCCACTCAAAGGGGGAATGGGGGGCAGTAGGAAATAAGTATCCAAGAGAAAAATCCAAGGCGTTGGGCATGAAGCCACACCGGAAATGGCGTTCACTTAATACTTTCATGCATAACAGATTATGAAAACACACAGGGTGTGTACTTATTGATCAAGTTTTAAAGGAGAGAATTCAAATCGGATAGCAAAAAAACCCTGGTTGAGAGGTAAAACATCATAACCAACACGTTTCCCATGTTCAAAATAAGCTGTATCAATTATATCCTGTGCAATGCAAGGGTGATCAAGTGAATATAAATTGTTAAGATCAATAAGAATTGGTTTCACACTATCAAGACCGTTAGACGGAAAATGTTGAAATGTCTCCATTAGATCACTTGAGTTTGATTGCTGCAATGCTCTGGATACCCGTTCTTTGCAACTACCTCCTTCTCCATCAGGGATTGGTGAAAATAGAATTAGCCCAAACATGGCATTAATGTCACTCGGTGTGCGCCAAGCAGAACTTTTACATATGAATATAATATATTATGTGAGAAGGGGTATAAGCATATTCTCAAATAGCCAGGCTGCACTGAATGCACTGCTCTCAGCAGCATAAACCAAGTCAAGACAAGTGAAACTGCCTCTAATCAGCTCTTCACTCAAGAATTTCAATGATTTAGAATCTATGGGACACTGGCTCCAGAGAAAAATTTCTTTTTCTACATCACTGCTTGCAATTTGAGCCAGTTCCCATTCAATTGCTGTAGGCTGAGGGTTTATAGGTTTTATAGACGCATGTTGGAGGCTAATTTAAAGGACGAAGCCCTCACAATAAGCCTTGATTTTATGGAGATGGAAGGGGATCTAATCTTATCTACTCCGCCATCTGAAGCATCTGGAACCCTGGATATCGTCGTTGTAGGAGTATTGTGGCGTATCTCAAAATCACCAATGAGGAAAAAAAAGTACGCCATGTTATCAACCAGTTTTAAATACGCCAGGATACTTCATTGACGCTTTGACCACTTTCTGTTGGAGTAATATTAAAACTGATGTTATCATTGGATCCAGCGCAAAAATTTGAATGTTTATTCAATGTTCGGCTCAAAACCTCAGAACGGGAAAAAATTGAGTTATGCCATGTTGCTCCTACAACGACGATATAATGATTTGGTATCAGAGAGGAATTGAATCATACTTATCAAACTCTTATCAAGTGTTTAAACTTACTTTTGTCAACATTGCAAAATTTGCCCTGTAACAGTTCACAACTTCAGGGTGATGGCTCTGATTCAATATCAACAGTTGATGAACCAATTGTTGAACCATGTAATCCACAAATGAGATCAAATGACAACGCTGAAACAATGCAATTGGGTGCATTCAGAAGTGGTTAGCTATTAAAGCATTTACTTGAAATGGAACTGGTAAGATCTGAATGATGAATGGTATCTTCTTCCTTCTACAACGCATACTACATACCTTTTCAGAGTTTAATACTGTATCGATTTGCGTCATGGAATTCATAGCTTTTTCTATATCACTGCTTGCAATTTGTGCCAGTTCCCATTTAATTGCTGTAGGCTGAGCGAAATTCGACAAAGTTGGTGTCATTTTGGGCATTTGAATAGGTTTTATAGAAGCTCTGTAAGAATAATCAAGTCACATTGTTAAAAACTTTGTAAATTGTTGTCACAACGGTTTATTATTTCTTTATGCAGAACACCAGATCTGGCCCCTCCATCTTCAGTTTTAATACCTTCTTATATGTCTCCTTTGCCAACCGAGGCTATGAAACCGTAAAGAACTACAGTTGGAAGACTGACATTTTCGACAAAGACATAGTTCTAATTCCAATTTTCGAACTAAACCACTGGCGACTAATTGTAGTCCGCCCCAAAATGAAAGAAATTACTTAAATTACCCAGACTTCCTCAACCTAGATGGCTCCAAATGTCTCACCCGCCTTTGAAATTACCTATATTTAAGCCAAAAAAGGATCTGCCCTAGACTTCTCAACATGGAAAATAGGACAGAACCGAAACATTCCTCAATAACCAGGAACCCACGAATGCGGAGTATTCGTCATGTACTTTGCAAACAAAGTCGCCAAACGAGAACCAATAGGGACTGACAGACCAGACATTCCCTCACTAAGACACAACATTTGCCTAGAACTTTTTAACGTAGACCCTAGCATAACATGACTGACTGATTCACTAACAATTTCAGGATACTGGTATCGGCCTGTTACCTACTGATCATCAACGGACTGGAAATCGAGGATGTCACTCAAAACCTAGGACCAGCTCCAGCAAATAAGATCTGTCACTGATAAGGACCCCCTGAACACTGTCGCCGAACGCCTTGCAAATCGTGGTGTGGATTGGAGGTTTATCCCCCCACGAGCTCCCCACTTTGGAGGCTTGTGGGAGGCTGCGGTCAAATCCGCAAAAGCCTCATCTCCTTGATCTATGAGTCCTACTAATCAATATGGTACTACCTAATCAGTTGATTAGGGGACGTTTTCTTTCGCCAAATCCCGGCCTTTTCTATATTTTGTACAAATCAACTTCAATTAAATTGAAACACGCTGGTTTACAATAAGATTCGCACTTGCCATTTTAAACGATCACCGGTAACCGTTCACTTGGAGAACTGATAGACCCCTGGGGCAACGCGTAAATTACAACTCGCATCAAGGAAGGATTACATACAGAGTGATTCGCGCAGTTTACATTTAGATAAGACAGTCTGACCCTCGGTCCACCGCGTTCGAGCGCAACTTACATCCGCCCGGGAAAATTCCTCATAAATTCCCAAAATGAAACAAGTGACCCTCATCTTAAAGGTTTTTATTTTTTTATTTTTATGCTGAATACGATGGTGAAATTAGAATTGCAATACCTTATTCTGTTCTCAAACTGGAGCACTTTGAAGAAACGTGGTTGTTACTTGATATGAACATCATGGTTGGTCTGCTCTAATCTGACGACGGAATGCGATATCGCAATTCTGACTTCACCATCGTGTTCAGCGTTGAAATGGGGGGTTTTGGGGTGTTATGTGGGGGGGGGGGGAGTTTCACGCGTGTCATTGAACATGATGTGTGTAACATTGGATTACTAAATAACACATGACTTTCATCACTTTACTGATCTCTTAGATCAGATTTTAGGAAATTTTCCGTTCAGTTTCAATCCACTGATCTTTCAGACATCAAACAAAAAAATACCCCCAATGACATGCTACTTGGTATATGATACCTATAATTTCAAATAACTCACTGAACACTCCCTTCGTTCAAGAAATGAAGATCTATATCAGTCAATTTCGGTGGGATCAAGGCTTGATGAGTTGGCATAGCAACGCTTTCTATTTCCTCAATCACATGCTCATCAAATACGTAATTGGCAGATGACAGAGATGTGTTAGTGTTCCGGTTTGTTGTATACCTGGAAAATAAGAATGATTTCGTTAAAATAAAATATCAATCCAAAAATACAAAGACGTTATCGCCAAATACTTGCTTCAACAGGATGCCCGTCATATGACCAATGTCGTACCTATCTGTGGTGCTCACAATTATCAAAAGAATTCATACCAGCCATAAATGTTCAAATGTTCAGTATAATATAAGTTTCAACTAGTTGTTGTAGAAAATTGTCGAAACGTAACTTTCAAATACAAATCTGTTTTGGCGGCATTATGACAAATCAGATTCCAACATTACTTTTCAATTACTGGGATGATTTTAGTTGAAGCACATTACACATGAAGCAATGAAGATTCTAAATTAATTCTCGGAACACTTGTGCATTTGACAGGCATCCTAAAAGAACCCCTGCATAAAAGAACAAACCAACTCCAAATTCGTATTGAGAGCACGATAACACTAATCCAGGATACCACAAAAAGCATTCCACACATGAACTTACACTGATTTTCACACAATTTATTCCATCCAATTCTGTAGTGACTTCCCCTTCATACATACTGCTAAGCAGATTATGTTTACTGATTGCATACCAATGTACCCAATGTATGACAAACACATATCAATGTTTACACAGTATCACAAACACATATCAATGTTTCCACAGTATGGCGAACAAAGCATTGCCGATAAGAGTGAGAGAATGGCGCTTAACCAGAGGAAAGACAAATATTATTAGCCAAATATTATTTTCGTTTTGCCTGAACCCAATGTATTTAATAGCATCTTTGATATGCATGCTCTAATATTTGTTGTATCATGTTCTTTTTTTCTATGTCCTGCATGTGCGTTTGGTCAAATAAACATGTTTTCTTCTTCTTTTTCTCTAACATTTTGAAATTATTGAGGAGAATAGATGTAAACGTTTGAATAGTGTAATTCCTCATAGTATTTCTCAATTATTTAATCCATTAGTATAGCAACTTGGTTCTTTTCCAGGACGGATTCACTTCAACAGTAATGTAATGGAAGCGCCGTTTCAGGCATGGGCTTTGCATCTATTTGAGCTCATTTCTCTCCAATTTAAGTACATTTGTGAGAACTGGTGACGGTTCGATCAACAAAGCAAGTGAATAGTGTATAGTTTTTATAGATACAATTATTATTATTCCGTTTTTAATTGTCCACCAAGATAATTTTGATATCGACTGCACTTTTTCAATACTACTAGTTGTTTTCTACGATTTCTCCCAGTTTTGGTTTATTATGTTCGATAATGAACCCTTGGAATCGACCAAAGAAAAATTTTTTTAACCCCCCTCAAAATTTGTTGGTTTACTTTTCAAGATTCTTAGATTCAGAAAATCAAATAAAATAAAAAATCCGTCCGTCCGCCGTACGCGGCACTTTGTCCAGTTAGCGTTGTGCTAAAACTACGAAATTTGGTTTACGGATTTGGACCAACCCCACAATGATTCTCCAAGCTTTTCATAACCCTGGGTCAAAGGAAAGGGGTTCAAAACGAATTTAGAAATTTTGAAAACTTCATCAATCGAAAGATTTACGTAGAAAGGTACAGTTTTCAGTTCATATTTACATAGATTATTTTTTAGAATTTTTCAAGACCATCCGCAGCTTTGTACGACTAGCCGTTCGTTCACAATGAGGGCTCAATGGTTGAGCGGTATGAACTTGTCTACACGATCGTGAATCAAATACAGGCCAATGTTGATACGAAGGAACAGCTGTTTGGAACATCACAAGGTTTTAGGGATGTAGATTTTTTTTTATGTTCTGAGGTACCTACTTTTTGTGCTACGGAAAGAAGGTAATTTCGAATGTTCGTTGGTAGCCACTTCTTTTGTAGAAAAACTATTGCCAACGTCAGTAGGTGGAATTGAAAACCCCAGAATTATATCGGCACATTTTATTTGTAATTAATTCATCATCTATCATTTAGTTTCTGTACAAAGAAGATCATAAACCGGTGTGTCAAGAATTTGTAGAGTTTATTCATATACAGTGCCATCAACCTCATTGTCGCCTCATTCTCCTTCAAAATGTTTGACAATTTTCAAGGACAGTGTGACAACGTTTTGAACTAGAGAAAATATTATGAGATCCTCCAAAGTTTTTGTTGCTTTTTAACCCTTGGTATTATTCGGCAATAACCAGCTAATACTGAAAACAAAAACAACTCAGCATTGAGAATTTCATTGAAAAGGATTGTAGCATTGGGAGGTGGTGGGGCGTTATGCGAGGCAGTTGCCCCAAAATGGCAATTGAAAGATGTCAGCAATTTACTCCAATGAAAGTCAGTCAGTATAATTCAAGAAATCACATTAAACCAAACGATTAACCAGGGAATAATAACCCCCGAGATTCTAGGAAGATTCTTGAACTAAACATTTAACAAAATAAAATTTATAAAGACAACGACATATTATTGACTCCATGCTACTATACTACTACCACTACTATACAACAAACATATAATGCATTTAAACAAAAGTATGCATTTAATGCAATTAGGTCAGACATATGATTGAAACAGTCATTGATTTCAATATGTACTAACTCTTTCCTAATCATATTTTGGTCTGCCTGTTTTTCTGACGACTGTGGGGTCTGTGCCTCGATAGTACACTTTGAAAACTGATCAACCAGATCTTCAATGGTGGATGGGGTAACTGTTTCATCTTTTGAAATACTTCCACCAGATGGTGTAATTGTTTCATCTCTCGAAATACTTCCACCAGATGGTGTAATTGTTTCATCTCTCGAAATACTTCCACCAGATGGTGTAATTGTTTCATCTCTTGAAATACTTCCACCAGATGGTGTATGATCGAGTGTTTCTATAGTAGTTCCTGTCAATTCTGTAATTCCAGTCAATGGTGAAAACACTGACTTGTCAGACCAAGGCGATACAGGCTCTAATGGCGTTGAGCTGGCTTGAACATCACTAGGCTGTATGGATCTTGAAGGAAGAGAAATTTTGTCAAAAGACATAGTGGTGAGATTTTAATGTCCAGAACTGATCAATTGAGGCAATAACGACATGTATGTACGTATAAATATTAATTTTAATAATATGATACAGTTTTTTCGACTGAGAAGATAGTTGTTACCTATGAGAAGAATTGTTAGTACCTATTAGGAGATTTGTTACCTATGAGGTGGTGTTGGAAGAGGGTGTGGATGGAAAGTTTCTGGGTCTGGTTCAGAGGACTCTTCTTGCTCTGGATACTCATCCTCAACTGCTGCGGAATCCTCTTCAACAAGCTCTACATTTTCTCGTGACATTGGTTTGACACTGGCAACAGGCCGATTTCTAGCTCCCTTCCTAATTCGATCTTCCAAAAGTTGACCATCTTTTTCGGTATACTGTAAATAAAAAAAGATTCAATTACGATAAAGATTCAATTTTACGAAAACAAACTATCAGACCCGAGGAACAAGAACCAACATTGATTACCAGGATGTTGAACAAAAGTGAAACAACTACCCCACAATAAGCACAACAATGTGGCTAGAATCAATCTCCCTAGTTCCTTGAATAATTCATGACCATCCAATTTCCAATGATAAAATAAAAGTGCACGTTTGCCACAATCTGATATTAACAATTTAGGCAATGGTGCAGGTAGTTGAGACTCCAAGTATAGGAAACATCAGATTTAGGTAAGGTGACCAGTAGGTGTATCAGGAGGTCAACTTTGTGCTATCATTGTCACTCTACACCATGAGCCGTTTGTCATATATCATAGGTTTAATTTGTGGGATGCTCACTACTAACCCTTTGCACCTATTTTAATGACGCGCAGTTTTGTTTTTTAATCATATCTTGAAGTGTTCTTGAGAAAAAAACATCGTTTCCAACTTCAAAATGGAATTCAGTCGTCATTTACTGGATTCAAGTATACATATTTGTGTTTTTTGGGAAAAGGGTAACAATATAGTTTTGGGAAATTATTTTACACAAGGAACAACCATTAGAATCGCCCAAGGAAAACATATTTTTGACTCCCCCTCAACATTGGTGGTTTTACATTTCAAGATACCTACATAGAGTCCAAAAACCAACTTGGGGGAAAAGAAAAAAAAAAACTCGCCCTGCTGTCCCTTTTGTTGAATGAAATGGAAAAGCTGAAACTCCGTGAATTAAGCTACAGTTACAAATAGTATCCTTTTCTAATAAATATTAAAATCTACATAATATGTCTAGACATTAACTTTTAAATTACCTGATTCATTAGCTGAATGAACCTTTCTCCTTCATGGCTGTACATAGATACTGCTAATCTCATAGCGCTGCTCCTAACAGCGCTGTCTCTGTCCGCAAAGTGTTTAACTATGTCTTTCACAAAAACATTCAGTGATGGATTACAAACTGATACTCCATAGTGTTCTATGTAAGTGTTGAGGACATCCAAGCATGCTGAAAAATCAGGAAAATAAAATCAACAGATTACTTGACAGGACAGGAACCCAACAACTAGTGATGGATTTGAGAACCTCTATCAAAATTTCCAGTCTTGCAGCATGGCTATAAGAGCAAATTTTCAAAGAAATACCCGGTTTTATGTAAAATGTGATGTTTAGAACATCTCATTCAAATATGCGCAATCTTGTCATCTTGGAAAGAAAAGGTTCTTCCAATGCCGTTTGTGTTAATTATAAAATCTGTGCGAGTAAATGGGAAACTAGGATCAGAAGCTACTGCGGATTTTTGAATATCTAGGATTTTGATCTGGTGAAGCATGCTTGGTGACAGTACCTCTGGAAAAAAGCTCAACCACTTGAAGGCACAAAAGTAGTGTAGTTCGCCCTGAAGGTACACTACTTTGGCTGAGGATGGAAACATGATTGTTCAATTTTGACTCATTTTTTGTGTTTTCTGCTCGTTTTTGCCGAGTAACACCTCACTTCATAGATGTTTCAAAGCTCAACAAGATGGTGAAGTCAGAATTACGATACCTCATTCCGTTATCAGATTATAGGAGATATACCGTGATGAACATCTCAAGTAACAACCACGTTTCTTCATCTTCAAAGTGCTCCGCATTTGAGAACGGAATAAGATATCGCAATTCTGACTTCACTATCGTGTTCAGCGTTACAAAACTTTAAAATGAGGGGTCGCTCGTTTCATTTTGGGAATTAATGGGTAATTATTCGCCCCTTAAAACTTTCCCAAATCCCCTTTAGAGTGGCCCGATTATGCCCATCCTTAGCCTTTCGATTGCCAAGACAGATTTTTTGTGCAAATTTGAAGTTTTTATCTCAATTGTATCATACAATTTGTATGGAAAGTTATCGTCTCGAATGACACACACACATATACAAGGGTGTTCGCCACTTGGTCTGACAAAGAAAAAAGGGTAAAACTAGACTGAAAATGGTGTAGAACGCCACCAACCGCACGTTTCTCTCTCAATCCGTTCCCACGATATGATTTTAAATTTTTTTTTTTTTTCAGAAAACCACGTTTTTTGCCATGAAAATCTTCGTTTCTTCACTTTGAAACGTTTTTCCACTTTTGACCACATTTTCGGATTCAGCGTTATTTCCTACATACGCCTATTGCACGTTCGTAATAAAAAACGAACTCCTAAGGACTGCGATTGCAGTTCAAGCATTGACAATTTTGAAAATAAATAAATAAATAACTTGTACCAGGAGCGTAGCGTGGCTCTGGGTACCACACCCAATTCACCCCCCCCCCCCCGACCGTACACACACTTCCTAACTCTCTCAACCTAAACCTTAAAAAGAGACTTAGCTAGATCACATTTAATGTGATCTAGAATGACTCTATAGCACTTATAAGATCATTTTGGGGATACATGATAATATCATGAATATTCATATTATCAATATTATAATTTTTGGTGTCTCTTGGCAGTCTTTTGTTCTGAACCGGATTTTGGTATACAAAATTATCGGAAATTCGAGTTTAAAACATTTTGGACTGAGAACAATAGCTTCCTTTTCTTTGAAAATTCGATAAAAAGCCACTACACCATGATGTTTTTTTTTTTTCAGAGGAAAACAAAAGGTTTTTTTGAACTAGGTACACCCTGATAACCTTTGGTCGGTATCTATTGTAGTTCTCAACATTAAAATGTCTAGTACTCACGGTGACGAGCCCTTAAGATCTGGCCACTTTTATGGCTATGCTCTCTGCTGTGAAAATAGAGGACGCGGCAACAAGCTTGTACATGAATTTTCTTTTAGTTTGGGGGTCGTAAAAGGCCCATCTGTGAAGATTTTATATGAAGTTCCATATTTATTTGTTATCCTCTCTCAGAAGAAGTCTCTGGGATTGTTGCGGGGATCAGCTATGTCTATCGAGAACTTGTTTTTCATTTGGAAATTCATTGGAAACGAGTAGATTGGCTCCCGCTGAGTTTTGCTCATTTTAGATGTGTCATGTGCAATTGTACAGAACGTTTCAACCATCGGTGGAGAAAGCTTTACTTCCCAGTATGGATCTGTGAGAACTGTTGAGTTGAGCGCGGACACACTATTCATGAATAAAGATGATTTGATCTTAACTCTGGGAATCACAAATGTCTTGGCTAGATACTTTCGTTGAAACTTTAGAGGAGGTACCTTTGTCTCAGCTTCTAATGCTTCTTAATGGGCGTCGAGTTAATCGCTGCAATACACATCCAAAAAGCCTTATTTTGTATTTTAGCAAGCTTACTCAGATGAGTAGGAGCCGCATTTTCGAACAAGAAACTACCATAATCATATCATGGGAATGGATTGAGAGAGAAAGGTGCGGTTGGCGCGTTCTTCTCCATTTTCAGTCTAGTTTTACCCAATTTCTTTTTTTACACCAAGTGGCGAACACCCTGTATATATCATACATATAAGTTAAGTTGGGAGCACGAGCAAAAGAGTTTTTAAAAAACAACTTTTATTTCCCGGACGGGTTACACACAGAAATCGGGCGGAAAACGGGCAGCGTAACGTTCTACGAACGGGCGTGAAGACAAGACTGGCTCCCCGAGGCGAGAGCGTCTGCTTTTATAATAAGGAGATGCTGTCTCAGCAAGAATAGCATTACTGGGGTATTATACGTATATAACACCTCCCTCCCTAAGAAGAAAAACCGCACCGTGAAGCGGGAGGTTTTTGCCGAAAATTCGAATTCAGGTAGCGGTCCGTTTTCCATTACAATTGAACGAGAAGTAATAATGATATAAAAACAACGATTACAATTGAAGAATAATAATGGAATACTAATAAGTGAATAATAATGACATAATAACAATGACATAAGAATAATAACGATAATGATGAGAATAATGATAATAAAAATGATAAGATTACGACATAAGAATAATAATGACATAAGAATGACATAAGAACAGTGACAATAAAATGACAATACTAATAATAGCAATGACAATAATAATGGATAATAATGACGTAATAGCAATGATTACAATTGAATGGAATAACATCACATCACGATCCTGTAATAATAAGCGATTGAATAATAGTTATATCAGGAAGGGCAAGGCACTTGCCGGTTGGTACGTCGGTAATTGATGCAGGTGTAGCCGAACAATCCCATAAGCGTGACATAAAGAACGAGGGTCCATATGCTAGGAGACATGGAGGGATACCAGTGTGTGGTTTCAAGATCAAGATCCGTTGGGTTGAGATTTAGATGGAATGTATCTAGTTTCCTCATATTAATATCCTCGAATTTTAATGACATGTGTGTGACATTGAGTGTGGATAACTGAGGGTGAGGTACACTTAAAAGAGATGGTTTTCCAAAAGTCGTCATTTGAGTTGACATAATGTTGTTACGATAATAAATGGAGTCTTTATTCGGTTTGATAATATGGATTCCCTTTAGTGATAGTGTTTCTTTATGATTGTCACTTTCAATTTGAATCTGATCTTCCGTTGGGAATACCGCAATTAGGTAGTTAGTCTCAGGAATTACGGAAAGATAGTTATCTGTAACTTGTAGTTTTGTGAATGGACAATTATTGGTAGACCCATTAGTCAAGATTACTTTCTCACAGTCTGCAGTTGCGTACGAAACTAATTCTGTGTTACAGTAAAATAGTTCATTATAAATACAACGATCGCTTAGTTGGATTATCACATTTCGTTCTTCCTGTTTAAGTAAATATCTATGTTTGGGGATAACAGTAGTGTAACTATTGTCTATGATCCATGGAACAGAGTACAGGTAATACAGATTATAAATGGCTGGTTTGTAAATTGGTATGGTTAAAAAATACACAATTCGCTCAGATCGGATATTACATTGCACTTTAATTAATGATTCATACGAGAGTATGTCCGAAAAGCTAATATTGATTCTAGAAAGTTCTGCTTCTAGTACATGAGTGCTTATGATGCTTGGGTGTAATGCTCCCAATTTACAGAAGGTAATGGATGTTTCGATTTCCGACAATAGATTGAAAATGAGATTAATGGCTGATTGCAAATGATAAAGGATTTCCTTGTAAAGCATTAATTGCCCGTCAAAATGGTTGATAATTTTTTCAATTTCAATAAATTTCGATTTGATTTGCTCATTATTAAACTGAATGGTTTGAAGTGTCTCGTTGTAATTGGTTATTAGCTGATTTACTATGGAGTACTGCTTAGAGAGTTTAGTTTGTTTGGCACGATCTCGTCTATCTAAGTCCTCTAAGATTTTGTCATAACGTTCTTTGTCGTCGTTATCCAAGTTTCCTGTTATTGCTTTAATTACCGTTCCTAGTCCATTAATCAGTCCACGTTTGTGTCGAGTAGCTCCATGATGTCGGATATTGGAGATCTTTGACGCAACTAGATCTTGAACGTGTTCGTAGAATTTGCACTGATCATAAACTTTGTCGTAAAGTCTTCGAGATGAGTTAACCTTATTAATGAGTACAGAATAATTTGAATTTAAATTGTTCACTTCGGAGTAAAGTTCGTTCAGTTCGTAGAAGTGAGTCAGTATGTGTTCCGTGTCTTCCAATTTAGCCGGTCCTATGTTAACGGGGACAATTCCTCCACTTCGGTTGAGGTCTCTAATTTCAGCGCATGAGGCAGTTACTACCAGCAACCATCTGCAATAAAACGTTATATTATTTCCTTGGCCATCCCTCCGGCCAGTCCGACGAATCGTCCTCCTCAGAGGTAGGGGGGTTAGCTTGGTTCGGTTGACTGGGAGTCGCGGGATTTTCCACTCGCAGTCGTCTGGGTCTTTTAACATTTGACAAGTGAATTTTGTCTCTGGTATTGTGGTGGCGTGGTACAATTTTTCCAGTCTTTAATTCAGTGTTAACTGCCGTCAATTGTTCTTTATTGTAAGGGTTTTTGGTTTTGCTCATTTTTTGTTTATTTTTTACGTAAATAGTGGACGGGAGTTCAGGGAGTTCTTCTCTTTGTTCATTTCTTTTGCTAATAACGTGTTCCTTGAATTGAGAACATTTATTATGTAGTATGGAATATATTGCAGCCATTTTCTCCTTATGTTTGGATGAATAGTCGTTTATCAGAATTTTTTCCGCATCGAGGTCTAGTAACGTTTCTTGATTTATATGGCCATAAAGAACTTCGAAAGGGGTTAAGTCAGTTGATGAGTGGATGGAGTTGTTATAGGCAATAAGTGCGTACTTCATTTTGCTCACAGTAGAGTCGCAGGAAAATTCTTGTCTGTTATTCAAAAGTCGGAGGTGTTCTATAAGAGTAGAGTGGAAACGTTCTATCAGACCGTTGCTATTTGGGTTTTGACTACAAATGAAGTGAATGTCTATTTTATGACACGATAGAAATTCCTTAACTAACGAGGAGTCGAATTCGGCTCCATTATCAGATATTATTTTCCTGGGTATTCCATGGTGGGAAAAGAAGGTTAAGAGGTTTTTCACAACATCAAGACTGTTATTCGAGGCGACATGATACGCCTGTGCATATTTGGAAAAGGAATCAATTATGGTTAAGAACTTTGCTCCGTCTAAGGTAAGTTTATCTACATGGATTGTCTCGAATGGTTTTAAGGTTGTGGGAGTAATATTAAGTTTTGGTTTTATGGGGTCTCGATCGTATTTGGTGATAAGACATGGCTCACAACGATTAATGAAATTTTGGATGGTTTTCAGTTGGTTCGGCCAGAAATAAGTTCGTTTTATTTTCTTATAGGTCTCTGTTATCCCTCGATGGTTAGTTTTCCCTATGTGGTAGTTGGAAATTGTGTTTTCTATTTCATCCTCAGTCTCCACGTCTTGGACAAATTCGGTGTATTTTGTCATTTTTATAGAAGACTCCTTGAAAACCGACATCATGACCCTAACGAATTTTTGATAGATACTGCCCTGATCGTCGTTTCGGAAATATATTGAATAGCTAACGTCAGGACGCACAAATTCCTTAATGAAATTGACTACATCTTTTTCAAAGTCCTTTTGAGACAATTCAACTGTTAATCGGGTTCTTGTGTTGAAGGGCCTTGATATCCTAACGGGTTTTGGAGTACTGTTGGTCTCCTTGAAGATGATTTGGTTTTGACCGTGATTTACCGCTCCTTCCCTTATGGGGACAGTTAAAAGTGTATTTCCCTCAGCGTTAGAGTGTATAGTACTTGTGACTGATTCTGAATCTTGAGACGTGGGGTTCGCTACCAGGGACTGGTTTATTAATGATTGGACAGCTGTATTGTCTAAAAGGTCCATTAGTTGGCGAACATCTGGGTCGTCATAAGGAATATTTGGTAGGGGGTCATTCCCTGCAATAGTTTCAAGAATTTCATCCAAGTCCATTGGTACAGGAGTATTCAGAGCCGAGCTAGTGGAAGGGCCTGGAACGCTCGAGTCATTATTGTTAAGCTCAATACGGGAGAGAGCATCTGCAACATGATTAGTAGATCCGGGTTTGTATTTTATCACAAAGTCATAGTCCGCAAGCTTCATCCTCCAGCGAAACAGTTTTGACGAACAATCCTTTATCCCGAAAAGCCACTGTAATGGGCGATGGTCTGTGTACAGGGTGAACCTCCGTCCATAAACGTAAGGACGAAAGTTTTTCAAGGCAAATAAGATGGCCAATAGTTCTTTTTCTATCGTAGCTAACCGTCTTTCGGAGTCATTTAAGGTCCGACTAGCGTAAGCGATAGGGAGGTCGGAACCTTGGGGAGTGGAAATTTGTCCGAAATTGTCTTTTCGTTGAGTTTGCGAAAATCAAAAACGAGTCTGTGTTTTGGTTTACCTGAAGCATCCAATTTTTTGGGGACCACCCATAGAGGTGCATTATAAGGAGAGTTTGAGGGTCGGATAATTTTTTGATCTAGCATCTCATCAATTTGCCGTTTGACTTCATCTTTGAAGATATTTGGGTATCTGTAAGGTTTTACATAAACCGGGATTTCGTCGGTGGTCCTAATGTGGTGCTTGACCTGGTTGGTGAATGTAAGAGGTTTATCGTCTGATTGGAAAAGGTCCGAAAATTCTTTAATGATCTTTGTTATTTCCTTCTTCTCCAACGGATTCAAATGATCTAGTCTCAGTTTTTGTAGGTCAATTTTGCCTTTAGATTTAGGTCTACTCGTCTCAATGGGTTCGTGGGTGTCTGAAAATAAACAACAGTCCAAGATGGGTTCTGCTATTATAGGGAAATCTATGGTTATTGACATAGGATGTTCCGCGGCATTCGTTGCATGTACGAAAGCATAAGAGTTTCGCACATTCACGATACACTGGGGAATTTCCACCTTACCCAATTTGATATAGGGGACAATGGCATCACCATTATCAATATTGTGAATTTTTATTTTTATTTGTTCGATAGATCTCGCTTCCAAGAGGAAGGATTCCGCAGAATCAGGGGAATACAGGTCGGAATTAGTGAATCGTAATTGTAGAGAAAAATGCGGGAGTTTTAGGATATTTTTGTTCAAGTCTACATTTGCTTTTATTAGTTTTAAATTGTCCAACCCTAGCAGTAAATCAAAGTGATCATGAAATTTGAAAATACTAAAAGGGAGACTAAGTCGGGGTATTCTGAATAAATCTCCACACGGTACAAGGGTCTTTTGACTGATTTCTGAAATACCATGGGCCGTGCGTACTAAGCCTGAATCAGGTTGAATCCTTAGTGGAAAAAGGTGATGGGCTGTTTCTGGGTTGATAAAACTTCTTGAACTTCCTGTATCTATTAAAATTTTTAAATTTTGAGAATTGTAACGACAGGACATTAATATAAAAGGAAGTGAATTGGATGTCAAGAGATTCATGAGGTCGGTGATTTCGAAGGTTGAGGAACCCCTAAAAAATCACTCTCCTGATTGGTATCGGGTTCCAAGACAAGGTTTTCGACTCTGTCCCCGATTTGTTCAGATTCGTAATGTGGGTCGTAACAATGTTCGTAATGTGGGTCGTAACAATGTTCGTAGTGTGGGTCGTAATGTTCGTCGTATTCGTTTGGGTCTGCTTGGGTAATCATGTTCAGGTTGGTGTTTCTTGTAGAAATGGACATCGGCTCATCTTTAAATTTAAATGTTGAGGATCTTGTCCACGGTCCACCTTGAGGCCGTGCATTGTTCTGATTTCTGTGAAAGGGTGGCTGATGGTTTTGAAACGCCTGAGATGGTTTGTTTGTTACTTGCGGCACAAAGGGCCTCGGTGCAAACGGGGCTCTCTGGACATGATTAGGAATTCTGGGAATGAACTGAGGAGGCGGCCTTGCGTTGTACTGATAGCTGGCAAGCTGACGTTGGACAACAGGCCGTGTAGGAAGAGGCGCCTGCGATCTCGCCTGTGGCACGTGTTTATCTCTTGGTTTGAGATTAAAGTCATTCACTAGCATTGCGAGAGCTGCTCCTAAGTTTTCCGGGGATTTTGTTCTCAACAGATTTCCTAATGGGTCCATCAGACCGTTGAGGAACACTCTTAATGCCAAGGTTTGCATGTATGGGATCAATGTAGGGGCTTTTTCGGTTTCGTGGACTTGCAAGTACCCTATCTGAGCGTTCAATAATTGAACTACTTTGTCATAAAAGGCAAAACAGTCTTCGTTCGTTTGTTTAAGTTTACTGATTTCTAATGTCAGTGTGTAAGTGTCCCTTTTGTCCCCGTATGTTTGCAAGAGGGCTTGCCTAAGCTGAGGATATGTGTCAACGGAGTTAATGAATATTTTGTCAGTAATTGCGGGACCTAGTTTTGACACGAATACTCCCATTATTACCTCATTCTGAAAATTATCGACATCATTAGCATCATAAAACCGTAAATAGACCTTATCACATTGTTTAATATATTTACTTAAAATTAAAGGGTCTCCGTTAAACGTTGGGATGAGGCTCTCGAATTCCCTACGGAATTCTGGTGGTCTTCGATATTCTCGTTGTTCCTGAATCGGTTCCAGGGGAGTTGGCGGAGGATCGACGGGAAGTGGAATTCCAGATGGGTCCATGTTTATGTAAAAGGGTTTATGTTTATGTAAAACTCGAAGGTAGTTCCAATCCCAAAAGTTGTTGGGCTTTTTTGCTTCTTTGATTTTCGGAATTTTTGAGGATACTTTTTACTTGCGTTAACTTAAACGAAATTCTTTTTCCTTGTATTTGAATCCAAGGTGGGGATTCCTTAATTTACGACAGAATGCAAGACACGATGGGACGTCTGGGTGAAATATTCACTTTCACTTACAGTACGTACAGGGTAGCCACCAATGTACAGGATTCTCTTAATTTACGGCAGAATGCAAGACACGGTGGGACGTCTGGGTGAAATATTCACTTTCACTTACAGTACGTACAGGGTAACCACCAATGTACAGGACTCTCTATGCTAAAGGATTCGAGGCTGGATGGGACGGCTTGGTGAAATGTTTTCCAGGCCGTGCAGGGTAGCCACCGAGCACTCCTTCTCCTTGATGAATACTCGAGACAAGAGATGGGACGGCTGAGTAATATTCGTGTTTACTTACAGTCCGTACAGGGTAGCCATTCGCCGATCTCGAGGAGTCCTGTGTCCAGGGCCGTTCAGTAGTTCCGTATCGTAATCCTTTCGCGATTATGGTCCGTGAACTCCGATTCTCGCACTTTCCGATTCCGGGAATTTTTTAAAAGGTTCTGTGACGCTTCCTTAATCACGAAGAAAGTTCGGTGTTTCTTGAAAAACCGCGAACTGGAAGTGTCCGATCCGACTGCGCCAGTTAAGTTGGGAGCACGAGCAAAAGAGTTTTTAAAAAACAACTTTTATTTCCCGGACGGGTTACACACAGAAATCGGGCGGAAAACGGGCAGCGTAACGTTCTACGAACGGGCGTGAAGACAAGACTGGCTCCCCGAGGCGAGAGCGTCTGCTTTTATAATAAGGAGATGCTGTCTCAGCAAGAATAGCATTACTGGGGTATTATACGTATATAACATATATATATATTCATGTGCTTTTTTCAGGATCGTCTGAGACGGATTTTGGTGTAAAAAAGTTTTGGAAATTCGAGTTTTAAACATTTCGGACCAAGAATAATAGCTTCCTTTTCTTCGAAAATTTGCTAAAAGACGTTCTAAATTATGCCCTTACCAGCTCTTTGCCTTGAATTTTTGGACTTCGTGCCTTCCATCAATGCTTGGACAAGCTTTCCAACTGGAAATATATTTTTCAACTGCTCAAACAGGTCCTTGACCTTTTGCTGGACAATATCTTTTGGATCACCACTCTACAAATAAAAATGGAATATTCATTGTTGATTATGGCGCATTGATAATTATGAACCAAACTGGATTCTGCTAGGTAGGATACCACAGCACTCAACTTGTGGTCATAGGTAGGCAGTTAGACCAGTTTCATGAAATAATACCAAGTTGGTGCATACCTTGAGGATGAGATAAGGAAGGAATGAACTAGCTTCGCTATCTAACATTATGTAGTTGTCATTCTTCAAAGCAGTGAATGATGCGCATAAGTAGTCCAATCCTCGAGTGATGACAGATGGATTAGTGTCAAAAAACCTAAGAGTCATCCATCGAAGTACCAAATCAAGATTACTAATCAACCCAGGTACATTGGATGGAAGTTCCTGAAAATGATAACAATGACATCACCCAGGTAGAATGAATAGAAATCCAAAGAGGTATTTAAATCAAGTGGGCTAGTCCCTTTTGTAGTAGAATTGCGTTAAATGGATTTTCCAATGGAATCCGTTATCACTGTCAAGTCGAGTTGGATGCAAAGATATAGTCATGACGTCAAATAAATACTAGAGTTTGTCTGTTGGTCCAGAGGAAAGGAAGGTAAAAAATATGGCATCATCCTGTCTGTTGTTGACGGATTTACACAGACAGTATAGGTGTGTATAAATGAACAGGGATGAAAAACTATAAAATAAACGAAATGGACGAGTTTCTATTAGTGAGCACGGCTATTGAAACAAAAATTTTCACAAAAGTCAGAAGAAAAATTTTCACAATTGTCAACAGACAGGACAGAAAAACAACTCATCACCTTTAGATATTCACTTAACCATATAAATAGGAACCAACTAATAAATTGAGTCCAGTATTTTCTGGATGGCCTAATGGCAATGTCTTCTAATAGAAAGCATGTGACTCCAGTGGTCGTCAGCAATTTCAAGTTAATTAAGACATCAGTGTGCTGAGAAATATAGGTACGCTGCCTTTGCCTACGCAACTATGGGTAGTATCATATATTTTATCCAACACTGATGTTTACCAATGAGGGTTTGTAACAACTGAAACGAGGCATACCTCCATGAGAGAGTCAATAGCTTTAAGGTGATACTTGAAGTCTGTATGAAACATGTTAGCGATAAGATTTTTATTGCAATTGGCTGATGTCATCTGATCCCGCAGCAGTTCAACAAATTCTTGACGAGGGGTCGTGAAATTCCATTTCATTATCTAGAAGCCAACAAACAGAAACATATATGCTTGTGTGAAAGCTTGGCCAATCCCAGCAGCTCCAGTCCTGCCACACTGGCCTCCTACTATAGAAATGAGGTTAAATCACTCGAGTATGGTCTGTATGAGCCCACCCAAAGTACAGTGCCATTCACCCAATGCTACATATTTACAGTCCCGACAATTATCTTGTTCACAATTTTTATGCTCTCCCATTATACTTGTGAACCGTTCACAGATAGGAACTCTGTGATCACTCCAGAAACAGTACTTTACTTTGCCTGGAATTATACTGCTAGATAGCCTCCCAGAAACTGGACCAATTTTGCAAGGATTTAATATACAAACGATACACATTTATCGGAAAATCAAAATTGGTGGTTCAACAAACCACTTGTGTTTATGCATGTTTGGTTGCATTGGTATGAGTTGCCCTCATCAAGTTCTTAGAGATTTCTAGCGGCCATTCCCTCGTTACCAGTGACCCGTGCTGCCAACCTCCGTTGGTAACCATCCCTTCGCCGCCAGAGTATCCAAAATTAACAAGAAAAGGATCTGCCATGTCAACCCTCTGGCCACAGGAAGTGATCGCCTGCGCCCTATGAAGGTGAGTGGTGTTGCAAAGTGTTCCCTAAATGCTGTAACAGTTTTTATAACTATTGGAATAATATTAAACGATCGAATCTGGTTGACGGAACATAACACAAGTGAAAATATATTTTTAAGAACATTAATCTCATCATGTGGAAACCATGAAGTTCAACAGGTGTTATACTGGAGTGATTGTTCTAAGATCAAAACTTGATATCCCAATAGAGTGGCACTTCATCAACCTTTGCGACTCATGGTATTTCTCATGGTATTTTACAGTCCTCTGCCCATATAGAAGAAAGAGCACACGCGTAATTTGTTTCCTTTACAAACAAATCCTAGACGCTCAAGAACTAGACTGCTATAACTGCGATTTACCCACTTCACTAGTAGGAGTGGAACATAGCACGACTAGAGAAACAAATTAGAGAAAAGTCAACCAGTCTTGATAGAAAAGGTATTCAACTAAGTTCCTAGTCGTTCTAAGGACAATTAAGTAACCCCGTTTCAACAAGCATACCTTCTGTTTCTGTTCATCTATTACTCGTTGATGCTTCAAAGAGTTGACTTTAAGTAGTGCACTGGCATCAACATCTTCTTCTTTTTTTCGTCCACTGGTTCGAGATGGAGGGGCACTTCCAGGCTAGAAATAATTTATATGAAACATTAATGATAAAATATACATAAATAACTTCACATAAAAGGTCATATACTCTCTTGATTACCTTTACTTTTGGTTTGGTAATGGTGGCAGATGACCCAGGAGCCATTTTGGAAGTAGCTGATTTTGAACCTTTTTCAATACTTGGCTGAGATTTTGATTTTGTTACTGGCTTCTCAGGAAGGAGACCTCTTGTTTTTTCCAGAATAGCTTTTATTGCAGCCACATTGGAACCCTTTGAATTAAAACAAATGAATTGGATTTTCATCTCAAAACATTGAAATACTTGCATGGCAATACGTAAATACGCGATCGCGATTTACCTTACTGAACCTCAAGTAATTACTAAAGCAGCAATACTTACCTTGACAATATTTTCACAAGCTGAAAACATAGTGCTATATCCTAAGTGTATCATGAATCCTAGAACGGCATCATTTGCTCCTTTTCTCACTTCAGGGTTCCGATCTTCCAAATTGTTGAATAATGTGGGCAAGCATGCAGTAAGTTCATCTTTTTGTATAGTTTTGACGGGAACTGTGGTAAGGGCAAAGGAAAAACAATGCCGACATTATTACAAATAATTATTCTGATTCATGTTTCACGCCAACACTTTGAATATAATATATTTTTCATGCAGCTTGATATTTCTTTTCCAAGATCCCAGGATTTGACTCCTGTGGTGAAACCCCAAAGAGCAATTTTTTGAGTAGTCTAGGTAAATACCTTGTCCCAAAGTGCTAAATTTTCCACCTCACAAAATAAGTTTTGTAATGGAAACATTTTACTACTCCACAAAAGGAACATAATTATAACTTTTCCAGTACCTTTTGACCAGAATATTTTATGACACAATTCTACGCACGTTATTATCCAAAATTTGATGTAATGCACTTCAAAAGCAAAAACAGGAAGAACAAAACAGTGGCCCCTCCAATGTATTTTCCAGTTCACTAGTATAAGAAGCAACTATGATAGAATGGTAATGATTGATTGGAAATTCAAATGCTTGTACTCACTATTTGGCAACTTTTCTGCGAGCCATATCCATAATTCAGATCTCGTTGAAGGAGAACCAGTTTTTAGTGCATCAGCAATCATCTCATTTTCAAAAAATTCCTTATACCCACTTGTCTCTCCAATCGTATTCACACAGGAAAGTGCAGGTGTTTTTATCCATGTCTGAAACAGTGGGACAAAAATGTTCTCCATTAGAGATTTCATACAAGGTGATGAGCTTCATACAAATTGGGATCTGTTTCAATTTAAAAAAAAAAAAAAAAAAAAAAAACTACTTGAATCACCAGTGTAGGGAAGAAACTGACCCTCAGTAGAAAGTGGTTACACATTCAGTAGATATTGAAAAAGTACGAAGAACAATTCTAATATAAAGACATATCTCATTGGATAAGTAAGTACCTTACCTTGGAATCACCAATAGATTTCAGCAATGGGGGCAGAAAAACCTTGACATGAGCCTTGCCCAATGGCCCCATTGCTTTGGACAAAGATTCAACCAGAGCTATAGCACTGGTAGCAATGCTGATGTTACCATCTTTAATTCTAGCAGCTATCAAAGGAGGAGCATCACCCAGATTTCCAGTGATATGTTGGGCACTACTCACTATGCCTTGCAACTTGGTAACGACTTCAGCACGAACCTGTAATAGAAGTATGCTCAATTCAACTTGATGAAAAGGGCTCGAATTTTTGTGATATTCATTATCATCCGAAATATCCCTTCGATTGATATTTCATAAACAACCTCCAAGATGAGTATCCCAGAGCAACAAGTATACACAAAAAGTATCTCAGTGCAAGATACCCGATTTTACAAAACCATTTGTTGTTTTGTCATCTGATCTGGGAGTACGAACATTGGCCAGAACTTCGACAGTTTTCATTTGGTTTCCACCTTTGAACCCTTATTTTGCACAAACGGCTGGTAGTGTTAAGTCTGGATGGTTTCAAAACATTTTCTGAACACAACTCTATTTCAAATTTGTACAGAAAACTATACCGTTCAATTAGAAATTTGTAAGGTATGACGTTTTCAAAATTCATTTTGAACCACTTCCTCATGGGAGGTTTACCGCAGGCGGACGGATTGTTGTTGTTTTTTTTTTTTTCTAAAATTCGATTTTTTGAATCGAAGTATCTTGACCTGAAATTTATACCCACCAATTTTGAGGAAGGATTAACAATTTTTGTTGTTGCTCGATTTTAATGGTTCATCATTGAAGCAAATAAAACAAAAACCCACCTTCCAATTTTTGTCTGCAAGGTCCTTCAAGATTTGCTCAGTGATTTGAGGACCAATATCCACTCGAGGTTCATTCTGTGACTTGGGAGCGATTTCCTTCTCAATCACGCTTTCTTCAACAACTCTTTCAGCCTGAGAAAGTCCAATGACAATAATATGGAGCAGCCGCAAATATAAAATTATACCATTCTCATAACATTACAAAAAAGAATCTCATCAAGATCTTCAGTGCCCCTATCGTAATCACCTATCCAAGCCAACACAAGTCATGCTACTTCCACAACTTCAGAAACTTGAGTCAACATACCTTGAGCGTTTCATTGACCTTAGGAGCACTACTACTTCTGAGAACAGGTTTTTCTTTCCTTCCAGAGCTTGAATCTGAACCACGAGGAGGAACATGCAAAGTGCCAATCAGCGCAAGCCCTGCATTTCGAACTAGATCACATTGATGGAGAGCATTTTTTCCACACTCTTCTAAAAACGCAGCATCTCCACTAGAAAATGGTGGAAGAATGGTGGAAGAATAGAAAATGGTCCGCTGATGTATCATACAAAAAAACGTCGAATTTCTGTACAAGCAGTTGATGCCACCAGTTGGAAGAGGAAAATTATCAACTGATTCTGCAAGAACATGCTTATGAACAAATGCAAAACATAGAATACCGTAATAAAAGTTTTCAACAACTTACATCACACCAGATCTCATTATTGAACTAGTAGTCCAATTAAGTGCTTCAGCCCATAACTTGGGACTGTTCAGAACTCCTTCCTCTGTGAGAGCAGCTCGTACAACTTGGTCAACCGATGTTAGATTAGCAAAATTATTCATGACAGCACTGGCACTCTCTACGCAATCCTTGTTTGTGAGTGCACAAAGAACATCAGGAATGGCACTGTTCAAAGTTGGTCTGGAAATTGGTAAACAGCATAAAATATCCATATTGCATAACAATAGTGTTAACAGCAATGTATACAAGGCAACAAATGTGGAAAATTCCAATTGGGTATCCGAATGAGAGTAAACTCAATTCGCACCTGGTTCCAGCAAGTGCGTCATATGTTATGGCTTTTAGGTTTCATGCCATTGGAAACCAATCTAATTACTACCAATGTTCATTAGGCAATCTATTGATCATTATTTCGTAATTATATTCATATTGCACATAAATTATGGCATACGAGTGATGACTTAAGCTGCGTTCACATGGATGCGTAACTCTTTTAACTCCTAGCATTGGGAAGTGTTGTTGAATCTGACACCTCCTCACGTAAGGTTGGGAGTTAGTACAAGAACCCTTACTTGGAGACAGGCATCTTGTCAGTAATGGTCTTCAGCACATTCATCTTGATATTAAGCACATTTGATGATGCTTCTTCAGATGGGACTGAGCAAGTAACTGCGAATGTTATTTCTCCAATTTCATCTGCAACATCCAACTGCTCAACCAGTTTGAGATATTCTGACCAAGCTGCATCATTATTTCCGTCTAGTTTATTCATGATATCCTCGGGAATCACAGATTTGGCTTTGGACATAGCTTCAGTGGCTTTCAAACCCGAACCAGTAGTGGCTTTCTTTCTAACCACTCCCTTTGGTTTGACAACTTTAGCTCCAGATGGTTTATCCTGAGGTGCAGGAGTGGGTTCTTTAGCTTTGGCCGGTTTAGAAGGCTTCACAAGTATCACAGCATTGTCATGACATTCTTTGATCTAAAAAAAAGATAGCTCATTCAATACACCAACTCTTAGATAACTGTGCCAGTTTTCAAGAATTGAGAGAAAAAGTCGAAACAAGTGAGCATTTTACCTTCGCCATTTTCTGATTATCAACATCAATCAACAGAGGTGATATGTTTTTTTCACTGACAACTTTCATAGCTGTGCCCAAGGCAAGAGCAGCATTTTCTCTCACGGTAGGATCTGAAATTCAACACACAATATTATTTAAGCACTAAGTATAATATGTAATAGTAAAGTAATTTCATACAAATAATCATACATGATACTATTTGTGTTATTTCTAATGCAATGATGATAGGGTAGTGAGATACCTTGGTCGACGAGGGATTTCAAAAGTGCCTTGACGAGTGGTTTCAACAAGGTTTTGTGGAGAGTAGCTGGTGTACACCTAGTAAAACATCGGGCTAAAAACCCAGCTACTTCGGATTTGATGCTAGGATTTTTATTGTCCAAATTCGTTATTACATCATCCAGAATGGATTCAAGAGTGATCTGTAATAACAAATATTGCGTAATTTAAAGTGAAGAATTTAGTTAAAGATGTAGATTGTAACTGTGTTTATGAAAAACCTAATTTAAAAAAAAATAAATTCTCGTTTTGGTTTATTATCTTCAATAATGAACCATTGGATTCGACCAAAGGAAAAAAATTTTGCCCCCCCCCCCCCCCCCACCCAAATTTGTTGGTCAAAATACGTAGATTCAGAAAATTGAATAAAAAACCATTCCGTCCGCCGTCTGCGTGTACAAAACTTGGTTCAAGTCGGAGAAGATCAAAGTCGTCAACACGAGGGTGAATAATCTGGCAGCCTCCCAGGTCAATGTTCATAATGGCCTAGCTGATTTGAACAGTAGGTACATGGTTTTCTTATATCGAGTATATTAATAATTGATAAAAATCATAAATAATTAATCATTTACACTACTTCATAACAATTATAAATGATAATTCATAATAATAATAATTAATCCATCATTTAGTGATCTAGACAGAAGGGTGATCTGTACAAAGAAGGTAATACTCCTTTCTATCAAGAATTTTCAGAGTTTTGAAATTAAACAAAAAATTCAAATGGAACGGTATAGTTTTAGAACCCCTTCCCATTGATCTTGGGTTATGAAATGTTTCTTGGGTTATGTGTGTGGGGTTGGTCCGAATCCGTAAACCAAATTCGTAATTTTAGCACAACGCTAACTGGGCAAAGTGCAGTAGACGGTCGGATTTCTTTTGTTCGATTTTCTGAATCTACGTACCTTGAAACGTATAAACCACCAAATATGGGGGGTGGGGGGGGTAAACAGTTAATTAGTCTGCAAACCTATGCATCATATTTCGATTTTTATTCCAAAACAACACAAAATATGGGTTCCTTACAATAGAATTGGATAGAAATGAGTAGATCTCATCATTTCATTCAGTCCATCCGTTTTGGAGTACAACCAGCCAAGGATTTAATGTATTGAGATATTGTCTGCAGATGGTAAATTTCCGCTAATTTATTTGTTTACATCTTAATTTGGATCCCATCCAACAACCAACTAGTTGAAGTCAACATTTTGGCTTGTTGAAGATGACATTTTTGCTTGATGAATATTTCCATCAAATCATTCAATTCAGAACCCAAAAAACAATTCATAGAAGATTGCCATTTGAAATGATTTTTTGTTTGTTTACCAATTAATTTAATTAGGAAGACTTAAAATGCTGGTCACTATGTAGTATAGCAAGCTTTGAGAAAAAAATCGTTCTCCTTCAAGGGTACTACATGATACTTACTGAAACATAAACAGCATCAACAGCTTCACGAAGAGCAGTAACCACATTCTGTTTTTTCTCCTTGAACTTTTCAAACAATGCTTGCAATGTTACCGCAGCATATGCATGAAACTTCTTTTTGAGGCCTTTTGCTATTCCTGTTACACATTTGATTGCAACACATACAACTACAACATTGGAGTCTTTCTGAATTATCTGAAAAGATTGAGTATAAGTGTTATAATTATCCTGTATATTGGAAACAAGGTAATTATGCTGAGGAAAAGATGTACCATGTACTTAACCTACATAAAGTAAACTGAATTATTCTCGTTATATTCCTTTCAGTGATTCACTTTTATAGATTAGATTATAGATCATTCATCAACTTTTAGACATAACACAAAGGCCAGAATTACGTAATTAAACAATTCAACAAATATTATTGAACTTTTCAAGGCTAAAAAGGCACAAATATACTTTCAATGTTGTTATAATAAAATTAACACTCTTACTGCGAATGTAGAACGATTCCGCATGGCTCGTAGATTGGATTTATTTACCAGTAGCAAGATTTACAGGAAGGTCAACAGCATCGAGGTGGCATGAGATTTGAGTGATAGTTTCAATCGTTTAGATTTTTACTTTACGTTCTGGGGCTAGATAGCATAGCCCAACAGCCGATAATTCAAGTATACCTACTATATAACTTTACATCATATGAGATTTGGAACTTCAGTTTTTATCACGTTTTATAATATTTTATAACGTTTTATTTCTTGATTAAATTTTAGATGGCATTTAACTTACCTTTTTCAAGGCTCTAATGAGATCTCCATAGTCCGCATTATCTATTATGGGAGCACCATTTAATATCCTTTCAAGAGCATCCAGAGCATCTTTTCTCTCTGACCATTTCTTAGCTTCTACTTGGATATAAAACCCCTTGGGGAGTTGAGACAAAATATCCACTGGATCCATCAAGTCGAATGGATCTATTGGCTCACAAGCCCCATCATCTTCCTGATCCTGATCAACTAAAAAATACCAACGAAAAATTGTCTTAACCCTGAAGATTGAAGTGATGCAGGTGACCGAAAATCTCCTGTAACTGAATGGTGTTTTTGGACCCCTGTTACAAGGGGTCCCAGATGTAGACAATTCAGTGAGTATTCAATTCAGATTTGCAACGAGTCTTAGATTATTGTAACCAATATGCTCTGACAATGTTAAAGAGCCTAAACATAACAAGTCACTTGTTCTTCAACAAGTTACTGCAATCATATTGCACTTCTGGTGTTGTTGCACCAGCTACAAACTTCTTCCAACCAGTGTGGAGCAACAACATCGCGGGTCTAGATGTATCAGTGAACTATCCCTAACATCAATCAAATACGGAGCCAAGGTCCTTGAAACCCACCAGAGTAGTCCTAGAGTAAGGTGGGAGTGCTCCTCCCAATCTACTAAATTGTACCAAAGTATAGGTCGATGACTACATAATTGTGTAGATGACTTGGTATCATTATTGACACCATTGTAGTTCCCTGATCTATTGGGAGGTATCTACATACTCTTCCACAACACGTGATTCAATGACATCATAATTGACCCTAGATGCTTCTCACGCCAGATTAAAGAGTTAAGTGCAGGGTCTACATGGCAGTTTCGTTGTGAGCAAAAATGTGCATACAAAATTGATCACGACATACCTCCATCCTCTTCTTTCTCAGCTATCTGACTCTGTTTAGCTTGCTGTGAACGTAGAAACCTGGTTGGCCTAGGATGCGAGTCTGATACAAATTCGTTTTGTAGTTCAGTTAGCTATGGACAAATTATAAATCATGATCAGGACTATTCCTTTGAATATCAATTGATGTCAATGAGCTTAACCATTCTTGATTTGTGTCAGGGATTTTTGAAAAATTCCAACAACTCATAAAAATTCGTTAAAAATTAATCTGAATTCAGGAAGCATTATCGGTATTGAATTTGGAATTGTTCCTTCACTCTGCCAACAATCCTTCAAGGACTCAAATGTTTTTCTCAGTTTGTCTGATAATGGGAAATCCCTCAAATGTTGTTTCAGCTTCTAATAAAACTTATAATAGTCACTCGCAGTCTTGTTTGGAAAATAGAGAGGGAGGCCAAACGCCCCATCCACATTGAATTGTTCTTGAATTAAACGAAATGTTGTCAAATTTGATGTGCTTTGTTTTTCCTAAAATTTGTGCGACTTACATTGGAGAGGGACAATGTATACCTGAGTAGGTTTCAATGAACTGAGCAGAGGAGCTAAACTTTGACCAAGCCATCGATGTATCTCCACCAGTAACTGTTTTGTTTCATCTCTCACAACCTTATCACGATCTTCTAAAAGAGCCAACACACGTGGAAGTCTAACTTTGTCAATACTAATTACTTTAGGTCCAAATTCTCTGGAACAAAAAATTAGTATGGTAGTAAGTAAACATACTATTTAGATTGGGACAAAAACAAAATATGTGTACACAGTTCATAAAACGATTGATTGAATGGAAAAATGAATTTGAAGAAAATTGTAGTAAGCAAGCTACAGACACCATCTAGTATTTGTTGCTAACAAATAATTTATAGAAATTTCTAAGGAATTCTGTTCACCTCAGCGCTTCAGTTATTACACGAATACTGGCTGCAGAAATCTTTGGGTTTTTCGATTCTGTCCCTTTGAATAATTCATCTACCACGAGCTCTTGTTTTTCAATTTCTATGTACATGAGGCAGATTTGTGCAGCAAGTTCCTTCGTTTTTGCTTTGGGAGCAGCAATGCATTTTTGAACCAATCCACCCATAACATCGTTGACTGTCCTGAAACATATAATTCAAATGTAAAACGCAAAATTGCGAACAACTCAATGGATGTTGCAAGAAGAGATCCAAAAATATTCACTATTAACATGACGATTAAAAATGAGAAAGCAATAAGCTTTCCAAGAACTAAAATTAGTCTTTGTTGCATACTTTCCAGCAGTATTGCAGTTTTCCACAAAAGCCAGAACTGCATCCAGCCCTTTCTCTTGAGCTGGGGCATTACTATCAACAACAAATGTTTTGACCAATCCGTGATATTTCTTCCACTCCGGGGACTTTTCATCATCTAATGTACGGAACAGCTTAGCTGCTGCTTCATATCCACTCACTCTTGCTTTCCATGACTGAAAAAAAGAGAACGAAACTGAACTAAGAGGAACCTGTGAATCAGCATGTGAAACACAAAGGATTTCTAATGGTTAACACAATAAAACTAGCATTAGTTTTGGCATTTGCAATAAATAATTTCAGCAATGTCGGTAGGTATATAATAGAATCAGAGCAGCAATGAGATATTGCCCCTTCCTTACTCTGATACAGATCCAACAACAGAGCAATAAAAAAACAGCTTGTTTGGGATCTAAAACATCTGAAGGGGGACCCAATTAAATTTATTAGACGGTTTCAACACAGAGTAGGCATGTCGCGCGACCTTGTGCCTCCTTGTCACACGTGATTATCAAAACCACCACACGAGATCATTCAGGCAGACGCGAATGTGTGGTAATACAAATCAGAAATAGACTATCATTCACCAATGGTTTACCCATTCCAGTTTTTAAAAGTATCATTCATCTTGTGAGTCACGAGTTATTGAACAAATATATTTGAAGAGAAAGTGATTATTATATCAGATAATCAACTTTATCCATATTCTTGGAGAAAATCGACTTTGGAATCAATTTCCATTTGACGTATCATTGACCCACTTATCATTGGGTTTATTGGGGTAGCCCTTAAGTATGCATCATAGTACGGTGAATGTGTGGGGAGGTTCAATAATATCTTCTAATTCTAATAATGTTTTCAATAATATCTTCTAATAATGTTTTCATAATTTCAGCATTCATCTTTGTCTTATTTACATCATAAAATGATAGGGCCACTGTCATCAATCGTTCGTTTTCATAGTATTGATTTTATTGTGTATTTTGCTTGATTGAGCTTTGTGTACAATATCCCAATTTAATAAATGAATAATTATCATTACTGCCCTAGGAAAATATCCCTTTATTGCAGGACGCCTAGCAATTGCTATCGCTTTCTTGCCCCGTTGCATATATATATATATGAATCCCTATGATAATGAAGATCCTTGACCATGTCGGAATGTATCCATTGATAGCAAAAGAAGGGGAAATTTGAACTGCGGTTTGGGTTTCAAAACAATGCTCCGAGTTCTAATAATGGTTTGGAAAGGTGTATTCTGAGTTGAGTTATTCATTTCAAGGAATTCCCAAACACGGATAACAACAGTGAAATTAGCAATGAGTGGAGTCCATAATTGAAAACGAAGGCCCATTGAGGATAGAATAGTGTGTCTGACAGTAAGTAGAGAAATCGTTTGCCCTGAGGGAACCAGGGCCTTGAAGCTAAGCTGTCAGAGAAAATTAAGCTAGATTTATAGATCGGAATTGATGCAATTAAGAATCTAATTGCAAGGATAAGCTATTGACAGTGGAAAAATCCAGTGATAGGAATGAGAGGAAGCAGTTTTTTGAAATTCGGAGAGAAGTGTAATCAGTAACCATGTAATGTGTAGCCAGTGTAATGGGCTAAGACACTGCTAGAATTCAGAGGACCTGCAGGGAACTCTTTAAAGAAGTCAATACCACGAATGAAAGCGGCGAAGAAGAAGCGGTTACAACAGTCAGCCCCGATATGTAAGACAGGTAGTCAGTTGGTGGAAGAGGGAAGAAGGGATAGTTGAAAATGTTGCTAAAATCACAATGAACGGATAAAGGACAAGCAGCACATATTCTCTGGGTATGCTAGATATTATTAACTGAAAGTATTCAATTTCATCATGCAACTTACTTTATGAACACATCGTTCTTCTATGGGAAGCTTGTTGAACTGCTCTTCCTCCTCCATTTACTACAAACAAAAAGATTTTAAATTTGATTAATGTTGAATGACAGTTGTGTTCAAAATCTAGACTCAAGATTCAACTCACTTGTGTTTGAATCGAGCCATCAATAATTTTAAGGAGGACGATTGTTATAGATTAATCTACATCAAAAGGTCTTTGTATCTATTAGGAAGCCTGAAATTATTATGGAGATTCTTCTACATTTCACAAATTCAAAGCCCTAAGAGAAATGTATAAATGAACTGAAAAATCTACATAAAAATGGTTTTTGATCACCCTCAGCGTCAATGAAAAAGGAGCAAGTGTAAGTGTGAAAGGATCTGGCTGAGGCTAACTGGTCGTGATCTCAAGCGGGAGCAAGGCGCGCAAGAGGGAAATTTACATAATTTAAACAAAGTTTAAGCTATAACATTGGGAGGCACTATAATTTTGTCAAGGCATATAAATGCCTGTGAATATACTGTAAACCGCAAGGTCAGTAAGTGGTAGTGGAGTTGCTGAATCCTTCTCAATTGAACACTGGGGTAAGACCTGGTGACAGCTTGTTAGCTGCCCTTTTCGTCCAAGTAAGTTTTCTACTCCTTACAGGTATTCGCTTATACTGATGATGTACTTTTTCAGCAACCACGTCTGACGGTTCTGGTTACTTTTGTGTTGTTTTCGTCTCTATCATTCGTCTGCTTTATTTCATTTCAGTCGTATTTTATTGAGAATACTACACGTAATACCATTCATAATTTATCTCACGCCGTCACAGACTCGTAAAAAAAAGGTGGCAACGTCAAAGAGGAAAAAACTGTTTATTGAGGAACGGATTAGGGAGCATTAGATGCTCACGAGTCTGATAAGACGATAAAGTTATTTTCAAATCCGATTCCAATTGTCAACATTATAAGCGAATTTCCCGAATGCAGGTGTGTAATAATTTAGTTCCAAGCAGTTATGGAGTAAGAATACATACACAATGTTTCGGGGCGAAGAAGCGACAGGTATAGGTAGGTACTCTATCTTCGAAAAATAATTAACACCTGACTAGGAATGAAGATAATATCCCCCCAAGGCATTCCTCAAACCCACGTTCAGTGATTGTCGATGTTCAAAAGCTAAACAGTTACCTATACCTACAGCAAGAAGTTGCGAGAGAGAATTGGCTTGTACAGACTGGTCGGATCAAGACAATAAGTAAATAAGCGATAACACAGTTTAAATGGAACAAAGTCTCATTTCAGGCAATCAATTGTGTGAAAGTTGGACAGAGATGATAGCAGGAACTTACGAAATTAGTTGATGAACTCGACAGAAGAAAGATATTACGACAGGTGCAACGAATTGATCAAAGATGATCCTGGTGCGGAAAATCCCGTTTTGATAGCGGAGGGTTATAATATTATTTTCTGAACGGACATTTTCATATGATGTGTCGGATCAGTAAACGGTACACTTTCACATAAATATTTCTAAATGCGGAGGGGTACCGGACAATAAAATTTGGTATAAACGGACGGTCAGTGGCGGCACAACTTGTTATCTCTTCAACACAATCATGAACACAATAATACGTACATCAATATACAACTGGAGATAGAGAAAGTTTAGGGGGCGGCAGGTAGGCTGATGAAGCATGGATCCTACACTTCGGATAGCCAACTTTGGCTTCCCGCCTTTTTTTTTTGCTCTCAACATGGATACTACAACTCCATTATTTCGGCCCCGAAAACAGCCGATATTTAGTAGGTACCTACTCAAGGCCAATCCGACCAGGAGTAGTTCCAAAAGCTGCCACTACGGTGCGCTTCCGCACACCGTTCTGAACAACTCGAGTCGTTAGAGAAAAACTCTGCAAATTCTTGACACAACGGTTTATTATCTTCCTTGTGCAGATCACCCTTCTGTCTATACCAGACTGTATTGCAAATCGGCACCATACCATATTCTCACCGTACTCATACCATACCATACGAATTTCTTTCCTATCATACCATACTGTACTATACCAAATCATACATACAATAATATACCATACCATACTCATACCATGTCATACAAACCGAGTGAATATTGAAATGTCATCCATTTCTGACCTATATTTAAAATTTCAAGTATCTAGCTCATCATCAAAATTTAATTTGTTTAAACAAATAGGTATTATTTAAACAATTTTACAGACAAGAAAACGAGTGAATATTGCATTGTGATCCAGTTCTGAACTATTTTTAAAATTTCAAGTCAACAGCTCATCATCAAAATTTAATTTGTATTATTACAAAAAGGTATTATTTAAACAATTTTACACATGAGAAACCGAGTGAATATTGCAATGTGGTCTATCCCCGACTCACGGTTAAAATTTCTAGACTGTAGTTTACCGGGAAGATGAAAAACGTAGTTTTATTCTGGGCGTCTGGAGGTTGGGTCACATAACGGCCGTTTTCGACGCGAAAGTTTAGTGTTTTTTCCTAAACCTTTGCGCGCTCATTGTGAACGAACGGCTGGTCGCACAAAAATCCAATTGGTCTTAAATGATTGGTAATTTTTCAGGTCATTCAAAAGTGAACTAAAAATTACACGGTTCAGTTGAATATTTTGAGATATGACATCGTCGAAATTTTAAATTTCGTTTTGAACCCCTTCCCCTTGACCTAGGGTTATGAAAAGTTTCGAGGATCATTTGGGGGCTGGTCCAAACCCAGAAACCAAATTTCGTAATTTTAACTCAACGCTAACTGGGCAAAGTGCCACGGACGGCGTACGGCGGACGGCCGGATTTTTTTTAATTCGATTTTCTGAATCTACGTATCTTGAAACGTAAACCAACAAATTTTGAGGGGGGGTTAAAAAATTTTTTTCTTTGGGCGATTCCAATGGTTCATTATCGAAGATAATAAACCAAAATAAGGGCGTTATAATAATCCAAGCATAATTATAGTGAAGGTAAAGAATAAGTACAGATTTTTAGGAGCGTTGAGTTAAAATTACGAAATTTGGTTTCTGGGTTCGGACCAGCCCCACAATGGTCCTCGAAACTTTTCATAACCCTAGGTCAAGGGGAAGGGGTTCAAAACGAAATTTAAAATTTCGACAATGTCATATCTCAAAATATTCAACTGAACCGTGTAATTTTTAGTTCACTTTTGAATGACCTGAAAAATTACGAATGACCAATTGGATTTTTGTGCGACCAGCCGTTCGTTCACAGTGGTTTAAGGAAAAACACTAAACTTCGCGTCGAAAACGGCCGTTATGTGACCCAACCCCCAGACGCCCAGAATAAAACTACCTTTTTTCATCTTCCCGGTAAACTACAGTCTAGAAATTTTAACCGTGAGTCGGGGATAGACCACATTGCAATATTTACTCGGTTTCTCATCTGTAAAATTGTTTAAATAATACCTTTTTGTAATAATACAAATTAAATTTTGATGATGAGCTATTGACTTGAAATTTTAAAAATAGGTCAGAACTGGATCACAACGCAATATTCACTCGGTTCCTTGTCTGTAAAATTGTTTAAACTTTGATGATGAGCTAGATACTTGAAATTTTAAATATAGGTCAGAAATGGATGACATGGTATGAGTGTGGTATGGTATATTATTGTATGTATGATTTGGTATAGTACAGTATGGTATGATAGGAAAGAAATTCGTATGGTAGTGTATGATTACGGTGAGAATATGGTATGGTGCCGATTTGCAACACAGTCTGGTATAGACAGAAGGGTTATCTGCACAAGGAAGATAATAAACCGTTGTGTCAAGAATTTGCAGATTTTTAGGTCCTATATTTTGATTTGATGTAGTTTAAATTTGAAAAAAACTATTTAGGTGCGGGGACATCTATATTCGAAACCATCTACTTTGAAAAATATTTGGACATCTATAATATAGATATTATAATAATATTTCTATAATAATATTATAAAAATATTATAGAAAAATCCCCAGCTACTGGAAAGCGGGCCGTGGTTTGCCGTCCCCTGGGTTATTTTGAAATTGGAAATTATTCGTATTTTATACCCTTTCTTAACCCTTAATTCGACTGAGAAGACAATTTTGGGATTTTTTTTTTTAACCAAAAAATTTTTTCTGTATTTCTTAAGGCTTCCTGATGATGAAATGACCCCCTAAAACAATATCATAGGCCAAACCTGAAAGGGTGGCGAATTTAAAATTTATGTGCACTGTAGTGCTCACCGGCAAAGTAGTGGATAGAAATTCTACTTTATTTCCCAAAAATTCACTAAAAGTAGGTACTAATGTTCACAATTTGAACATTAAAACATGCAAATGAACATTAAAGTATGACAACACATAATATAAAATCACTCATAGGACGGGTGAAGAACTTATGTCACAATGAGATGTAAGGATTTATAACAACAGTCTTATAATCAACATAAAATCATATAATCATACAGTTAAGACATGTCTACCACCTAGAGTTCTGTTCTCTGAGGTCTAGGACATGTCTACCTCATGAGAACACATTGTGTGCCGAGCTCTGAAGCCCCGTTCACTCTATGCCCGGCATCTATACATATATAGATATATGAACTTGAATGAATGTACAGGAGGATGAAAATTATAGCAAACACTTACGTAAATTTAGAAAGACTTGATGAAAATGGAAAATTTTCGCGTTCAGTCCGGGAAGAAATCTTATTACAGTGATGGCCTTGGCCGTCCACTTTTTACCTCTTACTTAAAAAAATGTTTTTATGTAAAATGTAATGTTTGGAACATCCCATTAAACCATTTTTTGCCGAGTAACACCTCAGATTATAATTGGATAGTAAGTATTCCGATAATTATCAGTCGCGCAGCGCTCTTTTCCACAACTTCGTTTGACTGCCTGAAAAAGCCTGCTCGCCCCGCATCCCCGTCCATATTATGCATACAATGTGGACATGCCGGCCCGAACATAAAGCCGGGCGAGAAAGCCGCCCAGCATAGTGTGGACGCTGCTTGAGGTTTAGGACGACACGTTGCACTGAATGCATCCTAGCGCGAGATGGAGTCCTCTTGTGTTACTCATGTGTAATGGCTGTTCAATAATTAACAGTTTGAGAGATGATTGAGACTGAAATACAACCAGAATTTCACATATGACTTTGTAAACAATATGGGATCTGTACTGTAATATGAATACGATTCACAGACGCTCAAGCGGCTGTCACGCGAAACATCCACATGGGGGCTTGATGAGGTTAAGGGAAGGCTCTTGTGCAGTGTACACACGTGTAGAGTTAGGAAGATTGCGAAGTTTTGGTGATTATTGTTGGTTTGTGATTGCATAATGGCCCCTTTACTTGAGCTTGAGCACGTATTTAATGCCCAGCAAGGTTTCCTTCGACCCCTGCTGGAAGGAAGGCTTGCTGTGGGAAATATTGTGAACATTGGTGTCAAGAGCCGCGTTGGTAACAAAGTGAAGATTGAAGCTACAGTAGTTCGTAGCACCAATATTAGCAAGGAGCCAGTGACCGTAAATATTAAGATAATTCATCAAGAAGCAGTCGTGGAGAAGAGGATCAAGGAAATAAGCTGCAGTTGTCCAGCAGGCGCTTGCAAAAGCCACTGTTGCAAGCACGCAATGGCAGTGATTATTTACTTGGAGAGGTAGGATTGAAGTGACTATTCACGACTTATGTGTGCTGTTTGCAATTTCATGACCAATAATGTACCTTCGTTTTCATTTTAGGAAGGACGAGTCGGAGCTAGAAGTACTTACTTGCACCGATATAAGGCAGATGTGGGATAAGGTGAAAGGCTCTACCATGAGCAAATTTGATCCTGCCCCTCTATCAGAGTTTTGCCACTTTCCAAAGACCACTTCTGTGTACCGGCGGCCTATAAATGATGTAACAGAGGAAATGGAGTTGGAATTCCTAAACCAATATCTTTTGGATCTGCCACAGTCAGAGGCAGCAATTTTTAGGTCTGAGGTGAGAGAGCCCAAAACTGTGCGTGCAGTTCCATCAATGCAAACCAGGCCAAACCAAAGAATTATTGATTTTTATAATAATGCTGTGAGTAATCCTCATTTTCTAGTCAATAAAATTGTCCAGTTAAGCCAGGAGCTTCTGCTACAGTGCAGTTCTGATGAACAAGACTTTTATAGGAATAATATTGTTGTATCTGCCGATGAGGCCTTGCAAATTTTCTTGGGGAGTTTAGGGCAGGATAATGCCATTTGGGATGGGGCTCGGTTTGGAAGGATCACAGGAAGTATTTCCTATGAACTGTTTACCTATTTTGTTAATAAGAATCCTGATTGGGAGCCTAAACTTGATGGAATTTTTGGAAATGATTTTAAAAATGATGCCATGATTGCTGGAAATATTTATGAGTCTTATGCGTTGAAGAAATATATTTTAGAGGAATGCAAGAGGAACTACTTTATTGATTCAATGGAAGTAGGTATTTTCATAAATCCATCACTTCCATGGCTTGGTTTTAGTGCAGACGCTGTAATATTTAAAGATGGTGTTGCCAGCAAACTGTGGGAAAACAAAACACCTGTTGCTGGTAGAACTATAAATTCATCTGGTATTTGCAGTTATTTACCTTACATGGATAAAGAGGGGAAATTAAAACACAAATGTTTTACAACATTAAAACACAAATAAAACAAGCACTATGGTCAAATTCAACTTGGGATGGCTTTGTTAAATCTACAGTCATGTGATTCTGTTTCTGTATCTATTGTTCTGGTCTACTTCACTCTAAAGATAATCTTAAACCAAAGCCCGAATTGGAATCCATCCACATTGAAACTGTTCTAAGAAATGACTCCTTCTGTGATAAATACTTGGTGAGACTTTGTCATGTGTTTTTTAAAGTTATACTGCCATGGCTTACAAAAAAGGTCACAATAAATGACAATGCAAATTCCTCTGTTCCAGTTGTTTATTTACTCAAATTGTTCCACACAAAATCACTCAGGAAATTTATTAGAAGCCAATATTGGACTACCAAGGTTCACTAAAGTGGAGTTTTCGGCGTTGACGCTTCACGCCTGAGTAACTGTCAGTCGCATGTGGCTGTCAAAGCCCCCGTGTCGCTAATTCCCGAGCTGGCCGCTACAGCGCTAGGAGCTCCATTTGAAACGCGAATACGTAACCTTTGCTCCATGTACACTTACCCTAGCTGTAACTAGAAAACGACCTACCCAATATTTGAGATCGATCTGTCACAGCTTCCCTTTGTCCCTCCTGTTTACCCCACTCAGTCACTATTAGTTCCCGTCATTCGCGTTGGCAATATAGGTAATTATAGTACCCGATCAATCATCAATCAGGTACCAGACGGCTACAGAACAACAGTACAGGGGAGAGAAAATGAGAACGATAGTTGTTCATTATACTAAAGCATTTATAAATAATTAAATGAGTCATTGAAATTAAGAAGGGGTTAATTATATGGGTCATTGAGAGGGGAATAAGACATCCGTAATTAACGTCAGTAACCGTCATTTCCCGGCTGAGTGCTTCTTCTTCTGGCTCTGAGTTTGTCTCTGTAGATCTTGTATGCAGAAGAATAGTTTTGTATTATTACTGACTGATTTCAATGTTCGAAACATCATCCGACGCGGAATTTAATGCTCTTTAGAAAAGAACCGAGTGGCATTTTCTTTAGGGTGCGTACTTTTCGAGTTATACGCAAAAAAATGAGAAAGGGGCGAAAGGGCTCTCAAATCTAAAGCTCAACCTAGAAACCGTCGCAAACTCATATACATACCCGTTATTCTGGACCTCCAAGTGGGAGGCTAGAGCATTAATTTGCCTGGACTAGAGGGAACAAAAGACAAAACGACATGTATGTATACCTCCACGTCGACGCCTCCACGCTGACGCTTCAGTGATCCACAGTGGAACTACAAAGTTGGCGTCAGTTTTCGAGTTGAAGTGCGGTTTCCCTCGCGTCTATTTGTGATAAACCTCTCTTTTTTCGAATCGCAGAAGATGAAGCCGGCGCTACACGATGCTACCAACACCTTCCAATGTTGGACGCAGGACGAATGGTGCGTTTACATACATTGTGCATTTTGATGAAACTTTTTGGTTGGGTGGATACTACCTGTGTGGAAGCTCACATCTCATTAGCTCGTTCTATCAATAGCACTTCTGTCACTCAAGTTCTTTCAAACATTTCATTCAGCTACGATGACGGACATCAACAATCTTCCGAGAAATGTTCATTCCCCCTTTGTGAGCTCTGGTTTCGGACCTAACTAGGAGAACAAGTCTAAAGAAACACTAGGTACATTAGTACAAGTATTTAACCAAAAGAAACCTCAAGATTAAAGAACAGCAGAAATTCTTTCTACGGAATTTTAGGGGCCTGACTACGGAAATGCATGAATGAAGAGCTGGCAACCCTGTTATCGCTGGATCAACCTTACCCTACACGCCATTCCTCCTTGCTCGCAACGGGTTTCGGGTTAGTGTAGTTACTCAAAGTTGACATTATATTCAATTTTCCGTTCGGTTAAGTGTTTTCACGTTTTAAATACATTTCTTCCAATCAACCGCCGTTCTCCGGCGTATTTGCTGTGGTTCAGCATTATTTCTGTGGTCGGAGTTATTTTTTTTTTGTTATTGGCCATTGATAAGTAACATCACAATCAGAATTGATAAGAAACCTTTTTTGTTATCGTCTAGTTCCAGTGTGCTTGATGAGTCGACCTCTTCCTGGTATTGTCGTTCGTTCTGGCAGAATGATTAAGAACATCTTCGAAACATCCCAGTAAGAAGTTTGAATCGCTCTTATACTAGAAAATACTGTGAAAGTGTTGCATTTTCCTACACGTCGGTGTTACAATAACCCTTGTGGATTGGTGGTTGTCCGTTAGGTTGACATGATTCATTTCGTAATTGGTTGAATCTTCATGGGTAATCGTATTGAATCGTATTTTTGAGGCCTTTTAACAATTTGTCACGGTAACGTTGCGGACTGCTTTCGCTAATCAATCAAATATTCGACGAATGGTTTGGGTATTTTGTATATTTCGGTATATATCATATACAAAACATATAAGTGGGTGTGAGACATTCGATTCTTCGCCCATTGTACATTCCTACTATGTTTTCCATTACGTGTGTACCTTGGTATTTTTGTTATGAAGATCTTGGATGTGGTTGAGTGATGTACCATCAGTACCGAGACTAAGTATGGCTGTTGAATTATAAGTTTAATGAATTTAGCATGTTTTCATACTTTTGATTTGAGCGAATAGCCTTCGAACCGTGATGAGGCGATTTGACCCAGCATGATTTCGAACAGATATCAGTGATATCTGATCATTAAGTTTAATTGCAATTACCACACCAACATCAGGTTGATTCTAGGTGAAGGCCGTGTGCTGTGTGGAGCTATGTTTCTGTTAAATGGCAGAATTCCTCAACTGGTCTATTATAAATCTACTATAATAGTAACCCTGACCAGGCCTCTTTTCATTACGCCTTCTTAATTGAGACAACAATTGTAGACATGCCAGCTAGTAATTAGGGAGCATGTTGATATATCTCTTTCACTGATGATTGCTCGGTCTTTCTAGGCCATAATCAAAAATATTAATGAGAACAACGCATTGATTATGTGTGGTCAGTGATACCTGAACCAGAAATGTTTCGAGTTTCCATGTCTTTTGGGTATTTTCTATTTTTGAACCACGGTGGCCAAGCCAACTGGTTATATATTACTACTAACTCAAAAGGTGAATTTCTTATATAGAATGGGTGGGTGAAAATCATGGACCCTCCCCTGGAACCACTAGCAACAATTTGAGCTGAATTATGGATTTTTGAAATCTACTAGGAAGTACCATCCCACCAGGAATATTAAAGATTGGTAAAGTAAAGTAGAGTGAGCAGTTTTACAGCCCAGGTTTGGAACAAGGGGTGTCGGGATTCGAGCGTACTTACCCCCACTTGCCCCTACAGGGAGAGAGGAGATCAAATGTGACCCGCGTGTGAGATCAGAAATGAGATAAACAAATGAGTTCAGTAATTGAAACTATAAACTAGACTAAAAATATAAGAGGATAAATTCTATGCAATGGATTTTCTATAGATAACCATCCAACCACTAATCAAAGACTGAAATCTTGTAAAGTCCGTGGATCAGAATGTATAACGCAGTTTGGGCTGAAAATGGATTTTAGATACCTATTTTGCTCAATGCTGAATGCGGTAGATATCACCATTTTACACCGCTGTTCCATTTATTAGTGATTTTGCATTGTTCTGAATACCAATATTCATTATAACGAAAAATCGTGGGCTTGGAACGATTTGCTCCATGAAGAATATACAGGCTGTCCCACTTAAGGGTGATTCTACAATTAAATTGTTTCTAAAAATGTCCCATGACTCATATTTTTTATTCCACTTAAAACCCGAGTTTTTTTCACTTCAAAATTTTTTTCATGTTTTCGACCCTATGCATCCGCGGATTTGGAGGGGGGGGGGCCTTCGGGTTCAGGCGGGGGCAAAATTTCACGGTATAATAGAAGGAAAGGGAAAGGAGAAGGAAAAGAAATGGAGGGAGGTAGGTAAATAAAACGGTAACAGAGGTGGAAGGAATATTAGGCAAGAAAAAGGTACCTATTGTCAAGAATTTGCAGTTTTTCTTTGCTCGATTCCAATGGTTCATTATCGAAGATAATAAAGCAAAAACCACAACTGATATTACCACTTTGTTACTATCGCTCCCATCACCATGAAAAAATAAACTGTATAACATATTTTCGATGAAGAGCCCCTGAAAGTAGGCAACCCGCCTTGTTTGCTCCCCTCTCAACATCGACGCCTGACCTTACGTCACGAAAACTTTGTCAAATCCCGGAAATTTCCCGTTTTCTCAATCGCCTGTAAAACCTACTACTCCTACTTGAAAGTTTTGTACTGTTACTGCAAAAGTTGTCCAAAAACCTCAGCTTTCCAACAATATTCTCCAATTTGAATTTACATAGGAAAATGAGCGAGAAAATGTCGCTTCCTCGTCGAAAAACCGATTTTTTTTAACTTGATGGTTTTGGGGTGAAAAATGACTACCTCACGACGGGAATTTTTGAAAAACTGGAACGACGGGCGATTGAAAAAACTGGAAATTTCCGGGATTTGACCAAATTTTCTCTTTAGGCTGATTTTTTACCCGTTAAACCAGAGCAAAAGATTTTGGTCTGCCTCCAGAGAGATAGGAAATTTAATGCTCTTTCCAACGGTGTCCTCAGATTTGAGATTACTTTGGGGAATGAGGGGGTAATGTCCGTTTTCGAGACGTAAGGTCAAAAACACGAAAAAAAATTTAAATTGTGAAAAAACTCGGGTTTTAAGTGGAGTAAAAAATATGAGTCATCGGACATTTTTAGTCAAAAATTAGTTGCAGAATTCACCCCAGCCGGGATGCCTACCCGTCTTAAGTGAGACACCCTGTATATTTGTTTAGAATATTCGTTATATTATTACGATTTTGAGAGGTGTGGGTACAGTAGTAAGTTGAAAGCCCATTTAGAAAGTTTAGAAACTGTTTGGTCCTTACAAGTAAAAGTAGATTCATTTTCCTTAGGTAGTTTGTGAACTGTCGGTGTTTCCACAAACACCCAGTCTACTCACCATCAAACCATCCCTGACTTCCCTGGCTGGCTTAAGCAGGGTTCACAAGTGTGCGGAAATGCGGCAACAAAGAATCCGATCATCATAGCAACCACGCGTAAGCAACCTGCGCAGTAGTGCACAATCAGAAAATGTCTGATTTTTCTGACTTCTACAGCCGGTTTCAAAAGTGCCTCTCCGGATAAAATCATTATCCCCTAGCGCCAGCTAATCATCGGGCAGAACGCAATTTCGCATTGCCGCAATTCCGCACGACATTGAATCCTTCATCAGAAAAACATTTCCTCTTCTCACATTGAATCAGAGTTCTGCAGGCAGTAAAATACACTGATTATAACAATCATACCTCATTTTCAATACGAAGCAGTAATGGTTCATAATCCCTACTGAGGTAGAAAAATATCATCATTATATACAGTTATTATATACAGTTATCATCATTATATACCCAACAAAGCAAAGTGAACAAATTAAATGATGAATATTCAGGTGAAATTACAATAAATTATTACAAATAACATCCAAATAAGGCAAAACCTAGGTAAAATTGAAACAGTCTCACCTCATCAATAATAGAGGATTAGTTTGCGTAAAAGGTAGTTTAATGTTTTTGAACTATTTCACCAATTAGTTACAATCGAAATGATCACCTAAGAAGGTTAGATCAATTGTACAGAAAACAGGAAGGCTGAGTTGATTGTCTCAAGAGGCTGGACACAACTGACATAGTTGTCCCTATCCATCCTTTGCGTCGAGGGCAAGTGAGATGGTTGAGCTTTTGTACAAATACCTGTGCCATGTTTTTCTGTATAGTTCTGGTAGAATACTTGTTTCTCTGTTTCAGACTTGTCTTCGAGGTCGTTGCTATTCTGTGAGGTCCTCATTGGAATGAAGCTTATGACTTGGTCCTACCTTGAAATTTGATGATTCTCAAGAAGTAATCGCCCCTGCTTCCTTTCCAGTGTGGCACTGAAAGTTGATTATTAGGTAATTTTTACCTCATATCTAACCTAATTTTTGGATATGATAGTGTGGAGAATTCATGTCCAGTTTGGTAAACTGTATTCTTAAAACCAGGTGTTTGCTACTTATTCATGTGTTGAAACGTTTCATGAGGTTTCATCAATAAACAGTTGCCTATATACAGATCCTAAATTTAGGTTACTGTTGCGAGTTACTATGCTAATATCATTCTGAAATTACCTCCTTCACTTATCTAATATGTTCTTCAGGATTCAGAAAAAAATGGGGAAGCTGTTATCCAAAATATTTGGAAATAAGGAAATGCGGATTCTCATGCTTGGTTTGGATGCAGCTGGTAAAACAAGTATCCTTTACGATTCATCTTTGCTTAGAAATCTAGGCTAATTCTCCATTTTAATATCTGCTCTCATCAATGTTTTTAAATATTTCTCTATTTTCCTCGGTTTTGATTGATGGATTTCTCGGTTGGCTCGGACTCTCAATTCTAATTTATTTTTGTTTTCGTTTATTCATTTATTTTTGTTTAGGAGTTTAATTTTTTTGTTCGCTCCAAAATTCGACCCCCCCCCCTGAAAACCCCCAGAATGGGTTCGCCTCATGCTTGAAACATTTTGGATGTACTCACGAGGGGTGATCAAAAAGTTCCAGGACCTTCTCAAAAACGGTTTATTAAAATTTTTTGAAATTATTCTATTCTTCCAACGGTGTTTCCATTCGTCCATGCATTGGGAAAACGTATTATCTTCGATAATGAACCTTTGTAATCGACCAAGAAAAAAAGTTATCCCCCCTCAAAACTTGAGGGTTTACGTTTCATCGTACTTGGATTCCGAAAATCGAATTAAAAAAAAAAAAAAACTGCAAATTCTTGACACAACGGTTCATCTTCTTTGTACAGATCACCCTTCTGTCTAGATCACTGAATGATAGATTAATTATTATTATGAATTATCATTAATTATTATTAATTATTATCAAGTAGTGTAAATTATTAATTATTGTTGGTTATTAATAATTTGTATAAATTATTACTACTTTGTATAAATTTGTTTAATTTGTATAAATTATTATTGTATAAATAATTAACTTGACATTCGAAAACCAAGTGCTGTTCAAACCTGCTGAGCCAGTATAAAAATTGACCTGACAGGCTGCCTGACGGTTCACTCTTATGTTGATGGCTTTCGATCTGCTCCAACTTTGAGCCCTCATTGTGAACAAACGGTTGGTTGTACAAAGCTGCGGATGGCCTTAAAAAATTCTAAAACATAAACTCTAACTAAATCTGAACTGAAAACTTTACTGATAGATAGATAGTTTTATTTGTGTAAAGCCCGAGGGCCGTTGCAAGGTTGGTGAATAAGTAATAAATAAATTGGTAGTCTCTATCTAAATATAAACTAAAAAGTATAATGAACCTTTGTAATTGACCAAGAAAAAAAAAAAATTACCCCCCTCAAAACAAATTAAATGTGGATGTTGAGCTAGAGACGTGAAATTTTAAACATGAGTCGCAGATGGATGACAATGCAATATTCACTCGGTTTCCTCACTGTGAAATTGTTTAAACAATAGGTAACTATTTGTTTAAACAATTTATATTTGAATGTTAGCTAGAGACGGGAAATTTTAAACATGGGTCGCAGATGGATGACAATTCAGTCGTCATGATAATGATTTTTCATCTATCAGTTCGTTAAAGAAGATAGTAAACCGTTGTCAAGAATTTGCAGAGTTTTTTCTTTTACCTTCTCGATTGACTGAATACTATGTCCTTTCATTGAGAATGTCAGTTCGGGCAAAAGCCAGATGTCGCAGGGAGCAAGCTTAGGAGAGTAGGGAAACCGGAAAGGGTTGAATTCCCGTTTTTGACAAAAGTTTCACGAATGAGGAGCGCTATGTGGCAAGGCGCGTAGTCGTGATGAAGGACCCAGTCTTCTTAGTTAGGACGCTGTTCTTCTTTGGCGTCCATCCTCACCAACTAGCAAAAACGCAGAAGACGAAAAAGTCACTTCACAAAAACAGCTGTAACTTCGGTCTAGGAAGGGCCAGAAAATTGAAACAAAAAAGAGGTTACTCGGGAGGGTTGTGGTTACAAAATTAGCGCAACATTAGCCTTCTGCGTCAACGTGGGACCGCGCAATTCAAAAATTCCTGATGACATTGTGATCACACCTCCAATGCACATTTTCAAATTCAAATACTAAGAAGAATACTTATGGTTGTGTCTACCTGGAAAAAAGAAGATACAGAAGTTTGCTCCTGATCTGCTATTGGGACTGCTGATTCATGTCTATCATCTTTATATTAAATATAATTTTCTGGTTCGAGATACTTTTTTATGCCTGCATGAGGTAATTGCAGATATTGTTATTTACTACTGATGCTGAATGTCATTGATAATTCGTCCTAGTACCCGCACTAAAAATATTATAATAACATCTATTTTCAGTGCAAAAGACCCAATACTTTTCCTTAATATGATTTAAGCCATACTGTACCGATTAAAGTTGGGGCAGTCCGTTGCAACTATTCCCACAGTTGGATTTAATGTGGAAACTGTGACCTACAAAAACGTTAAATTCAATGTTTGGGTAAGTTTTCGTATTTACGACGTTGTGTGTTGTAAGAGTTTTATTAACCGTGCTTTAACACTTAGTGAGTATATTCCTCAAACCATTTTGGTACCCTACAATTGCATTTATTGCTGTCACATGATACTGACCTATAGTATGTTCTAACTTGAAATACGTTTCCTTGGTATAATATCAAAATTATGATGACACTTTGCAAGATCCAGAGATGAGCTGCTAATGATATTGCTAATGCCAACTCATTCACCCAAACTGGGCTAAGTTTAAACTTATGGTAAACTTATATTATGTTAATAGTAGTAAACGTGTGGTTGATTATCATTATGTGACCATCATTCAATTCGTATTCCTACTTGTCAGTCTTGTTTCATTGGTGCTGAGCTAGAGTAATAGGTTAGAATAAGTTGTTGGCTGTCAGCTGAATCAATTCCCTTGGTTTTTTCAACAACTGGGTGAGATTGGAAAGTTGGTCAGACATTTGAGAGGATTCAAGATTTTTTTTTTCAGGTAGGGATTTAATGTAATAATATTCATTAAACCAGTCACTGATGTTGTGATGTAATTTCAGGATGTGGGTGGACAAGATAAAATTCGACCTCTTTGGAGACATTATTACACAGGAACTCAAGGACTCATTTTTGTTGTGGACTGTGCTGACCGAGACCGTATTGATGAGGCTAGGCAGGAACTGCATAGAATCATCAACGATCGTGAAATGAGGGATGCGATCATATTAATTTTTGCCAACAAGCAGGACCTTCCTGACGGTAATGATTTTATAATTATTAGTCTTTAATTCTGTTTATTCTATTCTATAAAATTCTATTAGGCTGTGAAAAAAGCATCTTGTCTTGTCTTGTGGCGGTTATATAAAATACTTCAAGATCAAGTTGATCTGTACGAGATCAACTTCATCGATTGGCCCACCATTTGAATCGTTGAGTGTAGAAACGGGACAAGTCCCAAAAACCAAATTTTACAGGAGACGCAAGAAAACTTCCTATACACAGGAGGAATGAATTTAAAAATTTGGTGAATTCCCCACACGATGTAGGGCTCCCGAAGATATTTTACATCCAGTCGTCACCATGGTCGGCCATCAGTTATGTCTGTTGCAGTCACTTTTGAGCGATGGGCGTGTCCTTTTCTTCCACTCAACCTTGGAAATTGCAAAGTAGTGGGCTCTATTTCCTTAATTACGATCAGATTGAAAAGACAAGAACATAGCGACTCGTATTGTACTGTGGAATCATTTTTATTAACCAAAGAATTTGGATGCTTTTAGGACCTGTCCATGGTAGGCCACTTGAACAGCCCGATCCAGAAGCGTTGTTTTGCAGAGTCAGGGATGTACTGTTGAAGTCGTTTCAAGTCATCCATTTTTTAAAAAAATTATTGGGTTTTTTCCACCCTCGTAGAGTTTGTCTTGGGGCAAATCAAGGTTCGGAACATTCGGTTTTCTCAATGGGTACGTGTGGGTGACCAATCCTCCAATGAATTGTAAAGTTCTCACCATTCCAGGAACATCATTGGAGGCTTCAAAGTAGTGGTAGAACGATGGGCTCCGTTGTTTCTATTTCGATGGAAGAGGTAATTTTTCGGTAAAACTGAGTTTTTGAACATTCTGTGAATAACATAATAACCTGAAACCGTGGTGGGAGGGGGGGGGGGTTTCGTTCTGGTAGAGTTCATCGGTTGAGTGAAAGAACAAGGAAGACACGTCCTGGACTCACTCAACGCAGATTTCGTTCATCAATTTCTACCGCCAAAGGTTACGGGACGTGTCTCTAATTCACACAAAAGGTGTATTGACACGAGAAGAACAGTTTTTCTGGAAAAACCGATATTGACCAACATATGGACTTGTTTCTTTTCAACACCCAGCTATTCATTTTATCTCTGGTCCTAACCACTCTCCAGTTCCCATGTCTCTAAAGAGAGATTTTTGAAAAGATTTCTTTATAAATCCAATATGCAGATTTGTCAAAATTTTCGTGAATTATTATGTGCTGTATTATTTATACTTTATAAATCCTGGAATGAGGTTGGGTGGGGAAGGCTCTACTGGAGATGCAAAGGTAATGCTGACTAATAGAATTTTGCTACAAGTAATGCTGATGTAATTAAATCTGACCAATGATGGTATTGAAGAATTGGAATCGATTAAGAAAAAAAAAATTTTTTTAAACCCCCTCAAAATTTGTTGGTTTACGTTTCAAGATACGTAGATTCAGAAAATCGAATAAAAAAATCCAAAACAAATTAAATTTTGATGATGAGCTGGAGTCTTGAAATTTTAAACATGGGTCGATAATGGATGACAATGCAATATGCACTCGGTTTCTTGTCATTAAAATTGTTTAAACAGTACCTATTTGTTTAAACAAATTAAATTTGGATGTTGAGCTAAAGTTGCATCTATCATTTCGTTAATTGGATTAGGGGGATCTGCTCAAAGAAGATAATAAACCGGGGCGGCTACGAATTCCGTCCCGGAACCTCATTAAAATATTAAGCCGGCTTAGAAAACCTTGGGATTCCGTCCCTACCATTAGCGTGGGGCTCACTGGCACCTTGGGATTCCGTCCCAACAACTTGGACCCAGCCTACTGAAACCTTGGAACTCCGTTCTGAGGAAAGTAAAAAAAACTACAGATATTGGGAAACATATCATCGTATAATATACACGCAAGGCCAGTTGTGACAGTACCCTCTATGGTACTAATCAGTTGATTAGGGGATGTTTTTATTCCGCAACCCCGTCCACTTGATCTATATGTCCAACTAATCTATATGGTACTAATCAGTTGATTAGGGGATGTTTTTATTCCGCAACCCCGTCCACTTGATCTATATGTCCAACTAACCTATATGGTACTAATCAGTTGATTAGGGGATGTTTTTATTCTACAACCCCGTCCACTTGATCTATATGTCCAACTAACCTATATGGTACTAATCAGTTGATTGGGGGAGGTTTATCGGAGGAACCACTAGCCATTCCGGATCTTCACTTAAAACCGTGAAACTAAGTAACGTGTTTATGTTGGCTGTTCACAAAGACTTCTAATCAACGCTGAGAGAGAGCGGGACGGAAATCCAAGGTTCGCCCGAGCCGAGGGATTAATCGTGCGTGGGGTTTACCTGCTCCCGGGACGGAATCCCAAGGCGCCCAATAAACCGTTATATCAAGAATTTGCAGAGTTTTACTCTATTAACTGTTCTTCTGGAATTTTTGTGATATTCTCCATAATTCAAGCCCAACTAATGGTTGCTGATTGTATTTTTATATTCATTCAGGTTGATTTTTCCCAATTACAAATCAACTGATCAAATGATCAGCAAATAGAGGCCAAAATGTTAGTAGAAAGAAAAGGAGGATTTTGGTTTATTTTTAAAACTGTTATGTTTAGGGAAGACAAAATTTATTTTGAAATGTACCTATTCAACGAAGGAAGTGTTGAGTTAAAAAGAAGCAACTTTTTTATGAAGAAACAATTTTGTCATGTTGGAAAAAGGAATTGTTAAAAAAATAAAACTCTGCAAGTTCTTGACACAACGGTTTATTATCTTCCTTGTGCAGATCACCCTTCTGTCTATACCAGACTGTGTAGACTACTTGATAGTGTACACTACTTGATAATAATAATTAATCACTAATGGTCATTCATAATAATAATAATTAGTCTATCATTCAGTGATCTAGGCAGAAGGATGATCTGTACAAAGAAGATAATAAACCATTTGTCAAGAATTTGCAGAGTTTTCTAACATCTGACCTGACATAAGCATGGATTCATGTCTCACCCGTAAAACGCTGCACAGCAGTCAGTCTCTCATAAGGAGCATCCTATGCATCTTCTTCTTTTTCCAATTATAAAATTAAATTTCAAGGATGAAAGCAATTTCATCACCTACCAACTTACCATTCTTGCTTTGGATTCCATGAGGTCTAAAGTGGAGTTGAAAATTGGATGGTTCCAAGTATTTCCTGTGAGCTATTCATGTATGTGTTGCTTGTTAATAAAAAATAATTCTTCTAATTATTCTTCCATTTTATAATTCTTTATCACAGCTATGAAGCCCCACGAGATACAAGAAAAGTTGGGTTTGACCAGAATCAGGGATAGAAACTGGTATGTCCAACCGTCTTGTGCAACTACAGGCGATGGGCTCTGTGAAGGGCTGACTTGGCTCACCTCGAATCACAAACTTTGAGACATGTAATGGGGATATATCATCACCCTACCTCACCTCTTGCCATGCCATCTTTAATTGAAAACAAGTTCGCGTTTTTTCTTCCAGCTACTTCATATTATTTTCATCGTTCAGTTAAATGATCTTCGTTATCATTATTCACTTATAAATGTAATCAGTTATTGTTTCATGATTCAGGGTATGTTCCTACTTAAGGACGTGCTAATTATGTACCACAAAATATTAGTTGAGGTAGGTGTGTTGCTATAAGTACATTCAAATTAAGGTTTTAAATTAATTCTTTTGTTGTGGCAATAACATGAGAAAATTTATCAGAAGTGCTATGATTCATTTGACCTACAAGATATAGAAACGAGGTGAACATTTTATTATTGGCATTAAATTTTCTTATCTATTGTGCATTTATGGTTTCAGCATCTTGAAAATTTTCATGTCCTTGATCTCTGTTTCAAAAACATAATTTTACACATTTCCTACTTTTTCTTGGGAATTGAAAATGGGAATTGAATCCACCCATTCTTCAATCTTGATCATATTCCTAATGAAAATCGATCATCATTATGGAATTGAGGAAACCGAGTCTTGGATAGGTGTTACATCTTTGATTTGTAAGTAGGTACTGCAGTTCCGTTGTCCTTGCAACGTGTATTCTAGAAAATTATAGTATTGGAGTGCAATGAAACGGAAACTCATACCTATCCAGTTTGTATTATTCAATGTAATGGCCTTTGGCGTTTGGTTTGCCTATGATTCTTTTTTTTCTTTTTTTACCATTGATAGCAGTTTTTATAGTAGAAATGTATAAAGTGCAACTCACTATCCGGAAATAATAAAGGCTTCTTTTCATATTGTAACTGACATTCTTATTTAGGCCACTTACAAGAAAGTCATATAGTTCAACTTGAAATAATCAATATGAGAGCATATTACACCCAACTAAGACTGCCTACTCCATAAATTGCACACATAGCTTTGCCACTAGTAGAGCCAGTCTCTTTCCCCATATTTAAAAAAACCTCAATGAATCAAGTTTCCCTTGATAAGAATTGTTTTGATTTGACATGGCTCATACTTCGTGGGGTATGTCAGCTGGCTGTCTTACCCAAACTTCAAGGTTTAAAATATGGAAATATTGATAAAATCAATAGACATAGCTAGTAGCGTCCTCGCTTCTTGTGGTATTGATAGTTCAAAAGTTGTCTCTAGGTGGGCTGTATGTCTTGTGTAACAGGCAACCTTCTTCCAGGTGTAAAGGAATTTTCCTGCCCAAACGTTTTTAAGCACTTTGTGTAAATCCTTAGTGCTCTTTGTCCTTGTGACTAATGGTGATTCGGTATTCCAGCTATCAGTTTAGATTTTTTTACCTGGTGATTTAACTTAATTTGCTATCATCTATTGCTCTTTATCATGTATGCAAGTGGTTAATTTTACGACTCGTTTTAAACAGGTTAAATTAGAATAAACGATATTATATTTTTATATATCCTCAAATCATTTGTACAGATTATTTCAAGTTTATAGTAGTCTATTTGTATATCAGCTGTTTAGTAGCCTCAAAGTACTCAAACGGGTTATTGATGAGTGTAATTGTTGATTTTATGGGGTACCCAGATGATGGTAGATATTCCATCTATTTCAATCTACTGCGAGTAACACCTCATTCTGTACCAAACCAATAAACCTAATATTTTTTTATAATTGCTACTTTGCCCTGGAGGAGAAGAAGTAGTTAGCAATCACTTTTGGTGAGAACAAGTTCATGCTCCCCGCATACCATAGCTAAATTATACAATCAGGTTGGCTTGATTCTGATTCCCTCATTCCATCTAGAAGGTCGTGAGCATTATTGCTTTTTTTTCATTTGCTTTTTTTAATGGATACTGTGGTGGGTTTTTCTTTTTCGACTGTTTTTCACTTGTTACTTTATTGTGTAATTTAAATATTTTTTCTTTTAAGTATTTATATATACAATCGTTTCAAAATTCGCACAATGGAATTGTTGAAATGGTTTCTATAATGACTATGCGGAAGTCACATAACCATGTACAGAAGTCGTCATGAATAATTGATCTTTCAAAGTGTCAGTGATGCTGACAATAAATGAGCTTTTGTGCTGCTAAAACTTCGAAAAGAGAAAAACGGTGCCAAGAACTTGTCCTTTATGGATCCTTGGAAAAAAAGTATTTAAATACTATAAGTTTTCAACAGCTTACCCTGAGTCACGATTACTGAAATATGTAATCGTGTCTTGTGTTACCGCAGAATAGTTAACAAGGTTCAGTTGTTGCTCAATTACCTCCAAATGTTAGTTGTTTATTTTATATACTAGTTTGTCTGACCCAGAATGACATCTCAAAATAATTAATAATACACAGCAACCACATTTTATTTTGAAACATTTGAAAGTATTGAGGGAATGCGAGTGAGCGACATTTGCTACAGGCGTTCCTATTGCTGTTGGAAGAAAACAGATAACGTTCTTAATTAAAAATTATTTTCTACTTTTTCAAACTCCATTCAATGCAGGAATTTTTGAATAAATTCATTGCTAGGTAACAAAGAAGAGGTCACGATAATTGGGAAACATGTCAATTCCAAAGCGACTTGACATGTAGTTATTTTTTTCCTTGTTAGGTATACTTCTTAAATTTGTGGATTTTAATAAGCACTCAACTTTGAGAACCACTAATACTGACATCTTTCCCTTTTTTTCTCTCATCCCACAGATCCTCTGATAGTTGATTTGGTTGAATGGCAGATAAAATCTGACAGAGAAATCAGTTTCCAATTTTTTTTTAATCATTCATTTATTATAATTTTCATTTTATATAAACCTTTATGCATAACCTTAAGCGGTTATGAGGTGTAGTGGAAATGAATTTTACTTGTGGAGTCGTTTTTTAAACATGTTTCCCATGCAGCTCTAAATAAATATCCCTTTGAAAAATCATCGCCATGTAGTTATGGTTGCCTCTAAATAAGTAACATATAATTGAATTGAGTCCAATGTCGCATCTTTTTCTCTTTTCAATTCAATAATTACACTCCCAATTTCGCCAGTGGAACATATCCGACTTCCTGAGAGAACACCCTTTTACGCCCATTTTTGTATGAATCGGAGGAATGTTGCAATGTCAGGCAGTGATTGCTATTCTTTTCATGTACATACCATGTTCTCTACTACATATAATTAATTTAAACTATTCAAAAGATATTATGTAGGTAACTATAATTTCACGGAAGACGAACCACCATAATTTGATTTACGTTTTGTTCACTATCCATGGAAAAACATGGTAGGTGTGCTCCCACAATTTTTCACATGCCATTCCGACCCCCTCAAAATGATTGAGATTGAAAAAGAAAACCCAACATAAATTCCTATCTACATACTAAAATCATACCTGCTAACAAAAGGAAAGTTGTCGATGAACTTGTCAGTAGGTGGATGGTTCAACTCAATGATAAAAGTTTTGGTTGCAGTTGGCAAGGTATAGGATATGGTATGCTCGGTGTGGTGTGTTGAAATCATCTAATTTTTGTAAGGTTGTGATGGTTAATTTTGTTTCATCAGTGATCGTTGATTGTTAGTTCAAATTGTTGTAAGTGTATGTTTTTTTGTCTTTCACATAATTCATTATTGCCACAGCAGATGGAGATTAATTTAAGTTGAAGCATTCCCTTTTCAAAATCAAGTGGAGATTACAAAATGTTCTATTGATTACCATGTGTTCAAGATTACCTCTGTCCGTGTACAGATCAATATTTTTGAAAAAAAAAAAAAAAGGTGATGACATTCTTTTTTGTACTATGTATTACTATGGTGCCGTTCAATCCATTTGTACTGCTCCTATGAGATCACTGTATATATCTGAAGGCGTGTACATCAAATTGTCTCATGACGAACATGAGGGTTGGTTTACTTGTACAACTAAATTAATTTATTATTGTGTGACCGTAGTGTGAGAGGTGTCATGAAGTATTCCAAATAACGTGAAAATATCTAATGTATGAATGTTAATATTTATGTATTATATTATTGTAAATTCAAGTTAGAACAGAATTGTGATAATATATAAATGCCTTCACCAATGAACTATTTTAATTAGGCATATTAACTGTAAATAGGTATACATAATTGAATAAAATTTTATGCTTCACATACTGATATCCTGAATAATTCATTTCGAGTGGCCCTTTTTATCTTCAGATTCATCTTTGTGTTTACCTGATACGTAAGCATCATCTCAGGCCACTGTATTGTGAGGTTGACGAGCATCAAGTTTAGAGTTGTGGTACATTGATTTACCACCACATCAAAGATCATTATTTAGTAGTAATTCATCCATTACAGTTTACTTTGAGATTTGGTGATATCAACTTTCTTTCTTGTGTCAAGTTGTCCCCTTTTGGATCATTATCTTCGGTACGGAACCATTGGAATCTACCAGAGAAAAATGTTTTTTAACCCCCCTCAAAATTTGATGGTTTACGTTTTAAGATACGCAGATTCAGAAAATCGAAAAAAAATCCTTCCGTCCTTAGTCCACGGCACTTTGCCCAGTTAGCGTTGTGCTAAAATTATGAAATTTGGTTTAGGGGTTCGGACCAACCCCACAGTGATCCTCGAAGCTTTTCATATCCTTAGGTCAATGGGAAGGGGTTCAAAACGAAATTTGAAAAATTCATATCTTGGAAAATTCAAATGGAACAGTATAATTTTAGTTTTCAGAGTTTTTAGTTCACATTTAGAGTTTATTTTTTAGGAGGTTTATGCGATCAGCCGTTCGTTTACAATAAGGGCTCAAAGTTGGAGCAGATCGGAAGTCGTCAACATGATGGTGACTCGTGAGGCAGACTGTCGGTTCTATGTCCATACTTGTTTACGCTCCACAAGTGATACACCTTGTTTATATTAAATATAAACTCAAATTTTGATATCTCTGACCGAAATCTCCCTCTCCGAGGAGGTTTTCATGTCCCCTCCATTTTCATCGCCCCGTGCTGGTCAGCCTACTGGTGAAATCTCATTTGGATCTGCCGCCCATTCATCCTCTATTAAATCCAGTACCACGTGCTCTGCGGAAAATTGGAAGAATAAATCAAGAATAAAAATCAAATAAGAAGAAGGAATAGAGTGGGTGAGGAATATTTTCCTATAGCGACTACAGTTTGGAGAGTAGCGTCACCTGATGGAGGACACATCTCCAGAGTCCTTCTTCAACTACGACTCAACTCGTACTCGTATTTCCGTATGAAAAAGAGCAACTTCGAATACATCCATTCAAAGATAGAGGACTGCTTATCTCGGACCCCCAATTTCAGGGAAAACGTTTCATCAGCAGACCGACTTGCTACTGGTTTGTCTTTCATCATATTGGTCTTTTCTTTCCGGATATCCGAAGTGGCAGTTGGAAGAATCGTACGTGTAATCTGTCAAGTGATCTAGGATTGCCTACATGATGTACCATTGTAGACGTCCCGCCGCTGCCAGTTCGCAAGTTAGGAAACACCTTGGATTTGAAATACCTTGGAATACCTTGGATTTCAAAACAAAACAAACTAATACGTTACTGCATGCCGTACTCACCAAAGCTCCACAATCTCAGCATAATCCATCTTCCTCAGACCAATGAACCCAATGTTTCTCAGACTGCCTTCATAGAATCACATATCTCCCAAAAATGGCCGGACGCCTCCGTTATTTATACCGATGGCTCGGTAATGAATAAACGAACAGGTTTTGCATTTTATGACAGCTCCAACAACTTCACTATAAGTTTCAGCCACTGGAATCGATCCTCAATCTATTCCGCGGAAACGTTTGCACTATCAAAAGCAATAAAGTATGCACAAGATCTGGGGGACTCCTGTAAGAGGGTGGTATTGCTTACTGATTCCCTAAGCATAGTCTCAAAATTGAATCACCTCTCACCTACCTCACGACTTACGTACCTTGAAGCTGACATAATAAAAAACTCCACAGAACTCTACAACCAAGCGAAACCAACGCATCTAATCTGGATTCGAGGACACAGAGATGTACAAGGAAATGTCATATAAGACGAGGAAGCTAGGGATGCAACCTTTATACCACACCGGATAATAGCACCACCTTGTTTCCCACATACAGATTTAAACGTGAACTTTGCACAAGCCCTTAGATGCGACTGGGAAAAATTCCATAATACTTATCCACCGGGAAAACGATATATCTCCATGTTTCCTCACCCATCAAAAGAGTTGGTTTAGGTCAGCCCCTCCAACCGCTACCACTCATTTCTTAAAATCTATGATAAGAGTCTTATCATAAGACTATGCAAGTCATACCTATACAAATTTCATTTAATTGATGACAACATATGTGAGGCTTGCAACTATGAAGAGGAGTCTATGGAACACATATTTCTCAATTGCCCTACATGCGAGGATAAGACGATAAGTCTGCTGGCGATGATTCCAACACAAGTCATAGCTCCCTTCAACCTAGACACATTATTGTCGGATGAAAATTGGACAGCTTACGAAGCACTCTACAACTTCCTGCAGGGCATCAACCACAAAGTGTGACTAAGTTTGTCTTTAGTCACACTTTGTGTTTGATGCCCTGCAGGAAGTTGTAGAGTACTTCGTAAGCTGTCCAATTTTCATCCGACAATAATGTGTCTAGGTTGAAGGGAGCTATGACTTGTGTTGGAATCATCGCCAGCAGACTTATCGTCTTATCTATAATATAGATTCTATATTATAATATAATATTATATATAATATAATATTATAATATAATATAATATTAATATAATATAATATTATAATAATATAATATATAATATTATTATAATTTACACTACCAACTTGTTTTTCAAGTTCCCGTTGAGCTAGGGATTTGATACTCTTATTTTAAATATAAGTCAGGACAGGATAAAAAAATTTTATCCTTGCATTTAATGCAATATTCACTCGATTTCTTGAATGTAAAATTGTTTAAACAATACCTAGGTATTTGTTTAATAAAATTAAATTTTGATGATGAGCTGGGGGTCTTGAAATTTTAAAAACTCTGCAAATTCTTGACACAACGGTTTGTTATCTTCCGTGCGCAGATCACCCTTCTGTCTATACCAGACTGTGTTGCAAATCGGTACCATACCATATTCTCACCATACTCATACCATACCATACGAATTTCTTTCATATCACACCATACTGTACTATACCAAATCATACCATACAATAATATGGTACCATACCATACTCATACCATGTCATACAAACCGAGTGAATATTGCAATTAATTTTTCAGGTCATTCAAAATAGAACTAAAAACTCTGCAAATTCTTGGCACAACGGTTCATTATCTTCTTTGTACAGATCACCCTTCTGTCTAGATCACTAGGTCTAAATGTCTAGATCCTAAATGTTAGATTAATTATTATTATGAATTATCACTAATTATTAATAATTTTATCAAGTATCTAGTGAAAATTATAATAATTTATTGTTAGGTATTAATAATTTGTGTTTATTATTAATAATAATTATGATTAATTAATAAGATATAATTCTGGGGTTTTTAATACTACGTCGGTAATAATTTTTCTATAAAAGAAGTACCTACCAACAAACATTCGAAATTACCTTCATTTCCGTAGCACGAAATGTACCTCAGAACAAAAAACTCGACATCACTTAAGCCATATGATGTTCCAAACAGCTCGTTAGTATGAAAATTGACATGTATTTCAACCGTTTGATTCACGATCGTGTTGATAGGTTCAACCTTTGAGCCCTCATTGTGAACGAACGGCTGGTCGTACAAAGCCGTGGATGGTCTTGAAAAATTATAAGGAATAAACTCTATCTAAATATGAAATAAAAACTCTGCAAATTCTTGACACAACGGTTTATTATCTTCCTTGTGCAGATCACCCTTCTGTCTATACCAGACTGTATTGCAAATCGGCACCATACCATATTCTCACCGTACTCATACCATACCATACGAATTTCTTTCCTATCATACCATACTGTATTATACCAAATCATACATACAATAATATACCATACCATACTCATACCATGTCATACAAACCGAGTGAATAATGAAATGTCATCCATTTCAGACCTATATTTAAAATTTCAAGTATCTAGCTCATCATCAACATTTAATTTGTTTAAACAAATAGGTATTATTTAAACAATTTTACAGACAAGAAACCGAGTGAATATTGCATTGTGATCCAGTTCTGACCTATTTTTAAAATTTCAAGTCAATAGCTCATCATCAAAATTTAATTTGTATTATTACAAAAAGGTATTATTTAAACAATTTTACAGATGAGAAACCGAGTAAATATTGCAATGTGGTCTATCCCCGACTCACGGTTAAAATTTCTAGACTGTAGTTTACCGGGAAGATGAAAAAAGGTAGTTTTATTCTGGGCGTCTGGTGGTTGGGTCACATAACGGCCGTTTTCGGCGCGAAAGTTTAGTGTTTTTCCTAAACCTTTGCGCGCTCAGTGTGAACGAACAGCTGGTCGCACAAAAATCCAATTGGTCTTAAAAGATTCGTAATTTTTCAGGTCATTCAAAAGTGAACTAAACATTACACGGTTCAGTTAAATATTTGGAGATATGGCATTGTCGAAATTTTAAATTTCGTTTTGAACCCCTTCCCCTTGACCTAGGGTTATGAAAAGTTTCGAGGATCTTTGTGGGGCTGGTCCAAACCCAGAAACCAAATTTCGTAATTTTAGCTCAACGCTAACTGGGCAAAACGGCGTGGACGGCGGACGGCGGACGGCGTACGGGGGACGGCGTACGGCGTACGGCGTACGGTGTACGGCGTACGGCGTACGGCGTACGGCGGACGGACGGATTTTTTTTTATTCGATTTTCTGAATCTACGTGTCTTGAAACGTAAACCAACAAATTTTGAGGGGGGGTTAAAAAATTTTTTTCTTTGGGCGATTCCAATGGTTCATTATCGAAGATAATAAACCAAAAACATACCGTTTCATCTGAATTTTTCTAGTTTTGAAATTTCCTTGACCTAGGGTTATGAAAAGTTTCAAGGATCATTGTGGGGCTGGTCTGACCCTGGAAACCAAATTTCGCAATTTTAGCTCAACGGTAACTGGGCAAAACGGAACGGACGGCGGACGGACGGATTTTTTTTAATTCGATTTTCTGAATCCACGTATCTTGAAACGTAAACCAACAAATTTTGAGGGGGGGTTAAACATTTTTTTCTTTGGCCGATTTCAATGGTTCATTATCGAAGATAATAAACCAAAATGGGTCGAGAATGGATGACAATGCAATATTCACTCGGTTTCTTGTCTGTAAAATTGTTTAAACAATACCTATTTGTTTAATAAAATTAAATTTGAATGTCAAAGAAGATCTGCTCAAAGAAGATAATAAACCGTTGGGTCAAGGATTTGCATAGTTTTTTCATACCCTTCCTACAGGAGCGTAGCTAGCGTGGCTCTGAACATGAGGGGACTCAATTCAACCCCCCCACCCATACTCGCACCACCTAACTCTCTCACCCTAAAATGAATAAGTCACTGAGCTGGATCAGATTTATTATCATGTAGAATGATTCTAGCTATAAGAGCATTATAAGACCACTTATAAATTATCATAAGATCACTAGGTGCCTACCTAAGTGATCTTATAAGTGATCACCATAAGTGATCACTTAAGTGATCTTATAAGGTCATTTTAGATGTCAGTGGAACCCGCTAAACGGCAGTTCCTGTTTAGTCAAGAAAAGAATGCAGTCAAAAGCCGAGCTAAAATCTTCTTTTTTTTCGTTTCATTATGAAGAGAGATTTGCGCGGTTTCTTGCAGATCCAAGGAAATATCAGTACGAGGGCTCTTTCCGAATTTTAATAAATCCACATTCATACAGCCATTTCAGAATTTTCGAAGAAATAACTGGTTGTATGTAAAATGTCTCCATTTTACTGGTGTACTTATAACAAATTTTGTTCCCATTTTTTGCTGACTAATACCCCAGTTTATAGATTTTTCTATGCTGAACACGATAGTGCATTCAGAATTGCGATATCTCATTTCTTTATCAGGTTGGAGCAGATGAACCATGAAGAATATGTCAAGTAACAACCAAATTTCTTCATCTTCAAAGTGCTCCATTTGAGAACGGAATAAGATATCGCAATTCTAATTTCACCATCTTGTACAGTGTAAAAAATAGGTAACCTTTGAAAATTTAATAAGGTGTCACCTTTCAGACTATTTCATTTTGGGAATTTATTAGTAATCCCCCCCCTATATACATATATATGCATATACATACTTTTCGTGTCTGAGGAGAACAATAGCTTCCTTTTCTTCAAAAATTCGCTAAAAGCAACTGAAGAAACTATGTGAGCAAACACTGGTGTTTTTGAGCAGCTTTCCACAAGTTTGTAATACTAGAAAAGCCACTACATCATGATGTTTTCTCAGAGGAAAACAAATTGCATGGGAAACAAATTACAGGTTTATTGATCTACACCCTGATAACCATTGTACAAGTATTATAACCATTGGATTAACCGTTATCTATTGAAAAAATAGTAGTAGTAAATCCTGGAAAAGTACAAATTTATTCTCAGGGGTTTTTTAAAAATGCATAACTATTGCGTGGTTTTGGTCATTGGAAATATCCGTTTTGGTTTACTACTACAAACCGAAAAATAGTAATTATTTTAACTTTTGTCGAAAAAACATTTCCAGGATTTACATGTTTCCCTGAGTGTTTTTACTCAAATTAATCATTGGGCCTCAAGAGATCCGCCCAAAGATTGGGCCGTTTGAATCCGTTCACTGTAATTGTGAAACAAATCGGACCCAAATAAACGCCTTGTTGGGGTTACAAGAAAACGCCGTTTAGTTTCAAGTTGTCGTTTACAGCCTTGGACTCAACGGTTTTAGTACATGTTCATCTAAAAAATAGATGGTGAAATACCAAAATAAAGGCGTGATGTCCGTTTATGTTTTTGTTCCTTTTTTACGGTCATGTTCTATTTGTTGCTGTTTACCGCATATTTTTTTTATGTTTCAAACCGGTCTGGTACCTAGTTCAGAGATCAGCGGAGCTCGCAGTCCAATCGAAAAACACCAACTTCGCATAACTTTTGAACGCGCCCTTGAACTTTACATATTAAAGCAGATCTTCTTCACGGTTAGCAACGTTTTTACCTCATACGATCTAAACGTTTTTTTTAAACGACTCTCTTCCTCACGAGGTACCGAAGGTTCCTCCGAAAATCCTATAGAGCTCTACTCCTGAAAATCAAAATTTTAACTTGCATTTTGCACCCCCGATTACTGGGGGGCAAATTTGATAACGCGTATGTACCCAATTACCTGTACTTAACCACCACATCGCACCGAAAGAATCATCCTCTAAGGAGTTGACATTTCAGTGTATGTGAAAAAATTCACTAGTTCCTGGCTCATTCGTAACTGCGGATAGGCTATTCGTGTACGAACTTCGATAGGATTTTTAGGGTTCACTCAGATTGAATCCTTGAAGGTTTCTAATGAATGCTGTCGGATGATGTTAGCATCTGAGAATGCACAAACAAAGAAACCCTTTGTTTCATTTGAGTTTTATGGTCCAAAATAGCATTCTCGACTGCTAACTCGTCACTATTGTTAGTTGCGCGATTTCGAACACGGAGAGAGGAAAGAGAGAAAGGCCATTATCATGATGATTTAGTTTTAGTGAAACCAACACAATCCCGCCATTCGGATTCTTGATTGACTCGAGCTTTGACTTTGCTAAGATTTCGAACCATAGCGCCGTTATATGGTCACCTCATTATTACATTATTCCAAATATGGACGTAGAATCTAGTCCGTCCTACCCAAATTCTAAAAATAAAAATCCCACAGCTTGAAGGTACCACAGTATTCTGGGCCAGAAGATTGCTAAATGGAACCTCTTATCGCCTAAATGGATTTATCGATAAGCCAGACATTATTTATCTCATTTCTTATCCAATGCCGAGCCACTGGACTTAGAATGATGCGTAGTTGGGAGTGCCTTTTGCAACTATCAACCATTACAGAGTTGTTTGGTAATGATTACGTTGAGTAATGATTAATTTTTCAATTAATTTTCGTAAATGCAATAAATGAGTACAGTGAGTAAGATTAGGTATGAGCAGATAAAGTAATTATTACTTTGGAAGTAATTGCCAGCTTAAAATCTCGGTCTTTGATGTAGGTATGTCTAATTATACTCACTGTACTCATTTATTGCAATAAATGCAATTATTGCAATCACCATTCCCATTCCTGTAATGGGAATGAGTTGAAGCAATTATTTATTCCCATTCCATGTATCGGTAATGGTTTTCTCAATTACCACTACTTGCCATTGGGAAAGTAATGGGTCCTTCCAATTACCCATTACAGAAAAGGTAATGGGTAACGGGAATGGAATTACCCCCAACCCCATTACAGGAATAGGGGTAGGGGAGAATTACCTAGGGTACTTCACAACCTATTCTCGTACCCACTTAATATAAATAAACAATTTCATAAAATTCCTGTAATGGGTAATTGGAAGGACCCATTACTTTCCCAAGGGAAGAAGAAGAAAAGAAGAAAAAAGTTTATTGGTCATTTCAAATCGACAGAATGATACATGGAAGTACATAGAAACAAAATAAACAATACGGCATTGGTAATCCGTCTGCCGGAAGTTAGAGCAACAAGGTAAAATAAAAGAATGAAAATTATAAACACAACTATTGCCACTTAAGTATTTATACTTATAAGTTGAAACATTGGAGAGTATATAAATTATTACGCACAGCGTGAAAACTAATAACAAAATTAGAAATTAAATTCGCCAACAAGGAACGACCTATAGCGCCACGCTGAATCGCTGAGCTGGCCAAAATCGGACTCCCAATTGTTACAGTTAAGATATGTTGGCACTAAATTAATGATTGAACCTTTGGACGCAAATCGAACCACCAAGGTCCCCTCAATATCCACTATATTCACATTTCTGAGCCCCTTCCTAACTGCAATTAATATTCCACCACTTGCTCGACCATGGGTACTTCTCAGCTCTAATCCAATACATATCAAAATCCAGAAAATAATTACAATACTTGACTCTACTGACTTTACTTACATGCGTTTCAACTATAATTATAATAGAATATTTTTTAATGAAATTAATAAATGAATTATCATTCTTTTTACTATTTAGTCCACCTACATTATAAATTAGAAAATTAATATATGAATCCTCCGCAGTGTCAATCGGTGCCATGTGTATCTGATCAGACCTCCTCATCTCACATACTCATAGCCGCTCCGCCTTCAGCTCGTCCTTCAGATAGCAACTTCTGATTCACTGCCGACAAGTCAACTCCAGCCACATTCTTAATATTCACGGAATTATCATTAGAGTGAAGACCTATTATTTCATCCCACAAAATTTGTTAAAGCATATTTAATATGCTTTATTTTCGACGACCAGTTTGTCTGCTCTGACGTGGCAAACTGTTCCAGGCTTGAATTTACGTATCTCTGCTCGGATACGCAATAGTTTTGAACGTTTTTGCATAGTCTGAGGGAAATCCTGTGAAATACTGTAGTCCGTCCCATTCAGAACAGTGGACTTACCTATTATGGCCCATTAATCTCTAGACCTCTGCAAGGTCACTAATAAAAGGTCTCCTCCCGCACTCTTAGAAGTACTGATACGCCTTACTAACTCTACGTCAATTCTCTCCGAAATTCCGAGGACATCCGTGAAAAACTTGTGAACTATATCGAAAAGGATGTCATCTTTCCGGATGCGTAGACCTCTTATCACGAGGTTATTCTTCCTTGAATCAAATTCTAAAAACTCAATTCGGTCTCTCTCTGCCGCGGACACTTTTAATGTAGCGATTTCGTCGCGAAGTAGCTTATTCTCATCGCGCAATGCCTGAACATCTGTGTGCAATGCTTGGAATTCATTTTTAGTCGGCAGATTATCAATTTTTTCATCAATTTTTTTCATGAATTCCCATAGTTTTTGATCGTCCCCACCCATCTTATCAGCTCTTTTTACCCTTTCCGAATTTGATGATTCAGGGGACTTTCCCAAGGGCAAGTAGGGGAAATTGAGAAAGCCATTACCATTAAATGTGATTGGAATAGGTAATTGCAATTACATTCTTCCTAAAGTAATTAGAAGAAGTAATGGTAATTGCAATTCTTTTTTTTAACAACTCTGCACTCCAATCAATCCAATCAACACACCACATCCCAAATTTTTCGCCTCTTTCAACAAATCTTTCCATTTTTCAATATCCGTTTTATTATTTTGCAATGATGAATCATTGGAATCGGCCAAACTTCCCCAGTTTTAGTTGTTTATTGTGAAAAGCAAAATATCTCTCATCTCATGCTGCTTGCGCTTCTTGGGTGGTCCATGTACATTTAATGATTAAATACATGATTTTAATTATCTGGTTGAAGTATTTAAAAATGATTTGTATCCACCGATTCCATCTGTTGTCATTGCACTATTTTTCGACAAGTTTTCAAGGAGAATACGAGTTCAAAACTTCCTAGGTATATCTCGGAAAGTCCAAATGGACAGTAGGTAAATGTTTTTGCACAAATTTGAACAGTGTCAACAGAAGGTTTTTTAATATACTGGTTGTTTGGTACTTCTTGTTATAAAATATCGCTGACGTTAGTAGGTACCAGTGAAAACCCGAGAATGATATAGATTAAAATAAATTATAAATAATTTACCTATCATTTTATTTGTGTTATTAATACTTCTTTATCCATAATTAATATGAATAAAGATAGTTTTATGAGCCGGGAATTTAGTTGGGAAAACTGAACCAGCAGTGAGCTAATTACCTTTCACCAGGAAATGAACCTTCTCACCTTCTCAAACGAAACCACAATATTTCAGTTCATTACATCAAATGTTTCGTACAGTTACGGGACTCAAAGCGATATTGTATATAGAACGGTTATCCAGACAGCAGGGTTCTATAGAGAGTTCTTTCCAGCGATAATAATCCGTTGTGGAAATATTTGCATCGGTTTTCCTGATGATGGGCAACGATGGACGGATATCCAGGACTTATAATGGGAACCAGAGAAAGGGCGTTCTTCGCATCCTACGCTGATGTGTCATAGTGGCGTGTTAATTGGAAATCCCCTTGGCTCCAACTCTATCATTTGGGAAATATTTCGCCCATGTTTCCATAAGTCGTGTTTCGCTAAAATTTTGGACAAAATTATTGACAGGAGATTGACAAATGAAGGGTACAGGGGAAGAAGGGTACGATTCCAAAATTGGAAAATGTTCAGGAGAGCGATAACTAACTTAACCATCTCATGCTACGTTGCCAAGGTGTGATTCCCTGCAAAAGAAAGAATAATTATTATTATTATTAATATTAATGAATAATAATTATTATTATTAATATTAATGAATAATAATGAATAATTATTACTCAACTGAACTCAGAGAAAAATTTGACAATTACCAGATCTAAGAACATAACGGGGCTAAAACAAATTATCAACTATTCCGAACCAACATGGAATGAAATCGTTTTTCACCTACCACGTGAAACTACTCCCAGAAAGCCTCTAGAAGGCATTGAAACCTCGAAATCGACAAATAGTGGAATTATACCCTTCTTCCCCTGTACCCTTCAAATTATATAGACAATGTTGGCCTAGTTTCGAAAAAACAATTTGGATTCCAAAAGAACAAGAATATTGAAAATCATTTAACGAAATTCACAAATGAGGTGTACTCACATTTAGGGAAGGGTAAAAAGATGTTGACGTGCTACCTTGATGTGACAAAGGCATTTGATTGTGTAAATAAGGATTTGCTTATGAAAAAATTGTACAACTTGGGAATAAGAGGAATAGTACACGATTGGTTCACGATTAGGTAACTACCTGTACGGTAGAAGCCAAGTTGTTACTCTAGATAATCATTTCTGGAGCGAATCTGTAATTCTAGGTGATTATAGCATTGCGCAAGGAACAGCTTTGGGGCCAAGTCTGTTTATTCTCTACAAGAATGATATAGCCAACGTAGATTTATTGGGAAGTATATATTTATTTGCAGACGATATCAAGTTGTACAATATTCTAAAAACCATATCTTAACAATGGACAACTTGATCTCTTTTAGTGATGAAACAAGTTATCCTACGTATGTACTAAAATGAGTTTTAAGCTAACTAACCAATTGAAAGGACTGTTTTTCCTTCTATTTGAAATGTACACTAAAGAGAGTAAAACATTGAAAGGAATAAGATAACGTCTAAGATAAAAATCAAGAAGCTAAAAGGGTACAAAAAAATTTATTTTGCGATTTTCTCAACATTAGTTCGATAATGAGAGAATGGAGCTCGACTCATGTATGCCGGCACAAGCTATGCTTATAGGCATACATTGTCCTTCGACATTCAAAAGAACGATTAGTTAATCTTATAAGCAGCGTTAGTATTGTTTTATAAGTATTAATATTGATTTTTCAAGAAGTACATATGTAAGTATAATTTATGAGTGTGTGTGGTTTTGTTGACCGTCAGTAACGATGATGCTGAGGGATGTCGAGGGTCGGTCAAATGAAAATTGATTTATGTGACAACGTTTCGAAGAATATATTTCTTCATCTTCAGGTCCTAAAAACAGTTTCATAATATTGATTACAGTTCTATCGTGAGAAAGTTATTGTAGTTATTTAATTACCATTAGTTATAGTTGTTGTAGTTATTTATTTATATTTAGTTACAGTAATAATTTAGTTGAAGGTAGTTTTTTTTTTTAACAATTTGGTTAAACAAATGACGTTAGCTAAACAGTTAGATTGATAGATAGCTAAACAGATAAATTGAAATGGTGTGTGGGATGTACAATAATTTCTGTAAGAAACTGTAAGTCACAAATTATTGTATATCCCACACACCATTTCAATTTATCTGTTTAGCTATCTATCAATCTAACTGTTTAGCTAACGTCATTTGTTTAACCAAATTGTTTAAAAAAAAACTACCTTCAACTAAATTATTACTGTAACTAAATATAACTAAATAACTACAACAACTATAACTAATGGTAATTAAATAACTACAACAACTTTCTCACGATAGAACTGTAATCAATATTATGAAACTGTTTTTAGGCCCTGAAGATAACAGAAATTTTGGAAATGAGAGTTAACTGACTAATCAATAACTCCCCAGAGTTAACTGACTATAGTCAGTTCCAAAATTTCTGTTTCGAGAACAAACTACCGGTAGGTACCTAACTGTATTTACCTGCTTGCATCACAACTCCTTTCACAAAGTGAGTAAAACACTGGACCCGAAATTAGGCCGAACCTTCACTCGGCGTAATATGGGCACCATCGGCCGCTATCGGTCAAGTAAACAAAAGTTTAAAATTCAATAAAATTTGGACAAAGTGTTTGCACTGGGCCCTACCTGCTCTGCCAAACTCCGTCGAGCTCATCCAACTACCGATTCCAAACAAATAATTTTGTTTTGTTCGGCCGATTTTAATAGTTCAGTAGTAATGTTTTTGACAAAATTCTATTCTTTAGACCATCCTTTACCTACAATTTTCTACCTACAAGCCTCCTCAACATTTGAGGGTTTACGTTTCAAGAAATGTGTATACCAAAAATCGAATAGAAATTTTTAAAAAAACCGTCCGTCCGCCGTCCGTGGCGCTTTGCCCAGTTAGCGTTGAGCAAAAATTACGCCATTCATCACCGTGGGTTCGAACAACACCCATGGTGATTCTTGAAACTCTTTATAACCCTAGGTCAATGGATAGGGGTTCAAAATTAATTTTGAAACGTTAAAATTGTCAGTTCAAGTTTGAACAAGTCCCGGACGGGCAGAACTCGGGATGGATCCATCTACCACTCTTACCTTCGCTTTACGGATTATACCTCTTACATGTCCCTTTCCAAACCCTTATAATCTTAAATACCAAAAATAATATTCATCTGTCTCACCGGAAGGAAGAATTTAAGATTTTTATATTTTGGCTTACCTATAAACCCCCACCCCTATGCATCGGATCCGGAAGTGAACCCCCCTATGCCCTTTCCCGGTCACAGAAACATTTGAATACGAAAGAAATGTTCGATTCATTGAGCCCTTTCTGCGTGATTGAAGGACAGACAGACAAACAGACAGAGACACCAAATTCAAAATCGGCATGGTTCTACTCCACTTCACGCGAAACGAATATCTGTAGTGAAATTTTCAAAAATACCCAAGGAACACGAAACTCGTCTCTGAATTTAGTTATATAGATTAATAAAAACTATTAATAACTAACATTAATTGATAATAATTTCCACTACTTGATAATAATTAAAGACAATTAATAATAATAATCAATCTATCATTTAGTGTTCTAGACAAAAGGCGATCCGTACAAAGAAGATAATAAACCGTTGTGTCAAGAATTTGCAGGTTTTTTCTTGGATGATTCCAATGGCGGAGTTTTTTCTCAAAGATAATAAACCAAAAACTCTGCTGAATTTTCAACAACAATTGTTGGAATGGTTCCACGTAATTGGAGGAATGCGCTAAAATATTGTTCGATTAGGTGACCAGATGGTTATTTCCGTATGATGGGGGCTGGAATTCGACTTAGTTACCAGAACTACCACCACGCCTAGTGTAACTGAGTAACGTTTAGGTTATTTTAAACGTTTATTGTTTTCCGATGCCAAAAAGTGGCAGATGAAAAAACGAATTTTGCACGCATCAATCCCTGATCAGCTTTACCCTATATTTGAAATCTCCACTCGAAAAAATTCAACTAAAAGTCTTGGCATGTTGGATTTCATTGCATGACATATGATATATGATGTAGTATTTTTATGATGTAGTGTACCCGCAGTCGCCTTCTCTGTTCCCGTAGAGAAGCTTTTTTTCTCAAGCGGGTTTGAACTCTCTCAAAATTGCCCACAAGTTCCCAAAATGAAACAGTCTTACAAGTCACCTCTCATTTTAAACGTTTTTTTTTTTACGCTCAACACGATGGTCAAATCAGAATTGCGATATCTTATTTCGTTCTCAAACTGGAGCACATTGGAGATGAAGAAATGTGGTTGTTACTTGAGATGTTCTTCCTGGTTCATCTGCTTTAATCTGATAACGAAATGATATATCGCAATACCGACTGAAATATCGTGTTCAGCGTTGAAAAATCTATAAACTGAAGTGTTACTCGGTAAATAAAGGAGACAAAATTTGTTATAAAACCAGTATAATTCAGACATTTCACAAAACCAGTTATTTCTTCAAAAATTCACTCTTATAGCCATGCTGCATGACCGCGGATTTTTACATTCTTTCGTCCTTTTTCTCTCTATTGGAGAGGAGTGGACGTTTCCCAATACCGAGTTATCTTCGCTTCCTGTGTTATTAATACAACCACCAGTAATAATTACTATGCCAGACGACGCTCACAGGTCATCCTGCTAATGTGTAATATAAAAGGCTGCAAATTTTACTACTTACAACGGTTTGTTATCTTCTGTTCATCTTATGTGTATCTTCTGTTCCAGATAACTTGCTATGATGACTTGCTATAATTTATTCAAGCAAATGAAACGTTAATTACGGTGATAAATGATTTAGAATTAATTTGTAATTGATGTAGGCGATATTAGAAATTATCCTCTGACCGCCAGACACAAAAAGTATCTGAGAACAAGAAACTCGAAATCACGAAACCATAATATGGTTTCGTGATTTCGAATTATGTTATGTTATTCAATTTAGCTGTTCCTGAGTATGGAAATATGCCGAACGTGCTGCCATTTGATTCAGGCTCATGTTGAAGATTGTTTGTCAATTCTACCTAAGAGCCCTGTGAGCGAACTGCTAGCTGATTGTACTCGTACAACGCTCCGAACGGTCATAAATCCTCTCTGAACTGAAGTATTTTATTGACATTTGTAGAGGAATCTATACCGTTCCATTGGACATTTTCGAGGTATGAAGTTTTAAAAATTTTGAAAATGCATTGTGAACCCCCTTTTCTTTACCTAGCTGGTTCGAGCCTGAGACCCGAATTTCATAATTACATGAAAATTCAAATTAGACAAAGTGCCGCGTACGGCTTTTTAAATTAATTTTTTTCCTCAGTCAATTCCAATGGTTCATCATTAAAGATAATACACCAATTACCGAAACTGCCCTTCTTCAGGATATCACCGAGGAATGAGGGGATCTTCAAGCAATAGCAAATAACGACGGGAAGGTATTCATAATTCGCCTAATTGATTTGTTTTCATCAACGTCACGCTTGTATCGCATCCCATCTGTCCTTGTTGCCTATCCCCGGAATGATTCATAACGTGATTTTCTCATGAGTGTTATTTACAATAGACTCATTAGGATTCCCATCACTGCCCGTTCCTAGTTGTTAACTACCAAGAATTTTGAATGTTGGAGGAACCACAGGTTCAAGATAATACTCTAGACTAATAATACCTACTCAAGACTAATACTCTAATGCACAGGAAGTCGTATTATGTATAGGTTTATTTCGTATTTGCGTAACCGGGAGTTTGGTAAATTTGAATTACTACATTACATTAAATCGTAATATTTTCCGAGAGTCTGTTCATTGTTTACAATGTCGAATATGTTTATATTTTTTCATTTCGTGGGATTCGATGGCATGATCGCAGTACCATGACATTTTTCAAATCTGTCCGAAAATTAACTGATGCGCGTGATTATCCAAAACGAATTGCTTGATTGAATGAAATTCAAGAGTAGTTTTCCACGTAATTGTTGGAGTAGAATCTGAATCTGGGATCAAAAGTAGTTGATACATCTAAAAAGTCCTTTTTGAACTTTCTTTTTTTTGTTTATTGAATTTTTGGAATTTATTAAAGTTTACAATTGCTAATAAACTGTCTGTAGAACGTTTTTATGTGCGTTTTTTCAATTCAAACTTTTGTTATTTTATTATAGATCACTGTTCTGTATGCAATATCCTTGTGAGTCCCATAGGTTTACAAAATAAATGAAGTAATAAGGTAAAATATTGTTTGAATAGATGGCCATAAATGATATATAATTAACTTTCGTCTAAAATTATATTATAGCTCTGGGGCTTCTACTTTAACCAACCAACATCAGTAATAATTCATAACTAGTACCTACCATAAAATATTAGAAATTATGTTCGTTCCATAGCTACGAAATGACATAAACACCACAAAACCACGGGTTTTTGAACCAGCCCTTCCCGAGTATGAACAGAGAACTCGGGAGTTCTACCGTTCACCAGAGAACTCGGGAGTTCTACTGTTCACCCTCGAGTTGGTGATTTTTGGTTTATTATCTTCGATAATAAACCTTTGGAATCGTCCAAGAAAACAGTAGAGAAAAATACCTACCCCCTAAAAATTTGCTGGTTTAAGTTTCAAGATAGGTAGATTCAGAAAATCGAATTAAAAAAAATTCAAGGGAATTTTGAAATTTGAGGTCAAGTTTTAAAATTTCAGTTCAACTTTGAACGAAGTTTTTTTTTTTTTTCCTTTTCTTAACATGAGGTTGAATCATGCGGGGCAGCCTGTCTGTCGGGTCGTGTTCATATGGGCCCGGCTGTTTCTAATAGCACATTGGTGTTGAGACATCGAGTTAATAAATAATAATAATAAATAGCAATTAATGTTTCCATTGTAATCGGTGCAAAAATTTCGTTGGGGTGATTGGATATCTTGGAGAAAAATCGTGAGCTTGATCTTAGTAGGACTTCAAGGAAATTCAAGGAAAGAAATTAAGAAACATTTTATCGTTCTAGTCATGTTTGTTGATGCGATTTGTTACTACTTGGAGCTGTCTGTTCATTCTCACTTTTTTTATAATCTACAATAATTGAGTATATCGCACAACTCGTCCCCACTGCACAAGTGTATTTTTTCAGATCCAAATTGAGGTATTGATAATGTAATTACCTAATTCATGTGCAAAATTACGATGAATAAGAGATAAAATGGAATAACTGGTGCCATTATTGGCACAGTGGTGGCTGAGATGGCCCCATAACCATCTCGCCATATGTCATGGACTGTTAAGGCAACTGATGTACGCCTAGGTCATTTGTTCTTGTTCTTTTTTTTCTCGGCCGTTCCGGTCATGTTTACCTTTATCTCAACAAAAAAAACCGACTACAATGTGAATACAGTGATGTGCGTGGTGTAAACTGTGAACTCTAATCCACGACCGCGAGAACGCCATCCTCGGGAGGGGAGACTTTCTGAGCCTCAGTTTCGTCCGCCAGTTCCTCTTTTCATGTTGCCCCGTGCCCTTGCGAACGGCTGTGAAAGACTGGTACTCATCCCATCGCCATTTTCCTTCCACTGGATTCAGTTGGGAGCATCAGTGGATCATCAGAATTCCACACATCCGACATTGTCACTTGACAAAATCGAAGCACGGCATTTTTTCGTCTGATCGTCGATTGATGTGAGTTTATTCAAGCCATCTTGTCGATTTGGACTCGGAGAACCAAGCAGACCCACCACGTTGCTCATCACATGTCCCTTTTGTTCTTTTTTGCAGCTTCCCCCTTCAGAAAGCAGCACCACACATTCTACCCTCAGCACACATCGCTTTTCGGTTTACGTGAGTGACTGTACTGCGTCGGCGACATTCAATCCGGATAATACGGTCAGACGGTTAAATTGTTTTAACTATAATTTAGTATTGAGTTTGTTTCTCAAGAAGACCCCTGTTTAGTTATTCTGTTCATTTTTAAAGATTATTCTTTCTTTGCGGTAAAGGAGCTCCTCTAGGTTATTTTTTTTAAATAGAAACGATCCCATTTATTTATTCATTTAATTTTATTTTGAATAAATCCGTCATAGATTGAAGTTAATTGGTGTTTAAAATCCTTTTAGCGAACACCCCTACTCAATCTTAACATTGGTAGCAGAGCATGGTTTCAATTTACTTCATTCATTTATTTTTCAAAACCTCAAAACCTACTTTGTTCGTAGGCAGCGTCCCGTTTTGACTGTTAGTACATAAGTATACTTTTTTGCGATGTTTTCATTGCTCTCGATCCTATGATCATTTGTTCTCATCAGTTGCCTTGACAAACTAATCATTTTCGTACATTTCCAGAGCACTTCGAAAATCGTTCATTGACTATTTTCGAAGTTCCCCTTGTATTTTCTCTGTTTTTGTATTGCTCCTATCCCCTTTTTTGGGCATCCCTTGTTTACCACTTTCGACTGTATTTTCGTTTTTTGCGTCATGGAAACCTCCGTATCTCAACAAATTGCCACTCTTCGACGAGGTATGAAAACTAGTTTGGATCAAATTAAATACATTTATGAATTAAGTAAATCGGCAATTAACGACCCGAAAAATGTACCTCTCTTCAGAGGCGCCTTCAAATCTCTGGATAGATATTACACGCAATACGAGTCGGCTTACGATGAACTTGTCGTTCTTTACGACACAAATAAAAAATCAGCCGAATTTCCTTCTGAGACTGATTCGTCAAACATGACCTCTCTTCGAAAATGTTTTTATCAAACCTGTGCGAATTTTGAGTCTATTCAAGGCCCTCCCAGTAAGTCGGACGATCGTTCTCCATCTGGTATGAACCTCACATTTGCGAATGATTCTCGAATCGAGCTCCCACGCATTGACGTCCCTAAATTTGATGGCAAACTGTTAAACTGGCCTAAATTCCGTGACACGTACGTTTCCATGATACATACAGAAGACGCCATTCCACGTATCAAAAAGTTTCATTATTTGAAACTGGCTCTTTCAGGACCAGCTTCTACCGTCATTAGCCATTTACCTCTTGACGAGAATAATTATGACGTGGCATGGGCAGCCCTTGAAAAAGTATATGATTGTAAGCGAATGCTTGCTTCGGCTTATCTTAACCAGATACTTGATTTCAAACCTATGCCAGGAAATCCAACCATTGAGTCTCACAAGTCCTTTTTGGCCAAGGTTGGGGACAACATCGCGGCTTTCAAACTCCTCAAAATTGAGGACGAAGCCCCTTTTATATTATTTCATCTCGCTAGTCGCGGTCTGGACCTTAAGACTCGCGAACAATTTGAACTCTCGCATAAACATATTGATTTTCCTTCTTACGATCATCTTGTAAAATTTATTCGTGAAAAGTGCATGGCAATGGAACTGGCTGATGGCAATATACATTTTGATAAACATGTGTTAAATTCCAATAAAGGCAAGGACAATAAACAATCGTATGTGAATAAATACCATTCAAAGCCGTCACTGATTGCCAACCAGTTTAATAATAACCCAAAATCATGCTTCATTTGCCAAAAGGATTGTAAGTCCTTCATGAAGTGTGCCAAGTTCGTAAATGCTGATGTCAGACAACGTTTCAATTGGTTAAAATCATGGAAGGGTTGTAAGAATTGTCTTTCACCGCACCATGTTACAAAGTCTTGTGGGTCCGAGTGGACCTGTAAATGGTGTAAAGACAAACATAATTCACTTCTTTGTTTATCACATCAGCCGTCGTCATCTGATATCTCTCGACCTTCGAGTAGTTCGGATTTACCTAAGACAGGTAGTTCCATGCATTCTATTTGCCACCAACCTTCGCACATTGTAATGGGAACTGTAGTTGCCGAAGTTCAGGATGCACGAGGACAATTTCAGAAGATCAGATTGGTTATCGATTCGGCCAGCCACTATTCTTTCATGACTCAGCGATGTTCTCAACGATTAGGCCTAAATATTGTCCAAACGGATCGCAGGGTTTCAGGAATAGGTCAAACTTCGTTTAATGGTTCCAAAGGTGAAGTGGTTTGCGTAATTAGGCCTCGAACAAGTTCTAAGCCGAGCTTATCTACAAATGCTCTCGTAGTAAAGGACATTACATCTTTCCTGCCAACCACAACACTTCCCTACGACATGTGGCGTCATTATCTTTCGTTCACACTAGCTGACCCGAAGTTTTTCGAATCAGGCCCAATAGATTTTCTTTTGGGATGTGACTTATTTGCTGATATATGGACAGGCTCACCAGTTGTCGTGCGCCCAGACCTTCCTAAATTGTTTCCGACAATTTTTGGACACGTCGTTATTGGAAAAATCCTGAGTTTTGACTCTTCTATTGACAAAGGGACTTCGTTACTCGTTGTTTCATCCAGTGGTAAAGACGTGAATCTGGACCTTCAACAATTTTGGGAACTCGAGCAACCGACCCCATGTCGCAACGCATTGTTGACTCCTGACGAATCGGCGTGTGAAGTTCATTTTAAGCAAACCCACTATCGCCGAGATGATGGAAGTTACGTGGTGCATCTGCCATTTAAAAATGAAATTCCGAATTTCGGCTATCGTAACCCTTCTGCATTGAGACGTTTTCACAATTTAGAGGAAAAATTGCATAGAAACCCATCGTTTCGTTCTATGTACGTGGATTTCATGCGCGAATATGAGCAACTAAATCATATGAGCCTTCTACAGTCCGAGCCAAAATATATTCTTCCTCATCATGGTGTTTTTAAAACAGATGGTATGCAAAATAAAATTCGAGTCGTCTTTGACGGTTCTGCAAAGACTTCTAATGGTTCGCTCAATGACCACTTGTTTGTTGGTCCCAAGTTACAAACGGATATACGAAATATTCTGTTAAACTTTAGAGCACATCGAATAGTGTTTGTAACAGATATTGTTAAAATGTATCGTAATATCTTGGTACATTCCGATGATTGGGCATTCCAGTGCATTTACTGGAGGTCTAACATCGCTGAAGCTTTAAAGGTCTTTCAATTGCACACCGTCACTTACGGCTTATCCTGTTCACCGTATTTAGCTTTACGAGTGATCAAGCAATTGAACATTGATGAAGGTTCAAATTTTCCTTTAGCTTCGCGCTGTCTCGAAAGAGACATTTATATTGATGACATGGCTACAGGTGCCGATACCGTTGTAGAGGCACTTGAACTGCAACAGCAACTTATTGCATTGTTGAAAAAGGGAAATTTCTCCCTTAGCAAATGGGCTAGTAATTGTCCACAAATTCTGGAAATGATTCCGGACCATCATCAAAGTTCTCAACCTATAACTATCACTCAGGAAGATGACGTCAATTTGAAAATTCTCGGTCTCCAATGGAACCCTGCGCAAGATTGTTTTCAATTTAAACTTGAACATCGAAGTCCAGTATTTACCAAACGTGGGATTTTGTCATTTGTGGCCAAAATATATGACCCACTCGGATTTTTATCGCCATACGTGGTACTTCTCAAAGGATTCATCCAGGAACTGTGGAAGTTGGGATTGGATTGGGATGCTCCCATCACTCCTCTTCTCAAATCTTCGTGGCAATCGGCTATTGACAATATTGATGAATTATCTTCAGTTAAGATACCTCGTTTTGTTGGTTTCGAAAAACCATATTCCTACCAAGTTATTGGCTTTTGCGATGCATCTATGAAATCATATTGTGCAACTTTGTATCTTCGCATTTGCAAAAATTCATCCGTTCAAGTCCAGCTGCTCACCGCAAAAACAAAATTAGCTCCATTAAAAACGGTTTCGATTCCAAGACTGGAATTATGCGGAGCATATCTTTTGGCACAATTGCACACGTCTATCTCTGGATTTCTGGACATCCTAACCCCACAGTCACGTCTAGAGTCTCGGTTTTTTACGGATTCTACTACAGTTTTGAGTTGGCTACGAACCCCATCGTATCAATTAAAAACCTTTGTGGCCAACAGAGTCAGTGATATTACCACCGTTATTCCGTCATCCTCTTGGGGTCACGTGTCATCGTAAAGCAACCCGAGTGACTGTGGATCCAGAGGTCTAAATCCGTCTGACCTGATAAATCACCCTCTCTGGTGGTCAGGTCCCTTATGGTTGAGGGACTTGGAAAGTGAATGGCCCAGGTCGACTTGGCACATGGATTGCGCCGATTTACCGGAATTGAAGGATAAGTTGCCAGTGCTGCTAACCACGGCTGAATCATCGTTTGTAGTTAATCTCATCGAAAGATTTTCGTCTTTTAACAAACTACTTCGAGTTATGGCACGAATACTTCGCCTGTCGCACAATATAAGGGATCCCGGCAACAAGCGTAGTGGAAGTATAAAGCTGTTTGAGTATGAAGACGCGTTGTGTATCTGCGTAAAGCACACTCAACACGCTTACTTCTTAAACAACAAACCCGCTGACGATGTAATGGTTCGTTTTGCCAAGCTCAACCCTTTTTTGGACACCCTCGGCATACTCAGGGCGGGCGGAAGGCTATTTCATGCTACCCTTCCATATAATCAAAAACATCCTATTCTGCTTCCCAACGAGTGTCATCTCTCAATCTTGATTCTGGACTACTATCATAGGGTATATCTACACCCGGGGCCTTCTTTATTGCAGGCTCTCGTACAAACCCGATTCTGGATACCTTCGTTACGGAGACTAGCTCAACAGCGCACTTTCCAATGTATCAAATGTTATAAGCTAAAGGCTCAATTTATCACGCCTCAAATGGCGAATTTGCCAACCTTTCGTCTCAAAGGGGAACGTGCTTTTCTGGCTGTAGGTACGGATTTTGCCGGTCCATTCGTCCTCCGAGAGTCACTTCGGCGGAAGGCAATCACATCCAAGGTTTACATGTGCCTGTTCATATGTTTGAGCACCAAAGCTATCCATCTAGAGCCCGTCACCAGTCTGTCTACCAAAGCTTTCATGGCCAGCTTTGAGAGATTTTCATCAAGGAGAGGTCTTCCATCAGAAATCGTCTCAGATTGTGGTACCAATTTTATATCAGCATGTTCTCATTTAAAATCCCTGTGGAAGTGGTTCCAAGACACCCATACTCAACAAGAATTATCCGACTTTTCAATAACTAAGGGTATTCATTGGCACTTCAATCCTCCTGCTGCACCTCACTTCGGAGGTATATGGGAGGCCGGAGTGAAGTCGGCCAAAAGGCTCATACGACGAGCAGCTGGAGATACACCATTGACGTATGAGGAATTGTGCACGTTATTTGCCAAATGTGAAGCAGTTTTAAATTCACGTCCTTTATGTCCATTATCTTCGGATCCTACCGAATGCGATTATTTGTCCCCAGGACATTTCTTGATTGGAACTCGCATCCTGGCTCACCCAGAACCCACCCTGCTCGACGTAAAACTGAATTTATTGGATCGATGGCAGTTAGTGACTCGCATGGCCCAGCAGTTCTGGGAAAGATGGCGCGTCGAGTACTTGTCTACACTGCAAACCCGGGTAAAATGGACTAAGTCCACACCCAATCTGGAAATTGGTCAACTAGTGCTGTTGAAGGATCCCAACACGCCCATTCTACACTGGCCCCTCGCAAGGATTGTTGCCACTCATCCTGGACAAGACGGCGTGGTACGTGTGGTCACCGTTCAAACAACTTCGTCCAAATACAAGCGCCCTGTGGTCAAATTGGTTCCATTGCTTCCTCTATCCTTCCCTTCCTATCCTAGAAAATCTCAAATTTGAAAATGCCCAAATTTGGCGGGCGGTTTATGTTAAGGCAACTGATGTACGCCTAGGTCATTTGTTCTTGTTCTTTTTTTTCTCGGCCGTTCCGGTCATGTTTACCTTTATCTCAACAAAAAAAACCGACTACAATGTGAATACAGTGATGTGCGTGGTGTAAACTGTGAACTCTAATCCACGACCGCGAGAACGCCATCCTCGGGAGGGGAGACTTTCTGAGCCTCAGTTTCGTCCGCCAGTTCCTCTTTTCATGTTGCCCCGTGCCCTTGCGAACGGCTGTGAAAGACTGGTACTCATCCCATCGCCATTTTCCTTCCACTGGATTCAGTTGGGAGCATCAGTGGATCATCAGAATTCCACACATCCGACATTGTCACTTGACAAAATCGAAGCACGGCATTTTTTCGTCTGATCGTCGATTGATGTGAGTTTATTCAAGCCATCTTGTCGATTTGGACTCGGAGAACCAAGCAGACCCACCACGTTGCTCATCACATGTCCCTTTTGTTCTTTTTTGCAGCTTCCCCCTTCAGAAAGCAGCACCACACATTCTACCCTCAGCACACATCGCTTTTCGGTTTACGTGAGTGACTGTACTGCGTCGGCGACATTCAATCCGGATAATACGGTCAGACGGTTAAATTGTTTTAACTATAATTTAGTATTGAGTTTGTTTCTCAAGAAGACCCCTGTTTAGTTATTCTGTTCATTTTTAAAGATTATTCTTTCTTTGCGGTAAAGGAGCTCCTCTAGGTTATTTTTTTTAAATAGAAACGATCCCATTTATTTATTCATTTAATTTTATTTTGAATAAATCCGTCATAGATTGAAGTTAATTGGTGTTTAAAATCCTTTTAGCGAACACCCCTACTCAATCTTAACATGGACTCAGCATTACAAAATACATGAACACCAATACCAATACATGAATTTTTACTGGTGCGTCAATACCAAGTTGAAGTAAGTTAGTTTGGAAATCTATTCAGGTTTCCAAGATTCATAAAATTTACTACCTAACACGTATTTTTAACTGGCATCAGTTAGAGTCATTTATAACCGACTTCAAGTCAACCACCACATAACGTTGTAACCCAATGTCGTTTTGCAATCTACATTTCTCCAATGGTTTACACCATTAATATATCAGTACTAATGCCGTACCATGAATGATTAGTACCATGTAACCCGTTTGAATGTATTGGGAGAAGGAAATCATTATCTATGTATCGAAAGTAGTTTATTAGGAATTATGAGAAATGGTTAAGGTAATAATTTACCTGAAATTCTCAGGATTGGTACAATGACCATAATTATAAACATGATGACTATGATTACTGTTTGAATATAAAGTTCAGGCCGAATAGTGACAACATCAAACAGTAATTATAGTGAGAGTAGCTATTGCTGTGGCCCAAACAAGCTGAGGCTACATCATCCCAGACTAGCGGTGTCTGTGCTGCGTTCATCGGCGCCAGTAACCGCCTCCATGTCCGTATCCGGATCCCCATCCAAGTCCAATGTTCTTGGTGATTCCGATTCCGATGCCGCTTCCGAGTCCGTATCCGGATCCCCAGCCGCCTCCGTATCCTCTACCCCAACCATGTCCACCGTATCCACTACCCCAGTTGTTGCCTCCCCAGCCGCCTCCGTATCCTCGACCCCAACCGTTTCCACCGTATCCGCTACCCCAGCTGTTGCCTCCCCAGCCGCCATAGCCACCGCCGATCCCGATGCTCTTGCCCCATCCTCCTCCGAGGCCAATACCGATGCTTTTGCCTCCCCAGCCGCCTCCGTAGCCTCCCCAGCCGCCACCCCATTTCGTCTCGGACGTTTCCAGCTGCTCTTGGTCTTCCAATGACGCAGGTGCAGCGTACGCGGCAGCTACCAAACAGGCAAGTACCACAATTGCCAACTGCAACAATAATCAAAATAGTAAACCACAAAGGAACCAAATGAGTATTAGAAACAAATTTCTCTTCAAACGGGTGCTTCTTTTCACCATAAATCAAGTAAAAAGATTGCCTTTGCATCTTAACTGAGGAAAACTCGCATGCTCCGTCATCGAAAAAAGTGACATCATGATGAGAAATCTCGAATTATGCCAGAATTCTATGTGATTACAAATGAAAGGATGGGTTTGAAGACCGGCAGTTTTTGAATGCGAGAAATGGGTCACATTCAAGTTTTGTGGGGCAAAGATTGCTGAACACTGCGAAGAATGGATCAGCAAAAGTGTTGACGAAGTTGCAATAATTTAAATTTAATTTCATTTGCGAACAACAAATTATGAAACATTGCGTTTTTATCATCTTGAATGTAAGAAATTGGGAATCGTTCATTAGAATCAACAGTAACAGAACGTGGTAGTGAATCTACTTTTAAATGATTCTACCTAAATTCTATCGAATAGTAGTAGGTCGAGTGGTAGTTAAGTAAAATACTTTGAACTTTTGCTCGTAGGTTCAAGGTACATGACTGCAACGTTATTCCTCCGGTTTCTTTCATACGATATAGATATCGTACTCAAATTCTATGAAAACTCCAGACCTGGTGGATTAATACGAGTTCCCATAGAATTTGAGTCGGAGAATTTCTCAACAACACCCAGGGCGTTGAGCGACCAGCCGTACATTCACAATGCCATTAATTCATCAGCATGAGCGCGGATCATCACGCGAACGTCGTCAACTAGAATTATAATTGCCCTACAAATTAGAAATTCGAGAAGCAGGCTCTGAACAGGGCGAGGATGATCCTGGAAAATGTTCATACCCGGAAAATTTTCATTTCTTAGAACTTTTAAATAAAACGATCTAAATTTTGTACAAATTTGAATTGATCTTGATTCGTTTTGTCTTTTCAACACCAACAGGAGCGAAACTTTTCACGTTCTATCCATCCGACGAGGTTTCGAACAGTAGTTGTTTTTTTTCTGGAACAACCACTATCTCTCAAAATTATCTGCTAGTAATTGCGCTCGCAAATAAATTTAATTAATAAATCAATATTATCTGGTTGAATTGTTGAAATTTTTCGTTTCTATCAGATCCATTTGTTGTGATCGCACTATTTGTCGGCCGTTTTTGTTGCGAGAAATATACGAGTTTCGTATTTCGAATTTGACCCACCTGGTCGGTGATCGGGACGGAAGACCTACACAGAAAATACACTGCCATGGTGATGGCACAGGAGCTTCCTCGTCACAATCAGAGTGACCCATTATAAAATAGAACAGACTCGGAAGCAAAATAAAGAAATTTTTGCCTTTTGATTATAAAGAATGGGAAATAAATTTGTTTTAAAATAATTAATTTTGTATCTGGAGTGCGTTTGTGAAATTTAAGTTTTTTTTTTGTCTGTTCAGTTAAGAATTGTCGTCCAGTTAATTTAAGTCCTATCATGTCAATTTAATAATGAACTCCTCCCCTCAGCACAGGCTCGCCTACCGAGGGGAGTAGCATTGTAAATTTTTGAATAAATGCATTTAAAAAAAAAAAAAAAATGCGGACAGACACACAGACACACAGAAAGACAGACATGGAACCAAATTTGTTCAGTAGGCTTTGAAACGCAAAATGCAAGTGGAAATTTTGATTTCTGAAGACAAACATTTTTTGGCTCACGAAAGTGAACACAAGGCTTCCGCTGCTTTGCAGACTCGGAAGCAATAATTGTCCTTGTGGACAAATCTGAAGCGTTTTTTTAAATTAGTCAAATTAGAAGATTCCAGCAATATACCAAAAAGCTCCAAGGACAATTATTTTTCTTAAAGGAGCACTGTTCTGTCGACAATATAATATTATGTTCTCGAAATAACTAGCGTACCTAATTAACTAAAATATGCATTATGGAAGGGTAGTTAGTAACTAGCTCAGTGATGGTCTATCCAGCTATACTACTGAATTCCGGGCTGGTGATTATTAATTAATAATAATAATAATTAAGTTTTATGAATCATAAATGAGTTAGTTATGGTTGATGTGATATACTATGGGTTTTTACGTTTTATACATTTAGAGTATACGGTTAGCTACGTCGGCAATAATTTAGATCAGAAAGTATCGACCTACAAATATTCGGCATTGTTGAATTGTATTGATTTTGAACCGAACATTATATTCCGATCCCGGAACAAAGCTTTGGATGGTCTTGAAAAATAATATGAAAAAACAAAAAACAACCAAAACACTAAAATATAAATGATTATTAAATTACTACTATGAAATTATATTATTATTATTTAAATATCAATCAAATATTTTAGTTTTGATTAAAATCTGAACAAAAACCATACCGTTCCATTTGAAAATTTGGAGGTGTGACGTCAACTCCCTAATTGGATGTATCAACTAATTACATGCATCCATACCCCGATACGGAAATGCTTTACTGTCCATCAAATTTGATTAAAATTAATATATATTTGATTTTGCAGAACGTTCAGATTGAATGAAATTAGATCAAATATTTGTTGAGTTTTGGCATTACAAAAGTATAAGTTTCAAATGTGTATAAGAGTTTTGGCATCCCACTGCAATAGTGAAGATTATATTTCTAGGAGCCGCACGTTTTGATACAAAGAGTAGGCAAGCGGATAAATCGCAAAGCCCCAAAGTATTGAAAGGCGGAAGACCACTTCGAAACATTTGAGAACACTAAGTCTTACCTTCATATTGATATGTTGGTTATAACTTCGAAGAAGAGAAGAGGTTACACTGGTATGAAGGTGGACTGGGGATGGTAGGTACTGAAGATGTGCCGGCCGGCAACATGACTTTTATACCACGGCCAGTTTACTCATCCCCATACGGCTACTCCCTGGCTCACCTCGCTGGCTGGCTCTTCCTTCTTTTTTTTTTCTTTTTTTTTTTCCAAAGAAGATCTTGAATGTTGAAACGAGGAGTCGGTATTCCCGTCTGAAAAAAGAATGGGAATAAGGAAATATTTAAACATAGCTCACTAAGTTCTAGACATGTGAGAGTCATTAAATGAAACACGTCTAACGAGTGTAAGTAGTCGTAACGAGTGTAACGAGTCTATACTTTGACAATATAAAACAATGTATTTTATATCAACAAGGTTGTTATACTTTGTGCTTTTATGTAAGAAGAAATGTTATTTTACGTTGTTTTGGTTTTTTTTTGTAATTTTGTTGTTATTCTGTTACCATAATACGTAAGATAGGTCTCCACATTTCGTCTACCTCAACGATTTTTTTTTATTTTTATAAGATACCTACGATTTATTACTGTAATAATAAAATAACTTCAAAATTAAAAAAAAAGAAAATAGCAATTCTTTTTGCATAAAGGCTCAAAGTATAACACACTTTTTCTTACACAAAAAGAATATCATTTCTTTTTGCGGCTGCGGAGGTTTTTTGGCGGTCCAGGTTTTACAACGGAGTTGTTTTGGGGGGATATCATATCTTTTTGCATTAGTACAGTGGTACTTTCCTATATATGATGGTGGTTCAATATGATGATGGTTCAAAAATTCAAAACATCAAAACATTCAAAAATGTTTGAATTTAAAAAAAAACTTGAAATTTTAAAAACATTTGAATAAAATTTTATTTTATAAAAAGAATTTTTTTGTTGAAAATTTGTTGAATTTTTCCTTATGATTTATGCAAACTTTAGTTGTTGAGAATCATTATACCTACTCGTAATTGGTGTGTAAGAGATTAGAGAAAGTTTGCTGAACGTAAAACCTACGACTTTTAACCAAAAACCGCGAATAACCCGAGAACCGTTGGGAAAAGTGATCAAGTGTTTACACTCATTCAAAAGCCCATTAAATTTCCTATCGATCCGTAAACAGGTGCAACTCTACGACAATTTTTTTGACCACCGTTTAACTTTCATGTTTTCGGAAATTAGTATATGTTGGATTTATTCACGTATTTTTGACTGTGGATTCGCCAAATCAATCTAGGGACGCGGGAGCGTCCCGCCCGCCAAGAAAACCGAAGCCCTGAAAACCGAAGCGACTGAGACACTGATTACGCGACGGAACAAGTTGGGGTTTTCACCCTACCGTAGCTCGGTCCCCTGAGTGTCTCGAGAGTTGATTTTTTGTACACCAACTCTCCAGGGGCACGTGAGGACGTAAAACAAATTTCAGCTCTTGGGAACATCAGGTGTCGGGGGTATAACAATTTTAAAACCACTATTTTTCACGTTTTTCGTGTTCTTCTTCTTCTTCTTCTTCTTCTTCTTGTTGTTGTTCATTGACGGGGCTACAGCCCAGCAGACAAATCGGATCGAGCTGAAATTTTGCACACACGTTTGTTATGCTCCAAGGGAGTGCCTTTTGACCATTTTTTCTCCCTCCCCCCATTTCCCCCCCAATTAGGGGGGAAATAGTGTTTTTTAGGAATTTCAAATGGTCATAACTCCTTCAAAATTGAAGCTTTTTCAGATTTTCTTTTTTAGTTGTGTTCAGCTTTTCAAACTGTTTAATTTGAGATCAAAAAATGCTTCCTAAGGGGGAAAATAACAATCTATTTTCAACAACAACTGCCGCAAATATTGATGAAAATTGGTGCGGTTGGTCTTAAAATGTCCGCTAGGTTGTCTAGAATATGCTCAATAATTTTGAACTAAATCTCAATCGATTTGACTAATCCACAGCCAAAAATACGTGAATAAATTCCACATCTACTGATTTGGCTAATTTCCGAAAACATCAAAGTTGAACGGTGGTCAGAAAAATTGTCGTAGAGTGGCGCCTGTTTAAGGATCGATAGGAAATTTTATGGGCTTTCGAATGAGGGCAGCGCACTTTGTCACTTTTCTCAACGGTTCTCGAGTTATTCGCAATTTTTGGTATAAAAACGTGCGTTTTACCTTTGGCAAACTTTCTCTTTCCACTTTCTCTTCGACACCAATCTAGGGACGCGGGAGCGTCCCGCCCGCCAAGAAAACCGAAGCCCTGAAAACCGAAGCGACTGAGACACTGATTACGCGACGGAACAAGTTGGGGTTTTCACCCTACCGTAGCTCGGTCCCCTGAGTGTCTCGAGAGTTGATTTTTTGTACACCAACTCTCCAGGGGCACGTGAGGACGTAAAACAAATTTCAGCTCTTGGGAACATCAGGTGTCGGGGGTATAACAATTTTAAAACCACTATTTTTCACGTTTTTCGTGTTCTTCTTCTTCTTCTTCTTCTTCTTCTTGTTGTTGTTCATTGACGGGGCTACAGCCCAGCAGACAAATCGGATCGAGCTGAAATTTTGCACACACGTTTGTTATGCTCCAAGGGAGTGCCTTTTGACCATTTTTTCTCCCTCCCCCCATTTCCCCCCCAATTAGGGGGGAAATAGTGTTTTTTAGGAATTTCAAATGGTCATAACTCCTTCAAAATTGAAGCTTTTTCAGATTTTCTTTTTTAGTTGTGTTCAGCTTTTCAAACTGTTTAATTTGAGATCAAAAAATGCTTCCTAAGGGGGAAAATAACAATCTATTTTCAACAACAACTGCCGCAAATATTGATGAAAATTGGTGCGGTTGGTCTTAAAATGTCCGCTAGGTTGTCTAGAATATGCTCAATAATTTTGAACTAAATCTCAATCGATTTGACTAATCCACAGCCAAAAATACGTGAATAAATTCCACATCTACTGATTTGGCTAATTTCCGAAAACATCAAAGTTGAACGGTGGTCAGAAAAATTGTCGTAGAGTGGCGCCTGTTTAAGGATCGATAGGAAATTTAATGGGCTTTCGAATGAGGGTAGCACACTTTGCCACTTTTCCCAACGGTTCTCGAGTTATTCGCGATTTCTGGTATAAAAACGTGCGTTTTACGTTTTGCAAACTTTCTGTGGCCGCCCGCGCGTCTGTCCGCGATGCGTAAGATCTTGGGTTCAATACCCGCTGGCGTGAAAGGATTTTTCACATACTTAGCCGTTGCGGCGGTCACCTGGTGGAAAGCAATGGCAAACTACCACCAGTATCATTTGCCTAGTACAGCCTCTCAAATAGTGCCGTTTGGAACCGGCGATAAATGTAGGTCCCGTATAACTTGTGAACACGTGCATCACAGGATTATATGTGAGAGGTCGCCAACGTCAAAAATTCGGATACGGCACTCCAAGAAGAAGAAACTTTCTCTTTACACTTTCTCTTCGACACCAATAATTAAAATTATTGTAATGATTCTCAACAACAAAAATTTGCACAATCCCCAAGAAAAAATGCAACAAATTTTCAAAAAATTTCTAATTCAAATTCATTCAAATTTCTAATTCTTTCTATTTTTTCAAATTTAATAATACCTAATAATAATTGTTTTAAATTTTAATAATTTTTTAAAATTGTTAATTGTTTTAATTAATCGAAAATTTTAAAACTACTATTTAACCAATTCGCAAAAATTTTAAAACTACTTATTTTTCAAACACATTTCAGATAACAAACAATAATTTCCAAAAATTCTTATTCTTGTCACAAAAAGAAGAAACAAAAAGGCAAATTAGTAGGCGTACTAATTTTTTACTAAATTTTGACTAGGATAAAACTTCATTTAGGAAAACATTTACTAGTTACCTCGTAGGTACTTTTGTTAAATTGAACCGTATTGTATAAGTACCGCTCGAAAACTAGCCATGCAAAAAGATGTGATATCCCCCAAAAACAACTCCGTTGTAAAAACTGACCCGCCAAAAAACCTCAGCCGCAAAAAGGAATGATATCCATTTTGCCCGCCAGCCACATATATAGGATGCTCGGTGCTTCGCACCTCGCTGTTGAGTGTGCATATAGAAACCTGATCCTCCTACCCCTAACCTCCACCGTCAATGTTTTCCTGTTCCCTGTCTCCTTCCCACAACCCCTTCTCACCCTTAGTCACCCTCGGTTTCACCTAATATGTTTCCTCTGTTACACCAGCAGGGAGCTTTACGCTTCTTTCAATGCTGTTGGCGGGAGCTTTTTGCCAGATGAACAAGCCTGAATTGAAGCATTACTATATTATAAGTATTACTGGTGGTCACGAGTAATCAGTGGTGGTACACCTAGGTATAATGAAGTAATGCTTCAATTCAGGCTTGTTCATCTGGCAAAAAGCTCCCGCCAACAGCATTGAAAGAAGCGTAAAGCTCCCTGCTGGTGTAACAGAGGAAACATATTAGGTGAAACCGAGGGTGACTAAGGGTGAGAAGGGGTTGTGGGAAGGAGACAGGGAACAGGAAAACATTGACGGTGGAGGTTAGGGGTAGGAGGATCAGGTTTCTATATGCACACTCAACAGCGAGGTGCGAAGCACCGAGCATCCTATATATGTGGCTGGCGGGCAAAATGGATATCATTCCTTTTTGCGGCTGAGGTTTTTTGGCGGGTCAGTTTTTACAACGGAGTTGTTTTTGGGGGATAATATTATACTAGACACCTCAACAGACATTTTAGGACCAACCGCACCAATTTCGATTAGTTTTTACGGCAGTTATCATTGAAAATAGAAAAACCATCATAACCCATTCATTTTTATCTCAAATTGAGAGTTTAGTAAGCAGAATAAAACTAAAACAGAAATAGCTCCAATTTTGAAGAATTCCTGAAAATTACTCTGTCACCCCTAATTAGGGGGCAAATGCGGGAGGGGGACAAAATGTACAAAAGGCACTCCCTTGGATCATAACAAACGTGTGTGCAAAATTTCGGCTCGATCCGTTTTGACTGCCCCGTCAATGAACGAGAACAACGAGAAGAACACGAAAAACGTGAAAATAGCGATTTTAAAACTGTTCCTATACCCCCAACACCCGATGGTCCCGAGAGTTGAAATTCGGTTTACGTCCTCACGTGCCCCTGGAGAGTTGGTGTACAAAAAATCAACTCTCGAGACACTCAGGGAGCCGAGCTGTGGGAGGGTGAAAAACCCAACTTGTTCCGTCGCGTAATCAGTCACTTCGTTTCAAGGCTTCGGTTTTCTTGGCGGGCCAGACGCCCCCGCGTCTCTAGATATTCGTGAATACTGTTGGTAACTACTATTTCCTCAGTTATACAATTCATGATGTAATTGGGGTGAACTTGGTTGAACTATGTGTCGTGTTATATTCGTTTACGCATTGATGTCCAAGCTTTTTTTTTTTGCATTTTCGTTAATTCTGCATCGTCTCTGTTTCACGAATGTTTGATTGAGTCTTTCGTTTAATCCATTTGAACAAGGACTGTCGACGGCAGTAAATATAATATCGTCGGCAAAATGACAAAGTGGCGTATCTTTTTTCCACCACCACAAACGGGCGTAACTGCAAAAAACGCATTTCGAGATATTCGCGTTTGAAAGTTTAAGGGCGTTGGAAAAATCAAAAAATATATTAACAAGACCAAAAATCGTTCATTCCACCTATAGTTGACTTGTTCAAGAACCCTTATGAAACTTGTCGCGCTTCGCCCTTCCAGGATGCCTTAATAGCAGATACGTCCTTTTCTCATTGCCAACAATTGGTACCTTTTCAGTTACGTCACTCGACTTTTTCAATTTTGGAGGTTTTTTAAAGGGAGTAACCATTATTTTTCCACACTTTTATTAGCATATTTTCATTAGGTAATGGAGGGAATTTACTTTGAAGAAAAATCAGACGGCACCTTACAAAATTGTTTTAATAAATGTTTTTTAATAAATTAATAAAAATTTTACGTGATGACAATGTCAAACCTTTTTATGTCATAAAAAATGTTGAAAGAAAAACGGTAACTATGAAATTGAGTTAGGTAGTACAAAATAAATAATTATCAATGATTTAAAAGTTTTGCAAGTCCAGAGTTTCGTTTTCGGATTCTTCATCATCTCCATAATCTTCTTCGTGCGCCTACTAAAAGGATCAAGGCCATCCATATTCGTCTCTCAATTCCGCGAGGCAAGGAATCCCCAAAAATAAAGATGATTCTAAATCGAACTAACTAGATTTAAAAAAAATTCCTTCGACAATGGCGAAACTGAGGTAAGAAAACCCGACTGAGCAGTCATTCGGAATGTTTCCTTCGAGTTTCCAATGTCATTAGAGGAGTGGTCACTAAATCAGGAGGAAGTTGAAAGTGACGCAACTGACGCGAGTCGAGATTGTCACAACGACAAAGAGAGGTAATTGATAGATAAACCCGTCTGTCAGTGTGGTAGTTCCGATTGTTGTAGATACGTCTTTAGTACTCTAGCATTTGCTGGGTTACTAAGCGACTAAAACGTATGAGGATTGGCGCTAACTTTTGGAGTCACTTACCAGGTTATTAATTATGAAGCCAACTCAAAAATCGGATTTTTGCAGTTACGCCCGTTTGTGGTGGTGTAAAAAAGATACACCACTTTGTCATTTTGCCGACGATATATATTATGAGTATATATTAATAATATAATATATATTATAATAATTAAATATTCATATTATGAGTGATATTTTCGTCCTCTAAATAGCGTTTCAATTCATTTGAGGTTAAGCCATCATACTGATCTGACAATAAATTTTTTATGTTGTTGTTATTATTTTGAGTATTATGTACGTATTAGTTTGATGAAATCGATTCTTTTTTGGGTTTTCGATGTTGAAATGTACGCGTACTTCGTGAAGTGATCAACTAACAATTGTATATATTTTTTTGTAGGTCTTCTAAATCTGAAGAAGCCTCCTATATTGTGTCAAGAGACAATGTCGAATGGTTCCTTCGGTGGGCCTAAATGTCCTAATAAACCGATCTTTTTCCTCTTTATTTTTAATCCAAATTTCACAAGAAGAACAATATTTTCGCTCCCTATCATACCTACATGTTTCGAAAATGGTAATATATTGCCAAAAATAAGTATACTCGTTCTATCAACTTATGTCCATATTCTCCCATTAATACAATACTATCGTTTTTTATTCATTTTCTTGACAATTATCCCATTTTTTAAAGTTTCACTGATACCGGGGGACACATTTTCTTGACTTTTCTGTATTTCCTCCATTTGTAGGAGATTGGCATTCTGATATAAAAATGTTTAGCCGCGATTGAAACAAACATTTCTATTTTCGTGAGGTCGTCCAATAAATAACCATTTTTTATGAGAAAATTCAGACTATTTTTACCAGGTTCTTCAATACCTACGACGAGAATAGTCTGACACTAGTAATTCACACTGAAAATACATTTTCTTTTTCAGATCAATTTTGTGGTGATGGGAGATGTTAGTTGAACTGTATTTTCTTGAAAATAACGTTATTATTTCTATTTAAAAGAAAAAGCACTTTTCTGTAGAACAGCGCAGAAAAAGATGATAAGAGGCTATAAGAGGCTATAAGAGCGAATTTTGGTTTTATGTAAAATATCTCCATTTTACTGGTTTTATAACAATTTTTCATTCATGTGGATGATGGACGTCTTTTTGGAGCAGATAAAAGTAAAGTACTAGAACGTCTGAAAAATTCAGAAAGAGGATTCAAAATGAAAATCCTAAACCCACGTTGAAAAATCAAATTGAAAATTGATGAAAACCACATAAAATTACATCAACTATATATAGTTCATTAATAGTTGATTAATATGACATGAAGCGCTGCAAAACCGCCAACACATCATTTGCCAATCGTAGATTAGATGATGGTAACGAAGTATCAGACCGAGGACCACATTAATTTCCATTCCGAATGAGGGGGGGGGTTGGGGTTTAAAATGGAAAAAAAAACTGAAACAAAACAAACACCATAAATTCAGTAATGACAGCGCTACAAATTTCGTCCTAACGCCAAAAAATCAATCTAGTCAACCTCGTAGGCCAACCCGATTGGCCCCAAAACAGGGGTCCAAATTCACAATCCACGATTCACGATCCAAGAAATGCCAAAAAATTCGATTGATGAGGATATGAGCATGTCGGGTAGCCCCCCCCCCCCCCCCCATTGGGTCTAAACTTACACTGGATAAAACGGGAAATTTCCGAGAATATAAAAATTGTAACATGTAATTTATAGGAGTTTGAAATAAGCAAACAGATGTTTGAACCTAGTTTATATTTCATGTAACCAAAGAAAACAAAATGTACCTAATTTATTTAAAATAATTGCTACCCTGGAGACTAGAGCAAGAGCACAGACGCCATTTCGCACTAGAGATAGCAAATGTCCCTAAAACTCTGGCCAATTTAAAAATGTTGGTGATTTTTGAACACTCCGATTGATGCCTTCAAATTTTAGGTCCTAATGTTGGCGATTGGGTTTGATGTTGTAGCTGTACACATTGAAAATCAAGTAGCGTCAGTTTTTGCAAAAATTGGTAAAAATCGCCATTTTTTTAATATATTGTAAAACATTTTCTATTTGACCGATTTCTGACGTTTATTTTCTTAATCGACGCGAAATTTTATCAACTTCAGTTTTGTACATAGTGACTTTACATTTTGTACATAGTGTAATATTGACAGTTGTGGAGTTATAAGTTAAAACCCGAAGAAAGCCCGAAAATTCCGAGGTTTTTGGGCTACCAAACGTTTTGCCGTTCGAAATGTTATGTGCAAATCCTGAATTCATGTGATTGGGTCCCAAATAGAACAATTAAAACAATAAAATCGTTTACACCACCTTTTGCAAGATAAATTCCTCTAACTACTGGACTGTACATAGAGCAGATGAACCGTGAAGAACAACTGAAGGAACAACCACGTTCCTTCATCTTCAAAGTGCTCCAGTTTAAGAACGGAATAAGATATGGCAATAATTATTGTTACTTCACCTTTGTGTTCAGCGTTGAAAAGTCTATAAACCGAGGTGTTACTCGGCAAAAAGGAGACAAAATGTTTTATAAATCCAGTAAAATAGAGACATTTTACCTAAAACCAGTTATTTCTTCTGGCTATAAGAGCGAATCTTATAGCCATGCTGCTTGACTGTGAATTTTTTTTACCATGGTGTTTGTCATGAAAATAGCTATAAATACTGCCATTTGTTACCTTCAAAGTCCAAACGATTTTTGGGGGTGGGGGGGGGGGGGCTCTTACAGACCGCCGTTTAGCCCCCCCCCCCTCCCACTTGGTACAGTTCCAGATCCGCCACTGATTATATAATATATAATCAGTGGCGGATCTAGAACTGTACCATTTAAAATACATTATAAATACACATATTATGTGTAATTATAATGTATTTTAAATAACATTTTCAATTTATAAGCCAATAATAATAATCATTATTATTATTATAATTATTATAAACCTCACAAAACACTGCTCTGTTCCGGCAAAAATCTTGCACTTCTTTCTGAAATGCGGCAAAGTTTTTTTTCCCTGTTTTCTGCAAGCAGCAAAAGACGTTTCGCATAATATGCGAAACGTATATTATACTGAAAAATACGTGAAACATAATCGTCAATAGTCTTCCCGTCGAGGGGAAAATTCGCATGAGGACGGGTAGGAAATTTGTATGAGCTCCATCACGAGTACACTAATCTGACTAACCGAGCTTGTCCCAGATCCAATCCACATCCAGACGATAAAAATATTATACGACAATGATAATCTCTCAACGAGTTAGAGTGAGCCATTGGACTGAGTTGATTAAACATCGGCTTACATTTGAACAAGTGCAACATGCCGCAAGACCCGAGCGCGTACCTACATGCACTTACTCCACTCCTAATAGATAAAAGTTGGTACAGATTCCACATTGGCAGGTTTACGCAGCAGGAATGATTGGATGGTTTCTTGAATGTGTATAGATAAGAAAAGCCAAGTCGGAGGTTTGATTATTGGCCCCGAGATTGTTTTCAGGTGCAATTAAATAAGAGCCGAGATTGTCCTTTGAGCTGTTAATATCGTCATCATCCTAAAAATCGACCAATGACATCTTCCCGAAATGAATGGTAGGTATAGAATTTCCGGCTCCCCTGAAAAGTTAGGATGCCGCTATAGTCATTACATAAGGTTTGGGTTGAAGCTCTCACAGAGCAACTCACTTATGCTATTGTTGTTGTTTGTTTGAACATAGTACCTAACCATGTACCTTTGTTCTATCACCACATCAACTCCAACATCATATTGAAATAACACCGAATCAGGGTAAATATTTGTGGAATATAATAAATGTTTTATTGTCAGTCAACATGAGTACTGTTTGTACCAGAAAAGCAGGTATGTGCATTGATGTAGATCATCTAGGTTTCAAGAATGCTCTATTTAACCCACAGTTGTCCATCGGGCTCGTCCCGAATCCGTCGTCTATCAAGAGTTGATACAGGAAGTTGTTGAAGATGGAAAAAAAGTTTTTATCTTGATCTTCTCTGAACGTTTGGACAGAGAACTTGGAGAGCGAGCTTTTGGCATTCCAAAGTTAGAGGTCGGCAAGTATTGGCTATGGATACCCTAACACGTTGTTAGACTTGAAATGGGCCTATATTAACGCACCAAAACTTAATACCCCAACAAAAACAAAACTTAACTTTGAACGATCTTCTTTACTTTATATTAAAATTGGCATTCTTAAAGTTACGAAATTCATTTTGAACCCTTTCCCATTTACCTAGGGTTTCGAAAGGTTTCAAGGATCATCGTGAGACTTTTCCGAACCCATGAACCAAATTTCGTAATTTTTGCGTAACTGGTCAAAGTTCCGTGGACGGCGTACGGCGGACGGACAGATTTTGGTTTATTCGATAATGAACCATTAGAATCGACCAAATAAAAAAAGTAATGAACCATTGGAATCGCCTAAAGAAAAAAAAATTTGTACCCCCCCCCCCCCCCCTCAAAATTTGTTGGTTTACGTTCCAAGATACGTAGATTCAGAAAATCGAATTAAAAAAAAAAAAAAAAAAATCCGTCCGCGGCACTTTGCCCAGTGAGTTATGAGCTAAAATTTCGAAATTTTTGTTACGGGTTTTGATATTTGTTATTTTTGTTCGAATAACAAACTCTGCAAATTCTTGACACAACGGTTTATTATAAACTTCATGCAGATCTCCCTTCCGTCTAGATCATTACGAATTATTTTTTACCTGTTTGGACACACCCCACAATGATCCTCGAAGCTTATCATAACCCTAGGTCAAGGGGAAGGGGAACATCACATTTTACATAAAGCAGTTATTTCGTCGAAAATCCGCTCTTTTAGTCATGCTGCATGACTGGATTTTTTGCATCAATGTGGAACAAATATGACCATGTGTGTGTGTATCGATGTTGTTCTATTGTCAGAGACCTTTTTTGTACCTGGCAAACACTACAACTTTTCTGGATATCACGTAGTTCGATCAGACAGGGTCGATGGAAGAGCAGGCGTGGCCATCCTGGTAAAACAGGGATTATCATTCAGGCAACTCCAAGTTTCCAGTAGTATGACTGACATCATGTACGTAGCGGTTGAAGTTCATCTCATGGACGGATCGGCTTGGACCTTTGTTTCAATATATTACCCACCCAGTACGAGAAATAACGGAGTATCCAATGTCTCCGCTCAAGCATGGCATACCTTTTTTGATCTATTCTCAAGTCCTGTGATGTTTGGGGGAGATTTCAACTCGCATAACCTCGCCTGGGGATCGTCATTCACTGATTTTCGAGGAAGAAACCTGTTGGATGCTGTTTCTAGTCACGACTTGGTGTATTTAAATTATGGATCCCCAACTTTAGTGCCCACTACAACCCAACGCATCGAGTCAGCTCTGGACCTGACCTTTGTTTCACCCCAATTAGCTGATCACATAGACTGGAAAATATTGAAGGACCCCATGGGATCTAACCATCTACCTATACTCATGGCTGTACGGTCGCCAACCGTGGCACCAGTGTGGCTGAGAGTCGCGTGCAGGGTGTGGAACATAGGCAGAGCAGACTGGGAATCCTACTACAACTGTCTCTCACGTCTACATGGAGGCGATTCCCCAGACACCATGCCTACAACTTATACTGAATTTGTTAGGGATATCAACAAAGCTGCGGTACTTTCCATACCAAAATGTAAAGAGATCAGGAGGAATGACACGTACAGGTCCAAAAGATGGTGGAGTGCTGAATGTCAAGCTGCAGTAGAAAAAAGAGCGGAAATATTTAGAATTTACAACAATTTGCCAACTGGAGATAACCTGAGGTTATATATTCAGCAGGATAAGATAACCAAGACTGTACTTGCGAAATATAAGTCAAATAATTGGAAAACATATTGTGCATCAATCACCAAGGACACCCCAATCAAGGAAGTCTGGTCGAGTTACAGAGCATACAGCCGTAGCTGCATGCCCAAACCAATTTGTCCTAAAATTGATGATGCGTGTGTCAAAGACTTTCATAGCTCACTTACACCTCCATACGTCTCACAAGATCTCCAATTTGAGGATATCAACATAGTAGAAGATGGAAACCACATGCTTCTCAGGCCTTTTAACCTTCAAGAGCTGGAAAGCACACTGAAGACCAGTACTAATACAGCGCCTGGTTCGGACAATATTCATTACCCAATGCTCCGAAATCTTCCTTTGGCAAGCAAACATATTTTGCTGAATGTATATAATAAGAGCTGGTCAGACGGGAAATTCCCGGATGAGTGGGCTGATTTTGTGGTGATTCCTCTTCTGAAGAAGGGTAAACCGGAACAAGAAGCTTCGTCTTATAGGGCTATTGCACTTGCATCATGCGCTCTGAAAACACTGGAGCGCATGATTAAGCGTCGCTTGGAGTGGTGGTGTGAATATCACGATGTTTTCCCGTCTTCTCAGTTTGGCTTCCGTCGTGCACGATCGACAACCAATAGTCAGCTCCGCCTGGTTTTGGACATTCAGGACGCACTATCCAGGAATAAGATGGTGCTGGCGCTCTGCCTGGACATCCAGGCGGCATATGACAATGTTGAACATGGCATCCTACGAAGTAGGCTATTGGAGTTAGGGATCCCACTTAAGTTTGCAAGAAACGTATTGGGGCTGATCTCGAATCGGTCTATCAGAGTTCGAGTTGGGGACGTTTACACACCTTCCCGTACATCCAATAAAGGTCTTCCGCAAGGGAGCGTGATCTCTCCTATCTTATACACATTATATATGGCGACGATCGACAGAATTGTTGGCGAGAATGTTCATATGTTGCAGTACGCCGACGATATTTGCCTATACACAGAAGGAGTGGACGTTGAGGACTGTAGAACAAATATGCACCACGCTGGACTATCCATACAACAATTTCTACTGGAAAGTGCTCTGGAGGTCTCACAATCCAAATCCAACCTATGTTTATTTACTCGGCGTCGGCGACTGCGTCTTGAGCCTGAGATGGAGATAGGGGAATGGTTATTACCCGTTAAACCGACCATATGTTTCTTAGGATTGGAACTGGACAAATCGCTTTCCTGGAAACCACACATCTCAAAGCTAATTGCACGGGTAGAAATCCGACTTAACGTTCTTCGAGCTCTGAGCCATTGCAAATGGGGTGCAGATCCAAACATATCACTTCTCTTTTACCGCAGCACTATACGGGCTGTACTGGACTATGGTGCCGTTTTGTATGGACAGGCCTCATGGACAACTTTGAAACCAATTGACGTTTTGGTGAATAAGTGCCTACGTTCGTGCATTGGTTACCTGCCGTCTACACCAGTTAACGTGATGCAGAGCGAAACAGGGGAGCCACCAGCGGAACTCAGAAGACAGCTGATCTCGGACAGGACTCTTTTAAGACTCATGGAGTCAAACGAGGACATGTATTCAAGAGTTAGCGGACTAACGATGGACTGCCTTACCAAGCGCTATTGGCAGAAGAAGAACCTCCCACCCATATGCAAGAGCTTCCTCTCCATAGCCCCCCTATCAGCCTCAACGCACCTATGTCACAAACACCCAGCATTCACAACGGGCTATCTAACCTCCTTACCTCCACACACTGTGGGCTTTATGCCAAAGAAGAGGACCGTACCTGGAGAATCTCCTAACATGGTATTCTCCGAGTTTGTTAGTGTACAATGGCCAGGTTTCCACCAGATCTTTACAGATGGGTCTAAACAACATACTCACGTGGGTGCTGCATTTTACGATGCTACTTTAGACTATAGAGCCATATTCAAATTGCCAGGCTGGTCCTCTGTTTACTCTGCTGAGTTGGTGGCCCTCGTGGAGGCTCTCCGTTATACCCAATCTTTGACCTCCTCTAAAATTGTTATTTTCACAGACAATAAAAGTTCTATCCAGAAGGTTAAGAATGTAGGACTTAAACCAACGACAAATAGCCTCATCCATGCTGTGAGAAATATGGTGCAATCCATGGTGAATAATGGTAGGGAGGTGTGTTTGGTATGGGTGAAAGGACATTCTGGGATAAACGGGAATGAGATTGCGGACGCTCTCGCGAAACAAGCAGCCTATTTCGCATCAGAAACAGATACGGCAATTCCCCCACGAGACCTTTACAGTTGGTGTAAGAGTAAACTGTTGAATAAGTGGCACCAACGCTTCTCATCCCTATCGGCAGGCTCCTACTATAGGTTTATTCAACCCCACATCCCTCGAACTCCATGGTTTGCAAAATCTAGGCTCTCTAAAGACATGGTTAGAACCATCTGCAGGCTGAGAGCCGGTCATGCGATGTGCGGTGCGACGAAGCAGAAAATGAATTTGGCTCCTACTGCTGAGTGTGCAAGATGTCAAGCTGTGACAGAAGATCTCCATCATATATTTCTGGAATGTCCAGGATTAGCAACTAGAAGACTCCGCTTGTATGAAGAGCTGGCTCCATATATAGAACAACCCCTCAACCTGCCATACCTACTCCAAACATCGGTGAAAGTTTTTTATTTATTATATACCTTTTTGTCGGACAGTGACATATCTGTGTGAAGAACTGCACAATTAATTTAAACCTGAAATAGGGATATTGTACAAATGAGTCTTGAACTGTTAAAATTCACCTTGTGGCTGTATGGGCAACCAATGCCAAATAAAAACTAATTAAAAAAAATAAAAAAAAAAATTAAAAAAAAAAAAAAAAATGTGTGTGTGTGTGTTTCCTTGGATTATTGTCTCCGGTTTTTTTTTACCACGATGAGACACAGTTAACAAATATGACCATAATATGGAAGAAAAAGAAGAAGAAGAAGAGGTTATAATACCTATTATAACCTCCTCGGCCCCACCACGTATCAAAGAGGACAATAAATGGAAGCTCAAGAACGTACACTCAGTGTTGCCGTTCTACCGGAATTTCGGTAGACCTACCGGTTTTCCACTTCAACTCCCGGTTTGAGCTTCAGGGCTTTGAAAATTTCAAAGCCCTACATTTAATGTTCGACAAAAAGTAAACTTTGAGCGCAATACAGGCTGCTGGAGATCAATAATTTTTCATTCCATTCGCCAAAGTTGTTGGTTCACCTTGCAGACAAAACAGAAGAAGTTTACCTACACTACAACAACTACACCACCAAGTTTTTGTGCAGGTCCTTAGGTTTTAAGTGAATTCACCGAGAAAATTAATGTGTGTGGTCAAGATAAACTTTTAAAATAGCCGGGAAATCTACCAGGTTTCCTAGCTCAATCTACCGGTTTTTTCGACGAAGCCTACCGGACAAGAGGGCCACAGTTATGGCAAAACTGCCTACACTTGCTGCCCTACAACGAAAATTCAGAAAAGAGACGAAGAAGAAGAATAAACTGACGTGTGCAGAAGCCTATCATCCTTGCCAGCGTAGCATCCTTTGTTTCTGTTGAATGTCACATCATTACTCATCTGATATTTCGCTTCACACACCGGCACACGCTTGACTACCGTGAACCAACATCAGATTTAGGATATCGAGGGTCCCCTCTAGGACATCTTCCTTGTGATTAGCCGGTGGAAATGATTTTCGCCATCACCATGAGATTTCTGATATTTGCTCTTGCGTTGCTTCTACCGAGTGCCCTGGCTGAAGACGCTGCTAAGAAAGGACCCAAAGTCACATCGAAGGTAAATTCTTCTATTACGTATTATGGTCGTACACGTAGCTTTTTAGTGTCCATTAGGTATCTCGCCTTGTGATGATTAATATATTATGAATGACTATGAAGGACCTTACATTTCCATAAACGGTGAGCCGGTGATCAATATTATGTATTTCGTTTGGCACTATCTAATAGATATCTCATGTTACCTGTGTTTTGTTAGAGTAGTTGCGTGTTTTGAACTTCCCATCTCCCCTTAGTTTCAGGATGTCATCTCTTGGCTTTCCGATGTTCTCTTCCTAGATCATGTTTTTCATTGTGACTCCTACGTGTTATATATATATATATATATATATAGTAGTCTATATATAACAACATATCTACATTATATCTCAGAAAATACTTAGCCGATTTAACCTAGTCTCTCCTTGATTTTGACTACTAGTCCCGATGTACCATAGGATCTCTAATAACGGGTGGATTCCATCGTAATTGATATGCTTTGAATTGGTAACTTAATAGGTACTTAAGAAAGGACAGAGTGTAGTTGGAAAGGATGTAGTTTCACGTTCGCTTTGCATCCTCAATGCAAAGGGCAATAGAAAGTTTTTGTTGAGTAAATTGTTGGGGTTGAAGTAATTACTGGTAATGTTGGCCTACCCTTAGAAACCACGTCCTCTTATGAGTTTTCGAAGCAGCTGGCCAGGTGTTCTCCAGTCTCCTTGGTCCCCATCAATTCGCCAGTGAATGGGCGATTTGTCTTTGGCAATTATCCAATCCTAGCCAGAATAGGACTGGAGGTTTGGCGGTATGTTGAGGTCGACTTCATTGGAGTTGCCAACATTGCACCAAATGAGTGGATTTTGGTAGAGCAGCTCAAGTCAGTAATGCTCCATCAAAGCCACTGCAGAATTGGCCCGTATCTACTGGCTGCCTGGCCTTTGGTTCACATGGGGAGGCTGCTTATTCTTTGCTGAATCTCGCCCCTGGTATGCCTACACACACTCACAGGTTTAATATCTCTCAAAAAACATCCCATCTCATGCTCCCAACGGCTATTAGCTAGAAAAATGTAACAAGGGTTCCCTATGCACCCATAGCACTATGAATATTTTTATTGTATACTTTCTGTAAATCATTCATCTAAATTGAACATTTTCTAGGTTTGGTTTGACATCAAAATTGGGGATGAAAGTGCTGGACGAATCGAAATAGGTCTTTTTGGAAACACAGTTCCAAAAACTGTCAAGAATTTCTTTGAACTGGCAACAAAACCTGAAGGTGAAGGATTTAAAGGAAGTAAATTTCACAGAGTCATCAGGGACTTCATGATTCAAGGTGGAGATTTCACCAAAGGAGATGGAACTGGAGGTAGGTAATCATTATCTTATTTTCACGTCCAAGAATGTGACACCGTACAATATGTAGCTATTGTTACACCCCATGTCTCTTATTTTATCCATCAATCAATTGGCCCACACTATCTTCTCTGCTGTGAAAGTCATCCAACTAGTAGACATTCTTATACAACGATATTGTGAATGCTATTATGTCATGTGACTGACTTTGTATTGTCACTGAATACCCGAATTTCATTCGAATGTTTTCGTTTACCAGGAAGAAGCATCTATGGTGATCGTTTTGCTGATGAGAACTTTAAGCTGAAGCATTATGGAGCTGGATGGGTTTCCATGGCCAATGCTGGGAAAGATACGAATGGGTCTCAGTTCTTCATTACAACGAAGCAAACTCCTTGGTTAGATGGCCGACATGTTGTTTTTGGCAAAGTAATAAGTGGAATGGTAAGTTCATCTCTTCTAGTTATTTAAAATATTGATACTTTGAATTTTGTTGTTGATACATTCACATCAGCAAATGATAATTAATTACGTACCTACCTCAATAATGACCAACTTGTTAGTTTCTAATGGAAGTTCTCCTCGATTCCTCCTCCGTCTTCTGATTGAACATTAAAATATGATTTGCTTCATTAACAATTATCAACTCCCATAAACAATCTGTTGTTTTCCAACTCTAGGGAGCTTATAGGATAAAATATTCAATTAATAAAACGGAGCCTGTATAAAATATTCTATTAATAAATAAACATTTGTTCCTTTGAGTTAACCACATTGGATATCTCAACATTATGTAATATCTTACATCAAGCGAAATTATGTCATATTTAGTCATTGAATGTTAGAACCCATTCTTTAGTTGATTGGGCACATCAGTTCCATCTTGAGAGTAGAGGTAAACGTCACACTGCACTGCTATTAAAGCATCAATAAAAACTACAATGTTGACAATCGAGAAATTTATGCCACTCGGTGAAAATTTTGTAGCTCCCTCCAATCAATGTGAACATGGCGATTTGCGTACATAAGTGCAGTGGCGGTTATATTGGGGGGGGGGGGGCTAAGGGGGCTGTAGGATGTAAATTTAAATTTATAGAAGTTTGAAAAAAAAAAAAAAAACAGATAGCTGAGGATTACAGACGAGATCCAATGTTTGAACCTACTGTACCTATATTTCATGTAACCAAAGAAAACAAAAACGTAATTTAGTTAAAATAATTTCTAACCCGGATACGATTCATACCTACTGCAAGAGCACAGCCGCCATTTCGCACGAGAGACGGCAAATCACACGACATGGCTGTTGGAAAATTTCTAGATGACAATGAAAAACTATAATTTTTGACTCAGACTTGGAAACCTTCATTGGAAAATAATTTCCCAACTAAATTAGTAGGCAAACAAAATCAGAAATGCAGAAGAGAATGGTTGGAACAGCACGACTAGCTTGCCTATTATAGCGAGTGCTTGTCTGGAGGATTTTGTAAAATATGCGTTCTTTTCGCTCTTGCTGAAGCCAGGAGTAGGAGGTGGTGGTGGTGAGCTGATTTAAAAACTTTGCAAATCTTGGTACAACGGTCTATCAACTTCTTTGTGCAGATTACCCTTCTGTCTAGGTCACTAAATGGTAGATTGATGATTTTTACGCCAATTTTGTATGTATATTAGGTAGGTATGAGAATAGGTCATAAAGTACTCTAGTTACTCCCTTCCCCCCTATTCAGCACCGTATGGGTTCAAAAAATTTTTTTTCAAATCTCCTCGCCAACAACTTTTATTTACCGTATGATTCACCCTTATGCGGCTGGTCTTAAAATATTGTAAGACATAAACTATCCAAATGTGAGCTAAAAACTATACCTACCATTATGAATTTTTCGAGATATGAAATTTTCCAAACATCTGTCTCGGCAATCAAAAGGCTAAATTCGTAGATGGCTAGAATTCGGCCACTTTAAGGGGAGTTTTAAGGGGGAAAATTAACCATAAATTCCCAAAATTAAACAGTCCGACAAGAAACATTTTAAAGGTTTATTTACGCAGAACTCGATGGTGAAATCAGAATTGCGATATCTCATTTCGTTCTCAAACTGGAGCGCTTCTTACTTCAGATGTTCTTCATGGCTAGTCTGTTCTAATCTGATAACGGAATGAGATATCGCAATTCTGACTGAAATATCGTGTTCAGCGTTGAAAAATCTATAAACTGCTGAGGTGTTACTCGGTAAATAAAGGAGACAAAATTTGTTATAAAACCAGTATAATTCAGACATTTCACATAAAACCAGTTATTTCTTCAAAAATTCACTCTTATAGCCATGCTGCATGACCGCGGATTTTTACATTCTTTCGTCCTTTTTCTCTCTATCGGAGAGGAGTGGACGTTTCCCAATACCGAGTTATCTTCGCTTCCTGTGTTATTAATAACCCCCATCACCACTGGTTAGCCCCCCCCCCCCCTTGCCGCAGGTCTAGATTCACCACTGCATACGTACGAATCTCATCTCTCATCTCCGCTTGGACCTCAGAATGATAACCTACCAACTCCCAGTTTCTCAGAATTTTGAATTTTTCTATATTCGGCTCTCCAACTTTATTTTCATACCTTAGCGTCAAAAAATCATCTCCAAGAAGTCACTGTCATAAATTATGAATACCTCCTACTGGTTCAATCCAAAAATGAAAGTCTGACAAATGACACCTCATTTTAAAGGTTTTCACACGCTGATTACGATCGTGAAGTCAAATTACGATATCTTATTCCGTTCTCAAACTTGAGTACTTTGAAGATGAAGAAACGTGGTTGATCCTTGATATATTCTTCATGGTAAGTCATCGTTATATTCTTCATGCTCTAAGCTCTATCTGATGACGGAATGTGATATCGCAATTCTGACTTCACCGACGTGTTCAGCGTTGAAATGTCCAAAAACTGAGGGGGGTTTTAAGGGAGTTGGTTGGAGGGGGAGGGGACCCTATCAGAAAACCAATATAATATAATGTGCAGCAAACTCTTTTTGAGGGGATTAGGAATAAGCTATATTAATATTTATTGCATAATACCTTTTTGAAATGTAACATCCATTTCAATCTGATCTATATGGTATCTAAAATTTGGTACTGAGATGGATATCTGCAATTCAAATCACAAGAGTGCTAACAAACATATTTCAAGGGCCATGAAAAGTACAATTTTTCTGCTTTGTCCTAGCTACATGATACATCTCTAACTTACAGGAAGTTGTGAGGAAAATCGAGAGCACTAAGACTGACAGTGGGGACAGACCGGTGAAGGTAGTCACCATAGCCGACTGTGGTGCTGAGGAAGTCACGCCTTTTTCTGTCGCAAAAGAAGATGCCGTGGAAGGGCATTCTGAATTGTAAGCTAAAATTGCGTTCATGGTCAATAAAAGATCATTTGTATTATCTTTTTCAAATCATGTTTTCCATATTCCAAATTCTATTGATCTTCCTTATTTATGCTTGCAGTAAATTCCTAGCTGTGTAATATAGACTCTTACCTGCCCATTGATGCTCCCTCATGAATTACATCTAATACAAACATACTTGGTACCTCAAAATGAATCTCACAATTAAATAACGGAAACTCATTGAGAAATAATGATCTAATTTCAAACAGACGTTATTAACCTGAGGTGCCAATAGCAATAAAGCAAATTTATCCTTACAATGTCAATCTTCTATACTCAAGCCAAGTCAATAAATTTGCCTTTGTATATATACCAAATAACGCCGCCCAATTTTCCACAACAGTTTATTGATAGATCCCCTTCAGTCTAGATCCTTGTCAGCAATACATCATCCATGTAGGCGACAGTAGACATGGGAGAAAATATGAGCAGGATTATTCGCATCAGGACTGTCTTCATCCTTTAACTTGTTGAAATCCAATGATAACATTATCAGATCTCCTTCATAAACACCTTCATTATAGCAATCAATAATTGATTCATTATTGGAACCAATTATTGGTTCACATACTAGCTCACTCTGCCGATCAATTCAGTAATTTAATTTCAATTTGCTTCCTCTAAATGTGTCCTTCAGAGTAGCTTGAAACTTGGAACCCTAAATGTCGCATTATTTGTTAGGGCATTTTCCCCAGTGTTTTTGACTTTACTTTTGACATGTAAGTACGTCCCTGATAAAACTAGCGGGGAAGAACTGGTGTTTGACCTGGATGACGTAGTAGGTGCAACTACCACCAGTCCAGATCTCTTTTGGTTATTTGTGGCTCATCGTTCTCGCTTGAGCAAGTGTCATCCTGTTTCAAGAACATTGAAGTTGTTGAAAATAAATTAGGGTTTTCATGTGTTTGACAATAGATTTCTAATTCATGATTGCCCAATGTTTTCTCCCCAGTATATTCATGCTGTGATACCCCTCGTATATTTTTAAACAACTAAATCGAATATCATTTGAAAACCACAGGTTTCACACTTAAGTTTCAACATAGTAGTGGAAGGTTTCTGTTCAACTATGTTGGTACTAAATAAGTATAATATATTATAATACTTATATTAATAATGTAAATATATATCAAAATAACATAAAATCAATATAAATCATGATATTATAAGTTCATATTAAAATAATATTGATCAAAAATATGTATTAATATTACAACTTCATAGGTGACTGTAGGAGGTTGGTCAGCTGACTGTTCACTCATGACATATCTTAGCAATTGTAGTTCCACAGCTGAAGCGACATAGCACCTGTATCAGGAATGAAGTGGCTTTTAAGGGAGATTTAAAGTTGTTTTCTCAAATAGCTTTCAAATATGGGGAAATGAGATATACTTGTACGATACGACCGTAATTCCAGTGTCAAGCTTTCTTGAAAAGAATGTAGAGTGATCAAAGCACATGGACAACATTATAGTGTGGCTGTAGAATTGTAAATTTTCCGTTGTTTGTAAGTATGCAAATACCTTTACATGGTTTGATTATTGGACAAGGGTTTTCACCCAATTATTGACAGTTCAGAGTTGAATAATGGAATAAACATAGTATTAGTGTTCGACCTTTTCCCCTATAGAACAGTACACTACATTTTAACGGTACCCAGGATAAAATAAATATGGCCGAGTCAAGACTCTCCGCCATATTTATTTTATCCTGGGTACCGTTAAAATGTAGTGGATATTGAAAAGGCCATCCTCAATGCATAAAACACTGCATGGCCAGAAACACTATGTAAATGGCACAGAGCTTATGCGATACTGCTTTCCCGTAGCCTCACCCTTTGTAGCTCACCGGGTACAATGATTGTTCCAGTCAAATGGAACACTTGCATTAAAATCTGATTCTGTGTTTTCTCCAAACCAAACCGCAATAAAAGGTGGAAGCAGAATTTTTCAATACACTGTCGGGTGGAGTCTAACATTTTGCCACTTGACATTGCAAATATGCTGCTAATTGATTCAGGCTATTCGCAAATATTGGTGGCAGGGGCTATCCGCAAATAATATGTCCATCGACCACTGTAGTCACAAAGAGTTTTCTTAGCATTAGATAATTTCAGCAGTGTGAGCAGCTCCGCCAAGCTCTTCCAACAGACAAATTCTATTTCTATTTCACTTTTCATTCATTTTCAAACCAGAGAGCCTTAACAATGATGTTATAAATGATGTTCCAGACAAATTTCATAGGATGTGATGTGAGCATTGAGCATTTTTACTCAAAGAGGAACTATGATAGCTAGGATGATACCCTGGCCCCAAAAGCTCATACTATAGCCTAGATCAATCTTATGATTGCTTATATTACTTCAATTTTACCATTTAATCATGATCAAGTAGTATTTTTACCAATCTTTGTATTCATCTGATGTTGTTGATTCTGGAAGTGGTTTTTTCCTTGCAGATCCCGTTGAACTCCAAGCTTAGCCCATTGTTTGATGGGTGCCTGTCCAAAATCATGTGGCCATCAGTATCACATTAATTATCAGCAATAACCACCTCTAAACGGCTTCCATAGGGGGGAAGTTCCTTCTTAATAATAATATTAGCTTAGTGATGAAGAAAACAATTATAATTCGTTGCAATTGTTAACTGCAGTGCTCATGCTTAGTTTAGGAGTTGCTTTTAAGATTTAGTAATGATTGTGATTTATTTCTTGACATTTTTATACGTCGATTTTCTAAAATCATTGGTTTTTGTTCATCCCTAAAGACAAATTTCCTACTTGCTACCCCACGTTGGCTTGATTGAAGGTAACTTATTACATGTTTATTGTAATTTCCTGTCTAGCTGTTCCAGCTGTGTGCTTGGAGTTCCCTTGATCCTCACCACCTAGTTTATTTGAGGGTGTATCGTGTAGAGCAGGAATACTCCGCCTGCATTTTGATTCCAAAGGTTACTTTTAACAAGAAAATATGATTTTCTCGTCAAAGTGAACCACAGTTTGAGGCTGAGAGTTTTTCTTTTCTTGACTTGTAGTGAACCATCAGTTTCTTCATACTTTTGTAATACTAATTTTTTTATTTTATTTGTTTTTCAAATCATCTTTATCGTTACAACTGTATATACTACATCCAGTAACTTCAATCAGTTAGTTAATTTTTAACGTAGGTATTGTGGTTAATAGATTACTACCACTCATCACATCACTTTAGTGAGATGTACCTAGGTCCAGGGGTTCGGTCCTTTTCAGCCTTCGTACTCGTACATCGCCGCTGTTGTCCAGAAGGTTAAGTACTTCAACATTCCTGTGCTTGTGGAGACGGTTTTCATGGTCCGTTGCTCGATTATCAACAACTTCGTTCACCATCTTGACTTTAAGGTCGCGATGGAGATCATTCGTTTGAACATACCAGGGGGCATTAACTATGCTCCTGAGAATTTTGTTTTGCGTTGTTTGGATTATTTTCATGTAAAGTTAATGTGGGTTGACTTTGCTTTGTTGAGTTTTATTCTCCATCTTTTGGTCCATTGATGGATACTGTTCACGGATTCCTGTAGTTTACTCGAGGCTTCCTCAACTGTGGGACCGACTGCCAGGATTGCTGTGTCATCTGCAAATGTCGCTGTCACAGCTTCTGTTGGTTTTGGGAGATCCCTCGTGTATAGTAGATAGAGTACTGGCTCACCATACCCTACGCTACCCTGAGGTACTCCTGCTTTTATGTCCCGCAATTGGGAGTATTCTTCGTCGTGTTTTACCCTGAAATGCCTTTCTGTTAGATAAGACGCTAAAATTCTATAATACTGTACAGGGAGATATCTTTGTAGCTTTGCTTGAAGTCCCTTATGCCAGACTTTGTCAAACGCCTGAGAGACGTCAAGGAACACTGCTGAGCAGATTGCCTTCTCTTCGAAGCATTTCTCTATCACACTGGTGATGCGGTGTACCTGATCTATCGTTGAATGCTGCTCTCTGAATCCGAATTGGTGGTCAGGGATTAGATTTGTGTCCTCGATTATAGGTTTTAATCTCTTTAAGAGGAGTTTCTCAAAGAGTTTGGATATTATCGGTAGAAGAAGATGGGGCGGTAGGACGTTTTGTCATGAGTTGGTTTGCCTGGCTTGGCTATCATTATTACGTCTGCTACTTTCCACTGTAGTCTAAATGACGGCGTAGGAGTTTTTTCAGACCTTTTTCTGGAAGTTCTTTCAAGATTTTTCCTGTTATTAGATCATAGCCCGGAGCTTTCTTTGGACTGAGGTTGAACATAATGTCGTCATTGAGCTCTTGGATGGTAACAGGCCGAATTTCCAATTCATCTGTCTTTTCTACCGTTGCAGCATCCTCATCGGCAGTCTCCCTTGGAAACGGGGTGAATGTTTCCTCAAGGTAGTCTGCAAACAGATCTGCTTTTTCTTTTGCACTCCTTGCCCAATATCCGTCATCTCGTTTAATAGGAGGTATCGGTATTTTAGGACGTTTAAGGCCTTTAGTGGCTCTGTACAGAGAATATTCAGTATCTTTTCTTGCAGTGAGGCTGTGCAAGTTAACAGCCAATGTTTCCCGTTCAATTTCTTGGTTTAGAGATTTGAGCTCATTGCATAGTGTATTCAGCTTTCTTTTTTTTTTTCTTTAGAGCGAACCCTTTGCCAGATTTTCCTAGCTTTTCTTTTGGCTTTTACCAGTTCCCTTACTTCGAGCGGGTAGTTGGAATGGTAAAGAGGTTTCTTATGGCTAATTGGGGTGCAGGACCAGCACGCCTCTTGGATGTTATCAGTCAAACGTGCTCTTTCCAGTTCATCAGATGTTCTGATGAGCACATGTAGATTGATGCTTTGGGTCAGTTTTTCTCGGAATAACTCTTCTCTGAAGATTACCGAATCATTTAGCGTTATCATCACAGGAGAATGATCAGGCAAGAGGACATCGCTATCCTCAGTATGTAAGTAGTTTCTCGAAACTCCTTTTACTACGAAGAAGTCTGCTATTTTATTAACGTCTGTTGGGCAGTAGGTGGGCCCACCTCCTGAGTGAAAATTGCAATTAGTTTCTTGACCTGCTATAAGTACTCGTAGTTGTACACCTTTCGGTTTGCTCGTCCTTGAGCCCCAAAATTCGTGTTTCGCATTGAATGAAATCATGTCCGATTGAGACAGAGCCTTATACAAGATTTAACCCATTATCTCAACCCAAAAAGGTTTTAGAAACAAAAAACAGAAACTTTAGGCAAATTCTGTCCACTTTGACGAGTCTACAGCCTGGGTAAAAGGACCAATCGACTTGAATTTTTGTACATACCTTCTTTATAGCATGGCTCAGTGCCATTTGAACGAAATAACCCATTATCTCAACCCAAAAAAAAAAAAAAAAATGTGGGACAAAAACTGAAATTTAGGACAATTTTGGCCATATCCCGGCTCCTAGTTGACCGATCAACTTGAAATTTGGTATGGATCTTCTTGGTGTGGATAATAGAAAGCCCTGAAAGTTTCAAGTCGCTAGGTCTAAAGGGAGCCGAGTTATATAACTTCAAAAACCAATTACCATGTTTTTCTACTTTTTTCAGTCGGTCAAGGCTACAGCCTCTCCACCTTCGCCGATTGACTTGAAATTTTGCACTGAGCTTCGTTTCAAGTGTAGCAAGTGCCTTTTGAAAGATTCAAGTCGATAGCTCTAAAGGGAGCCGACTTCAAAAACCCGGTTTTTCACCCTTACCTGTTCTTCTTCTCCTTAATCAGTTAGGCCTTTCCACCTTCACGGATTGACTTGAAATTTTGCACAGAGCTTCGTTTCAACATCAGCCAGTGCCTTTTGAAAGGTTTAACCCATTATCTCAACCCAAAAAACTTTTAGAAACAAAAAACTGAAATTTAGGCTAATTTTGGCAACTTTGACGAGTCTACAGCCTGGGTAACCGGACCAATCGACTTCGAATTTTGCATAGACCTTCTTTATAACATGGCCCACTTCAACAACAAAAAGATGTGATGTCCCCCCAAAAAACACTCGGTGTAATAATCACCCCGCCTAGCAAATATCATTCTACAGAGGCCGGAAAAAGTTATGATATCCACTTTCCCCGCCCGCCCTTTTCCTCATTAAGGAGCTAAGTATAATGAAAAGCCTAACCACTTCACAAGCACCGTACCCCTTCCTAAATCTCCCCTTGGCGCTATTGGGAAACGTTTTTATTACTTCCACAAGCAACTAATACTTGTATAAAAAGTTTGTATTTGTAGTATTTTTATTACTTTCACTACTAACCTGATCCTCCTTCCCCTAACCACCACCACCAAGTATTAGTTGCTTGTGGAAGTAATAAAAACGTCTCGCAATAGCGCCAAGGGGAGATTTCGAAAGGGGTACGGTGCTTGTGAAGTGGTTAAGCTTTTCATTATACTTAGCTCCTTAATGAGGAAAAGGGCGGGTGGGGAAAGTGGATATCATAACTTTTTCCAGCCTCTGTAGAATGATATAAATATCATTCTACAGAGGCTGGAAAAAATTTGCGAGGCGGGGTGATTTTTACATGGAGTGTTTTTTGGGGGGACATATATACGATGAGCCACGAACGATATAGAGTTCAACTGGATTGGTTTAGTTATGATGTGGAAGAGAAGGATCAAATTTATTTCATAGTCCTAAATCAAGATTAGAAGTGCAAAAATTGTGAGTGTAAATGTTTTTTATAATGTTATAAGTACATCAGGATTTTGAAAGAGCATAAGCATGGACGAAGGAGGTACCCTTCATCGATGGTGACATCCTGTCTTTCATTTTTACAAGGATTCCCAAAAAACTCCGCATTCTTCTAAGATAGAATGCATATTCTCTCTACACCAGTCTTCACTTCTTTTTCCCTTGAAACAAAATTCTAAGAGTCTAGAAGTAAGTGCCTATTGTATTAGTTGCGTTCAGCTAGAATGTCCTTCGAAGAGGATATTCACCCTTGCTTATGGTTGAGAAGAAAACAAATTATGAGATCACGTGATGCAGAATAAATAGGTAGGTATTATAAATAGTGTACTTAACTCGTATATTTCAAGCACGTTTATTGATTCAACATTAGATACTTGAAGGGATGTGAACTATCTACTCAACACATCCCTTGTTAACTGTAGACGTTATAGATGATCCCAGAGTTAACAAGTAGTATTGTAAAATAAAATTCGATAGCATTGATCTTGCTATTATTACAAATAATAGCAATATTCAACTAATTTTTATTTTTTTCAACTAAGTAATAATTACTTAATTATTCTATTTAATTTTTTCTGAGACATAATTTGAAATTTTATCACAGATGAATTCTCGAATTAGAAAAATCTCCACTTTTCTTAAAACTGAGGAATTCCTCATTCGTACACTATTCATACATTCCGTATTCATACACTAATAAATGCATACTACACTGGTCATTTTTCTATGTTTATGCTAATTTTAGTGTTACCCACTATTAAAGCGTATTTACAATTAGTTAAAAGATCCAAAAGTATTTCTTCCATCAAAAGGGAAAGTACTCCTATGAAGTTCACTACTTCTATTCACTGCAATAGATACGACATTACAATGACTAAATATATGAAAATGAGTTAATTTGATCAGTCTCTTTCGCTTATTATGAAGCATACAAACACAATAACGTACAAATTTATTTTCAATTAGAACTAGTCATCTATACTTTTCAACAGCTGTTCATTTCAATCGTCAGGTTACATTGCACTTCCAGTCAGAGTTCCTGGAATGATGCCAAATCTTAAGGTTCTAAACCGGTCAAGGTATCACATTATTTTGTAACATTCGCAACTCAGTAGTAACAGTAGAAGGTAACTCAGCATTGTGCTTTATAAGATCCGACAGCTACCTATGGAGGTACTCTTACTTAGTGATGGGTGATAATCTATCTATATTTGGTTTATGTAATAGATGATCCACTCTCCTCACCTTAACTGCAACATGCTTCTCTGAATGGTTTGGCATGTTTTTTCTTTTTGACTTCAAGATCCAAACGTCCACTTACACCTCTACCCCTATGTCCTAATTGGACCGTAATCGTAGGAGCGTGCGTTTAAGCGTAGTCGACCGCATCGTGTGGTGGTCGCCAGATGAAAATGTGTGTCCAATTATTGGAAACACCTATTCGTAGGACCAAGCGTTGAGCTACCCGATTGTACGAAAAGTTCATGTGAGAAGAGGAAGCTGGTCGAAGACAATATTATTATTTGGTAACATTTATGTAAATGTGGTAGAAGCGGAGCCTCCAACGAGCAGAATAAAACCAGTCATTGAAACCTACAAAACTCCGGGGAGACTCGGTGAATTTCACCACTTATATCGTGAGCTGCAGAGTGAAGAGGATACATTCTATCAGTATAGAAGTAGGTATGTCAAAAACGACGTTCGACCACATCTGCAAGGCGATTGAACCCGAGTGCACTCTCCAAGTCACGAATTTCAAAAAACCAATCAGCGCCGAAGAAAGATTGCTTTTAACCTTTGATAATACTCGTATTTTGCTCTCACCCAAAATATGGTACTTCGTGTATTAATGCCACCGCAGCAGAATTTTTGCTATCTAATCGGTTATATCAATCAGAAACTATCAACTACTTAAAATCCCACTTTTCAATTTTCTGTCCGAAACCCCAATCACAGATTCTGACCTTTGTCCAACTAGATGGATTGATTTAAGATATTTTTTTAATTTCTGAGTTGCGAGCATCCAGGCTACCACTAAACTCAAAAATAATCACCCACCTAATCAATCTCAATCATCTAACTAACAAGATGGCGGCAACTTCTGCTGCAGTGGCCTTAATACGTAAGTATCCAAAATATTATAATTATCAATTTTTAGCGAAATTTTGAAGAAATCTTAGATACGTATTCCTCTGAAAATTCACTGATTAAGCCGTGCTGCGTTACTGGTTTTTTTTGGGGGACGAATTTGGTTGTTCATAACATACTCGTAATAACGTACTTATAAAAGACAAATAAAATACTGCATTCACTCATCTCCGCGTAACTCTCTCCCACTATTCAGTAACTGTCCATTTTGTTTATAACTTCCGTATGCACACTTGGTTCAAGATCTGACAAAGCGCTCCCAAAATGGAACACTGGACTAAGATATTAAAGTAGGTGCCTACGAAGCACACCCCTAAAGTGCCTTCTGCTTGTTACCACTTGACAAACTTGGACATTTGGGAGGATAAAGCAAATGAAGGCACGATAAAGAAAAGTATGGAGAGAGATGTGAACTAAGGGAGGGTTTTAGTACTATGTCAAACCAGAATAGTTATACGTGAATCATAACTCGACTGGCCACAGATGCCGAGGGTATAGGACGAAATAAGATGATGTTAGGCTCGGCGATCATTGACGCGTTATAGTTGACGTGAGGGTCACTGGTTTTTCCAGTCTTCCTTGATGAGGTCAGCAGCTTTCTCGCCTATCATGACGACGACAGCATTGGTGTGAGAAGCGGGTATGATGGGCATTATGGAGCCGTCGACGACCCGCAGGTTTTGTATTCCATATACCCTGAGGCGAGGGTCCACCACAGCGTCAGAGTCGCTTGAAGGCCCCATCTTGCATGTCCCCACCTGCAATCACGATTATTTGGTTTTGGTTAGGTAGTTCTCTCTATATTTATTGTAACCCATTGGTTAGTATACCTAGTAGTTTTGGTTAGTAAAGCTTCCTCACATCGTATCGTAAGGGGTTAATTAATCGCATAACCATTGAAAAGTTATCAGAATCGATCGGATATATCCGAGCACTTTAAGGATTTCATGTTGGCTCGTGCGCCTACACAACTGGTGCTACAAACATTTGAAGTTCGTAGGGAATCATTGGCGACCCAATCTTCATGCCCCCTCAAAATTGCAACTGAATCCGTTGGTTGGAACCATATGTGGATATTAGTGTTAGTGGGGTTTCGTTGTTTGCGCTCATGAAAACGCTACTATCGTTGCAAGCTCAATGAAATTTGTAGAGGAAAATCGTTGAGAACGGACACTACATACAGTCGACTTGCACACTCAAGGTGAAATTATAATTTCAAAAGCGCCAGAAAGATGACTGGTTCGCTCTTTCAACCCACTGATTTTTTGTGTGTTTTCTACATGAAGTTGGCAGTTGAAAGATTTTTTGGAATTTATGGGTGAAACCTCCCCCCGACCCCAATCACCCCAAAACCCCCCTCAGCTTTTGGACATTACAACATTACATTGTTGTCCCCCATAGTGAAGCCTTTTTTTTTTCTCAAAATGTGGCCATTTACCTACTCCAAAATCGGCAAAATATGGAATTTTAGTATGGCATTTTACTATGGCTCCATAGCAATATGGCATTTGACGGGCTCTAATAATGAATGAAACAAATAATAACTTTTGTGGAGTTGAGATATTGCGGAATCATTCACGAATTAATAAATTTGAAATATTATATAAATATAAGTTCGAACTAATAATCACATTCATTGCACTTTGCCCATGTCAGTTGAAAAATGAATCATCAATTTGTTGTCAAAAGTCGTAAAAGTGGGTAAGATGACATTTGATTGGAATAAACTCCGGCTAGGCATCGGTTTAGACATAGCTCGAGAACAAAAGTTTACTTTAATTAAAAAAATCGAGTAACGGAATGCTCTCTCCTAATATTTAACCGCTGTCCAATAAACGGAACATTTGGTAACTTACCTTAGCGACAGGCTTAATTTGACTCGAATAGAACGTTACATGGATAGTATATTTACAACTCTGTTCCATATGAAAAGCCCGCTGATTAAAATTTTGGAGCAATTTTCTTTCAACGAGAATCCTGAATGGAATAGTGAGTTGGACCCAACGAATTTCTTATAACGCACAACCTACTTGGTGATGGAGGTTGGTGGTGAGATGCCGTGCTGCACACGCCCAGTACGTGTCGCTGCCGAACTCGTGACTCTCGCAGCCCGGGAACTTGGTTGGAAGGAGACGGCTGTTCCATTTCTTGAAGCTTTTCCCAGTCCCAACTGTCACCGCCTACCAATGAGAGAAAAAAATTAAAAAAAGGATTATGACATGCCTGTTTATAACATGATTAATACCATTAATAATCGATAATAAACAACGAAAAAAGCAAAAGATTCATCAGAATATAAAACGTATTGCTTTCGAAAACTGATGATTGTGAGTGATGTGCCTGTTTCACCTAGCACTACCCTGATCATGTTCGCTGACTAGTGACGTTCCGATACTCCTTTCGATCCGATGTTTGGTATCAAATCAATATCGAAAGCACGGTATCGATACTCCGATATTATCGAAAGGAAATATCGATATTGAAAGTATCATTTGATATCGATAATTTTTACTTTTTTTTTGCAATACTTATAATATAAGTAATGGAATTACAGAATTTGAGGATAATATTATTATCCTCAAATTCTTTAATTCCATTCAAAAAATAAATCGCGTTTAGGCCTACAATGATCCACCTATCTCAGCATTATGATCAGTTTCGGTAGGTACATACTATAGGAGTGGACATAAACCCTTGGGTAGATTTTGAAGTTTTTATTGTTATCTATATCTAAAAGTACAAAGAGTGGAAAACATATTGCGGTGAATGTTTAAAAAAAAAAATATTATAAACCCCAATCTTTGGAAGTAAAGTCCAAAGTGTACAAAGAGTGGAATAGAAAATATATTGTGGCGAATGTTTAAAAAAAATTACAAAACTTCAGAAGTAAAGTTCGCCAAAAACAACAATCTGTCCAAATGTTCCGGTGAAAGACGAACATACATAAATAAACATAAACAAACAGCAAACGCACAGCACAATGGTGGTAGCCTGTATAATGTAATGACATTACATTGTAACCTCCTCCTTCTTCTTCTACTTTCTCCTTCTCTTTAGGTGTCACGGCTGGTGCTATGTTGGAAGTACCCTCCTTCCGATGTTGTCTGGATTCGATATTTCGATTCGATACTGTAAAGCTTCATTCGATATCCCGATATTATCGAATTCTTGATATCGATACAAATATCGGAAGTATCGAAACAAATGTATCGATATTACTAATATCGGTAATATCGGTACGTCACTATCGCCGACTGCCAAACCGTATTGTCGCGAGCTCCGAGCGGGAACGAAGCTTCGACGAACCTGCAGCACTAGGTCGCCAGGATCAAGGACTGGAACCGAAATGGCGAACGGCGACGGACAGGTAAAAGCCATACGGTAATGTAGATGTCGCACACATCTGGAGTAACACTGGTATAAGTCAACAAATCCACAGTCATGCAGCATGGCTAAAAGGGCGAATTTTCGAAGAAATAACTGGTTTTATGTAAAATGTCTCCATTTTACTGGTTTTATAACAAAGAATTTTCAACGCTGAACCGGATGGTGAAGTCAGAATGGCGATATCCCATTCCGTTATCAGATTAGAGCAGATGAACCAGGAAGAATAACTCCAGCAACAACCACGTTTCTTCATCTTCAAAGTGCTCCAGTTTAAGAAAGGAATAAGATATCTCAATTCTGATTTAACCATCGTATTGAGCGTAAAAAGACCTTTAACATGAGGTGTCACTTGTCAGACTGTTTCATTTTGGGAATGGATGGGCAAATCCCCCTCCTCCCGCCACTAAAACTCCTCAAAACCCCCTTCAGCGTATTTCAACGCTACACTGATTTACTGGTCCTGTTCTTTTCTTATAAATAAGAAATTTTATTTTCTCATAAATAAGAAATTATTAAATAAGAAATTTTGTGAAGCACACATAGGCCTCCATATTGAACAGCCAAACTGCCATATGAGCCATATCATAACAATTTATATCAGCTGCATATGGCAAATGGACATTTCGATCCGATCAGTGGTTTCAAAAAGTCTGGGTCATTTCAAGGTACAGTATGAGCTCGATAATGGTATGGTCTGTCCCGAGTGGGAGCGATGTTCAGTCAACAAGGGTATTGTTCAATTCGCCGATCACAACCTCTGTGTTTATTCAGAAATACAAAGTAGAAAAAAGAGGAATCAAAGCTCCCATACACGATGTGATAAACTTGAAGTGCATGACCCCGTTGTGTTGCACGAAATTAGTTTTATACAACATGCGTTTGTATTCGCGGTTGGCGAGGGCATTGCCTTTGTCGCAATACCGTTTTGCAAAACAATGCTGAGCGAGTGGAATAAACTTGTCATTCGGAACAAATTGATCGGTGGCAGTGAAACTGTGAACTGTACCAAATCAGAGCAGTGCGATCAAGACCAAGTGGCGGCCCCCGCCTCCTATAGGTCACTTTTTCTCAAGGGCAGGCCAACGAAACGTTCTATATGATATTGATGGACGTCGGTAGGATATTGCGTTGCCACTATTTCTCATTAACTAATTGGTTATCCGTAACTGCTGAGAGGACTTCCCCATCTGTGCAGTTGTCACGGTCAAGTGGAAGGCATCTGTATCGCCTCAAAACCGGTAAACTGTGCGCGCAGAAAATAATTCCTCATATTCCTAAGATTCACTAACCCCCGTACTACACCTACCCGTTAGAGTATGGGCAACTATAATAATCGATAGGTCTTTTTTCCTCCTTGCTCAATAAGAAAAAGTAGAGAGAATCGCTAGTCCTCCAATGTCTTGTCGTTTTAAAGTTAGATCAATTGACAATTATTTAGCCAAATGAGAATGTTAGCGCTCGACCCACGTGTTTTGTGACAGGCATAAAGACAATTTTGGTTCATTATATTGAATAATTAACCATTGGAATCAAAGGAGAAAATAATTTAACCCCCATAAAAATTGGTGGGTTTACTTTCATATCATAACTAACATAATACCATTAAAACTTTTGACCGAGAAATCTGAAATTCAGGACACGGGCTCGGACCAGCTCAAAGATGACTTTCATGGGGTTTGAAGCTGTTCATAACCCAGGCCAATATGACAAAATAAAAGGTGGGAGGGGGAGGGGGGAATAGGGTTTGATGTGTTCAAAACGCCGCATCCCGGACAAACAACTTTTAAGACTACCCGGAGCTTTGTGCGACCAGTCGTTGGTTGACAATACGGGCTGTACGGAAAACTCATCAACATGAGCGTGAGCCAAACAGGTTTTCCTACTTGGGAGCAGGTCACGCAATATATGGTTTTGTGATATCGAGTTTCTGATCTACTTTTTAGAAAGAACGTTATTTCGAATAGGTACGTACAAGTTCGTTGTTTGTAGGTACGTACAAGTAGTAACCCATAAATTATATAAAACCAAAATAATAATTGTTATAATTGTCATTCTTTATTTTTAATTCTTTATAATAATAATATTTATTATATGACATTTATAATTGGCATAATAATTATGCCATGATAATTATTATTCAACTGTTGAATTGATTAATTGTATTAATAATTATTTCATTTATAATTTATATAAATAAACTATTACCAGGTCGGCCCGAAATTAAATTGGAGAACTGAAGAAACCATCACTGAGCTAGTGTCTACTTTTTATCCCATATTTATTCCGGTATCTGTTGTATACTGTTGTAAGTTTGTTTGACTGTTTATTTATTAACCTGCACAGAAATTAGGGCCATAAGGCCCTCTCTACCACTCTGGCAGGAAACATGATTACACAAATACAAAGATAAAAACGAAACCAGACCTCATAATTTATCGCTCAGTGTTCACTTCACTCAAAGTTCATCAATGTGACCACAAAATCTTAATACTACACATATTCATGTTTACTTCAATTTACAACAGAAAATATCACTCTTCGTCAATATTGTCCAAGTTAATCTTCATACGTTTTTAATAGCTTTTTCTTTAATCTTTTCTTAAATGTAGCCTTATAGCCAATTCTGTATCAAACAGTTCAATATTATCATTATGCATGCGCACTGCTTGAACATGGAATGATGTATTAAAAATCATTGTTCGATGTAAAGGACATTGCAGGAGCCTATTACTATTACGAGTATCAATATTATGAGTATTACAAATGAACAAAAAATCATCGTACAAATAAGAAGGTTTACTATGCTTCAAAATTTTAAAAACATGCACACCAAGGCGATACCTTCTCCACTCTCTAATCTTTAGCCAACCAAGTTTTTGGAACCTGTACCAATCCTATTAATAAATATTGAGAAAGCCAAAGCTGATAGCACTGAACCCTGAGGTATAGCTATTTGCACTCTACACAAAGAAGACCGCCCACCATCATGAGTTTTCACAATCTGCCACCGATCATTCAAAAGAGAAGCAAACCAATTCACTAATCTTTCGGAGATATTGATAGATTGAGACGAGCAGCATGTGGTTAACTGTGTCAAATGCACGGGCAAAATCAATCAGACACAGAATAACTACCTTCCAATACTTATCAGGATGCGAAAATCTAGAAAAAAGCTCATAATAATGCTTGACCTTTGCATTTCTAGTTAATTGCTGAACTCTATTTCTAAGCTTATTGTACATTTTACGAGTAGTTTCGTTATTTTTATCACTTATATATACATCATATATTTCTCTGTCTCATTAGCACGCGAATATCACTATTGATCCATGGAGCAGGAGGCCTACTTGCTTTAAAAGTTTTCAGAGGCATACGTTAATCAATTATACTGAGCTAAATCTTTGTAAATGTTACGACCTTATCATTTATACCAGGAACATTTAGACATGTGGTCTAAACCGGGAGCAACAAAAGCACGTCCGAGCACAACGAATGCTGAAGACTGAAGCTGTAAGTTTGTGTAGTTATGTATAGTAGCACCGTATAGTGTAAGTAGATGTATAGTAGCACCGCCACTCGATTCAAGACGATTTGAAGCCCACAAACCTTAGTGACATGGTGCAGTATGCGGCCCTGCAAGTTGGGATTCGGTCGTCATCAAGTCGGCCAAGGTCTCCAGGTTGAAAATGAGGTAATAACAGATTTTAGGGGCTCGTCCTAAATACCCTGCCCAGAGCAGTCGCCTAATTTATCTCAATCGATTTCGTTCTTCACTCGAACAGCGACGTCACCTTAAATAATAGTTCATAATATGACGCTTAGGTCCATTAGTTTGGTTCCATTAAGCAGGATTTCTCCCGTAAACCTCTCCATCATGAAGAGCTGACTAATTGTTAGCGTTCACAATGGTTTATACAACGGTTTATTATTTTCTGTATAGATCAATCTCCTACCTAGATTACTGACCCGGTGGAATTTTCAAGGATTTCGAGAATGAAAAATTTTATTTGTAAAAGCCACAATACAAGGGTCAAACTCGGATTCCTCTTGCAACACGGACGGCCACTGGATGCGAATAATTGTACGAGTAGCACAAGAAGCTGCATTCGGGAAATATTCGTATTTTCATAAACAAGAATTCCCGTTCCAGCCGGTATCAAATTTTGAGGGTGATAATTTTTTTGTTGGGCAATTACAAAGGTTCATTATTGAAGATAATAAACAGTTTCTTCAGTTTTTCAAATCATTTTCGGGCCGACCTGGTAATCGTTTATTTATATAAATTATAAATGAAATAATTATGAATACAATTATTTATTTCAACAGTTAAATAATTATGCCAATTATAGATGTTTTTTAATAATTATAAAGAATTATAAATAAAGAAATTATAAACAAATAATAATATTTATAAATAAAGAATGATAATTATATGAATTATTCTTTCGGGTTGATATAATTCATGGGTTACTACTTGTACGTACCTACGTGGGAGTACAAAATTTTCCTACTTGGGAACAGGTCACGCAACACATGGTTTTGTGATATCGAGTTATTTAATAGTCGAAATAACGTTCTTTCTAAAAAGTAGATCAGAAACTCGATATCACAAAACCATTTATTGCGTGACCTGCTCCCAAGTAGGAAAACCTGTTTGGCTCACGCTCATGTTGATGAGTTTTCCGTGCAGCCCGTATTGTCAACCAACGACTGGTCGCACAAAGCTCCGGGTAGTCTTAAAAGTTGTTTGTCCGGGATGCGGCGTTTTGAACACATCAAACCCTATTCCCCCCTCCCCCTCCCACCTTTTATTTTGTCATATTGGCCTGGGTTATGAACAGCTTCAAACCCCATGAAAGTCATCTTTGGGCTGGTCCGAGCCCGCGTCCTGAATTTCAGATTTCTCGGTCAAAAGTTTTAATGGTATTATGTTAGTTATGATTTGAAAGTAAACCCACCAATTATGATGGGGGTTAAATTATTTTCTCCTTTGATTCCAATGGTTAATTATTCAATATGATGAACCAAAATTGTCTTTATGCCTGTCACAAAACACGTGGGTCAAGAGGAAGGGGTCCAAGACTTTTAGATGTTTTTCTTTTTCAATTTCCCGATGAGCTAGAGACTTGGAATTTTAAATGTAGGAACCTGATGACAAGGCAATATTCGCTCGGTTTCTCGGCTGTAAGATTGTTTAAACAATACCTATTGGTGTAAACAAATTAAATTCGGATGATGAACTAGGTTTCTTGTCTGTAAAATTGTTTAAAAATACCTATTTGTTTTATTAAATTTGGATGATGAGCTGGAGTTTCATCTATCATTTCGTGAATTATGATTAAGGTGATCTGCTCAAAGAAGATAATGAACCGTTGTGTCTAGAATTTGCAGAATTTTTTTTCAACTTCCCGATGAGCCTCGAGACTTTAAATGTTGAAAATAGATCAGAACTAAATGACAATGCCACTCGAACGAAATCGTATCGGCATTTATTCATATGACTTTGTAACAGGACCTGAACTGTCAATCTAAATCACACGAAAGTGATATGAGAAGTGAGTCCGAACGAGATGAGACTGCTTTAGCTGCCGCTCCGTCTTTACCGTGTTTCAACCGACACCAGTAGTCTTGTTCCCGATCACCTTCTATCCTCCCGAGTACCCATACAATACTCGCGCGATTATTTTCACTTGCGATTTTGACCATCGATCCCCCGCCACGAAGGGAAATAAGTCGGGATTCTGATGAAAATCTCGATCTTCTCACAAGGACAACCCTCAACAATAACCCCACTATCGACATTGACGAGGAAGAGCCTTCCGGACGGTCCCCGTGTTAGACTCTCATCACATCACAGGCATCATAATATGATATATTATATTTTCTATTTTTATAACCAAGAGATTTCATTTTTCTTGTGCTTCATTTCATTTCATTTTTAATATTATAATCGGATCATTCTACACTTATACTTTTTTGCTTAAATTCCCTAGTTATCTTCATTTCATCTATTCAAAATACACTTCCACTGTATTTATTATCATTATTCAGTTCAACTCCATTTCAAAAGGATCCATATTGTCTAGGTACTCGAAAACATGGGGTTATGTATGATCAAGGTGATATGAATATCAATGGTCTGGATGAGATATTGAATACTGCATCCGATGGAAGTATGTACTTATTTGCAAAGGGCTTACATAAATGCGTCATATTGAGCAATATATTAAAGCGGAAAGTATTGGACTTGGCTGATTTCGGATTTGAATCTTTGCAAGTGTTGATGTCTAATTGAACGGCTGAAATATTCGATTCAAAATTGTTCTTTGAATATTTTAGGGAAACAATGAAAACGTATCGCGGTCTGTTAAATAAATTGTAAGTTCCTAAAGAAAATATGGTTTCGGTAGTTTCAAATAGGTCCTAACTTCGGATATTCAAAATACGACCATTGACGAAATGTCTGGTAAATACATTTTACAGGGGTCACTGCGGTAGTGATGGTCGAGCGACGCCGATAGGATTATAACTAACTAAAATGTCAAAACATTGACCAATTTCAAAATGTTTGCGATTTTTCAACTCTCAGATTGATGAGGGTTGGCGAGTGGATTTGATGCTGTAGCAGCATCGACTGGAGTTTGCAAAAATGGGAAAGTATCGCCGTTTTTTGATCGATCGTGAAACAGCTTCGTGAAACAGTATTTGGCCGATTTCGGACTTTCTGTTTTCATTCGACGCAGAATTCATCAACTTTAGTTTTGAACATAGTGAATTTTCGCGTAAGAGAGACCGTTTTGAACTAATAAGCAAAAAACCCAAAAAAGTCCGAAAAGTTCGATGTTTTTTTGGCTACCAAAAGTTGTGTGCAAATTCTGAATTCATGTTATTGGGTCCCACACAGACCGATTAAAACAATAAATTCTTTTACACCACCTTTTGCAAGGTACGGCCCTGAATAGGTATTGCATTGTCATCCATTCTCGACCCATGTTTAAAATTCCAAAACTTATCAAATTTCACTTGTTTAAACAAATAGGCGTTGTTAGTTATCAATAATGTTTGTGAATTATAATTAATAATGATTAATAATTATTACTAATCAAATCGATATTTGAAATCCATGTGCTATTAGAATCTAGAACCGACAGGCTGCCGCATGATTCACCCTCATGTTGACGAATTTTAAACTGCTCCAGCTTTGAGCCCTCAACGCTGCACATGGTCTTAACAAAATTCTAAAAAACAAACTCTATGTAAATGTGAACTGAAAACTATACCGTTTCTCACGGATTTTTCAAGTTATGAAATTTACTAAATTTCAAAATTCGTTTTGAATTCCTTCCCTTCAACCGAATGTTATGAAAAGTTTCAAGGATCATTGTGGGGTTGGTCTGGTCTGAACCCGTAAAAAAAGTTCGTAATTTTAGCATAACGCTAACTGGGCAAAGTGCCGCGGACGGCGTACGGCGTACCGCGGACGGACGGATTTTGGTTTATTATCTTCGATTGGAATTGAAAAAAAAAAAAAAAAAAAAAAAAAAAAACAATTAACAAAACCCACCCCCTCAAAATTTTTTCGGTTTACGTTTCATGATACGTAGATTCAGAAAATCGAATTAAAAAAAATCCGTCCGTCCGCCGTACGTCATCCGCGGCACCTTGCTCAGTTAACGTTGAGATGAAATTACGCTATTGTTTTTACGGGTTCGGCCCAACCCCTCAGTGATCCTCAAAACTTTTCATAACCCTAGGTCAAGGAGAAGGGGTTCAAAACGAATTTTGAAATTTTGAAAATGTCGAAACTCGAAACATTCAAATAGAACCGTGTATTTTTTATTTCATATTTAGATAGAGTTCATTCTTTAGAATTTTTCAAGACCATCCACACCTTTTTACGACCAGCCGTTTGTTCACAATGCCGGCTCAATGTTGGAGCAGATCGAAAATCGTCGACTTGAGGGTGAATCGCGAGGCCGCAGGTCGGCTCAATATTCATACTGGCTCAGCTGATTCGAACAGCACATGGTTCCAGACGTCGAGTTAATTAATCATGAATAATAACAATGATTAATAATAATAAATAAAAATTATTAAACTAACAATAATTAATAATAATGAGTGGGTGTGATTTAGTTTGACCGTCAGTAAGAATGATGTTGAGGGATGTCGAGGGTCGGTCAAGTCATTTGACCGACCCTCGACATCCCTCAACATCATTAATAATAATTTTCACTACTTGATGATATTATTAATAATTGATGATAATTCATAAAATAATTAATCTATCATTTACTGATCTTGACAGAAGGGTGATCTGCATAAAGAAGATAATAAACCGTTGTTTCAAGAATATGCAGGTTTTTTTTAAATTCGATTTTCCGAATCTACGTATCTTGAAACGTAAACCTACAAATTTTGAGGGGGGTTTAACAATTTTTTCCTTTGGTCGATTCCAATGGTACATTATCGAAGATAATAAACCAAAACGTTTAAAAATCCACAGTCATGCAGCATGGCTATAAGAGCGAATTTTCGAGGAAATAACTGGTTCTATGTAAAATGTCTCCATTGAAGGACTCGATTTCCATGAAGAACATCTCAAGTATCAACCACGTTTCTTCATCTTCAAAGTGCTCCAGTTTGAGAACGGAATAACATATAGCAATATCGCAACCATCGTGTTCAGTGTATAAAAAACTCTGCAAATTCTTGACACAACGGTTCATTATCTTCTTTGTACAGATCACCCTTCTGTCTAGATCACTAGGTCTAAATGTCTAGATCCTAAATGTTAGATTAATTATTATTGTCAATTATCACTAATTATTAACAATTTTATCAAGTAAGTACCTACTGAAAATTATTATAATTTATTGTTAGGTATTGATAATTCGTATTTATTATTAATAATAATAATAATAATAATAATAATTATTAATTATGATTAATTAATACGATATAATTCTGGGGTTTTTAATACTACGTCGGTAATAAGTTTTCTATAAAAGAAGTACCTACTAACAAACATTCGAAATTACCTTCATTTCCGTAGCACGAAACGCACCTCAGAACAACAAACTCGACATCACTTAAGCCATATGATGTTCCAAAGAGCTTGTTAGTATGAAAATGGACCTGTATTTCAACAGTTTGATTCATGATCGGGTTGTGAGGCACAATCTTTGAGCCGTCATTGTGAACGAACGGCTGGTCGTACAAAGCTGCGGATGGTCTTAAAAAATTCTGCGGAACAAACTCTATCTAAATATGAAATAAAAAACATACCGTTTGATGGGAATTTTTCGAGATATGGAATTTTCAAAATTTCAAAATTCGTTTTGAACCCCTTCCCCTTGACCTAGGGTTATGAAAAGTTTCGTGGATCATTGTGGGGCTGGTCCAAACCCAGAAACCAAATTTCGTAATTTTAACTCAACGCTAACTGGGCAAAGTGCCTCGGACGGCGGACGGCGTACGGCGGACGGACGGATTTTTTATTATTCGATTTTCTGAATCTACGTATCTTGAAACGTAAACCAACAAATTTTGAGGGGGGGTTAAAATTTTTTTTTCTTTGGGCGATTCCAATGGTTCATTATCGAAGATAATAAACCAAAAATCTTTGAAATGAGATGTCACTTGTCAAACTGTTTCATTTTGGGAGTTTTTGGGGAATCCCCCCCCCCGCCCCATCACACCATCACCAGACCCCTCAGCTCATACATATGTCAAAGCTTTTTTTTTTTTTTTTTTTTTCTAATATATATTTTATTATTGCTCCAAGATATAGATCTCATTAACAATATTCGTCTGACCTAATTATACTATATATCTTGGCATTTAGGGCTAACGATACATAACTTAGTCCTTTGTCTTTATGATTTATTGCACACACTCACTCCCTACACAAGCTCATGTGGTTTAGTGCGCTTGAGGCGCCGCGTCAACTCATGTACTTCGAGAAGCTGGACAACTTCTTCATTGACATGGTTTTTAAGTCTCTCAAGATGAGCGTTAGCGCGCTGCTTTATCACTTGGTCAATGCTTTCCATCTCAAGGTCGCGATGTAGAGCGTCGTTGCGGATATACCACGGCGCATTGGTTATGCATCGTAGTACGGTATTCTGAAAGCGTTGTATCATCTGCCTGTTTGATAGAGCCGTACAGCCCCACAGTTGTGCTCCGTAGACCCACGAAGGCCTAAGTACTTGAGTGTACAGAAGCAGTTTATTTTGAAGTGACATTTTTGATCGCCGGCCGATGAGCCAGTACATTTTCCTGAATTTTAAGACAAGTTCTGTCTTTTTCTTTTTGACGTGTTCTTTCCACCGGAGCTTGGCGTCTAGCGTCATGCCCAGGTATTTGGCGTGATTCGAGTAGGGAATCACCACATTGTTGAGAAAAGCCGGGATGTAGTTGATCTTACGGTTGGTGAAATCAATGTGCACCGACTTTGTCTCGTTCAGTTTGATTCTCCACTTAGCGGTCCAGCGAGTGATTTTGGAGATTGATCTGTTCAGTTTGCTGATAGATTCATTGTTGTTCTCCCCAACCGAGAGAACCGCAGTGTCGTCTGCAAAAGTTGCTGTTGTGTTGCATTCTAGGTCCGGTAGGTCGCTCGTGTACAGTATGTATAGGAGGGGGCCTAACACACTGCCTTGTGGGACACCAGCGTTAACTATTTTTGGATCTGAATACGCTTCATCTTGTTTGATGCGGTAATACCTCTTTGACAAGTAGGAATCCAGTAGATCCACGTAATGGATGGGAAGCATCTTTTTGAGTTTATGTTTTAGGCCTTCGTGCCACACTTTATCAAAAGCCTGAGCTACGTCAAGAAAGATAGCCGAACAGACTTTCTTTTGCTCCAGCGCTTCTTCAATGATATTGACGATTCGATGGACTTGATCTATGGTCGAGTGCTGACGTCGAAATCCGAATTGATGCTTGGGAATTAGCTTCCGTTCTTCAATTATGCCGAGGAGTCTCTTACTGATTAATTTTTCGAAAACTTTGGATAGCACAGGCAACAGTGAGATGGGCCTGTAAGATGTTATTTGATCAGCTGGCTTACCAGGTTTTTGTATCATGATGATCTCCGCCATCTTCCATAGCTGGGGTACATACCGATGTTTGATGGCAGCGTTAATGATTTGGGTGATTTTGACAATAGCTTTTCGAGGTAACTGGTGCAGAATCTTTCCTGTGATAAGATCAAAGCCAGGAGCTTTCTTAGGATTTATCTCCTTTTTAATAGTTTTTTGTACTTCTTTTATTGTGACATACGGTATTTTTACTTCTGGCTCGAGCGGCGGTGTCTCCTCCAAGGTAGGCTCACCCGGAGACCTGGAGTTGGGTGCGAATACACTAGTAAGGTGTTCCGCAAACAAATCAGCCTTGCTTTTACTGTCACTAGCCCATTTACCCCTATCATCCCTAACAGGTGGTGCTTGAACTATAGGTCTCTTGAGATATTAGGCAGCTTTCCACAGGGAGTAGTCAGTGTGGTGGTCACTGGTTAACTCTCTGAGGTACTTTTCAGTTGATTCATCCTTAATCATCTGAATCATCTCTTTCAATTCCTTAGCAGCCTTATGCCATTCGGTTTTATGTTCTGGCATTCGGGTACTTTGCCATTTTTTTCTTGCTTTCCGTTTTAATTTTATAGCTTCAACTATTTCTCTCGGGTAGTTAAGTCCCTTGAGTCTTCTTCTAACTGATGGAGTATTCTTCCATGCCACTTCTTGGATAGAACATACAAGTTGTTCGAGCTCCCGATCTATGTCATCTAGTGTTTGTGGAGGCTCCTTCAGGTGTAATTCTTTGCATAAATCAATTTTGAATCCTTCCCAGTCTGTTTTGTCATTAGCCAGGGCAGGGTTGTAAGGTCTGTAAATCACCTGCTCACTAAAAGTCATTATTATTGGAGAGTGATCCGAGCTCAGGTCGCAATTACCTTCCACAAGGATGTATTTTGACGATACGTTTTTGGCGATAAAAAAGTCTATTAAATCCGGCGTTTTATTTGGATCTGATGGCCAATAGGTTGGTTTTCCCGAAGAAAAGGTTTGACAGCTGCTAGTAAGTATAGCTTGATGCAGTTCCCGTCCTCTTTGTAGAGTTAGTCGTGATCCCCAATTTATGTTCTTTGCATTGAAATCTCCTCCTAGTATAAAACGATTGCCTAGGTGGTTAAAAACCGCCTCAAAATCTGTAGTTTTGAGTTTTGGTTTTGGTGGACAGTAAATACTCGCCACGGCCATCTGGTATATTTTAGTTTTGATCATGATTGCACTTACTTGGAATTTTTCATTTTCTACTTTTATTAGCTCATGATGGGATATGTGGTCTCTGATTATCACCGCGCTCCCACCTCTTGCTTGGTTGCTGGGGTGCATTGCGTGGTAGCACCTATACCCCTTCATGTTGCAGAAGGATTCCTTAGTAAAGTGTGTTTCAGATACAACGCAGATATCAATGGAATTTGTGTTTAGGGCAACCAGTAGCTCATCCTTCCGGGAGAGGAGGCCATTGGCATTCCAGCACATTATTTTTAGACTGTTCATGATTTGTTGGTACGGTCTCGTCCAGACCTGCTTTCCAGAGCCCCGACTCTGTTATTCATGTTGATCATTTGCAGTTCCATACGGTTCAGCTGTTCAAGAATTTTTTGAAGCGGGTCTTCTTGGGCTGGTGCTTGCTGAATCTTTTGTAGGTTTTTCATGACATTTGCATAGGATTTAAGATATGTCAAAGCTGAACACGACGGTAAAGTCAGAATTGCAAGATATCATTCCGTTATCAGATTTGACCAGAATAACCATGAAGAACATATCTAGTATCAACCGCATTTCTTCATCTTAAAATTCCCCGAAATCCACCACCTTAGAGAGGCCCGATTCTGCCCTTCTACTAACTTAGCCTTTTGATTGCCAGGACGGATTTCGTGTGCAAATTTGAACTTTTTATCTCATTTCTATCGTGAAATCATTTTGAGTCGCAGGACGGGACAATGAGAAAAGGTCGGAAGTTGTAAAACCTTTTTTCCTTTAGAGCCCCTCCCCCCCCCACCTTTAATGCCACCTATGCTTAACAGATAACGGACGGACAGGGTTCCAAACCGAATCATGTCTGTAAAAACATGTTCCATGTTAAAAAAAATCTTTGGAAACTGTTCTTTGCTCCAAATGTTTTTGCGATACTTCCGTGATATTTATTTGGACTGGGGGGTCACGTAGCAAAAGCATGTTCCGTGCTAATGTATCCAAATGATGTCCTACGTAATTATTCCTTCGCTCTTTGGAGCTTGCTCATGGTACCACTATCACGAGGAAGGCTAGAATTAATTAATAAAAATACTATCATCATTTTATTTCTGTGCTGCATAATGAATATACCTCAGTAAACTAGATCCGTGGATCAATGAATGTATCCATCTATACTAAATAAATTCGGCGCCCCCCTTTATGAATTAGGTGGGGCGTCGGATATACAATCCCCTCGTAAGCTTTCGGTAAACCAATCTTGTTCAGCATAAGAGCAGTTGGGGGTTGTGAATTCTTCGTAATACCTCCGATGTTATTCGCCTTCATTGGTAATGGTGGATCTGGGGATCGCTTGAACTTCTCGAACTCTGCTGGTGTCTCGCTTGGTACACGATGGATAACTATCTTATTGGAAACTAGCTGTGTACCCGCGCTTCGCGACGGTAGAACAGACACCCGTATTCCCCCTCCTCAACTGGTCAGAAACCTACCCCAATGTTCACTCAACATTTTCCCTAAGTTTCATTCAGATCGGTCAAGTAGTTTTGAAATCCCGGTAATACCCCCCCACCCCCTACCCTAACTGCCTTAACTGCCTTCTAATCATCAATCATTGTAAAATGTTCCTGAAGTTTTCTGGTTACCTCAGCACCGTAACTTGCCCGAGATAATATGGCTTGATCATCCACAAACATAGCTATTGTCGTGTTTGGTGAGTTGGGAACATCCAATTATAGATGAGAGAATAATAAACCGCATATACAGAGAATAATATACAGAGAATAATAAACCGCAGTAAAAAGATTTGCTGCGCATTTGAGTCCATTACAGTTCGTTATTTTATTAACTTATTACTTTATTTTATTTACTTATTTGATTTTTATTAACTCCTTATCTTACCTTTTCTAAACTCTAAGGGACGTGATTTAGGAAGCTATGAATCTCTGAAGTCGTATGGAATCTGCCCTCTCTCAGCTTTTCGGAAGGGGATTTGCTGATAACAATGGTCCCTAGGCCTTTTTCGCCTAGAAGAAACATTTGGGGCTCATCTTCATTTAGAATATTTTGATAACAGCTATGGTGTACCTCAGCTGTCGCACACTTTATACTTGGGAATCCTCGAACAGTTCCATGGTGTCATTCCTGATTTTCCTTCTCAGGACCATTTTTATTAGTAGCTTCTGGACCAAAACAACTGAGGTACTTATTACTGTTCAACCAATTCTGTTGAAAGCCTGGATGACCTATTGTCACATTTCGAATGCCGCGACTAACCGATTGTGTGCATTGAGAGCGACCAGACAACTACGATGCAAATCACGCAATGATTTTTCGAGATAGATCCAATTCCACAATGGCTGGCACATCGTGTCGAGTTCGGTCAAAAGCTCGACTAAAATCAACTCCTGCAAAGATGGTAACACGTCGATTGTCCTTTGTGCACCTTACATCATCAAGTACTCCGATCTCTGCGCTGTTATTAGTCTGTCACTTTCTATATGGGCCGTTTTCTCTAAATGCGTTTTCGTCAACAGAGCGTGGTTTGGTCGTATGCGCTGAATATTTCACCATGTTTCATCCACTATTTGAGGACCTTGCTCTAGCCCAATTGAGCTATTTAATAGCAAACAATTCATTTTTATTCTTTAATCAATCAATCCCAGTTGTTCCATCTACATGATGGAGATTAACCACCGAAAGGATGCTCAGATCGTCGTTTAAGGGGTATCATGACAAATCTCATTTTTCCCCATTTCCCAGGAGACAAAAAAAAAAGTTTTTTTTTTTAAATTAATTCCGAGGAATAACTATTGAAATGGGTTACTGGGGTGGCAAATTACGCTAAAACTATCTCAACGATCGCGTACATGTTTTTGTTTATAGGGAAACGGTTTTTTTTTTGGTCTCCTATAAAGTTGGGAAAAAAATGAGATATGTCATGATGCTCCGACGAGATGTGCTTTTACAACTCCTCTGAGGAAATTTTGTCCTACCCTATTAAACGGCTAATACTGGTGTGTCGTGTCCTGTACATCATCATATTTTACTTCGTGGCCTATTCTTGTGTGTCGTCTCCCTTTTTTGACATATTCATACCTAATTGATATATTTATATCTATTGATATATTCATATCTAATTCCCAAGATCATCATAGACCAAGAAATAAAAGATCATCAAATATTCCGATTCCTCTTGACTTTTTTTTCCATTTGTTTTATTTTGATTGAGACTGTTACATGATGTATCATACCTCATTGAAAATTGTGTACGCGCTTAGATAGATATATCTAGGTAAATAATATCACTTCACTTAGGATACCGCTCTATAAGTTTGCTGTCCGTATTTTCAAAAATCTTTGAGAGGCTTCTACTCCCCCGGCTGCTACCTCTGCTGACCCCAGCCATACCTGTTTTCCAGTTCGGATTCCTCCATCTCAATTCCTGTCAGCAGCAACTACACAGAGTCGTAGAAGAAATAATGGATTCTTTCGAAAGGAAGGAGGTTTGCCTCGGATTATGCCTAGATACGAAGCAAGCTTTTGACAGAGTTTGGCACCCAGGTCTGCTCTTTAAACTGAAGCCGCTACTCTCCAACACCTACTTCAGACTGATCCAATGGTGGGCGACCAAAACGCTAGAGCGACCGAGTGAGCGCGCGCTCGACTCCGAAGTCGCGCGCTCGCGGAGCTACAGTGTCCACAGTAGGCGACTGGAATCCTCGCGAGTTGGTGAACTTTTGTGTGTAGGCGTAATATTGTTTAATTTGTTGTTTCGTGATTAAACATGAGTGAAGTTTGTATTTTCAGTAGTGCAGCCATTTAGCACTAACTAGCGAAAAAAAAATAAATCAAGACGGAAGTCTCCTCAATATATACAATGAGAGAGCAATGGTGAATTCCACCGTTTGTTCCTGCAACTCAGGAAGGATGGTGCGGCATTTTCGGCTTACTCAAGGATGGCTGTTTCAATTGCTTTGCTACACAACGTAATAATAGACCGAGAAGGTGTTCCGACAGAGGAAGCCGATGAATTCAGAAACAACCCTTTTTCTCAGACAAGCAACAATTTACAGAATTTTCAACCCTCCCGCAATAATAATAGGTGCTCTGCTTCTGCGATTCAAGTTAGAAAAGTATTTAGTCAATATTTCATGCAAAGAGATCCAAATTATTACAGAATTTTCAACCCTCCCGCAATAATAATAGGTGCTCTGCTTCTGCGCATGTAAAGAGCGCTATATAGGAGAATATTACTTAATCGCCACTATCATAGAAGTATATGTGTCCGTTTTTCTTTTCTTAGCACTTTCAGGCAACAAATATTTTATTCGAGGAATCGTCAGGAGTTATAAATTTAACCCCCAATTCACGAAACAACAACTAACCCTCTTAACCGTAATCATGGAGTCATAGTCTATGCTAAATCGTACTTGTATTGTGACGTAAACGAAGTTAAGATTAATGTTGTTTCTGCTCTGTCCATCAACTTCAACGTTTCTAATTATGTCTATCACTTATTAGCGTTGTATAGATCGTGGTCTTGTATTTCTGTAGACGCGTTCCTAAACTCACTAGAAAAACATTTAAAAACGTAAAAGCAAGGCATTCTCTGGTAATCGGTGATGTTAATATAGATATCTTAGATTGTAACGCAAATGCAGAGTCTTATTTGGAAATTTTCGATTCGTTGGGATACGAACATGCTACAAATGTACCTACAAGAATCCAGGACTCGTCTCATAGTTGCATAGATCATATTGTTATTAAAATAAGTAGAAAAGATACGACACCTGGTATAATCGAAACCAGTATCACCGATCATTTCATCACGGTACTGTCCTTATTGGTATACCAATATGAGAAAGAATCTCGAAACAAATTACCATGGAAACTACTTCTAAGACTCTCGATTTTGAGTTGTTAAATATAAAATTTGGGGAAATGAACAGTTATTCGCACTTGTCAAGGCGAATCATGCTGCAAGCCTGCTTCCGACGATACTAGCGAAAACAGTGGAAGATTCGACAACAACGAGAACCGTCAAACTAAAGCATAAAAAGCTAACTCCCTGGATAACCGAAGGATTGATAATATCGATTAGGAAACGAGACGAATTGAGAAGAAAATTGCAAAAACAACCTTTCAACGTTTCCTTGAAAGCTTATTACACTAATTTCAGAAAGAAGGTAAATCAAATAACGAAAACTGTAAAAGCTAATTAGTACAGTGCTGTTTGAAGGAATGTCGTGGGATGAGGTCTTCGATACTGCCAACTCAACGATTAACTCCGGTCATGGTTCGATAGCAACTTATTAACATTAAACGCAAGCAAAACGAAATTTCTAGAATTCGGGAAAAGAGAAAGTAGTGATCCACAACTGCGTAGACAAGAGTAACTGCTCGTGTCAGCCCATCGTGTCCGGAAGTAGTCACAAATACCTATGGATTACGATCGATAACAATCTCCGATGGGATATGCATACCGTGGTGCTTTCGAAAAAACTCAAATAATTCGTTGGTATATTTTATAGGATAAGGAGCGTACTACCAGAGGTAAAATTTAAACTGATCTATGACGCTATGTTCCAATCTGTGCTCCAGTATGGTATCCATATATGGGGCTGCTCTCAATAATTCAATCTCCCAAGTTACAATGGTACAAAAATCTGTATTGAAAGTCCGTCTCAATTTGTCCCGCAGATTCCCATCAAATGAACTACACCTGAAAACAAAAACTTTCACCGTAAAACAACTGTTCTGTAAGAACCTCCTTCTATACTTGCACAAGCACCCTGAAGTAATAAATTCCGCCCCTCTACATAGTCACCTCACGAGGTTCCAAATGGAGGGAAATGTGGTAAATCCTCGCCCTCGACTACAACTCACAACTTGTAGTCCCACCTACGTAATGGGCATTATGCATAGGAGTTTGAATCGTGACTTAAAACATCCACAACATTTCTCTAGAGCGAATTACAAAAGGAAAATTTTCGAATTCCTAATAAAAAATGGGCCTCAACAAATTGATAATGATTAGCAATTACGTCTAGGAGGAATTACGTCAAATTGTTATAGGAACAGGTGTCCCAGTTATCAGAAGTGTTCCAGTTAATATTTATTTTGTATCGTGACTGATTAACATTCATAAAAAAGTATTTGAAATCAATTTGAAATGTCACGAGTCAGGATGTCATACGGATACTGCGTGTGCTTGCTCTGCTCTATCAAAAGTGAGCTCAATTAGATATTTGGGTGTTGTGCTGGACCAGTGCCTGTGCCGGAGGGACCATGTTGCTACGCTTTGTCGTAGATTGAGGAGGCTAACAGGGATTAGTCTAGAACTAGGAGGTTTCCTTTCCATGGATAATCCGCGAAAATTTTATTTTGCCCTGATACACTCAGTGTTATCCTATAGTGTCGCAAGTCCTAATATACTCAAACCTCTCATAATTGTCCAAAAATTCTTGATAAAAATTCTTTTAAAATTCTTGTTCCAAGTCCCAACTGTCGCTACTACAGTCAATACAGTGACATTAATTGAGACCTTTAAATTTATCCAGGCAGGATGATCTTATCAAATAAATAGATCAATCACCCGGGGTTGCGGAAGTATAAGATCCCCTTCCGCCTGACTACGGCGGGCCAGCGATCCTGTCTATACCGTGGTGCCAAACTTTATACGATTGTATGATTGTATGATTTGTCAGGGAACGTTAGGGATCCTCCGTCTTTGGACTCATTAAAAATTTCAGTGAAAAGACTGTTTGCCTCCAAAGTATTGTAAGCTCTTCCGAAAAGAAAAATTATTATGTATTAGCTATACTAATAGGTACCAGTGTAATCTAGTAATTTATTATTTTCAACATTGTACCCATACAGCGGATGTGTGACTCCTCCCCCCAAGCACGAAGTTTTCCTCAAATGGGGGAGTAACATTCATAAGCTGCAATCTTGGTTATTTTCAAGAGTAGTAAAATTTTTATATTTAAATAATTTCTTATCAATTCTTATATTGTTTTTGTAACTTTATTGCCATGTACCACAATGCTCTGAAACTTGAAACTTAATTATTAAATTTTGATGATGAGCTATTGACTTGAAATTTTAAAAATAGTTCAGAACTGGATCACAATGCAATATTCACTCGGTTTCTTGTCTGTAAAATTGTTTAAATAATACCTACCTATTGGTTTAAACAAATTAAATTTTGATGATGAGCTAGATACTTGAAATTTTTAATATAGGTCAGAAATGGATGACATTTCAATAGTCACTCGGTTTGTATGACATGGTATGAGTATGGTATGGTATATTATTGTATGTATGATTTGGTATAGTCCAGTATGGTATGATAGGAAAGAAATTCGTATGGTATGGTATGAGTACGGTGAGAATATAGTATGGTGCCGATTTGCAACACAGTCTGGTATAGACAGAAGTGTGATCTGCACAAGGAAGATAATAAACCGTTGTGTCAAGAATTTGCAGAGTTGTTTGTTCTGAGGTACGTTTCGTGCTACGGAAATGAAGGTAATTTCGAATGTTAGTTGGTAGGTACTTCTTTTATAGAAAAATTATTACCGACGTAGTATTAAAAACCCCAGAATTATATCGTATTAATTAATCATAATTAATAATAATAATTATTAATAATAAATACAAATGTTTAATACCTAACAATAAATTATATTAATTTTCGCTTGGTACTTGATAAAATTATTAATAATTAGTGATAATTCATAATAATAATTAATCTAAACATCTAGACCATAGTGATCTAGACAGAAGCGTGATCTGTACAAAGAAGATAATGAACCGTTGTGTCAAGAATTTGCAGAGTTTTGGTTTATTATCTTCGATAATGAACCATTGGAATCGCCAAAAGAAAAATTTTTTTTAACCCCCTCTCAAAATTTGTTTTAATTCGATTTTCTGAATCTACGTATCATGAAACGTAAACCAACAAATTTTGGCATGGGGTTAAAACAAATTTTTCTTTGGGCGATTCCAATGGTTCATTATCGAAGATAATAAACCAAAAATAAAACCTATCTCCAAAAAAAAAAAAAAAAAAAAAAAACCCCTGGAGGACATTTAATCAGATATTGAGGGGGCTAAAACATTTTCAGGTGGTCCACTATCGACTATCACCATTCTATTTCTATTGATAACCACTCTACATCACAACTAATCAGGGTTGTAGTTCAGAGACAACGCAAATAGTTCAAGTGCAGAAACATACAATAACGACATGAATAGGACCTTGGTATCTCAATCGAGGATTCACCTGGAGTTGCTCCTGTGGGTATTATTCATCATAGTAATGCGACTTATCTAATTACGCGAGAATCTAATTAATCTCCATTAGTAATGAAAAAAGCATTAGTACACACATTTCATTCGTCACTGGAAGGTTTGTTTAACTACTTGTGATTCTCAGTTGCTGACTCATTTAATTTTATTGTAATTAATCGTTTGGAAATTAGTGAATTACATGAAACCATCATCTGAATATAAAAACCATAATGTCCAAAGGCGATCAAGGGAGCCTATAACTAAGACCATTTCATAAAGGCAAGTGCAATCTGCTTGCAGGTCCTCCAGAAAACAGTAATTTCAATCAAATTCTTATATGGTTGACTAGAGGTCTTATTTGCCTCTGTCCGGATCGGACGTTCCTTAGTAATTGAAAAACTAATTCGCCGATAAAACAGCAACAGGCATTACCGCCGTAAATTGTGTATGATTATCAATACTTGCGATTCAATGGTGTTGATTGGTTTTGCTTTTATAGCCGCGACTCACTCGATCGAGGTAATGATCATCGTCGCACCTCATTTGATTCTACAACGATGCTTTCAATTTGTTTCATTCCATCTCCAATTCGTAAATGTAGACTGTCTTTACCATCAGCAGAAGCTGCTGAAATTTAATGAATATTCCGACATTGACTATTTCCAATATACTAATAACTCTCAATAACACCGTTCACATTGGACTTTCTAATTGGTTTAGCTAGAAATATTTGGGTGCAAAATGAAAAGTGTAAAATCAAAAGTTACCAGTCTACAATTTTTGCCGACTTCCAACACAACAGTTAATTATTCCCATATGGGTCATCCTTCTGTCTACATTAGTGCACTATTGACGAGATGGCTTGGTCAATAGAACCATTGCAAATTCATTCACAACCATGTTGGCACTGACCACAAAGCAAAAACATTGTCAATGTTCATCAACAAGCGGATACCTACCGAAATATCCTAAACTCCTTCATTGCGTGATCTCAAGTCTTGATAGGGTTTTTGAATTCACGAAGACTTCATTGACTTGAATTAGGTATTCCCCACAGTTACCATTTTGTTGACCATATCAAGGGAGATATTATTTAGGTATCAATGCAGCTAGCTACTCCATTTCTGATCACAAAGAACATATTAACACTCTTAAACGGGACATATATAGGAGCCAAGAGTGATTTGCGAGATATACCGTTCCACTTAAGGTTTCTTAAAATGTCAACCTCAATTTTGCAATCATGCTACCGGTTTTGAAAAGTTGCAAGGATCATCCTCGGGCTGGTTGGAGCCCGCATACCGATTTTAAATTTCTCACATTATTAAATGGGTTTCTCACATTATTGGACGGCGTTTTTTCATTTCTCGATTATCCGATTACACTTATCCTGAAACGCGTGTAGGGCTGTTTGCTCTACCAACGGGAAGATCAGGGATGAAATGAGAAGATAGTCAGTTTAACTTCGATGGCTGATATATATTTACATATGATCGTGCGCGTTATGAAATGTCGATGTGTACAGGTTAATGAATAGATGAACGATTGTAGAAAAATACAGGTTTCGTAGAGTGAATGCACTTGAACACACGAGGGGTTATTACACTCAGGAGACTTGAGTCACAGAGTAGGTCGGGTACAAACAGTTATCAGTTAGATCGAAAGTGATGCGTTTGAACGTGATGCGAGTGAATGTGTTGGTTGACTGAACCGCGTTGGTTGACTCAACCGCGTTGGTTGACTCAACCGCGTTGGTTGACTCAACCGCGTTGGTTGAGTCAACCGCGTTGACTGAATGAAGTTTGTAGACTGCCCGATGACTGAACGGTGGACAGCACGCATTTTGGCAGTGCTCAGGGATTTTATAACCTAGGTAGAGGGGAGCAGACGTTTTGGAACTCTTGTGAAAACACAATAAACCGCGAGAGGGGGTAACTTGGAGGGATGGAATGGAAGAGCGAAGTCAGTTATGATACAATGACCTTAGGTCGTTGCCACAGAGGGTTAATGGTATAAGTACACAGATGTAGGGATAACTAACCAGGTGTAGGGACTACCCAGGTATGCCAACGGGACGTGACGTTCAACCACCTCAAGGTGGTTGAACTGGCAGTGAAAGGGAATTTTATGAGGAAGCGTATTTTATTTTTGTTATTTTATAATTTGTTTTCGCGGTGTGAGGTTACGGCCGAACATGGTTCGGGGGCCAGCGAAGGATAACGGAAGTAACAAGGGGTATGATAATGCGGCCTAAGGGCCATCGAAAATGTGGTAGGTCGTCGTCCATGATGAGGACGACCTCCCCAACGGCGGGGGGATTCAGTGGACGCTGTATGAGGAAGTGACCGGTAAGAATTTGTAGGACGGCTGGGGATGAGGAGAGAGAGGCCTAGAATTTAGGATCCCTTCGGTTTTTGCGATTATTGGAGAGAGTTCGATAAAGTACAACACGCTGTGGGAAGTACGGAACTTTCAGGGATTAATGGGAGTTCGATAAAGTACAACACGCGGTGGGAAGTACGGAATTTTCTGGGATTAATGAGAGAGTTCGATAGAATACAACACGCTGTCTGTGGGAAGTACGGAATTTTCAGGGATTAATGAGAGAGTTCGATAGAATACAACACGCTGTGGGAAGTACGGAATTTTCAGGGATTAATGAGAGAGTTCGATAAAGTACAACACGCTGTGGGAAGTACGGAATTTTCAGGGATTAATGAGAGTTCGATAAAGTACAACACGCTGTGGGAAGTACGGAATTTTCAGGGATTAATGAGAGTTCGATAGAATACAACACGCTGTGGGAAGAACGGAATTTTCAGGGATTAATGAGAGAGTTCGATAGAATACAACACGCTGTGGGAAGTACGGAATTTTCAGGGATTAATGAGAGAGTTCGATAAAGTACAACACGCTGTGGGAAGTACGGAACTTTCAGGGATTAATGGGAGTTCGATAAAGTACAACACGCTGTGGGAAGTACGGAATTTTCAGGGATTATTGAGAGAGTTCGATTAACGTCTTGAGTTTGATTAGTTTGAGTTTTATTAAAGGAAAGATTATTCGATAATGAGGGCTCCGTCCAGTTTAGTTATCAAGCATTGAGAGCGATATGATCATCGAAGCGTTGGTCTTTAAAATTGTGAAAAGTAAAAAACGGGGATGGTTGTGATGAGCACTGCCAGTGTTTTCAAATCACTATAAGTATTCGAACTAAAATCTGACTGAGAACTGTTTGTACTTACAGTACGCGACGGTGGGGGCAGAGAGGCGGCGCGTTCGTTGAGGAGCTTTTTCCAGGCAGTGAGGTGTTTGTGTAGACGGCCCGTGATGACTTCCACGATCTCAGGGGACTTTTCAGTTTTCAGTAAGTCCTTGGTGAGGGGTCGGACTTCCGTGCTGATGGTTTGGTAGTCGGAGCACCATGACGAATAGACATTTTGTTTCGTTGACATTTTGTTTCGATGTGGGAGAGCAGTTGGATGATGACGGATGATGTTGGATAAGTTGCATCAAGAGTTGACTTCGATTTCACTGTCAACCCTTGCCTGATTCATTCCCGGGTTTCGGCACCAAAATGTAGGGCTGTTTGCTCTACCAACGGGAAGATCAGGGATGAAATGAGAAGATAGTCAGTTTAACTTCGATGGCTGATATATATTTACATATGATCGTGCGCGTTATGAAATGTCGATGTGTACAGGTTAATGAATAGATGAACGATTGTAGAAAAATACAGGTTTCGTAGAGTGAATGCACTTGAACACACGAGGGGTTATTACACTCAGGAGACTTGAGTCACAGAGTAGGTCGGGTACAAACAGTTATCAGTTAGATCGAAAGTGATGCGTTTGAACGTGATGCGAGTGAATGTGTTGGTTGACTGAACCGCGTTGGTTGACTCAACCGCGTTGGTTGACTCAACCGCGTTGGTTGACTCAACCGCGTTGGTTGAGTCAACCGCGTTGACTGAATGAAGTTTGTAGACTGCCCGATGACTGAACGGTGGACAGCACGCATTTTGGCAGTGCTCAGGGATTTTATAACCTAGGTAGAGGGGAGCAGACGTTTTGGAACTCTTGTGAAAACACAATAAACCGCGAGAGGGGGTAACTTGGAGGGATGGAATGGAAGAGCGAAGTCAGTTATGATACAATGACCTTAGGTCGTTGCCACAGAGGGTTAATGGTATAAGTACACAGATGTAGGGATAACTAACCAGGTGTAGGGACTACCCAGGTATGCCAACGGGACGTGACGTTCAACCACCTCAAGGTGGTTGAACTGGCAGTGAAAGGGAATTTTATGAGGAAGCGTATTTTATTTTTGTTATTTTATAATTTGTTTTCGCGGTGTGAGGTTACGGCCGAACAACGCGTTTCAGGATACCTGTAAGCCCACCAATTTGAGGAGAAGTTAAAAAAAGTATTTTCTTCAGACTGTTATGATGGTTTATTACTGGAAATGATAAACTAAAAATCGAGAAAAACAACCTGATATGCACAATAATTACTGAAAAACTCTGCAAATTCTTGACACAACGGTTTATTATCTTCTTTGAGCTGATCAGCCTAATCCAATTAACGAAATGATAGATGAAACTTTAGCTCAACATCCAATTTAATTAGTTTAAACAAATAGATAGGTACTTATTGTTTAAACAATTTTACAGGCAAAAAACCTAGTGAATCCATTATCGACCCATGTTTAAAATTTCAAGTCTGTAGCTCAACATCGAAATTTAATTTGTTTAAACAAATGGGTAGGTATTGTTTAAACCAGTGGTCGCCAAACATTTGAGCCAGTGATCTATCCTAGCATTTATAAACCTGGTAGTGAGCTACCAAGGAATATAGGACCAAAAAAAAAATGACTTAAATGGAATTAAAACCCGTTTATTATAGGAAGTAGTATGTACAAAAAAGTTTAAATGTTTATTTCTGATGTGAAGGGTGGAACTCATTCTGGCCATCAAGTATTTTCCTGAAGTTTGGTGAGTATGTTGTAGCCGCCATTCTGATACAGTTATCCAAATGGTCATCGGTCAGTCTGTTCCTATATTTGTTTTTTATGAATTTCATACATGAAAATGATGTTTCACACAAGTATGTAAAGCTGAACATTGCTTTCAATCTCAATGCAACTTGAACCACTATCGGATACTTTTCTTTGGGGACTAGAGGCCAGATATTTCCGGTGGTAGAGAGGGATCTTAGAGACAGGTCATTTTGAAAATCAACTACTTCTATTTCAACTGCAGCCTGATCTCCTCCAAAATGTTTTACGGGCGGCTACGAATTCCGTCCCGGAACCTCATTAAAATATTAAGCCGGCTTAGAAAACCTTGGGATCCGTCCCTACCATTAGCGTGGGGCTCACTGGCACCTTGGGATTTCGTCCCAACACCTTGGACCCAGCCTACTGAGGGATTAATCGTGCGTGGTTTTTACGAGCTCCCGGGACGGAATCCCAAGGCGCCCATGTTTTACAACACAAGCTGAGAAATCTTCTGCATCAATCTCTACAAAGGGAGAGTTGATGAACTGTGCCACAATCCGTATGCTTTTAAAATCTTGGAATCGTTGATCAAATTGTTGTCTTAAATCTGCAAAGAATCTGAACAGACATAACCTCACTCTGGCTACACCCGTGATAACAGCTTTTTCTAATGACTAATGGCTGCAGTGTTGCCAGCCCGAGCGTGGCCGGGAGCTACTCAAAATTACCGCGCGAGCTACCGGTGGCTCGCGATCGACTCTTTGGCGACATTGGTTTAAACAATTTTAATGACAAGAAATCGAATGAATATTTCATTTTCATCCAGTTCTGACTTATATTTAAAATTTAAAATCCCTAGCCCATCGGGAACTTGAATAACAAGTAGTGAAAATTATTATTAATTAGGTATTGTTAGTTATTTATAATGTTTATGAATTATTTTCGATAATGATTGATAATAATAATTATATGATATGATTTTACACGATATCTGAAAACCATGTTCTATTAGAATCTAGACCAGACAGGCTGCCGCATGATTCACCCTCTTGTTGACGAATTTTGATTTGCTCGAACTTTGAACCCTCTTTGTGAACGACTGGCTGGTCTTACAAAGCTGCGGATGGTCTTAAAAAATTTAAAAACATAAACTCTGCCTAAATATAAACTATAAACTTTGTATTGTTCGAGATATGAAATGTTCAAAATTTCAAAATTCGTTTTGAACCCCCCTTGACCGAGTGTTATGAAAAGTTTCAAGGATGATTGTGGGGCTGGTCCGAACCCGTAAAAAAATTACGTAATTTTGTAATGTGCCGCGGACGGCAGACCGGGGACGGCGGACGGACGGATTTTTTTGTATTCCATTTTCTGAATCTACGTATCTTGAAACGTAAACCTACAAATTTTGAGGGGGGGGGGGGGGGTATTTTTTTTTCTCGGTCGATTACAAAGGTTCATTATTGAAGATAATAAACAAAAAATGTTGGCAAGTCGTGTTCTTTTTAACTTTTTTAATACTCGTTTGTAGTATCCTAACTTCATCATAATAATATCATTATAATATCATTATGATATCATTATAATATCATATTATGATATTTCTCCAAAACTTCGATCTTATAGCCATGCTGCATGACGGTGGTTTCTTTGTATTTATTTTTTCCATTGAACCTGAAGTTGAAATATGTGCCAAAGCGTCGTAAAAAAGTAGTTCATTTCGACCACAAAACACCCTCAATTTTGGCGCATTTAGTGCAGGTTTTTTTAAATTTTGAATTTCACGTAAAAAATCAAATTTTAATTCGATTTCTTTCCTCTAAATAATTTTTAAAATTCGTTGAAACTCAAATTCTGTCGACTTTTGAGCACTTTCGAGCTAGTTGTAGGAAAAACGCATAAAAAGTGCTTAAAAACGACGTTTTCATTCGGATCATAAAACTCCCTCATTTTTGAGGGTTGTCATTTTTGGCACATTTGTTGCGTTTTGTTTTGTTTTTTAAATTTTCCGTAAAAACTTTACGTTCTCGAACTGGAGCACTTTGAAGATGGAGAAACGTGGTTGTTACTTGAGATGTTCTTCATGGACATTATGTTCTAAAATAAAAACATTTTACATAAAACCAGTTATTTTTCAAAAACTTGTTCTGATAGCCACGCTGCATGTTTTATTACATACCTACTAACACATAAATTTTTCTTGTAAATTGGTTACCTGCCCATTAAATCTTCTAAATAAATAAATTACTGCAATCATGGTTGTGGATATCCTATTAGCTTCGTTGCTTCTTCCATACATTGTGTTATAATTGAATCGATGATTTTTGAAACAACCTATACGCCACGTTGGTAAATGGCGTAGAGGTTGTTTCAAAAATCATTGATTCAATTGTAATTGTAAAATAAAAAACATGATATCAGGGCCCATAGTGCCTCTCGAGCAGGGTTGAGATTATTCGAATAAAAATTTAGAATAAAAAGTTGAAACTAAGAACTAATTAGTTTTTAGTTTCGATATTGAAACTAACAACTAATTTAGTGTTTAGTTTGACTTTCGAAAAACCCAACTTGCTCAGTCGCTTCGGTTCTCAGGGCTTCAGTTTTGTTGGCGGGCGGGACGCTCCCGCGTCCCTAGATCTATGGTATCAAGGTCGCAGCTGTTCGGGATGGAAAGATCGTGTCAAGGGACTCTTCATTCTTACAGGAAACTCCATCTCATTCCATCATCTAGTTATCTCTCCAGGACCTGACGAACCAGCATTGGACGCAGATACTCCATATTCAGGTGCAGTTGGTGTTTCTTAGCCGAATCTCGATGGACCGGTTACACGTAGTGGAAGAAGGTATGCTGACTAAGTTGTGGATCGAATAAATTGTAGGTAGGGATGGATTTTAATATCCTACCTTCATCATCTTTTGTTATAAACATCCGTACACTTGTTTTATATTCATACGTACATCTGTTACAAACATCTGTTACAAGTAACAGTTCTGCGATCCGAAAGTACGGGCGAAGGGCAATAGCAGTCCTCACCGGAACAAACCAACTGCGTCGGATTGAGATGAGAGTATTTCCAAATGACTACACCCTCGTACTCGGATCTCATAACATCCAATCAGAATAACGGCGAGCGACCGAATATTAGACTGGTCTACAAAAAAAAAAGTGACCTGAAAGTTGCCGGCCTCATTTTATCATGGATGGGTGTTTTCGAGGGCGCTGAATCCGAATCCGTATGTATTTAAAATTTCAAGTCTCTAGCTCATCATCAAAATTTAATTTGTTTAAACAAATAGGTTTTATTTAAACAATTTTACAAAAAAGAAGCCGATTGAATATTGCATTGTGATCCAGTTCTGACCTACATTTAAAATTTCAAGTCAATAGCTCATCATCGGTTACTACCTAGGTATAGGTTACCAATGTAGATGAGTATGGTTATTGGCTGTCGAGGAATAATCAGTTTAAGATGGATTATGTGTAATATAAACTATATGTTTGTGTTAGATTCATTGGAGAATTTCAGTTGATTACTCGACAGCTGGTTACTTAATAACTCGTTTTGGGAAGAGAATGTGGGATGGAAAGGTAGAAAAGGGTAGAAAATGGTGTGAAAGAAAAAATATGAAAGGGTAGAAGAAATGGGATTTCTAACAGTAGGCAAGTATATTAAGGAGTGTGGAAGCCTTATAAACGAGGCTTGAATGTTTTTTGCTGTTGTCAACATCGGTTCTTTTAATGACGACTTTTCCCCTCAATACGTCTCTCGAAAATTGGTCGCAACATCGATTGCGGGAATGAGGAAGGCGAGGACATTGCAATCACTTGTGTTCATGAAAGTTTGCTATGTTCAAAAAGTATAACTTTTCATCCTTTTTAGCTCACCATACAAATCAACAGAAATTAAGACAATTTTCGAAAAGTAATTTGACTCAGCAAGACAAAGATTGTGATAGTGCCTAACTACGGTAAGAATGTCGATTTTCGCGACAAATTTTACTTGTAGATTTATACTGAAAGATCCACGGGCTCATTTTTCAATATCTGAATCTTCTTCGAATAGTTTCGTTTAGTACTAGGGAGATAGGGAATTTACCGCTCTTTCCAACGGTAGGTATAATCACATTTGAATTTTAACAGCAAAATGCGGGACTTACGGCCATTTTAGTGACTTTTTTAGTGAAGGTTTAAAACATGAAAAACATCTTAAAAGTGAAAAAGTCGGATTTCAAGCGGTATAAAAAATAAAAAATTCATAGGGCACTTAATAATAAACCAAAACTCTGCAAATTCTTGACACAACGGTTCATTATCTTCTTTGTACAGATCACCCTTCTGTCTAGATCACTAGGTCTAAATGTCTAGATCCTAAATGTTAGATTAGGTAGGTAATTATTATTATGAATTATCAGTAATTATTAATAATTTAATCAAGTACCTAGTGAAAATTATCATAATTTATTGTTAGGTACCTATTAATAATTTGTATTTATTATTAATAATAATTATTATTAATTATGATTAATTCATACGATATCCGGCTCTTGGAATCGACTGGGTTCCTTTGTGCAGAACCTGAATGATGAATTAATTACAATTAAAATGTACCGATATAATTCTGGGTTTTTAAAACTCCGTCGGCAATAATGTTTCTATAAAAGAAGTACCTACCAACAAACATTCGAAAATACCTTCATTCCGTAGCACGAAACGTACCTCAGAACAAAAAACTCGACACACTAAAACCATATGATGTTCCAAACAGCTCCTTAGTATGAACATTGACCTGTATTTCAACCGTTTGATTCACGATCGTGTTGACAGGCTCAACCTTTGAGCCCTCATTGTGAACGATCGGCTGGTCGTACAAAGCTGTGGATGTTCCTTAAAAATTCTAAGGAATAAACTCTATCTAAATATGAAATAAAAAACATACCGTTTCATCTGAATTTTTCGAGTTTTGGAATTTTCAAAATTTCAAAATTCGTTTTGAACCCCTTCCCCTTGACCTAGGGCTATGAAAAGTTTCGAGGGCCATAGTGGGGTTGGTCGGAACCCATAAAAAAAATTTTAACTCAACGCTAACTGGACGGATTTTTTTTTTTTTTTTATTCGATTTTCTGAATGAATTTTGACAACAAATTTTGACATGGGGTTAAAATTTTTTTTCTTTGGGCGATTCCAATGGTTCATTATCGAAGATAATAAACCAAAAGTAATTGCGCTGCACGATTACCTTTTCTAATCGATTTCTTTTCAATCGACTACTTTTTTAATCGATTACAAAGACGAATATATATCCCGCGCGGCCATCCTTCCCATTCTGTACAACCTGAGGTAGGCATACCTATTTTCTTCATTCATTTCATTTTATTCAAATACACTGGGTTTGAATGATATATTTTAAATTATTATTATTTATTTACTATGCATAGTTATTATTTACTTTGCTCACATAAAAAGTACGCGTAGTAAAATGGGCAAATATTGCAAAAATTAGAATTACCATATATGTCTTATATATAAGATATGAATCTCTTGATAACATATTGATATAATATATATTTTCCTATATCATAATCATATCAATTATTTTTAAGCTTTCAACCTTTGGAATTCAAGAAAAACAAATCGTATAAACCTTGTTTAAAATTTCTACTGTGGGCTGTCACCTTAAAATAATTGCTTTAAACCGCGAAGGAGATGATAGGCATGGTAGCCGTGAAGTCGGTCCTCGGTATTCATTTCTGGGAAGTGGATTCGAGGGCAAGAAAATGAATTTATATTTGCTAAAAATGATAGTAATGGATGAGCTTCGGAGGGGTAGTCCCTTGGAACAGGAACTGAGGGAGTTCGTAAGTCTCAACGTACGTTGATGATAGCCAATAATGCAGATAGTTGTGAAGGCGTGATTGAGATTTTCATTGTGGGAACCAGGCGCCTTTCAAGGACCTTCGACACCCACCATCCTCAGCACCTTTTCTTAGTAACTCGCGCTTTCCCGCACATGATCACAGAACGTGCTACCAGTTTCGCTTTTCGGATATTGAAATGTCTGTCGGGTAACTCCAAAATCACGAGGGCCTTACGCAACGGATAGCAGTTGTTTCCCGAACTGGCGAAACGTGTGAAATTTTAATCTCATATATAACCCACATGGATGAATTTAAATTAATCAGACCCATCACATAATAATAATATGTTTTGATAATAATCATAACCATCATAATCATAACCTATTTCGCATCGCATCATTATGTATTGAATGAGTTTCAGCTATCATTTCCAATAATAATATTATCAATATACTGGGTGTAACCCTAAAGGTCGTACCACCGGTCAGGGATCGATTCTATAACTTATTTCTGATGAAAAGTGCCCTATGAATTTTTTATTTTTTATACCGCTTGAAATCCGACTTTTTCACTTTTAAGATGTTTTTCATGTTTTAAACCTTCACTAAAAAAGTCACTAAAATGGCCGTAAGTCCCGCATTTTGCTGTTAAAATTCAAATGTGATTATACCTACCGTTGGAAAGAGCGGTAAATTCCCTATCTCCCTAGTACTAAACGAAACTATTCGAAGAAGATTCAGATATTGAAAAATGAGCCCGTGGATCTTTCAGTATAAATCTACAAGTAAAATTTGTCGCGAAGATCGACATTCTTACCGTAGTTAGGCACTATCACAATCTTTGTCTTGCTGAGTCAAATTACTTTTCGAAAATTGTCTTAATTTCTGTTGATTTGTATGGTGAGCTAAAAAGGATGAAAAGTTATACTTTTTGAACATAGCAAACTTTCATGAACACAAGTGATTGCAATGTCCTCGCCTTCCTCATTCCCGCAATCGATGTTGCGACCAATTTTCGAGAGACGTATTGAGGGGAAAAGTCGTCATTAAAAGAACCGATGTTGACAACAGCAAAAAACATTCAAGCCTCGTTTATAAGGCTTCCACACTCCTTAATATACTTGCCTACTGTTAGAAATCCCATTTCTTCTACCCTTTCATATTTTTTCTTTCACACCATTTTCTACCCTTTTCTACCTTTCCATCCCACATTCTCTTCCCAAAACGAGTTATTAAGTAACCAGCTGTCGAGTAATCAACTGAAATTCTCCAATGAATCTAACACAAACATATAGTTTATATTACACATAATCCATCTTAAACTGATTATATATATATATATATATAGTGTTGATGGGATTGACTAGTGTGAAGAAGCAGGTTGTATAAAATGACCAAGCTAGTCTTTGTTTGGTGTTTATTTTCTCACGACGTTTCGGCAATGGAACAAAGCCCTATTCATGCGAGGTTACATGTAGAAGTGAAAAGTTTTTACATTAAACTGAAGAACTGTTGTGGAGAAGTAGACAAATGGAGGTGGATCAGTTTGTGGATAATATAAAGATGAAACTAACTAACTGCTATGTGGAAGTGATTCTATGAGGAAGGGGTACATTAGTGTGTGTGGTGGAAGATAAAATCTACTGAGACATGATGACTATGAACAGGAACTTAGAATAATTACTATGAACTAAGAAGTGACAACAAAAGCCATTTTTGTATATTATAAGCAAACAATAACAAGAAGAAAAAAAAAAAAAAAAAAAAAAAAAACATGAACCAAAGTTAACAACAAGAAAACAACAGTAACAAGATAATAACAGCAGATTGCAATTGTGAATAAGTAACAACAAGAAAACAACAACAGAAATGAAATGAAGTACAATTATAGATGATTATAGTGATTATTGTAATTATTATAGTTATGAAAAGATTGATTGCAGATGAAAGTGTTTATGATTAACTGTAATTTGTATAATGATTATAAGTGGTAGAAGTTATAAAGTGGTGGGGCATGTTGGAATGTTGTGTTGTTGTTGGAATGTTGTTGTGTTAAGGGTTAGTGAGTTTTATTTGATGAGTCTGTGGTATGTTGTAGAAAGTCCTTTGACATCTTTTTTAAAATTTATGTTGTTGTTGTTTTTGTTTTTGTTTTTCAAGATATACGCCATTTCTTTAATTTTTCTTTTTTGGAAGTTTGGCTCTATGCAACATATTTCCCACTGTTTTATTTCAGGGTTGTGTTTTGTCGTAACTACATGCTTCGCCAATGCTGTTGCGTAGGAATCATCGTATGAATAGGGCGTATGAATAGGGCGTATGAATAGGGCTTTGTTCCATTGCCGAAACGTCGTGAGAAAATAAACACCAAACAAAGACTAGCTTGGTCATTTTATACAACCTATATATATATATATATATATATATATATAAGTAGTATAAGAATACCAATCCTGGCGCACCTACTTAAACCTCTGATAAAACTTTTTACCACAAAAACATCAGAACACTTTTTTTACCACAAAAACATCAGAACCAGTGACTTTTTCCATTAAGCGACTTAAATCCCTGTTAAAACTTTTTTTATCACAAAACATCATAACCTTTTCACGGTAGTCGGGCGACTTTTTTAAAAATATTTTTTCATCAGAAACTCTAGTAAACTCTAAAAATTAGGAAAAAATTTAAAATTAGGACCTTTTAGGGGTCAAAGTTTTTGAAATTTAGCTCCCTCTGATGTTTTCACTAGAAAAAAAATAAAAAAATAAAAAAATGACGTCACGCTAAAAATCTTTTTTGAATCGTCTTAAATTAAAATGATATCGTCTTAAATCCCAAACCCCCCACCTTTTAAGAATTCAATGGGTGGATAAAAAAAAAAGGTGAGTTAAAAGGATCTCTCCAATAAAATAAAATGGAACACTTTAAATCCTTAAGAGAACTTGAAGATGGAAATTGTCTTTCCAAGAGTGAGTGGCGGGAAGTATCTGAATCTGGAGAACTGACTGATTATTTCGTGAGGAAGTATCATAAGTTTTTAGATTTACCAACTGTGAAACGTAACTTTCTCAATGGAAAAAATAAACTAACTGAAAACATTCTAAATTTTACTCCTTTCAAAAATATTAACGTTTGCAAAAATTGTGGGGTTAGAGTACGAAATGGTAATATTTGTTTTGAATGCATCGAAGAGGATAATCAAATTATGCTAAACTTTGTGCACAAAATATTTGTAAGAGGAGGACCATATTAGTTTTTTATAAGGGATCCCTTATAAAAAAAATATAATTTAACCTATTCTTAATTTAGACCTACCTGGTCGTCTATTTCCCATTTTCTTTCTCGTTTTGTGTTTTCGTAAGTTCCTTCAGATGATCTACGAAATTTTCTTTTTCTATTCCAATTGTATGATGTCCCCAAGCAAGAGTATCCATACCATTTTCTAGAATATACCTTTTATCATCGTAGGCACTAAGTGTTTTCTTGTTCTGTTCAATAGTATAAATATCGTGCTTTTCTGTTCTAAACATCATTTGTTTCCTATAGATCGGGTTCTTGGTCAACAGGCATTCCTTGAAGTCCTCGAACCTAATGTCCTTTTCAACTATGTTTTTCTTTATCCCTTTCGCTTTCTTTGTTTCTTTTTGATTCTCGAAAGTTTTATGTGCGTAAAGTTTCGATCTCAGTCCAACGAATTCCTCCATTACTTTCCCGTTCAATTCATCCTTGAATTTTCCTAGTACTTTCTTGTTCACTTGAGGTATACCGTAGAAATTTTCTTTAGGATAATCGGATGTATCAAACTGATCGAGCATGTTGTTTTTAATGTCCGAGTAAAAGTCTTCAGTCTTTATGTTCATGATCAGACTGTCCGTGTCACAGTACATCAATTTAACATTTTCTCCGTATTGTTTCTTTATTGTGTTATAATAAAAGTCGTACATTAGAGTTTTAGAAATTTCCAGAATGCTCATACCAACATAGATGGGTTTGTTGAAAAGAATTTTAGTCTTTTTCATGTGAACTGCTGCTAAATTTTCTGTGAATATCGTTCTATGATCAAAAGTAGGTTTTGCTATCAACGATTCCAGTTTCTTTCCGTTTGAACATAATTTGATATCGACTCTATTCCTGATATTTTCCATCGTTTTTCCGAATACACTGTTATTCATCAATTTAAAAAATTCCTTTTCAAAATCATTTTTCGCTTTCGTTCTTAGTTCTGTGTTGAAGTCAATGTACACTTTCAACCAATCCGACTGATCAAATTCCAGTGCTCTGTGTACTTTCTTTAGTTTCAACCCCATGCACAAATATTGCTTCAAATTCCTATAGTGCAAAACGTATTTATCTTTGTTGTACAAAGTTGTCATCAGTTTAGGTAATTTCGTATTTCCGATTCTGTTTTCCGGTGCAAGTGGTAGATCCGAGTGTAAATTGTGCAGTTTTTTAGGATATTCCAAGTCAACTTCTAGAAAATAACCTTTGGGAGACTCATCACTTATATTTTCAACATTAAAATTTTCCAAGTTCTCTACCCATTTAAAACCACCATATGGTAAGTATTTTGACATTGCCCAGCCGTACAAGTTGTTTGCATCCAAGTATACCAAGTGACTCGATGGTTTTGATGGGTCGTATTTTTCCCCCATGTACTTGTTGTTCGCCTTCGCATGTCTGTTGCTACACTGAGAGATTCCTCCACGGATTCCATTTTCAACCATGAGAATCTTATCGTAGTCCGTCAGTAGTTCCAATTTAACTTTTGTCATTTTCAACATACAATCCCAAGCAAAACCAGGTGTTGTGTAGTACCATGCAGGATCCAGTTTGTAAGTTTTCTGGGAAATATCTCTGAAGTTTTCCATTACATCTGCAAGCAGCAAGACGTCACATTTGTTGTAAAGCATGGTGAATTCCCTCATGTTTTTTATTCCGAACCTTTCCCAGATTTCCTGTGCATTTCTATACTCGGTTTCATTGACTCCCTCTTTGTTCAATGTGCTGTAAAATTTCTCTATAGCAGGTAAACTTGTTTCGTTATATCTCTCTGGACAATCCATGTACTCATATGGGTAAGCTAGTTTCCTTGTCATCAACTCCAAGTTCTCTGTTCCAAAATGTTTTACCAGTTCCTTGAATTGGTCCGTTGTCAAGTTTTTCGACAGTTTGTCTAGAGAGCTCGCTAGAAATTTGAAAGAGTCGATGAACCTAATTTCAATTTTATTCATTTCCGGGTTTCCTTTCACATCTAATTTTCCAGAGTCGTACCTGAGGATTTTTGAAAATGAAATGTACTTTTCCTCGGTGTTTGGAATTAATCGTATTTCTCCATCGTCTTCTCCAAACTCCTTTATGAACAGATGAGCATCATAACCAGCTAGATTGTGGAAAAATACTGGTACGAATCGTGGACATTGATAATCTAAATTACACCGAGAATGAGCTACACCTCTAAATTCCCCTGACAAATGGTCATGATCTTTTACTTTTATACAATTATCAGGTATATTTTCCTTCAAAACTTCTATTTCTTCAATATATTCATCTGCTTTAACATCATTTTTTTTATCGATAAAGTGTTGAATTATTTTTCTCAGTACATCAAGTTTCTTTTCTAACATTGGAGGTAATTCGTTGAAACCTCTCTCGCAAATGTGACAAGCTTTAGCATTTTTGAATTCCTGTTCCTGTTCGTTTGTCAATGGTTTCATGGGTACAATTTTATCGTAATATTTCTTAGCAATGTGTAAAACTTCCTCTTTCAGTTTTTGATAAAATACTTTTGGAGAATCTAGACCAGAATATTCGACTGGAGGTTTATAATATCCGTTGGAATACTTGATGTAATATGAAAAACTGCTAGCTTCGTGTTTCTGTATCTTATTATTGAACGCCTTAGTTTCATCAGGTTGACAAGTTTGAAGTTTTCTAAGCAAACTTTCAAAGTCCGAGTAGATAACGAATGGTACTTTTAAAGAGTGTCTATAATTTTTGAATTGTAAAACATTATCATAAGGCTCTGGTAGATCTACTTTAACAGCTTTATGAAGTCCGCAATATTCTTTATGTTCGTTTAATTTAACCTGAGTTCCAAAGCTATTCAAACACATTTTACATAAAAATCTTTTGTGTCCATCCTTTGACATTTGACTATGGCCAACCAGTTTCCAAAGATTCTTGATCCAACAATAATGTTCAGTTTCCTTGTTTTTCAAGTACAACAAGTCAATGTGTCTTTCCTTTTCATCTTTCGTTATTTCCAAGGGTACTATAGTATTTCCTTCATTCAGACAGTAAACATTAATGGAAATCCCAGTTCTTTTCTCAAACTTTTTCACATCTGTAAGTTTCATAGGAAAACTGATATCTTTCAACGCTTCGTCAAACTCATGCTCCCATGTTATGTACTTTCCTATTCTATCAGAATCGCGGTCTGCAGGATGTAAAGCCGAAAGAACAGCCCATAGGAAACATTTATTATCTTTATTTTGTACATTTATAATTGCTTTTCTACTTTGTAGAAAATCAGGGAGTTTAATGTAAGACGATCCTCTCAAAGGAATGTACTTGTTAACGTTCAGTTCCAAATGTTTGATTTTGTGAAGTTGCCATTGAGATCCTTTAATTTCGAACGATTCCATTTCATTTAGAATTTTCTGTTTCATTTCATCGTAACAATTTGGTACTTCTGCCGACTGTAATATTATTACGTTTTTAGTTTTGAAATTGAGTTCCTGATACTCCATGTTATTTTTGTTAGTTCCTTTTTTAAATTCTGCGATTAAAACTACATTAACTTTTAGTTTCATTTCTCTAAGTTTCCATTTGAGTAAACCTGTTACGGTCCTTTCAATACTGTTCAGAAATTTGGAAGCATCTTTAAATCCTTTCGTATTTTTAATATCGTAAGTCACCAATCTAGATTTAAATGCAGTTTCCTTTTCTATAACTTCCGTTTTCGGTTCTTTGTTTTTTTCAAATACTTTTTCACTGAACTTAAATACTTTGTGCAATTTTCTCGGTATTACAAATACTGATTTCGCTTTTCTAGGTTCTTTGCTTTTTTCAAATATGTTTTCCCAAAAATTAAATACTTTGTGCAATTTCCTCGGATTTACAAATACTGGTTTCGCATTTTTAGGTTTTCTGATATCCATTGTCCGGTCCGGGTCGTTTTTTCCATGGCTCTTTGACTTTAAATGTCTAGCCCAGTTTTTATAAGTAATGCTAACGTCGCACTTTTTACAATGTCTTCTATCGTACATTTTATTATAGAATATATTCTTTTAACTAACCTCTCATTTTTTTGAATTCTTAAAGGTGGCGTCGAATCGACGTCACCTTTTTCTTTTGTCTATTATTGGAGAGTTCCTTTTAACTTACCCCTCATAAAAACGTTTTAATGGAAATTTTCCATTAAAATAACAATATTATACTAAGACCAAGTTTTTTCAGAATTCAATATCCCTTTGCATGTTTTTAAAACAGTTTCATAGTCTTTTCCGTTTGAAAGTTCTTTTAACACTATCAAAGACAGATGACCGCAAATTGGAGGATCGTTATACTTTTGAATTTGTTCGGAATTGTAACGAATTTTTTTATTTTCCAAGTATTTTACCAACTCCTTAGGGGGTGATGCGTTTCCATAGGAATCGAAATAATACTTTTCTTTTTCAGATTTTTTAAAGTAACAAGTCCAGTGACTACCATTTTGATAAGAATTTTCCAAATTAATAATTCCACATTCAACAGGTTTAGGTCGATCGGGGAGTTCATCCTTCATGAAAACACCTCGGAAATGTTTTATTTTAAAAATTTTCACGAAACGAGTTAAATCTAAATTACTCAAGGGTTGGTAGTTTTCCGTTTTTTTCTTTTTTTTAAACCGGCCCCAATACTTAGGCTTTTTGCATTTTTAGCTAGTTTTTCCATCTCGAGATTATGACGTTTTATTTCCGCTTCTTCAGCGGCTTTATGTTTCGAATCTATTACTGAAGATGCTACTGCTGCACCTCCTCCTATTAACGCTCCAAGTGCTCCCATACCTGCAAATATCAGTGGTAGGAATCCACCCTTGTGATTCAAATGTAGTTGTTCGTAATCCAAAGTTAACGTAATTCCTTTCTTTTTTTCTTTAGCTTTTTCAAATGCTTTCGATTGAGTTTCCCACAGACTGATTTTATGTTTTCCGTTTCCCGAAATTTGTTTCGCTGTAAAAAGAATTGTAACACTTCTGCGCTTTTTGTAAGCGTCTTGTATTTTGGCTATTTGATTTTCGGTTAAATCTACCTTTTTCATGATCATAGTTATTTATTATAGTAAAAAAAAATTTTTTTTTTTAATAACGAACTCCCATACCAAAGAATCGTTTACTCCTCATTGCAACTCTCACTGCAGTTGCATCGGCTTTTTCTTTCCAACTCGCATCACTCGAGTGCATTCTTTCTTTTGCTACTTCCTCTAGTGCTTTATCTGCCACATGTCTTTCTTTGGTGTCTGTATGATCTCTGTAAGATATATCGTGTTGCTTACAGCCTTCGTCCAATTTATTAATTCCCGGATCTCCTCTTTTCAATCGTTTATCTAGTTTTGTAAATGGACCGCAGTAGTTGTATCCAGGTAAATGCATTTCGGGTGCAAAACCATCAAGTTTGTTCAACAATGTATTTAAAACTCCAGATCCGTTCTTGATGATTCCTTTCGGTAAACTGTTGACAACTTTCAACAGATATTCTATTCCTTTGGGATTATCTAAGTTTTTTTCCAACTGATCGTTTATAAACTTTACAATTCCTAATTTTTCATTGTGAAAATTGTTATTACCAGCTCGTTCTTGTGCGTACAAATAGTACAAACGCTGTTGCAACTGTTGTAAATTATCGATGTATTTATATTCCACAGGATTTTCCGTATACTCGATCAATCCAGATCCCGATTTACCTGCCTTCAATTCCTTCCAAATAGGAGCAATCAACTCTCTGTACTTTTTCCCCTTACTTGACTTTGGTAATCCCGTAGTTGGATCGTTCTTTTGGTATAGAGAATTCGTTTGAATGAGAATTTTCTTGTAAGTTTTCAAATCCTCTTGAGTGTATTTATCAGGATCAGGTCCTAGAGGATCAGTTAACAAACACCATAATCCGTGAGTTCCTCTATATTTTACATTTTGAATTATGAGATCGTCTTCATTTACTCGAATTTGTTTGTCTCCGATGTAAATTTTGTCCTCTTTTCCCCAGATGCCAAATTGTTTATCACCCTGTCTGATGTAAAGTCTCGCAATTGAACCAATTCCTTTTGGCCCTACACTACTGGATGGATACTCATTTAGATCTACCATGTCTACTATTGAGGAGAGAACGTTACTAGCTGGTTCAGTCATAGTTTCGCCAGCAATATCGTAGGTTTCAGTAGGATTTATTTCGAATGTGTTAGTTGGTCCAAAAGTTACAACTTTCTTTCTAGGAGAACTACTTGTCATTGGCTGTTGCGTGTATGGTACGATTTCCAACTTCTTTATATCTTCATCAGTTTGTTTCACTGCATTTTTCAATTCAACTAATTTTTCAGTGATGGGTGCGAACGTCTTTTCCTGAGTTTCTCTATCGTTAAATTTATCTACTCTTGCTTCTCGGAAAGCACGTCTCAACTCTTGTTCTTTTTCTCGAATTTTATTGGCTTCATTGACAGTCATTTCTTTAGGTTTCCTAAAAGTATTTCGAACTATCTTTTCAGATTTACTCTCAACAGTTTCTTGAAGTTTTTGGTTTTTATCTTTTGGTTTGCCTTTTGAAGCATTTTTATATTTTGCATCTAATTTTTTTAATGTTTCATCAATCATTTATTATAGAATATATTTTTTTTAACGATTCAACGTACGTTGAACGGTAAGCGTTGAACGGTAGGCGTTGAACGGTAGGCGTTGAACGGTAGGCGTTGAACGGTAGGCGTTGAACGGTAGGCGTTGAACGGTAGGCGTTGAACGGTAGGCGTTGAACGGTAGGCGTTGAACGGTAGGCGTTGAACGGTAGGCGTTAGGCGTTGAGCGTTGAGCGTTAAGCGTTGAGCGTTAATTTTGACGATTCACCGAACGTACATAAAAAATATAATAGATCAAGATCTATTATATACACATTTGGTTAATGCTTATTTAGTTATTTCTAGCTGGAAATTCTTTCCGTATCGTCCACTCTCTTTTTTTAGTGTTGCGTCTATCGTTAGAAAACCAAATGTATCCTTCCAACATTCACCACAAATTTCTTTGAACCGTTCAAAAGTAAAATCCGATCCTACATACTCATCATAAATTATTTTAATGTAAGCATTGCTCTGTTTAAAAATACAAAGAAAATTCACGTTATTTCTAATCAACTGTTTATCAACTTTAGTATAGGATTGAGTCAAATAAATGCACGAAATGTTTTTATGCCTACCTCTTACATAGTAATCCTTTATAATTTGCTGTTGTTGTTCATTCACACAATCATCGAAAACTATCAAACTGTTCGGTTGGCATTCATCTAGACCGATTAATTCATCACAGCTACTATAGAAATGAGCAATTTCCTTTCCAATTTTATCAGTTAGTTTTTCGTAAGCTTTTCTCAAGCCTTTATAAACTTTTTGTTCTAATGATTTAGAAAAAACATAAAAGTTTTCAAAGGGAATACCCCATGGTTCTGTAATGAGATTGTACAACAATGTAGTTTTTCCACATCCACTCGTACCAATTATTAAACACCTAATTGGAAGTGGCAGTAAACCTTCTCTCTTGCTAATCGGGTCAAACGGTGTAGGTTTTATGATATAGCTTTTGTTATATTTTGGATTCATTTTTTTTATTTATTTATTATATAATAAATAATGTTTATAAAAATTTCTGGAGATACACTAAGGTTTGAAAGATCAATTCAACTCGATCCTAATAAAGAGTATCAGTTGGGTGTGTCGGCATTGTTGTTTACAACTAGGAAAACGTTTGAGATAAAAAACTTCAAGTTGTCATTCGTATTTCCTTTACCCGATAAGCTGCAAAATCATCAGTGTGAACTTGATGGTGAATTCACAATAGGTTCATTCAAAGCCATGTTGATTAGTCATTTGACTAGTTTCCATAACATTTTATTATCGAAAGATTTTTCAGACACTTTGAAAAAGTATCCCGAGAACCAGGTGAATGAAATACAACGAGAAATACGAAAAATTGTTCCGAATAGCTTAAAATTCTATCTCGAGCGCCTAACCGACGGTACGTACAGAATTACTGCTAACTTTCCCATGGATATGTGGATTATAAATGAAGGTAACTTTTGTGACTTATTCCAATTGAAAGCTTGTTCAGGTTCCGATATTTTATTCAAAAAGAACACCAACTACGTGTCGGATATCAATCCTACTCAACTCGTATTTTCGGGCAAAATAATCGAATGGCATTGTAACATTACGGAATACAGCTTTACTAATCACGAGGAACATCCACATTTGCACGTTGAACATGAGTTACTACATGTTTCTTTCCTAGAAAACTCACTACCACCTAATACTATTTACGCGGAAAAACCAAATAATATAGTTTTCATTCCACTAAGAAAAGGACTGAAAGAAATAAAAATGATAAAATTATCAACAACCATGGGAAATAACGAACCGATTCAATTCAACGATATTAAAGCTTACTTGTTGCTGAAAAGTAATTAATTTTTTTTTTTATATAATAAATAAGATGAACAACATTGATGAAAATCCGTCTGCTCCTGCAGTTGAAAACGATATACAATATACTACGTTTTACAAAAACATTTATCCTCAGATTCCGACTCCGGAATTTAATTCCAACGATTATAGAATAAATCGCATTATGAAACAATACGAATTTTTAGAAAACGAAATGAAAACACGAGGAAATTTGAAGAAAAAATACTGCAAATTATCGAAAACATTTTTCGGAATAGAGTGTTTCTTTACATTAACCGAACTGGGGATGATTGGTGTTTGCATCACTCTCCCTGTAGCAATTCCTTTTGGAGTTCCAATTTCAGCAGGATTAACAACATTTTCCGCAATCCTGAGAACTTCAGCCGGTTATGTAGGAAACAAAATTAAAAAACATTCGGATATCGAACTTTTGGCGAAAACAAAATTAAATTCTATAGAGGAAAAATTCACGAATGCTTTGAAAGATGGGAAAATTTCAGATGAGGAATTTTCCAATATTGAACAAGAAATTAAAAATTACAACGAGATGAAAACCAACATTTTGAACGGCTATAAAAATAATGATACGGAAAAAGCGAAACTTTTAGAAAAGGGAAAAGAATTGGGGAAAGCGGAAATTATAAGCGCGATTAGAAAAAATGTTTAAATTTAGTTATTATAGTGAGTTGTATTTTTTATGAGAAAATCTCATAAAAAAATTTTTCATAGTACCTAAATAAAAAAAAAAATTTTTTTCATAGTACCTAAATATAAAAAAAAATTATGTTTACTATAATAAAAGAATGCATCAATGTAAAAAGGTTTTTGATAAATATGAAGATGGTATTGTACGAAAACAATTCAAAACTTTCAATCCTTCATCGACTTTGAATTTAAATGCCGAAAACAAAAGGACTACTTTCAAAATAGAACTCTATGACGAATTTATTTGCAAAGATGTAGAATATTACATTTCTGGTAAATGTGTTTCAATCGATTCTACGAAACCATATAAAAGTGAAAACATGGATGTAAGACTTGTTGATAATTTCGTTGCAAACTTATTTTCCAACATAGAAGTGAAAAAACATAATGTCGTAGTCGATGAAATTGAAAACCCGGGGATTGCTAGCACGGTTCAGGGTTATGTATGTCATTCGGGTCCAAAAAATTATAATGGAAACGTAATCAATTCGGGGTTCAATTCAAAAGCTATCGGAGGAGGGAATTTTAGTGTTGTTGGCTGTTTGGGAGATTTAGGATTAGGATTTTTCAAAGATTTAACTGTTCCTATTTACAAGGGGGGATTTGAAATTACTTTTATTCGAAATAGTGATAATAACGTGATATTTCGATATAAAAAAGATACAGCAACTCCGCTTCCACATGATGGAAAAATAGAAATAACTTCTTTCGTTTTGAGAGTTCCGGTAATTGAATACGATAACGAATCTAAAGTAAATTTGATTACAGATTTGAAAAACATCCCGTACCAACTTCGATTTAAAAGTTGGCAATGCATAGAATATAAAAACGTTTCAGGAAAAACGTTGATGTTCGATGTAACTAACATTTATAGAAACGTTTATAATCCTCTCTGGTGTTTCATAGTTTTTCAAACCGATGTACTCAATGATCAGACGAAAGATAATGCTAAATTTGTTCATAAAGATGTTAGGAATTACTGGTTGGAAGTCGGTGGAAAAAGATATCCCGAGGAAAATTACAATTTGGATTTCGACGAAAATGATTTTTGTTTAGCTTATTCCGCGTATTTAGATTACAAAAAGTTAACAAACTCTCAAGACAATTTACCGTATCATGAACCCGAATTTTTCAACAGAGATTATCCGATTTTCAGTATAGATTTAACGGATCAACCTAAAAGTATTTCCGGTGGTAAAAGCAACATCATTTTACACGTAGAATTCAATAAAGCGGTAGCAGCACCTTCAGGTGGTTCAGAAGGAACAACGTGCTACGTTGTTTTAGTCAGTGGTTCGAGCTTCGTTTACAATCCAGTCAAAAATACGATAACACAAGAACTTGCTTAAAACCCCGTATTCGACTTTAACGTTAAATAGGGGTAGCGATTCGCCTCCCCTATTTAAGAGTTTTGAAAGCTCTTGTTTAAATGTTTTCGACTTGTATTCGACTTTATCGTTAAATAGGGGGGCCAAATTGGCTCCCCTCTTTAAGAGTTTTGAAAAGTCTTGTTTAAATGTTTTCGACTTGTATTCGACTTGGACGTTAAAGGTGGGGTCGATTCGTGCTCCACCTTTAAGAGAAATGTAAACTAAAGTAAGAATGTATATTTTTAATGGAGTTTACTCCATTAAAAAAAAAGTCTCCTTTTAAAATACTAAATAAAAAAGGGGGAGGAAAAAAAGGATAAACAATATAAATAACAATTTTTTTATTGGGAACATTCTCAATAAAAAATATATCAGACACATGAAAGAACCATGAGAGAGCTCCAAGGATAACCAATGTCTCATAATCAACTCCAGCATTTATAATAAACATTTTATTTTACATCGAGTAGTTTCATAAAAGAATAACTAGGAATATGATCTTTGAGGACCGCTCTTGTAGGAGCGCTTTGGGTGGGGGAGACCGCTTTTTGCTGACAGATAAACAACCGTTCACGTCACATCGTCCCGATTTCGTATTCAGATAAGCCGTTCCTGAAGGAGCGCTTGGGGGTGGGAGAACACGACCTTCTGATTACTCTCGTTCGAAATGTATGAGAACAATGTCATTACACTTTAAATAGAATGAGGGACTTATCCAGGAAGCCATATCGAGTATTAGTTCTTTACAGATATAAGTTCCTGATATCTTCTTTTCTACATCTCCATTGTTACCGACTTTTATTTAGTATGAAATTTTGCGGCTGGAATTCCAGCCGCAAAACACTTTGATTAGAGTTTTTGTACGATCTCTACTATTCCAGTAACATGGATTCCACTCGTAGAACTGTTACACTCACTATGGTACGTTTTGTAACTCTGAAGTTCCAAATAAAAGCCTGAATCTTCAACAATAGCTAGCCACAAATACTCTTTAGGTTGAAACGTTGTGTGCAGAGCGGACCGCTCCTAAAAGATAACTGATAAAATCCGCAGATCGTCTCTGTTATCCTTGAGCCCTATCGGTGATGAGTTACGCAACTGGTTCATGGCAGAATTAGTTCAACAGTCCGACAGATTGCGCAAATGAATGCATCACTTAAATTTTGGTAATTGTAAATATAATTCCAGTCTATTTCATTCTGGAACTCTCGAATGAATTCTTCAGATAGTTTTTGGTGAGATGAAATATATCCCCAATTAACTTTATCCTTGAATTCACGAATGAAATTCTCAGATAGTTTTTGGTTAGATGAAATACGTACCCAATCAACTTCGTTTTGAAATTCTCTGATGAAGTCTTCAGATAGTGTTTGGCTAAGTGAAATGTGTTCCCAATTAACTTTATCTTGAAACTCTCGAATGAAATTTTCAGAGAGTTCTCTCTTATAAGAAATTGAATCCCAATCAACTTCGTTTTGAAATTCTCTGATGAAGTCTTCAGATAGTGTTTGGGTAATTGAAATACGTCCCCAATCAACTTCGTTTTGTAATTCTCTGATGAAGTCTTCAGATAGTGTTTGGCTAAGTGAAATAAATTCCCAATTAACTTTATCTTTAAACTCTCGAATGAAATTTTCAGTAAGATTTTGATACCTGGAGATCAGGCTCCAATGTACTTTATCTTGAAACTCTTCAATAAAATTTTCAGAGAGTTTTCTGTTATAAGAAATTATATCCCAACGGATAATGTTTTCATAATCTCTTAATGTCTCTTCAGTTACTTTTGAGTACCACGAAGTAGTATCAGAAAGAAAATCTATATTTACTGAAATGTTCGTTGCTTGACAAAAGTTGATATGATCAACCGGATGGGTTATTCTATCTCGGATTTCCATGTAAATTTCAGTTGGTAATACTATTTTGTTTTTCATCTTATATTTTATTATTATTTTCTTTCTTTAAACTAACCCCTCATTTTCTTTTGTCTTGGAAAACAACTTAGTATAAATTATTGTTTTAAGGGAAAATTTTCCCTTAAAACGCTATGAAAAACAATTATAATATTCACGCAAAGTCAATAAGAAAAGCATTTGTCTTTTTGTCAGTTCCTTTATAAATAAGTTTTTCAGGGTGACTTTCTGGATTATTTCTAACGTGATTAACAAGTCGCCCTGATATTCTTTTAGGCAAAAACAAGCATATCTCGTCGTCGTCATAAGCAATTTTTACTACCACTGTTTCTCCATATTCAGTGTCTTTTATAAAATTTTCCAAGATGGTATAAGTCCCTTTCTCAATATCCTTGAAAGATGAGTAGTTTGATTTTTTAACGGCGTTCTTATATATTTCAAGCGTTGTCATTTTATTATAAAAGTTATTCTTTTAACTAACCCCTCATTTTTTATATTATCCACCCACTTATTCTTATGGATACTATTTATCCTGTTCCCCATCCTTTTAACTAACCCCTTTCTTTTTTTCTAGTGAAAACATCAGAGGGAGCTAAATTTCAAAAATATCGGCCCCTAATTTTAAATTTTTTCCTAATTTTTAGAGTTCACTAGAGTTTCTGATGAAAAAATATTTTTAAAAAAGTCGCCGACTACCGTGAAAAGGTTATGATGTTTTGTGATAAAAAAAGTTTTAACAGGGATTTAAGTCGCTTAATGGAAAAAGTCACTGGTTCTGATGTTTTTGTGGTAAAAAAAGTGTTCTGATGTTTTTGTGGTAAAAAGTTTTATCAGAGGTTTAAGTAGGTGCGCCAGGATTGGTATTCTTATACTACTTATATAATACAAATTAAATTTTGATGATGAGCTATTGACTTGAAATTTTAAAAATAGGTCAGGTATGGTATGAGTACGGTGAGAATATGGTATGGTGCCGATTTGCAATACAGTCTGGTATAGACAGAAGGGTGATCTGCACAAGGAAGATAATAAACCGTTGTGTCAAGAATTTGCAGAGTTTTTTTTATTCGATTTTCTGAATCAACGTATCTTGAAACTTAAACCAAGATAGGGCTAAGGAGAATAAAGCTCCCGGTCCAGATCAAATACCTTATGAATTTTTCAAGGGTATGGATGACGATTGCCTGAAAATATTGTTGGATTTCTTCAATGAGGTATTTGTGACTGGTGAAGCACCCAAGAGTTTTGGTCAATCCATTGTATTCCCGCTTCACAAAAAAGGAGCTCGAAAAGTCCTTAATAACTATAGGGAGATCTCCTTCATGAACACATTGGCTACAATATATGCAGGGCTTTTATTGGAAAGGCTCTCCAGTTGGATTATTTGTGGTATAAGTTGTCCATTGAAGGTATATCTACAAAATTTATTGATGCTTTAAGAAGCCTTTATGCCCACACAGAAGCCGCCGTGAAACTAGGAAAGTCCTCTATTACGGATTATTTTCAAACGTCTACGGGTGTAAAGCAAGGGTGCCTGCTCTCTCCAAGTTTATTTGCTATTTTTTTTTTAATGATCTCCATGACTTTTTGGGGGATGGTGTGTGGGTGGGAGACCGTGAGGTCCGACACTTGTCGTACGCCGATGATGTTATTCTTCTGTCATCCAGTGCAATTGGATTACAAAGGATGATCAACAGGATTGAGGAATATTGTGTAATGTGGAGTCTGGAGCTTAACTTATCTAAATAAAAAATAATGGTGTTTAGGAATGGCGGCAAACAAAGTACGAAAGAAAGATGGTGGTTCGTAGGCCAGGAAATCGATGTTGTCAATAGGTACAAATATTTAGGCATTTTGGTAACACCTACACTCACGTTTGCTCCACACTTGCAGGAAAAGAGTTCAGCGGCGAAGCTCGCGATCATGAGTATGTGGAAGAACTTCATGGCCCACCCAAAAATCGTTCACGGAAAGCTTAGGGTGTTTGATGCCGTTGCGCGCTCAATTCTGTGTTATTCGTCTCAAGTTTGGGGTTTTCTTTACAGTGATTATGTAGAAGCCGTTTTACGTTTTTTCGTGAAGATAGTATTTTCGCTACCGAGATGCACACCTAATTACATCTTGTTTCTGGAAACCCAGTTGAAACCCTTTTTACGTGTATACCCTTCGGATGCATTTTAATTATATACTAAAGGTTATGAAGCTGTCTGAAGATCACCTCCCACACTACTTGGCTAAAAAATGCATCGAGCTCAATGTGTACTGGGCGAAAGAGTGGGGTGTACTAAGAGGAAAATACAACATTCCATTGAATCAGCATGCGGACCTCAGTGAATGGAAAACGCTAGTCGATAAAAGCCTTGAGTTAATAGCCAAAACAATGTACTCCGAATTTGAGGAAAAGGCGCTTAGCTCTCGAAATCACCCTCAGTACGTGGCCCTTAGATGTGAGAGTGACATAGTACCATTGAGCAAGTTCGAGGAGTTTCAACGATGTAGGTGGGTTTTTAAGATCTGGAGTGACCTTTTAGCGTTTAAGTACATTCCGCCATTCCTAAACACCATTATTTTTT